>CP092875.1:59678926-59741158 GCA_030710605.1 Cordylochernes scorpioides
TTATATTTTACTATTCTGTAAACTTCCCTCATTCCTTATCTTTTGTTTATCCTTCATAGTTTTGTTCTTGCTTGAAATAAATTGTTGTCTCATCCCGAAATTGGTTTTCCCTAATTTTCCACGTGTCAATATTTGAAAATCAACGCAGTGTGTTAACACGAGAGGATGTCCCCACCCACCTGCCGCCGAGTACAGTGTCGGTAGCCAGTCCGTGACGTGCATGAGCTGGTGGGACTTGCGGCCCTGGTTGGACAGCAGCGGACTCCAGACCAGCGCCGAGCCCCGCGTGCCGCCCTCCCACAGCGAGTACTTCACGCCACGCAGCGGCCAGTTGGACGCCTGGTTAAGGTTGAAGCCACCCGCGGGACCTCCGTTGTCCGTGGAGAACGCCACGACGGCGTTGTCCAGCAGCCCGCGGGAATGGAGCGCCTCGAGGATGGCGCCGATGGAGTCGTCCATGGCGGCCACCATTCCTGACACAGGATGTTAGCGTAGTCCTTCTACAACTCTCGCATGTCTTTCCAACATGGGATAAAATTCGAAACTATTTTAGACGTGTAAGATTCTTTTTGAAATTAAACAATTTCTATTGCCCTTACTGCAATGGAAAAATAAATGGGAGGGCCTAGCTTATCAGTGGTGAACCCTACCAGAGGTTTCGCCAGTTTAATCTACCATACCGCTGTTATATTGCATTTTTTCGAAGTAGAAATTGTTTAATTTCAAAAAGAGTCTTACGCGTCTAAAATAGTTTCGAATTTTGATAACAGATGGCGCGCCAGTGCATCATGGGATAAAATTATTAACAGTAGTATCTATTATCGTCCCAATGCTATATATCATAGGATGTTAGGAAATTGAAGACATCCCTGTACTGATGAATGCTAAAGCCCGAAACCATGGTATACAGATACATGGTATACAGACTTTTTATCTGAATTTGGCCAAACTGGTGTTATGGCCCATTCTTCACATCACTAGTAAATTTTTTAATTAGGGTGACGCACAGTGCTATCGTTTTGATGCACAATTAAAGTGAAAGGTGCATCTTTTGGTACATATATATATGGTGTGCTTATGGAGGTAACCTTGAGATATTCAGCCTATATCGAGATGCACTCTCAAAGACAATTCTGAGAATGGTCGACAATAAGCCTGAGAAAACATTTCAGATTAAAAAGGAGATTAATGTGGGCATCTCATGAACATGTAGTTGGTGCTGATTGGAAGAATGAAGTAAAATCCAAGTTACCAGCAAACATTCTTCTCTTGGGATCCTGGATGTGAGGGAAGCGGTCGACATACTTGGGGGGCGCCTGCAGCGGGGCGCTGCCCTGGGAGGAGTGGACGGACTGGTAGGCCACGTAGAGGAACAGCGGCTGGGCAGCCCGGGGGGTTAGGCTGACGTGGCTTGTACAAACTACGGGTACCAACTCTCATAAAATAGTATATACTTTGAATAATAAAAAACGGCTTTAGGGGATAAGTTCCTTGCTTTATTTATACATTATCTCGAGGGTATTATAAACCCTTCTTCAGGAGTATATGATGTATACTTCTGTATATAGAAGGGGTTATAATAATACGCGGTCCAGGGTTTATAATACCTGCTAAAGTTTGAGAATAAAGCAAGAAACATCTTCGTAAGCCATTTTTTAAAATTATTATTTACATATTGAATATTTTTATCTTTATGTGATAACAAAATCAGATAATAAAGTTTATAATCAATATAGAATACACAGATATGGGAGAGTAAATTAGTCTATACATGAAAAAATAATAACAAGCAAATTATGTCCACTTTCAGTGAGCTCTATGAAAGATATTTACTATCACATCACTTTTCAAAACTCTCTCTCTTTGTACCTGGACACTTATTGCATGAAATTCAGAAGTTGTTCTTTAGCCGAGGGATGGTTTTGGGTTTTTTTTTTAATAGAAATTGTATTTGGAATAACCCCACCAATCACATAACCATCATCTTAAAGGTGATTTTTCCTCCCCATATTATCTGTCTGATACAATCTCTCTATAAAAGCACACACAGGATAGAAAAATTATTAATCTTATAAATGAATTCTATGGCTCTTATATTATTTTTTAGGTTGTAAGTTTTGCCTTCTTGAATCTGCCAAACTATCTCAACTCTTTATTCTAAAGTCCTTAATTTTTAATTATTTATCATAAGATAATTATGCGAATTATAAAATGAATCATTGTATATGGCTTAGAGTTGTTTGAATTAGAACTGCTTCCATGAATATCCATTTTCGGCAATAATTTCACGGGGATCTAAGTACTAAATAAGGTCTTGATAGTGCAGAGTCGAACAGATTCAATCTAAAACTCTATTTATGGCAATCCACATGGCAGCGTGAACTGTACATTTGTGTTATCTTGGGGGTAAGTGAAAGCTATTGTGAGGCAGCAGTGTTACATATTTCTCTCTGCTCTATGCAACTTTGTGACACGCGATAACTCAACCACATTTTGAATGTTAAAGTGGAACCACTGACTGGTAATAGGGAAGGCGATATTGTGGAGATTGAAATAAATTACTTGTGAGAGGGAGGTTTGACCTGGTGGTTCTGGACATTGGTCAAGTTCCTGAAGGAGATCATATGGGAGTTGAATGCGGTTGTTATGGACATTTATCTATTCCTAAAAGTCTGAAAAAAGATTACTTGGGAGGTGGTTGTAAACACACACATACAGCTTTATTAAGACCACCGGTCTTCTACAGATTCACCACAGGAAGGAAGCATAGATGGAGCTCCTATACTCCAGGCAGTGCAGAACCCAACAGCCTCCAGGTCCGACGGATATCCAGTGGCCACAGAATCCACTGTGCATAAGTTAGCGTATCACTTAAAAGGCAAGTGTGGAATCAGCCGCGTTTTAGTCTTCGCTTTCCTCATCCAAATGGACCACGACATTTGGCGATTTTATTAATCTCCTCCGAACGGGGGTTGTAGACATTAATCTCCATTTACTAAGGTGTGAAGATAATTGTTTGTTAGATGTGGTGGCTCGAGATTTTACATTATCCTCCAAAGAAGATCCAAGAAGATTACCTCAGACGTGTTGTGGTCCTGGACGACTCTGACGGCCTCTCTTGTGAAGATCTCGGTGGAGTAGTTGCCCAGTTCTGTCTTCACGGGGTCCATCCCAGACCTGAAGTCCATGCCTTCTCCTCTGGACATCAAGGCTATCTGTTACTGAGATCAGTCTGGTTGGAACCTGAAATTTTGTTTAAGATTGTGGAAAGTCTGCATAATATTTAAAGGTAGTTAGACTTTTGAATCTATAACTTTGTTATAAAGAAGATTCTTCAAGGAATTGTGAATTTTTATTATAAACTTAATCATCAGTAACTAGTTTCTACAGTCAAGTATCGATTTATGACCTCTGCTAGTTCGTCACATTTAATTATTTAATCGACTCTATTTAAGGCCAAACTTTTTGTTTTTTATAATACGAGAATCGAGATAATTCTAAACATGGTTTTGATTTATTTTACTAATATTGGCTAGAGATATTAACCAATGATACACCGTATTACCACATTTCAGAGACGTCAGGAGCTCGCGGAAACTGGCGAAGACCTATGGTCGACCTTTAAATCACCTTATTCATAATAACGGAGGTGAAACAGTAAGGCCGAATTCAATTTACCACAGGATATTCTGGTCCAATATAGCACTGCAGCACTAACAATTGAGCTAACCAATCATATCAGACTTACTCAGGCTCCCTAGCCACGTGGGTGACATAGTCCTCGGCCCCACACCAGTAGCCATAGTGGGAGTCGAACCCGCGCTTCGTGGGCGTATAGTCCGGATGGAAGAATCCAAGATGCCACTATAACATATTAGCAGTCTATACATCTAGTGTTCGATAAGGATGTGTTAGTTCAGGTAGAATGATTTAGGTTTTATTGAACAATCCACAGCGTTGTTGACATGTGTTTACCGCAATTATGGTATTCCTATAGGAATAACAGATCAAATCTGTTTCAGGGTGGGTAGTCTATGGGTAGGAATCCAAGATGCCACTGTAACATATTAGCAGTCTATACATCTAGTGTTCGATAGGGTGTGTAGTTGAGATCGTTGAATTTAGGTGTTACTGAACACAGCGCTATTGACATGTGTTTACCTGTTGTATATATATATTTTAAGTTTAATTAATTGTTACCACAGAGTATGTGTGTAAAATCACAAGTAAATAGACGTTAACTGTGAGAAGTTTCTCTTTGTTCACTATGTTACAAGTTTCTCTTTTATTTTGTTCTCTCTCTCTCTCTCTCTCTCTCTTGTAAATCAATAAAGATAATGCTTGATTAATCTTCTTGGAATCAGTATCTTTAAAAAATCTAAGCAATGTGAACATTACCTCATTTCTGGTATCCCTATAGGAATAAAAGATCATCTCTGTGTCTAGATATATTTGTAGGACAATAGTAGTGCTTCAGGGTGGGGGTAGTCTATGGGTAAGAATCCAAGCTGTCACGGCAATACTTACAATGTTTCTTCTTATTTCTTATTTCCACTCAATCATATTAGGGTGTCAAACTTGTAAAGCTTGAGACTTTTGATGGTGTCTGCCGGGGAAGAGTAGAGCTCATCAATGGATGAGTCAATACAGTCAATAATGTGTTTTGGGGTTGCAGGTTGTGAATTGCACTTAGTACATAGTGGGAAAACCTTGCAACCATTCTGGAAAGTCATTGTCTGTAGATAAACAGAATTTAGTCTGGAAATCAAAGACTGTTGTTCTTTTGGGAGAACAGAACCGGTGCTTGTCTCTCCTGCTCTGTACCAGTCATGTGCATCATTAGGACAGGAGATCAAACGATTTGCATCTTTGAACTTCAGCATTTGGACACGACATATATGCATATATTATGCAGAAGAAGGGCACAAAGCTTCAGAATGTGTAGCTCAGGACATCAACAGTGATGTTGACATATATTGGTTGCATTTGCGATGTTCTACGTTTACACATCAGTATATCATTGCGTCTAGTAGATAAACAAAATACACAGAGATTTGAAATGTATTTTTCAGGCGAGAAAGAAACCAAAATAATGCTGAAATATCAATAATGAGGGTACAATAAATCAAATGATTGCCTCTTTGATGTCCTAAGTTAGGACATAAAGTTAAATAAACCAAAATAATGCTGAAATATCAATAATGAGTGTACAATAAATCAAAGGATTGCCTCTTTGATGTCCTACGTTAGGACATAGAGTTATCTATGTGTCTAATAGTTGGTATAGGTGCAGAGCGTGTGGTCTGAGTGATAGAACCCAAGATTACACTACGTAATCAATAGTGCTGATTACAGTATCTCTCAATCTAGTTCTATATTTATCTTTGGAATGTTAGCACTATCTGTGTTTAGTCTGTGGATCAATAGATGGTGGATCTTCAGATAGTGTGAGTCTAATGAAGAGAATGTAAGATTTAACAGCATAGATAACAAAGCATCAAACTTGTTACAGCTTTGTAAAACGACATTTTAAAATTATACCGCATATGTTTCTTTTAAACGAAAATTCCAAATTTATTTTAAGGAGAAATAATGATTATTTCTAACCTTAGGAGTTTAACCTTTAGCAGAAACACATGCGATATAATTTTAAAATGTCGTTTTACAATCACAAGCCGCATTATATTATATTGTTACAGCTTTGCTATCTTATATTGAAACTTCAGAATATTTTCACGTCAATTAGACAGAACAAGAAAGCGTAGGACTTCAAAATGTGTATTCCAAGAAGAAAATATAATGCAAAATCATAAGCACTGATAACAACGTAGCAAACTGTCTGTATATATGATGTCCTACATGGGCAGATTGGATTGTGCTCCACCTATCGCTACTCACCTTGCCCACGGCATGGGTGGCGTACCCCAGGTCTTTGAGGTGCTGGGGCAGGATGGAGATCTGGAGAGGCAGTCCCCAGGGTTGACCGTGGGCGATGACGTCATGCTGGAGACCTGCGCGTCATGATAATCATACTGTGGGGACAGAGCTCTTGCCATACGAGTTGTGTGAATAGTACAGTGTGTTATAACAAGTCTTAGCATAATAGCGAGGTTTCTAATAGTCTAAAAAGTTCTATTTATTCATCAATTTCAATTACAGCATGGGGGTCGGTGGAAGGCTGGTTAAACCGTTTGGTTTTCGACCACTAGGACCCGGGTTCGATTCCCGCATTGGACACTTTTTTCTGTTAAAAAAAAATGCTCCAATGGCCCCCGATTCTTGCAAAAGTCCAACCCCACCAGCGAGTGCAAGTAACCAAACGGGGCTCTGGCACATTTTTAAGGGCAAAGTCGAACTGCTTTTTACATGTGAAGACATGTGGTGTGCTTACAGTAAAAGCAGTCGCTAACTACCCACCATGATTATCATGGCCTGTACCACGGGTGTACTAGGGATAAGCAAAAAAAATTACAGAATTCCTAGTAAAATGTCCACACCGAGAATTCCTCTCAAATCCCAACTGTGGTAGATGAAGACAAATCCAGGATCCAAGAGCACACGACGTTGATTATCCCAAATACAATCCTCGTACCAAAACAACCCGAAATAAAACCTATCATCTTTAAGATACTCATCGTATGTAAGGCCTAGATTTTAAAAAGTCCCAGTTTCAATTTTAGAGTTCAAATTAATCATATTTTAGACCAATAAAGTTTGATTTTTCAGATTCCATAGATTCATAGAAATGCAATTATTTTTCTATTTGTATTTTTTTTTTGTTATCCCTAGTACACACATGGTACAGGCCATGATAATCATGGTGGTTGACGACTGCTTTTACTGTAAGTCCACCACATGTCTACACATGTGAAAAGCAGTTCGACTTTGCACTTACTGTGCCAGAACCCCGTTTGGTTACTTGCACTCGCTGGTGGGGTTGGACTTTTGCAAGAATCGGGGGCGATTGGAGCATTTTTTTTTAATAAGAAAAAAAGTGCCCAATGCGGGAATTGAGTCCGGGTCATAGTGGTCGAAAACCAACGGTTTAGACCATCCTTCCACCGACTCACTATTTGTATTTAATAATGTGTCAGTGAGTTGAGATGGAAAGAATTCGGAGAATATTTCTGGGCCCTGGCTCTCTACTCTGTAAGATATTTATCCTTATTTAGACTTGTTTATTCAATTTCGTATTTAACCATATATAGCCTTATGTGGGAATTGTAATAAAGTAGTTTCAATATCTCTCTCTTGTTCTTATTCTTAGATTCGACTCTATATCTTCTATATATATATAAATCAATGTTTGTATGTTTGTTTGTTTGTATGTCCGGTATACAAATTCGCAGTAGTTCACTAATTCAAACCAAAATTTCCATACATAGGTAAAAAAATACGGGGAAGACGATAGGCTATTTAATATATATATATATATAAATCAATTATTAAAACTATATATTCAAATTATTCTACTTAGCTCACGAACAGCGCCCTCTATCAAAGATTAGATTAAATTATGCTGATGCAAACAAATAGATAATGCTAATAACAAACAATTATATAAAAAATCTTATCTAAATATATATTACTCGGGTAGATATGCACACGGGTCAATCCCGGGGCGAAGCCCGGGTCACCCGTCTAGTTATCTATATACACAGCAATAGTGGCTAGTTAGATATATTTATGCATAATAAAATAAAAAAGGCATATCCTGACTACGTTCACATGAACCTTTTGATGGCAGATATATTGTTCTGAAAATAGAGCAATCCATATTTAATATTCAATCCAATATATGTCCTTTTTATTATCTAATATATATATATGCATATGTATATGTGTGTGAAAAATAGTACAAATGTGTAATTGTACTGGGATAAGGTGCTAAATTATGAAAAAAGCATCTCCTTATCGTGCAACTGAAAGTTGCTGATGGCTTGCGATTTATTCTGATAGATGGCGTAAGCCATCAGCAACTTTCAGTTGCACGATAAGGAGATGCCTTTTTCAAATATATATAATCTAGTAATAGAAGGTCTACTAACTGAGCAAAGGACTATAAGATATTTGTAAATGTGACGCACCCTTGTATATAAGCCATCATTGTAAATATGATGACCTGGACTGCCCCCTTTTTGAGCAATGTTTAGTAAAATTATTTTGGAGATCACTGGAAGTTGAAATAATCGTTTAAAATTAGAGATCATTTTCCTTTTTGAATTAAAAAGCTTGTTTATCACACTACTCAGCTGTCAATAATAAATATTCATCTCATTTCCGAGTTTTAAGACCTTCAACTGGGGGTCGGTGGAAGGATGGTCTAAACCGTTGGTTTTCGACCGCTACGACCCGGGTTCAATTCCCGCATTGGGCTATTTTTTCGGATTAAAAAAAAAATGCTCCAATATCCTCCGATTCTTGTAAAAGTCCAACACCACCAGCGAGTGAGGGCAATCAAACGTGGCTCTTGCAGATTTGTAAGAGCAAAGCCGAACTGCTTTTCATATGTGTAGACATGTGGTGCACTTACAGTAAAAGCAGTCGCCTACTTCTACCCACCATGATTATCATGGCCTGTACCACGTGTACTAGGCGTGAGCCAAAAAAAAAAAAAAAGACCTTCAACTACTCAATGGTAAAAAACACACAAACACGGAAACATTTTCTTATCATTGGTTTGGCTGTAAACATTTTAGGTGTTTTCAGAATAGGTCAACATGACCTGATATGTAAATAAGACAAGAATGTAGATAAGAAGAATTCACTACCCACCAGTGTGGATAGGGTACTGCCCCGACATGAGAGCCCCACGGGACGGCGTACAGATAGGCTGGACATAGTAGTTGTTGAGAGTGATGCCCAGGTCAGCTAACTTGTCAATATTGGGAGTCTCGATCTGTGGTGAGCCGTGGAAGCTGACATCGTTCCAACCCTGCACCCCGACACACATAATTTACAACAACAACAACAAAAAGCCTTTATTTAGGGTCACTGACCCTATACAGGATTCACCAGAGGTATGCATAAGAACAAAGCAGTGAGACAAAGGAAACAACGATATAGACAGAAGGAAAAAAAAAGAGAAAGAGGGAGGCAAGAAAAACAACACAAAAAGAGTAGCAGTAAGAAAGTGAGGAGTGAGTGTCACTTGGCCTTCTTCTGAGATATGGACTTGTGGAAACCATAAAACGCCGTAGCAATATACTTATTCTGGGTCATATTGTCAATTATTGATGGAAGTGAAGCACAGAACATAATTTACATATTTATCCTATTTACATATAAGAGGTTTTAAGATAAATTTGTGAGCAATAAAATATTTACAATTTTAATTGTGGATTTAATCTTTTGATTTTAAATTCAAAAAGTATGTTTTAATATAATAGAAAAGTAATATAAAGAAAAACATAGGTGAAATCAAGTGTAATAAAATAAAGGGAAACAGAAACAGCCTTAAACAAGGTTGACTTTTCTTAATCTATTAAGAAATTGAAAAAAAAAAACGATTAGTTGACATTTATTCTGATAGCGTAAGCAACCAGCAACGTTCAATTGCACACACTATCAGAATATGCCTTTTCTTGAACATACTAACACTTATATATGACAATACATCCCAGAGTATGTCGCTAGTGATCATTGTTTTCTCTTACAACATTTTCTGGAAGCAAAGTCAGACTGTCATATGGTGGATAGTCAACCAACGACAGCAGCTTCTCATCATGGAGACTTATGGACTAAATATTGACATAAATACTACTGTGTCTTAAGACTAGAAGACCATTTCTAATGGCCAATTAGTCTAAGAATGTCGAGTTGCTACTATGTCCGGGGAAGATGATGCGACCTATGTTCCAGGGATGACAACAAGGTCGAGAAGAACATTTTCTTAGCTTTCAATGTTCTACTGTGAATACTGAATTACTAGCTACCCCACGAATATAGCAAATCATTGCATTATGAAAATAAAGGATTTCTGTTTCTTCTAAGCATAAATAGGTTTAGGCATTGGACGATTTAATTGCACTTATCAAATAAACTGTCAAAGAAGCAGAAATACATCAACATAGGCTTTCAATTACTTTTGCTACATACTTCAGGTGCGTGCGTGAATCCCTATTATCAAATAAAAATTACTGTACTAGAAATAGACGCTCCAGGAACCTGGGTTAACTAAAGAATACTATAAATAGAGAGAGAGAGAGAGAGAGAGAGAGAAATTGTTCTTAGAATAATAAGCGGAAAATCTCCAATATTTTAGTGGAAATCTACAGTGAAACTTCACTAAAACGAACCAGGGATATAGTGAACCTTCTCTCTTATAACGAACCTGAAATAATCCCCAATATATTGTGGCAATACCACATATAATAGCTACAATGAATCAAAATTTAAGTCCGATTAGTATTCTATGGGAGGTCTCGGCAGCAGTTCCCATGTTTACTCACTCTAACCTAGCGTATAGTGTTTACTAGCCAAGTACAATTAAGGTTAGATTAGTTTAGTTTTAGATTAGAGTGAGTAAACATGAGAACCGGTTCCCAAGGACTTCCCGAATTCGATATAGCGAGGTTTTACAGTAATATATCGCAGTAAAAATTAGTCATCAGGACAAACTATAGACAAGGAACTCACGAGGTCGTCGGCCAGGAAGAAGATGATGTTGGGCCGAGGATCGGCCAAGATGGCCCCAGGCAACAGCAGTGCTAGCAGCAGCAGGGAGACCGTCATATCCAGCCTGCTACACACTATCTCACCGTCCAATCAAGATGTGGCTATCTGACCGGCCAACGTTTACTGCCTCCCCTCCCTTCCCCTTTCTGGACCTCATCACGTCACTACTTTGATTAAACTTCAAAGTTTCGATGCTATTTGAAAATATAATAAAATAAATACAACAGAACCTTACATAAAAGACTGTTTAAAATATAATGGGGCAGAGATATAGAATCCCGCGCGAGAGAGATCCCTTAATTGTTTACCGAAGAAATACAACCCCTAACCTAACCTAACCTGAATCTATCCTAATAATAACAAAAAATCAGCCAACTCGATCAGAGACCTAAACAAAGATAGGGAACGTAGAGTATGTTCTACCAAATAATGGATATTGAGGTCTGTTTTAAACGTTAATTCCCATTTAGGGATTGGGATATGTCAATTCATCTCATTTTATATTTTTAAAGATAGTTGTGTCTATATCAACATCAATCTAATTCCACAATCAACAAATTTTACACATATCAAAAAATCCGTTTTTAAAAAAGGCAACAGCTCTATTATTCCACCCAAACAAAAGATAAATAACATATCCTACTGGTAGCTAGAACGCCAAGAACTATCTATGCTCATGGACAAAACTTAAGGAAGTTGTACTTTTCAGCATGCGGGATTCAGATAATAACTCTGAATGATATTTGATACACAATGACCTTTATTGAAGATACACAAGACACACAACCAAGTATGAACAAAATTGCCCGTGTCTCCTTCAAAAAAAAAAAAAAAAAAAGAAACAGATGACCGGTAACAACATTAAAGACTTTCCACTTCCTTAAGCTTTGTCCATGAACATAGATGAATGTCTATTTATGACCTAGAGTCAAGAGTTAGAGCGTTCACTATAGAAAAACCCCAATCTTAAACATTAACTATTATAGACACTAGCTTTACTTGAATATAGTAAAACGTACTGATGAGCCAGGCCCTCCCATTAATTATTACATTACAGTAAGGGCAGTAGAAAATTGTTTAATTTTTAAAAGAATCATACGCATCTAGAATAGTTTCGAATTCTCATAGTAAAACGTGGCAGAAAATATTGTATTTTAGATTGATATATGTTTTTTTCTGAAGGACGCCTTTAGTAATTTCAACATACGAATCAACTTTCCACAGGAAGAGAGAGAAGTTATAGGAAATTTGATCTGGTTGAATAGGTTTTTTTTTCTTGGCCAATTTGTGGATTCCTAAATTTTTGAAAATACTCTCTTTTAAAATATAGAAAATTTTGTTCAAAGTCAAAATGCAGATGGTTTCGTCCTTGACAGTTGCTATTTCATCATCCACAAGTTGAGATCTACTATCAATTTCTGTATTATAAACCAATGCAAATGGCCAGTGAAAATGCTTCACGTTGCAGCTGAAGTCGATGATCCAATAAAAATAATCGATCACGTTACGGAAAATAAATAAAATGTCACCATTCAGCAGGACTCATTTAGGACGGATGCTTTTTAACGAGTATTTGGGAAAATCTGGACATAGCCCGCTGTGTTGCAATTTGATATCCGCGAGATATCACGTGAGATCATGTTAAAATCTGAATAGTATACGACTGAAATGTACAAATATTTTGATAATTAGAGGAGAAAATGCCATCTAATCGAGAAGATTTAAAGAACATACGAATGTGGAAACTTCATGAAGCTAATTTGTGTTTTGGAGGTTCGCAATTTTCTAGAGGAAGGAGAGAGAGCGCCGAAATACAATTTATAACATTAAAGGGATCAGGAAGGAAGGCGAAAGTTCCAACATAAGCAAAGTTCAAGCGTCTGAAGACAATGTTAAGGACAAAAAAAAAAAAAGGATTTTCGTTAGAAATGCTTACAAGAACGTTGAATGGTTGAACATGTTCATGAGACCTGAGAAATAATTTATAATTAAACACTATTAAAGAAAGCAAGCGATTTCAACACAACGCGAAACGAAAGTCCAATCGCCTTAGCAAAAACGAAATGTGGACGATTGATGTTTTTAGATATCGCAAAACTTTTTATGTACAATGAATCATATTTCACTTTTTACTAACTGATGACGTAAATAGTGACAAATATACACTAGAACTCCCCCTAAGTTACGTTTCCTGCTGACGTCAATTTATGCAGGGAAAAATTAGAACAAGATCTGTCCATGTCTCCATTAATCGGCAAGTTGGGGTACGCCATCAATGCTGATCGATATCGCGAACCAAAGTTTCAGGATCAATTAGATTCCTTACATCAATGATAACTACAGGAAAGATGATTACATATTCTCTGGCCAGACCAATCCAACGCCCAAAGTTAATCAATTTGAGATCCAAACATCGCTTTTATGGCGATAAATGGCAACGTTAGCAGTGTTCATTGCCATGAAAACTTTTGATCTAACCTCAAGTCGATGGTGTGCTCAAAGAACTGGAAAGTCAAGTTAATAAGGAACTAAGTCACAAAGTTTCAAAAACACAGATCTCTGGAACTGTCAGCTGACCTGGAGATGCGGATGGAGTTAAGAAGGAAATGTCGCAACAGGACAATAAATCAGTTAACTTTTGCGACCCCAGAGCGGAGTTGCTGCGGATTCCAAAGGTGGTCTTATTTGACCTTATTGCGGGTTATTTTAGGACGATTACTTTTAATTAACTATTTGATTCCCTGAAGATGTTATGTTGAAGACTGGTAACCTCATATTCAACACAATATAATTCTTTTAAAATTCGACACACACACACAGAGATATCAGAGAGAACAAATAAGAGAATCTACGTTCTTTCAAGAATTTGCTTTGAAATAAAACCGAGAGAGAAGGATTTACTTTGTTTAAAAGAAATCCCACATGTGGTTATAATTTACATGCATGTTCGAATAAAACTATAACTGCCACTGTGATCACCTCCTGCCAACTACTGAATTCTGGGTCCGCATTGCGATTCTGGTCCCATCCAACACGCCAACTGGGCTGTCTGCCATGGACGACACGGTTATAACTGTCAACCACTGATTACATCACTCCGCTCGCGGAAATAATTTAATTGTAAGGATCTAGTCGTACGCGGAGAAAAGTTGACATTGCTTTACCATTATATATCTCTCTATATATGAGTCAATTTATTTATATATCTATATATATATAAATCAATGTTTGTATGTTTGTTTGTTTGTATGTCCGGTATACAAATTCGCAGTAGTTCACTAATTCAAACCAAAATTTCCATACATAGGTAAAAAATACGGGGAAGACGATAGGCTATTTAAAAAAAATATATAAATCGATTATTAAAACTATATATTCAAATTATTCTACTTAGCTCACGAACAGCGCCCTCTATCAAAGATTAGATTTAATTATGCTGATGCAAACAAATAGATAATGCTAATAACAAACAATTATAAAAAAAATCTTATCTAAATATATATCACTCGGGTAGATATGCACTCGGGTCAATCCCGGGGCGAAGCCCGGGTCACCCGTCTAGTATCTTTATAAACATCGAGATTCAGTTGAGAGTGGGTGTTTGTTCAAAAAATATATTTTTAATCAAATATTCCTTAGTCAAACTTTAACTCGGGTAAAACCCGGGCGAAGTTTGATATATAAGAAACACATCCCTGGGTGATATTTTCCAACTAATATAGCTTAAGAGAGTATAATTTTTTAGTTGAAGATAAGAAATTGTTTGATTTTGTAATTCTCTCTCTCTCGCTCTCTTGAGGTAACCTGGATTTCTGGAGCGTACTAAAATCGTCAACTATCCGGATTTTTTCATTTAAACCTACAAGACATGTTCAAAAAAGTCCTAAGAACATTTTGGCAGTTCGTTGTTTTGAAAGAAGTAAAATATTAAATGGAAAAGAGTTTCGTTCGAAGAAGGTTCAATACAAATCAAGTAAACCAAAATGTTGAGAATTTTAAACATTAAAAAAACTAGATAAGAAATAGGTGTAAGAGAAGTTTCTGAAGAGGTTAGAATAACCATTTGAATAATCAGGGATGCTGTGAAGCTAACAGATATACGTGTCAAATTTGTTATCCACTTCTTCACCAGAAAGCAGAAAGAAATTGCGATAGAAATCTATAGAAAAATGCCTGAAATGTTTAATCACTCAGCAAATTTGATTGATAATGTGATTAGGGGAGATAGTACAAGGGTTTACGGATATATGATAACGGAATCAAGACGATCAAGCTTGCGGCAAATGAGCCTATTTCGAAAAGAAAGCAAAACAGAAATATAATTTTGAAAAGTTTTCCGTTTTTTTTTTTATTGCGAAGTCATCGTAAACCGCGAATTAATACCAAATAGCCAGACAATTGGTCAGGCATTCTATAAAACGTAGCCAGAAATGAGCCCAGAAAATTTGAATTCTGCAGCTCTAAAATGCACGTCCTCGACAAGCGTCAATTTTCATGACATCTATCTGATGCTCATACAGAATTATAATCCTCATTGAAGACGTATAATTTGACAAAGAGAAGTTTGGCTGTCGAAATGGCAACTTCATGGCAAAATTATTAATGACGCATTGTTCTTCGCATATATTTTAACAAGAAGGCCAAATTTTGTTTTTTACTTTTTAATTTGCCACACTCAATAAAATTCAAATGTCACATTTCGTGATTTTCATGATATGGAATGTCATTGTGTTTACATCTCACTTATACATAAATATCCTTAAATGACCATTACACACACACACATATGGCCTACAATACCAATTTACACAGAAAACCTCTCTCAATCGCCTACTCAGGGAACTGAGAAGGAATGTTAGAATAGCCAAGACACGAGGATAACAAGAAATTGGCAAGTAGACGATTCTCATATAAAAAGTATGTAAGTATATGAGAAGTAGGCAAAGAAATATGAAAATATTATTAGGCGTATACAAGTATTAGACAAGAAATAAGATTTAAAAAAGAGACACCACGGCCCAAAGTGGTTATTTTTCAACATTTCGACAGAAATCTTTGGACCTCGTCAGAAAAAATCATAAATAATCTTCTGGTTGAAGAGTGTCTGTCATTTCAAAAACTATGATTTCCGGCAAATATATGCAACCTTTATTATCTTCAAGAAATATGATATTAAAAAATATGCTCTAGAAATAGAATTCATAAAAGTATATAAAGAATAACCAAGAAAGAAAGACAATTAGAAAATAAATATAAAATAGGTAAAAAGGTATTCAAGAATTCGATCAAAGAATTTCACCGTCATCCGACTTGACTGGTTGATCAACTATAATTTTCTTACTACTGATATGTACTTTTCTGTGCAAGTTTCCATAATCAAACAAAGGAAAAAAGGTATTGCCAACACTTACCTTTTATAATACAACTAGACGGGTGACCCGGGCTTCGCCCCGGGATTGACCCGTGTGCATATCTACCCGAGTGATATATATTTAGATAAGATTTTTTAAATAATTGTTTGTTATTAGCATTATCTATGTTGTAATGTGTATGAGTTATCTGAACAAACTCGCTACGACTTACAAGTTGAACTGAATGTTTATTCAATATAGCAAACTCCTTATATACAAGATAGAGATAAAAAGGAAATAATTTACATAAGTTTTTAAAACAATTGACAAATGGCATAATTTTGCATAGTTAACAATAGATAATAAATATAACACTTAACATATGTTATTTACATATCACAACAATCTATTTGTTTGCATCAGCATAATTTAATCTAATCTTTGATAGAGGGCGCTGTGTTCGTGAGCTAAGTAGAATAATTTGAATATATAGTTTTAATAATTGATTTATATATATTTTTTAAAATAGCCTATCGTCTTCCCCGTATTTTTTTTACCCATGTATGGAAATTTTGGTTTGAATTAGTAAACTACTGCGAATTTGTATACCGGACATACAAACAAACAAACATTGATTTTTATATATATAGATATAATGCGGCTTATTTCTTTTTCCCATCTCTGGACACTTTTATTTTTCCGTTTATCATTACTCTTCACAATTCATCTTTTCATACTTCATCCCTAAGGTTAGAAATAATCGTTATTTCTCCTTAAAAATAAATTTCGATTTTTTCGTTCAAAAGAAACACATGCGGGATAATTTTCAAATGTCGTTTTACTTACCCTTTAATATCGTTTATATCTTTAGTACCTTGGAGGTGACGTGGTCCACAGGTTTGTCCGAAGTTGTCCCTCCTCGCGACAACGTTCGAAATGGTGTGAAGTGACAGAGAGTGTGGTGTCAAATATAAGAATACATAAAATAAAGAATAATCTGTTAAATATAGATGAGAATGTAAATAAACAAATATCTCTCACAAAACTAAACTTGCCATTGCGTTTTAACAGATAGAAAATAAAGAAAAGAGTATAAGAAAGTTCTATCCAAAAAAATAAAATATATACATGTTTTACTTGGAAAAAAATAATTAAAATGTTACGATTCTGAAGAGGTTTGTCTCAGAACCCGAGTATTTGGCGTTCGACACTCCAGGAAAATCCGGGTTATATTTAATACCCACACAAGCCTTTATTAAGACATTCCGTCTTATACAGATGATTCTCCTGTTAGAAATGAATCTAAAAAGAAATGAGAAGCAGGTGAAGAAACCGAATCCTCGCTTAGAAAATAGAAAAAGAAAAAAAGGTAAGAATATCTATTTACAAAAGTTGAGACTATATGTCATAAAAAAAGACGTATTCTAGGTACGTTGCCAATTCATTCATGCAGTCGTGGATTGAAATGAATGATAACTTTTATTTTCCAAAATTGTATTTATTTTTTGATTTGATTATATTTCTAAGACAAACAGTTTGCATACATTCAATTTAAAAATGATATTATCTAAGTATAAACAAAAAACAATATTGGGTTGTATTCCTTTTGTTAAGGATTTATTTACATTTTTAAAAAATTAACTCTGTGTTTAGTTCTTTGATTATTTAAATTTTAATTATATTAATGAATAATGAAAATCATATTTTTATTATGTCATATATATATATATTTTCGTGCATAAAACACAGTGAAGAAGTAGATTATTAAGTAAACGGTTGCATCTTGTGAAGAAAAAAATATTTCTACACAGTTCAATTACTTTTTTAGGTCTTTTTTTCCTCCTTGCAGTGGTTATATTTAATACTCCCTTTCCGAAGAGAAACGAATAGCTGCAAGAGCCACGAGAAAGACGTCAAGATATCGAGCAACTTGGTGAACAGCTACAAATTACAAACGAAACAAGTCAACGGACTCACTAATACAGAGACAGCATGAAGGACGTTTTCTAAACAACTGGAAACTAAAATGACGTTGCCTTTATGGTTAAACTGATAAACAATTTGTCGCAAGGCTTAAAACACAAAATAATTCAAAGCGTTCGTACAGAGAAGCTGAAAAATAGAAGAATGACGTGAAATCTGGTTAAGTAAAACACTTAATGCCCTTATAACAGATACAAAGAAAAATTTACAAAACAAGAAACAGACTCCAAATAGAAATTATTTTTGCAGAAAATGTTTGCACTTTTATCTCCAGTATGCATTATCGTATACGAATCGTAAACATTTCCAAGAACAAAAGTCAGATAAAGACAGCAAATATGGGACATGATGCTAAAGCGACGAGGTATTTATGTCTAAACAAGATTTTTTCAAAAGGTTTGAAAAGTTGATGACTAATGGAAATATATATATATATACAGTAGAACCTCCCTTTAGCGGACACCTCTCCACAAAGGACAGTTTTCATTTGCAAAATTACTATTTTTACAATTTAGCAACTCTCCGGTAAGAGGACACCTCTCCCTAAAGGACACTTTGGCTCTGCAATTAAATGTCCTTTACAGGGAGGTTCTTCCTCTTCAGGAATGGGCAAAAGGCGTGAAGATCGAAAGAGAGGTAGGTAATGGGAGAATATGGGAAAGAAAAGCTGGCTGAGAGAGGTTAAAAAGAGATGGAGGCTCAAGAGCTGCGCTGCTGTCGGTGATTGAGCTCGACCAGATGAAAAATAAAAGTAAAAGAAAAATGAGTGGGCGCATCATGCTGATGATGGCGATGGGTCGAGCGTGAGAGAAAAAAAAATCTCGCTGGTTACCCAAGCTCTCCGTGTGGAGTTAACATGGGGAGGAAGAGTGTACCAGGTCAATGAATCATAAAAAAAAATTGTTGACGAGCAGGAGTCTCAGGAACACACCATCAGGATGGGATGGCGAGGAAGGAGTAGTCCACTGGGGCAAATCAATAACAAAAAAAAAAAGTTGGCGAACAGGAACTCTGCGATGGACGAGGGGTGGTTAGAACGAAGGCATAGAAGGCCTAAGGAAAAGGATCAAGAGACGAAAGAAGTATGGAAGGCAGAGTTGGAAGGATCAAGATATGAGAAGGGACAGTTGGTAGAAAGGCGTCACTGTTAACACAAAATTTTTAAATTTAAATTATCTTAGACGTAGGCTATGGAAAATTAAAACAAATGATGTCAAAGAATATAAGGTTTCAGATGATGTTTATATAGGTTGGCTAATGGTTTTAGCTGTTTAGGGATGGAAGGAAATGAAGTATCATAACGTAAAAGAAATATCCAAAAATATATGGATTGATTCTAAAATATAAAATGGCACACATCAAGGATCGTTAAAATATAAATGAATAAGATTAAAAATATAGTGAGTATTTAGGTTAGTGTGTTCCCCACGTGATGCAATGCTTATAAACGCAAATTAGACGATGTTTGGAAAAGTCAAAAGTGGTAAATAAATTGAAATGCCATTATGGTTTGTTTTTTATTTTTTCATAATTATAATTTCAGAGACGTCTCACATGGTGAGAGAGAGAAAAAGGAAAACGAACTTATTAAAAGTAGTAAAATGTTACAAGTAAACTTATAATGGATATCTGAAGGTTTAGAGTGACGCAGTGGTAAAAAGAGAGGAAGTCTGAGTTGATTCTTGCAATGGCGTTCGGCAATGCAATACGTGCCTGTGTAAGTGAGGTATTGTTTTCATTGACCGAACTCCCAAGACTTTCCATAATCAACATTAGATCAGACAGGGGAGGTAGGTAAGTTGAAAGTGGAGAAAGGGGAAAGGTGGAGTCAAGAGTTGCTCTGTTGCCAATGATGATTGAGCTCGGATGAAAATGAAAAAAAAAGTAATAAAATGGTAAAAATGATGGTTGTAAAGATGATCCAAGCGTTGGGGGGGGGGGGTGGAACTCGAACTGGTCGCCTGAACTCACTGTTGGGAATTGTATACCGAGGAAGGATTCTAACATAGGTTTCTAGCTGAATAGACTTGGACTTAGGTGACTAAAGGGATTTTCATAGCGGACGACCAAAGGTTTTTCAGGGTTGCCAATTAAACCATGCGTAAGGTGTCGAAAAGGTCCTATTTGATAGTTCGGTTTCTTGTTCTCTAACTTAGGCGGCGAAATATGGAGAACTTCTTCGTTGTAATAGCGTAACTTATTTACATGTACTGTATCCGTAGAACTACCTAGGTATTGGTTGGGCCGGTCTATACGAACTACGTTATCTGAAATCCTATCTACTATGGTATACGGCCCTGAGAAAGATTGCATAAGTTTACCACTATTGGGTTGTTTTTAAACCTTGATTAGAACTACATCACCTATTTCAAAATGGGGCTCTTTATGCTTACTATCGTACCTAATCTTTTCCTTAACATATCTTTCATTTGTACGTTGTATTGCTAATTTCCTACTCTCTATTATATTTGGATATGTGGGTCAATATGATTATTTAACTCGGGGGGAATTATATTATGCATTAAAAATACGGGGGGAAAACCTGTTACTGTATGGGGCGTATCATTATATTTCTTAGTAACTACCTTAATTAACTTCGTCCAGGAGGTTTTGGGGTTCTCTAGGTGTAATAATCTTAGCTTCCCTGTGAGCGTGGAGTTAAGTCTCTCGCACAAGCCATTCGCTTGCGGGTTATTAGCAGTTGTCAGAAGAGGCTGTACCCCGTTTTGTACCAAGAATCTCCTGAACTTTGGGGATGTAAATGCAGGGGCTCTGTCCGAAAGTAGGCGTTTTGGACGTCCACACTGCATTACTTTTTTGATACATTGTATATAAGTAACAGTACTTGTAGACTTACTCGGAAAGGTCCATGTATATCTACTTAAATGATCTACAATTACGTGTAAATAAGACTTAACATTACCATACTTAGAAAATCCTGAAATCGTATCTATGGATAATGTATCGTAGGGTTCTAAAGCTACAGGAGGACGTTCTAATCTACCATAAGTTGAACCTTTCGGTTTTTTTATGAATTGACAAGTAGGGCATGACTTATTGTACTTCAATATTGCTTTGGTCATCCCGCGCCAGGTGTATTGCGTGGAAATTAACCTAAGCATTTGTGAGACCCCAGGATGATTGTATTCTACGTGTACCTGATTAATTAAATTATGCTGTAAGGAGGGGGGAACAACTATCTTAGTATAGATGGAAATTTTGCCGGGAGGATATTGATTTAAAGAGACAAAGGTCGCCTCTCCCGTCAAAATAGACGTAAATAGATGGCGTCTAGTTTTTTACGTCTATTTTGACGGGAGAGGCGACCTTTGTCTCTTTAAAACTATCTTAGTGACACCTTTACGTTTAATTATATGGAGACCCTCTATATTTGTTTTAACGAAGGGGAACGGAGGCCGGAGGGGTTGATGTTCCCTAATTTGATCGGCTGTAAGAAAACCACATAGTGGGTTTCGGGATAATAGGTCCGCCTCGAACTGCATTTTACCTTTAAGGTATCTGACGTCATAGTCGTAGGCGGACAACTTTAAACTCCAACGGAAGAGTCTTCAGGATGGGTTTTTAATAGTTTTTAACCATTTTAGGGCATGGTGGTCGGTGAAGATGGTGAATTTCACACAGGTGAGGTAGATGCGGAATTTTTCCACACTATCGATTATGGCGAGGTACTCCAACTCCGTGATTGTGTAGTTTTTCTCGTGGGGTCGGAGTGCTCTGCTATAATATTGCACCGGGTGTAGGGTTCTGTCGGGGCGTTGTTGTTTTAAAATCCCAGCTATTCCTTGAAGCGAGGCGTCACAAAATTGCTGGCATGGCAACCCTTCTTTAAAGAGGTGGAGGATGGTTGGGAGGTCAGACACTCTTTAAGAGTGTTAAATGATTGTTGGCACTTGGCGTTCCAGTGCCATGGAGTATCTTTCTTAAGGAGGTTATTAAGGGGGATTCTAATACGGGCATGGTCTTTTATGAATTTATTATATACATTGATGGCGCCTAGGAATGATTGGAGGGTTTTGATATTAGTGGGGACTTTAATTGCATTTATAACATCTAGATTTTTAACTAAGGGGGTGTATGAGCCAGAGGATATTGTATAACCTAGGAATTCTAACGTAGTTTAAAAAAAAATCACATTTATTATAATATAACCTAATGTTTTCTCTACTACACATATCAAAAAATTGCTGGAGATGGTGTAAATGTTCGTCTATGGAATTTGAGAAAATAATAAAATAATCGAAATAATGGGCTATAGAATCTATCTTATTTCTTTGAAGGATTTGTTGTATGGCTCGTTCAAATAACTGCGGTCCTACACTAATGCCATAGAGGAGTCTGATAAAGGTATATTGTGCGTCTAAGGTAACAAAGGATAAAAGATTCCTATCGAGGGGACTTATTTCTAGGGACCAGTATGCGGAGGAAAAATCGGCTCGGGAGAAGTATTTGGCATGCGCTAACTTATCTGAAATGTTGCCTATGCGGGGAAGAGGGTGTACGTCAGGGGAGATTATTTCGTTAAGCCGGCGGTAATCAACACAAAAACGTTTAGACTTATTCTTTTTGGTAACTAAGGTAACAGGTGAGGAGTAAGGCAAAAAGGAGGGTTCTATAATATTGTATTTTAACATCTCTCTGATTTGATCTTGTATTTCATGTTGGTCGGCGAGAGATGCGCGGTACGGCCTGAGACTTATAATTTTATCGGAGGTGGTCCTTATCCTAACGGGGGGAATTTTCAATTTAGGGATATCATATTTATTGATTGAAAAAATATGGTTTTAATTATTTATAATCTTTAGAAATTTTACAGGGATATCTCATTCCTAAGTGCATATATTACAATATGGATCAAAGATTTTACATATGTGTTCTAATGGACAGGGTGGTAATAAAGAAGTTGAAGGATGGGTATGGCATATGGTTTGACTGGGTGCATTTTTAACAAAGGTTTGGGTAGAGGTCAGGTTATTGGGACAAGGTGGAGGTTTGACATTTTTCCCCTGCAAGGGCGATTTACCCTCTCCATCATTAAACGGGTGTACATAAGTTATGTGGTACCATCTCTTAGACAAAGAAGCATCATATTGATAAATAGAAGGATTATGCAAATTTAATGTTAAACAAAATTTACTGATTAAGTTTAATGATAAAATGCCAAAGGGTAATAAACTATTGATTACATAGAATTCAATCGATTTGGTTATGTTTCCTATAGTTATCGTTAAAAAGGTGTATCCTATTGCACTTACATGATTGGTTATGGCATTAATTCGCATTTTACATGGGTATAATTTTAAAATTTTGGGCAAAGTCCTATTAAGATGATTAAGGATATTTAAATTAATTATGTTTATGGAAGCTCCTGTGTCTAAGAGGAATGGACATTTGACAAAGTTATTGATATAGGGGATGCAGATGATGTGGTGCAGTTCAAGGAGGTTAGGCGGGGGGCACTCCGCCGTCATTAGATGGTGGCGGTGACCTGGAGGCGGCCGCGCCGCGAGTTTCTGGCTGAAAGTTCTGCCTTCAATTTTGGTCGTGAAAGTTTTGGGGCCGAAAAAGGCCGTCTGCTCAGTAGAGGGCAATCATTGTTCCAATGATCCCCGTTGCAATGTCTACACGGGAATGGTGGTTTTCGGACACTTGTTTGGTATCGCGGGGTACTGTGAGTGGGGTACCGCTGGTAGTTTCGACCCCTAAAGGGGTTTTGGGCACCGTAGGGAGTGTCATGGTCAGAGGGTGCACGCCTGGGGGGCTCCGCCTGTGCGGCCATGGAACTCACGCCCCTGATTCTAGTGAGGGTCGCATACCATTCGGTCAGCGAAATGGGGGCTACTGCTCGCATGAGGCGTTGGTCTTGGATAAGCCCTCCGTTAGGACCTCGGTTATGATGGGGCTAGTTAGCCCTAGTTTGAGGCCCATTTTTACTTTGTTCCTATAGTACTCTCCTATGGAGAGTTGACCAGTCAGTCTATACGACATGAAGTCACTGAAGGTGACTTCGGAGGTACCAGGGTAGAGGTCTACCAAAGTCTGCCTGGCCTGGTCATAGGATCGAGAGGCCAAGTTGAGCTCATTGAAGAGCGAAAGGGGCTCACCTGTGAGGATGTCGTGGAGTCTCGCAGACCCGAACCCGATGTCGGTCCGCACGGCTTCCAGTTGCCGGAAGAAGTTTTCCGCCGGATAAGTCCCGTCGTACGGTGCCATAGGCGGGGCATAGGCGCGTGGCGCCATCACTTCTTGGAGGGCCTTGGTGAATCGGTCTATCAAGGTGTCCACGCTGGGCCGGATGTAAGTGGCGGGCACCTCAAAAGCGTCCACGTAGTGTTCCCCGTCTTCGTCCATAGTCCTTTGTCCACTGTCCGCCATTAATATCCTGTCGACTTATACGGGTATACGGTCGTAAACCCGGGTAAGACAACAAGTGAGTTGGAAGCAGTCGGGGTTGAGTGGCAAGGCGTGCATAGTGGGAAGTCCGCACGGGACAGTAAGGACCAAGTTTGGGATCAAAAGACGCTCTCCCAGTACGTCTCAAGTGGCACCAGAACCAGGGGGAAGTTGAGGATTAACAGAGGAAAAGCTCAGCGTCCAGCCTGAAGCCGCGGGAACCGTCGTGAGATGATAATGGCCTAGAACTGAGCGGTCTGTCCGAAAATATCCACTGTAACCTAACTAACTGTCAACATCCGGACCAACGCCCCTTTTTTGTCCCTTCCTGGATCCCCCGGGTGTCCGGTGGCAAGCTGATCATTTTGAGACGACTAGAAAAGACGTCATACTTTATTACTTACATATCACATTGTTTAAATTACGATATACTGTGTATATACGAGGTGTGTTCAAAAAGTATCGCGACTTTTGTGTTTTTTCAAAAATTATTTATTTTTTCATGAATACCTATTTTGTCCCCTTCAAAGTAATCCCAATGAGATATTATACACTTGTGCCAACGGTTTTTCCAATCTTCGAAGCACTTCAAAAAATCATTTTTTAAAATCTTTTTCAGCTCCTCCTTCGATGCCGTCTTTATCTCGTCAAGCGTAGCGTAACGTCGTCCTTTCATGGGCCTCTTCAGTTTAGGGAACAAGAAAAAGTCACAGGGGACCAGATCTGGGGAATACGGTGGCTGCGGCATCATTAGTGTGTTGTTTTTGGCCAAAAGGTCGCGCACAAGCAACGATGTGTGAGCAGGGGCGTTATCGTGGTGCAAAAGCCAATTTTTGTTCTTCCACAAATCCGGGCGTTTCTGGCGGATTGCTTCGTGAAATTGCGCATAACTTGCAGATAATATTCCTTATTGACCGCTCTACCCTGTGGCAAGAACTCATGATGGACCACGCCCCTGCAATCGAAGAAAACTGTCGGCAAAACTTTCACATTCGACCGAACTTGGCGCGCTTTTTCCGGTCTTGGTTCGTGCGGCAGCTTCCATTGAGATGATTGAGCTTTGGTTTCCACGTCATAACCATAAACCCACGCTTCGTCACCAGTTATGACCCTCTGGAGCAAATTTGGGTCGTCGCGGACAGAGTCCAACATCTCATTAGCAATGTTCATGCGATGCTGCTTTTGGTCGCAATTGAGCAATTTTGGTACGAATTTCGCGGCGACCCGTCTCATGCCCAAATCATTGATAAAAATCGAATGGCACGAGCCAATCGATATGTTTAGGTCCTCAGCAACTTCTCTAACGGTGATTCGACGATTGGCCAATATCATTTTCTTCACTTCATTAATTTTTTCGTCTGTTGTTGAAGTGCTCGGGCGTCCGGCACGCTCTTCGTCGTTCACATCTTCTCGGCCTACTGAGAACATTTTGTACCACCGATAAACGTTGCTTCGGTCCAAGGTAGCTTCTCCGTATGCCACAGTCAACATTCGGAATGCATCCGCGCACTTAATTTCGTTTTTCACACAAAATTTGATACAGGTTCTTTGATCCATTTTTTTTAATAGGTAAAAATCGAAGACGATCTAAAACACCTACAAACAAAGCAGCTGTCAACAATTAAGTGAACATTCAAAATGGCCGAGCTTGTCGGCATTAAGTACGAACATAAAGCCACAAAAAGATCGAAATTCGAATATACGTAACCCGCGAAAATTCAAAATTCGCGATACTTTTTTAACACACCTCGTATATATAGATGGAAATTTCGCTGGAAGGACATTGATCTAAAGAGACAAAGGTCGCCTCTCCCGTCAAAATAGACGTCAAAACTAGACGCCATCTATTGACCGTCACCGCAAACTAGCGGTCTCGGGTCGGTGACAAAGCCATAACAACAGCTTTGGCAAACTGAAAAGCGTCCACCTAGAGACCATGGTTTCGGACCAATGGCCCTTGTCAGTCTAGGGCGGACTTTATTCCATGAGATCCACACGGGATCTAATGGAATCTTGACAATCTGCCAAAGAGGTGTTTAGCTGGCAAAGTGGCTGGGCCAAATCTATGGCTATAATATAGATGGAAATTTCGCCGGGAGGACATTGATCTAAAGAGACAAAGGTCGCCTCTCCCGTCAAAATAGACGTAAAACTAGACGCCATCCATCTTTAGCCATAGATTTGGCCCAGCCACTTTGCCAGCTAAACACCTCTTTGGCAGATTGTCAAGATTCCATTAGATCCCGTGTGGATCTCATGGAATAAAGTCCGCCCTAGACTGACGAGGGCCATTAGCCCGAAACCATGGTCTCTAGGTGGACGCTTTTCAGTTTGCCAAAGCTGGTGTTGTTGCTTTGTCACCGACCCGAGACCGCTAGTTTGCGGTGACGGTCAATAGATGGCGTCTAGTTTTGACGTCTATTTTGACGGGAGAGGCGACCTTAGTCTCTTTATATATATATATTATAGCTATTCATAGCTTTTTTTTTACATTTAAAGCGATGGGTGCTAATGGTGATACTTTGCCTGGATTATTGATTCCGAATCCATGGTCAGATCTACCTTGGAACGGAAGGCTATTTGCCTCATGGCAACGACAAAAGCAAACACATGCTCATAGTTAATTATTTTAGCTGCAGTAGGAGAGAGTTTATATATCAAAAAGGCAACAAAAATTGTGACGGGATTTAATGATATTGCCACGTGGAAAATTAGGAAAGACAAACTCCAGTATGACATAGCAATTTATTTAAGGCAAGAACAAACTATGAATGATAAACAAAAGATAAGCAATGAGGAAAGTTTACAGAGTAGCAAAATAAAACATAAAAAATGATACTCTGTTAATAAAATAAAAAAATAATTTGCTACATAGCTCCTTCCATATGAGAGCTGTGACTCACAACTTGCAATTATTGTAGTTATTGACATGGATCTGACTGCTTCTGCCAAGGATTCCATCGAAGTCTTGGAATTTTGTCCCTAGTACCTTTGCGTCTTTTTGCTCCTTCCCTAGATTCCAGGGCAGAGGTTTCTCCGATATGGATTTCATTTCTGCCACACAATCAATGACAGCCTCGGTGGCCTTGAAGAAGTCCCATCCGAATATGATGTCATGGCTGCATTCCACCATAACAACGAATTCAAAGGATATCTCCAGACCATTAACTTCTATGTTCAGGAGACATTTTCCTAGGTTCTTTATTAAATTCTTGTTAGACATTTAAGAATGTACCTGGTTCCCTGAAGAGAGGTATCTTTAGTTCACTTCGAAAGTTTTCGAATATAACAGAAAAGTCTGCTCCTGAATCCACTAATGTTTTTATCATTCGTCCATTAATTTCAACCATAACAAAATTTTCTTTCAATTTAGCGGTGATATATCCTGGAGGATTTTCCTCAATGGCGACCTCACCCCCGTTAGAAGCCGCGCCACTTAGTTTTTCTCATTCTGAGGCTTGGGAGAACGGCTTAAAAGGCGGGCTTGCGACTGGGATTGTCTTCGGGCTGGCGACCTTGCGCGGCTTGAATATGGAGAAGAGCTCCGTTAGAAGTACGTCGTGGTTTGGGGCGTTAAATAGTCGTCGTCGGCGTCATATCTCGGAGGTCAACTCGAAAATTCACCATTTCTTCTTCTCCGTCATTCCTTGACCTGGCTTCAGCGAAGACCTGCCGTCGTTCTCTACAATAACGAACGACATGTCCAGGTCTTCCGCAGTGGAAGCAAATAGGTTTGTCGTCGTAGGTTTTCCATTGCTACGTCTTCCTGGGTTGGGTTGGTCGGTCGAGATTATAGGGCGTGCGTGGTTGTTGTACAACGTTAATTTGTGGTCTTATAGGTTGGAGAGCACGGCTGACTTCTTCCCTCACAGTCTGTTCCAGGGCGTTCACTTCTCGGAGAGGATTGACCACTTCAGGTGCTGGGAAGGCCTCTAAGTCGGCCAAGTCGTCTGAGTCGTCAACACATGAAATGGGCATTACGTTTGACAACCTGGCGAATTTCGTACGGCCGATCCTGCGCTGCTTGACGGTTGCCAGATGACGGCAAAACTTCAGGATCTCATCTACCGTCTGTATGTCTTTCGCCACCAATACCTGGTATGTGTCCTCCGAAATTCCCTTTATAATGTGAGCAACTAATTTCACCTTCTTCCATACGAGGTTTTACCTGATGGCAGAGGCTAAGGATCTCCTGAATGTATTGGATTCCTCGGCCTTCTGTGCTCTTGACTTCAGTATATATTAAAAATAAAAAAGGCATCTCTTGACCAGGAGCATATGTGCTTTTCAGATGGCAGAGCGCCATCTAGTGGAACAGAAATCAACTAAACATTGATTTAGCCAGTTCCCTGATATTTGGCCAACCCAAGAAGCCTCTTGGACTAAAGATCTTTTTGGTCGCAGTGGAACAGCCTACTCCACGCTGGCGAGCGCCAAAAGCGCGAAACGCGTTCGTGGAAGGCTTTTCTTGATTTATCAAGAAATTGGGTTGGCCAAATATCAGGAAACAGGCTAAATCAATGTTTAGTTGATTTCTGTTCCACTAGATGGCGCTCTGCCATCTGAAAAACACATGTCAGGTCAGGATATGCCTTTTTTATTTTTAATATCAACGCCTGACCTTTTTATTATTTTTTTTTCATTATTATTTTTCCACATAAATTATTAGAAAATATTAATTTGACAAATACCCTGAAAATATTCTATGAATTCAGCTCATTTAAAATTTCAACAGTTTTTATCTGATCGTTTCTAAATTTGTTTTTCATTGGGTGTTTTTATTGGTAAAAATTTTATTTTATTTCATACAAGCGATTTTTTTAAAGGATAATATCTCTTTCTTGGATTTATGAATTTTCAAATTTGAACTGTTGTGTTTGTTTTGCGATAAGCATTGAAAAAAGTATTGATATAGTAACACGTGTATGTTATATATATATATAAACAACTCATAAAGGATAATTGAAAATATTTTTGAAATATATCTGATCACTAGGGGATGGCTCAACAATGGAAACTATATTTCGATATATTTTAAATATTTATTGAAAGGTTGAACAAATTGAATTTCTCTCTCTCGGGATACAAGTATTTACTTGAAGTTTGAATGTTCTGAATTTCAAAATAATATATTTGATTTGTGAATTCTAGAATAATTTTTATCTTAGAATGATCTGAATTTCACTAAGGAATAATTTATTTGAAGGTTGATCTGAAGTTCTTCTTCAGGAATGATTAAAAGGAACTTTGAATGATCTGAACTAACGTAAGAGGAATAATCTATTTGAACGTTGCATGATCAGAAATTACATCAAAAATTATTTATTTAAAGGATTGAATGCTCTGAACTTATATTGAGAATAATCTATTTGAATGCTGAATGATCAGAACTTACATAGGATTAATTTTCTGAACTATGAATGATTTGAGCTATTTTATTGAATAATAATGTTACGATGAGAAAGCTTCTCTTGGCAACGCCGTGGTGGTAAGCAGGATCAGTTCGGCCATATGTGCCTATCTCAAAGAATAGCTGAGAGGGGCGGATGGACCAATCAAGAAGGAAGAAGCAATCTGGTGGTCAAGAGTCAAGTCCTCCTTCCTGTTGTTGGCAGCAGCTGTTGAATGATGACTTGCTTTGTTCTCTATGAATTTACGAAGGTGAATAAAGATGATCGAACAGAGATTCTTACCGATCTCACATGCTCATTTGGCCATCCTATACACGGCGGTGTTGGCGCAACAATATATCTGTATAATGAATGATCTGAACTTCGAGAATAATTTACTTGAACATTGATTGATCTGAATTTATACTTTGGTAAGTATTTATTTGAATCTGATCTCTGAACCTACTTAAAAAAGAATGAATTTGTCGAATTTTCTGAACTTATATTAAGGATAATTACGATTGTAGTGCAACATACATAGGTGAGACTGGTAGATCAGTAGCCATCAGGATGATTGAACATGGTAGGTGCATCAATAATAAAGACGGCAGATCCTTCATATACAACCACACGCTTAATACTGGCCATTCTTTCAAATTATATTCTCCCACCACCTTGTACAATAACATTCCCAGTAAACAACAGAGATTAATCATAGAGGCCATTTTATCCATTTTTAATGACAGTATTAATCGACTTATAGATTTACCTAAACAATATCATGACATATGTATTAACTTAAAAACCAGATAAACCCTTGCCCCCTAAACCTCACATTACTTTCACGAATTCACGTTTTCTCGTGGCCAGGCTGCAGTTGTATCATCTTTGTTTAAAGCTCAGTTTGTTTTCTATTTTATAGTCAATTGTTCCTTTTATTTTAATTACCTGTTGAAGGGCGTGACTGCCCGAAAGCTTGTTACAAATTCATTTGAATAAAAAATCTTTTCTCCTTAATCATTCTTATCGTTTTATACAATCTATGGAGAAAGTTTTCAAGTAATTTTATAATTTAATTGAATATGGGGAATATATTCTGAAATTTTACTTCAGGAATAATTGATTTTAGCGTGGAATGATCTGAAATTTCTTTGGAAATTATTTATGTAAACATCATATGATCTGAATTTTCTTTGAAAACAATTTTTTTAGAAATTTGAATGTTCTGAAAAAAAGTTTGAGAATACTTTTTTGAAAAAGTTGATTGATCTTTAATTTCTTTGACATTGATTTATTTAAACGTGGAATGAACTTCACTTACTTTGGAATAATTTATATGAATGGTGATGATCTAAATGTATTTCGTGATTGAACATTGATTGATATAAACTTACATCGAGAATAATTTATTTTCAGTTGAATATGAAATGAATTTTTGAGAACAATTTTTTAAACTTAAATGTTCTGAATTAACTTTGCGAATACTTTTTATGAACTTAAATTATCTAATTTTACTTAGGGGTATAATTTACTTGAACATTGAATGTTCTGAAATTATTTAGAGAGTAAATTTATTTGAAATTTGACTAATATGAACTGATTTTAGGAAAAATTTATTCAAACATTGAAATTTCTGAACATTTTTTATTTGTGTGAATAATTTATTTGAGAATGTTTGATATTCTAAACTTACATTTGTGGAATAATTTAATCTTGAAAATTCTTTTAACTCATTAGGGTAAAATTTATTTGAACATAGAGTGATCTGAAAACGCATCAGAATAATTTTTTTGAAAGTTGAATTATCTCAACTACGTCGGGCAGACCTTATTTGAATGTTGACTGATATGAACTTATTTTTGAATACTATTTTGTGAGCGTTGAGCGCCTGTTACAAGGAATTGATCAAATCCGCCGGGAGCAGACTTCCATCTATTTAAGGCCTAATCCCCAGTGAACTTTTGATTCTAAGTTTTTGTCAATTCATGACTATAAAAACTAACTAAATAATTAATAAATAAAATAAAATTTAAAAAAGATTTTATTGAAATGCACTAAAAAGGAAAAAATAAAATATTTTATCTTCTGTCATTGAGCAAATAGATATATCTGAGTGAAAATAAAAGCGGCGGGGGACGATCATATTTAGAGAAGAGGTAAAAATATAGCAAACACTTATAGAAATCTAGAATTCTTTATCTATACTTATATAAATCACTAATCAGTTGCTAAATATTAAATCACATTAGGTTCGAAATTCATGATGATCGTCCCCCGCCGCTTTTATTTTCACTCAGGTACATGTGGTATTATGCTATGTTGGGAACCTTACTCTTGGGGTTGCAGATTGTTGAAGTGGTGGCGCAGTCGTGATGGCTGAGTAAGAAAGGATTACACACAAGGGAAATAAGCCAGGACACTTGATGGGTTTTGAAATAAAAGGCAACTGGTTTGGAGGGAAAGAAAAGCTTAGAGAGAAGGCGGAGCGGGTTTTGACTTATTAATTATCTGATCACATGGCGGTGATTGACTTAGCTATGAGCTGAGCGGGGAGGTCTCGAGAGCAGATGTTACCTCGTTGGGAGCGAAGGAGCAACTACTCTAGATGTTGTTCCGATGGGAGCGAAAGCACTACTGACAATTCTTGCTTCTCGATTTAACACCAAGAGTATTCTTCTTTCCCATTGGTGGGGAGCTGTCACATGACCGTTTTCTATTGGTTGACCTACTTAGGTGTCGTTTCCTAATTGGTAGGAAGATGTCACGCGGCCGTTTTTCTATTGGTTGATCTACTTAGGTATTGCTTCCTAATTGGGCCTTGCGGCTTTCTTTGGTGGAAGATACGACCGGCCTTGCCCAGGAAATACTGGTCGTTAAACTTAGCTTGCAGGATTTCCGGGGTCAGAAGGTTAACTGTGACTTTATTAATAAGTATGTTCTCTTCTAAGCCTACTTCCTAGGTTTTTCTCTAAGGCGTTCTATCCTCCAGTTACCTTTGTTCTTTTATTAAGTCTTTTAAAACATACATTGTACATACATAGTAGGTCGGAGGTGCATACAGTTATATACAAATTATGACATACATCTAATTGCTCAATAACAGAATTAACAAAAAATATATATATATATTTTTAGTGCATTTAAATGAAAGCTTTTTTTTAAAATGTAATTTTATTTATTAATTATTTTTTAGAACTATGAATGTAGGTCACAGACAACCTCTATCTTCAAGATAAACATATTAAAGGTTTATGAACAAATATATTTATTTATAAAAATAAACAAAAATATTCAACTTGAAATATGATTTCAATAATTGTATAACTACAGTTAAACCTGTCTATAGCGCCTTCCTCTTTATAGCGCCCGATTTTAAACATTAAAATATAAATATTTTACATTAAAAGTGACCTGTCTATAGCACCCCCTCTCTATAGCACTCTATTTTGGTGAGTCCCAAGAGGGGGCGCTATAAACAGGTGTTTAACTGTATAAAAAGTTTACATTAAAAGTGACCTGTCTATAGCGCCCTATTTTGGTGAGTCCCAAGAGGGGGCGCTATAGACAGGTGTTTAACTGTATAAAAAGTTTACATTAAAAGTGACCTGTCTATAGCGCCCTATTTTGGTGAGTCCCAAGAGGGGGCACTATAGACAGGTTCAACTGTATAAAAACTTTACATTAAAAGTGACCTGTCTATAGCGCCCTATTTTGGTGAGTCCCAAGAGGGGGCGCTATAGACAGGTGTTTAACTGTATAAAAAGTTTACATTAAAAGTAACCTGTCTATAGCGCCCTATTTTGGTGAGTCCCAAGAGGGGGCGCTATAGACAGGTTCAACTGTATAAAAAGTTTACATTAAAAGTGACCTGTCTATAGCGCCCTATTTTGGTGAGTCCCAAGAGGGGGCGCTATAGACAGGTGTTTAACTGTATAAAAAGTTTACATTAAAAGTGACCTGTCTATAGCGCCCTATTTTGGTGAGTCCCAAGAGGGGGCGCTATAGACAGGTTAAACTGTATAAAAAGTTTACATTAAAAGTGACCTGTCTATAGCGCCCTATTTTGGTGAGTCCCAAGAGGGGGCGCTATAGACAGGTGTTTAACTGTATAAAAACTTTACATTAAAAGTGACCTGTCTATAGCGCCCTATTTTGGTGAGTTCCAAGAGTGGGCGCTATAGACAGGTTTAACTGTATGTACAGGATATGAGAGATATATGAATAACCTCAACACTCACAATTGACGATCTTACAGGTTTATGGAATGTAAAGAAAGAAGTTTGAAAGTAATGTGTGTATCTATATTTTTTATTTTTAACAAATCTATATAAAATTACACAACAGTCAACATAAAAAAGGCAACAAGTGGGCTACACAATGTTAACAAAGATATGGCTAAATGTACATGATATTCTACAGTGTGCATCCATCCACCAATCACAGATGGGGGTGGGGAGAGATCTGCACACAACACATATCAGACAATTATATTTGCATACACAGAAATATGCAGATAAGTATTAGGTTAAAATGAATAAAATGACTAGAAGACACGCCAGTAATATTTATTAGGTAATAACGCGCCATTTATATGTATAAGAAACTATGGAAATAAACTTTTCGGACAATAGAATTACATAGAAATATTTACATCGAGCAATGCTATTCCGCAAACAATAAGGACAAATTAAGAAAAAGACATCTCCTTATCGTGCAACTGAAAGTTGCTGATAGCACAAGCCATTAATCAAGAATGGGTATTTGGTCAATTCTGGAATAATTAAAAATCAACGAATAGTTGATATTTATTCCGATAGATGGTGCAAGCTATCAGCAACTTTCAGTTACACGATAAGGAGATGCCTTTTTCTTAATTTAACCACCTTATCCCAGTAGAATTTCACATTTGTACTATTTTTTTACAATAAGGACAAAGTCAGTTAGCCATAATTTAATTATAAGGCAATAACACGCCATCTATAAGAAATGAAATCGTTAGAAACACGAATGATTCTTTTACACATAAACAAACTTCTACTGTACATACTGCACACACAGTAAGGACAGTGGAAGTTTGTTCTATTTCTTTATTTCGACTTAGAGCGCTATGTCCCCCTAGGGACACTTGCACTTTAAACACAAACAAAAATTTTGAAAGAAAAGAAAGAAAGATATTTAAATATGTCAAGTTTGTTCTATGTGTAATTCCTGGTTCAAATTCACATAAATAGGTACCGCTCAGCAAGAGCAACCTAGTTCATGATAATTGAACAATGAATAATAAGTGGAGGTTATTCACATATTAAACAAAATGTTAACGCGGGATTATATCCCGGTTCATGACTGTCGGGAATCGAGGGTGTTACCCACTCGTCCACCGACTTATGAATTCTATGTGTAAAAGAATCATCCGTGCTCTAACGATTTCATTTCTTATAAATGGCGTGTTATTGCCTTATAATTAAATTATGGCTAACTGACTTTGTCCTTATTGTGAAAAAAAAATAGTACAAATGTGATATTGTACTGGGATAAGGTGGATAAATTAAGAAAAGGTATCTCTTTATCGTGAAATTGAAAGTTTCTGATGGCTTGCGCCATCTATCGGAATAAATATCAACTATTAGTTGATTTTTAATTATTCCAGAATTGGCCAAATACTCATTCTTGATTAATGGCTTGAGCTGTCAGCAACTTTCAGTTGCACGATAAGGAGATGCCTTTTTCTTAATTTATCCTTATTGTTTGCGGAATAGCATTGCTCGATGTAAATATTTCTATGTAATTCTACTGTCCTAAAAGCTTCTGTCCATAGTTTGCATGAATACCATTTTTAAGATTCCATCCTTCGGTATGGCATATATAAGGGGAATCGCCTAATAGAATATTAGAGCTCTACAAAGCGGTCTGGTAGATAAAATTGGAGAAACTTTAATCCCTGTCGAAACTTCCCAGACTGCTCTTATGGATTTCTGTGCATTTTGAACACTGAAAAGGTCTGAGAAAAAAGAGATAATCGAAAACAAATTTTAAAGGCCACCTGAATAAGAAATATACAAGTGCAAGAATTATACTTGTACTTTAATGAAAACAGCTTTACACACCCAAGATAGTGGACATGGCTGCTGCTGTGATAGAGATGTATGGAGACATCTGAGGCTCTTCATTGGACACGATAACAACAGCAACAACAATGGAAACATCGATATCGGTATATTTTTAATTGTTCAAGAAACCATAAGAAAAAACAAAAATTCAAATTTATTATTTTGAAGTGAATCACTCTCTATGTGTATGTTATCTCTTTATAACAAACATCGAAATGGAAGAAAGGTCATTTCGTTTAGCTCTCGCCATGAATAATATAGGCATTGGTTCACCGTCTCTTATAGTAATCTTTATATTATGATACACTTGCACGCCATCTGTTATGAAAATTAGAAACTATTTTAGACGCGTAAGATTCTTTTTAAAATTAAACAATTTCTACTGTCTTTGCTGCAATGGAAAAATTAATGGGAGGGCCTGGCTCTGTTTCACCACTGATTAGCCAGGCCCTCCCATTAATTTTTCCATTGCAGCAAGAACAGTAGAAATTGTTTAATTTCAAAAAGAATCTTACGCGTCTAAAATAGTTTCTAATTTTCCTAGTAATCTTTGTTCTCATGCCTACAGGACAGTGGCAAAATGATAATTTCGTTACTTTTTACTTATGGACTAATATCAGCACACTAAAAAGATGAATTTTTGAAGATAATTTATTGGTTGAGAGCTTGTTTGGTAAAAGATATGGCTACATTAATACATTTTTATTTAGCTCCCTATGTTTTAGTGATTCGCTGTCACCCTCTTCAGGGAAAGTTCCCCTTAAAGAGTCACTGAAACATTGGTTGATGTAGTCATAGAGACATGAAGTCCTTTATATAAGGAGATGCCTTTTTCTTAATTTGTCCTTATTGTTTGCGGAAGAGCATTGCTCGATGTAAATATTTATATGTAATTATACTGTTCTAAAAGCTTCTGTCCATAGTTTGCATGAATACAATTTTTAAGATTCCATCCTTCAGTGTAGCATATATAAGGGGAATCGTCCAATACAGTATTAGAGCTCTATAAAGCGGTCTGGTAGATTAAATTGGCCAAACTTTAATCCCTGTAGAAACTTCCCATACTGCTCTTATGAATTCTGTGCATTTTGATTACTGAAAAAGTCTGAGAAAAAAAAAAGGAGATCATCGAAAACATCGAAGTCCTTTATATTGTAGCGTAGAAATCAAGTATTTGTATATCTTAAGATGTAAGCGTATTTATTGATGACGTCAGTACGACAAGTCGACAATTATCAACAAACCAACAAAACTATCTACAGCTAGAGAATATCGAGCAAGCAAGCAAAGAAATATTTTGATCATTATTTTACATAAACATAGTAATATATTTTGAAAATAGAGCAATCCATAAATAAATCTTTAATTAAAAAGGCATATATTGGATCAAAATATAATTTATTTTACCAATATTTCAGTTGGCTGAACGCAATGATTTGATCCAATATATGCCTTTTTAATGAAAGATTTATTTATTTTGATAACTGTTGGCATTCAGCCAACTGAAATATTGGTAAAATAAATGATATTTTGATCCAATATATGTCTTTTTATTTAAAGAGTAATATATATTTATGGGACCAAAAATCTTTTTTGGTCGCAGTGGTTACAGCCCTCTCCACGCTGACGAGCGCCAACAGCGCGAAACGCGTTCGTGGATGGCTTTTCTTGATTTATCAAGAAATTGGGTTGGCCAAATATCACGGAGCAAGCTAAATAAACGTTTAGTTTATTTTTGCTCCACTAGATGGCGCTCTGCCATCTAAAAAGCACATGTGCTCGTGGTCAGGAGATGCCTTCTTTATTTTTAATATCAACACTTGAATTGAATAATTGAATAATTAAATTAAAATATAAAATATTAATTATTTCTTCGACACAATATATACAACAGCAACAAAAGCTTTATTAAGACATTTCAGTCTTATACAGATTCTCCAAACAGAAATGTAGGGTACATGTAGGAAAAACAGTAATAATACCAGTAATAAGCATTGTTATTATTATAATTTTTAAAGTTGATCATATTTAATGGTAATATGGAATTTATATACAGGAAAACTTAATCAATAAAATCAAGCTAATAAATTGATTAGTCTGGGTGAATTGGAGGAAGAAAGAAATTTCTTATTACCACGGAGTCTCGTCCTTTATATATACATATAATCTTATTTTTAAAAATTTACTCAAAGCTATTCCTAAATGGAAATTTAGTGAAAACTTATTGACTTTGTGGTAAAATATATTTTATCTTCTGCGCGAAGAGATTCTCTCAGAGTAGTACAGTACATACATACCTGTGGCTAGAGCAGCGGGTCGTCCTTCCATGGACTCCATACAAAGTTGTGGAACTTGGGAGCGGCTTTGGGATCATCCGGCCGGAACAAAGGCTGCATTTGGATCTTCTCGTACTGGGACAACCTCAGTAGCATCTGCTGGAGGATCTGTCACATCACAACGACATGTTACCGGGATTCTAGGGCATATATCAACGGCCTTGTCCTTTGGCCGTAGCCAAATCTATATTCAACATCAACCACTTCTATAACAGCGGGCAGAAATCATTACGATTAAATCCAGGCCTAGAAATTAAGAAAGCCTAGAGAAAAAAAATCGAAAAAATGGGGAAATGTATTGAATTAGGGTAATGGGTATCTTTTGGCCGTGCAACCACATAAATAGCCATCAGCAACAGCCAGCTGCACCATCAGAAGATGTTTTCTTCTTAAGTAGGCTCAGATACTTATTGAATGTACTTGCAGGAAGTGAATTTAATCAGAAGATACTGAATTTGTGTATTAATGTCATAATCCTTTTGTTAAACCTTTCTACCACATGTATTTTTTTTTTATATCTTTCGCTCTTTATTAAAAAAAAAAAAAAAAAGAATTATACTAAGGATAATGATCTATAAAGATAAAGGTGACTTCTCCCGTCAAAATAGATGCAAAGACTAGATAAGAGATGTCATGGCCATAGATTTGGTCTAGTCACTTTGCCACTTTTTGGCAAATTGTCCCTTAGATCCCTTGTGGCTTTGTCACCGACCCGAGGGCGCTAGTTTGCGGCGACGGTCAATAAATGGTGTCTAGCTTTTTGACGTCTCTTGACTCAACTTGTACAAATATGATATTCAATATTTTGAAAACATTTTCTAGCCTCTATATCTCTCAGTATTGTTAGCAATAGATACAATTTCCATCTATATTTTAACCATAGAATTGGCCAGCTAAGTATTACAGTTAAAATATCTTCGGAAAAATTGAGAAACTTTCATGAAATCACCTCCCCTCTGGAATAACAAGGATTATTTTAATACTATGGCCTTCAGGTCTGCGTTCTGAATTTTCCAAAGCTGGTGTTATGGCTTCGACCCGAGTCTGATAGATTGAAGAGACACGGCGTATATTTGTACCTATTTTGACACGAGAGGTGTTCTCTCTTTGTTATGTTTAATTATGTTTTATATATATGCTCAATGAAATTAACTAAGTTTAAAAAATAAGTTGTTAAACAATATCGATATGCATTTAAAACATTATAACATATTTCAATTCAACTAAATGTTGTTAAAAAGGAAAATAATTACAAATTTCGTTACTAGATGGCAGCACGTGTATGGACACAGCATCAAAACACCTACTTCTATTTGAAAAAATAGGTCTCACAATAATCTTAATAAATGAGAAATATATTTCTATATACTCTTTTTAATAAAATTAATAAGAAATTCAGAACCAGGTTTCTTTAACTATTTTTTTTTATTTAGCTTTCGGGGGCCAATATGCTCTTCAACGGGAGAACAGTTTACCTGTTGGAGGGCATATTGGCCAGAAAGATAGAGAACTAAAAATAAAAATAGTTAAAGAAACCTACCTCTGAATTTCTTGTTGATTTTATTGCATTGTAAAGGCAGAGAAAACCACACCAAGATGTTCTGCGGTGAGGACCCGATTTGCACCTTCTGTAATTCAAAACTAAAAAACGATATCACCCACTATATTTTTGATTGCTCTGCTCTGAAAGAAGAACCCTTATGCTCAAAACTGGGCAACTCTGTGCTTCACTTCCATCAATAATTGACAATATGACCCAGAATAAGTATATTGCTACGGCGTTTTATGGTTTCCACAAGTCCATATCTCAGAAGAAGGCCAAGTGACACTCACTCCTCACTTTCTTACTGCTACTCTTTTTGTGTTATTTTTTCTTGCTTCCCTCTTTCTCTTTTTTTTTTCCTTCTGTTTATATTGTTGTTTCCTTTGTTTCACTGCTTTGTTCTTATGCATACCTCTGGTGAATCCTGTATAGGGTCAGTGACCCTAAATAAAGGCTTTTGTTGTTGTTGTTGTTTGCATTGTAAAGGTGGGGATGAACATGTTTTGCTATAAACGTTTAAATGTCTGTAACTGAGGTAGAATATTTGTTTTTCAAACGATGCTTACAAGTTTGAATTATATTTGAACGCAGCACACAGTGCCATCTATAGATGTATCATCATTATAAACGCGGCAAATTATTATTATATTTTTGAAACCTGAATATGTATAACCATTAAATGGAAGATGATAAATATTAGGAGGACCTGACTCATCAGTAGTCTGCCCTCTAGATGGAATTACAGATTTGTAATCAAAGCAGACAAACAGCAGTTTTAAGGCGGTCTGGTGGACTATATTAGTGAAGTTGCTGGTTCACTACTGATGAACAAAGCCTTTTCAAGAGTTTTCATTTATTATTTAGTGATTGTGTATAGAAATTTGTCTTCAAAATAACATAATAGTTAACACGACATTCACACATCTCTTATATGCTTGAATGTAGTTGGAAGTATTTGTTTTGCACAGATATACATATAAATATATAAATCAATGTTTGTATGTTTGTTTGTTTGTATGTCCGGTATACAAATTCGCAGTAGTTCACTAATTCAAACCAAAATTTCCATACATAGGTAAAAAAAATACGGGGAAGACGATAGGCTATTTTAAAAAATATATAAATCAATTATCAAAACTATATATTCAAATTATTCTACTTAGATCACGAACAGCGCCCTCTATCAAAGATTAGATTAAATTATGCTGATGCAAAAAAATAGATAATGCTAATAACAAACAAATATAAAAAAAATCTTATCTAAATATATATTACTCGGGTAGATATGCACACGGGTCAATCCCGGGGCGAAGCCCGGGTCACCCGTCTAGTTACTTATACATACAAAAGCAAGAGTCGCCTCTTCAGCCCAAACTAGATGCCATCTACTGACTGTTGCCGCAAACTAGCGGCCTCGGGTCGGTGACAAAGCCAAAACACCAGCTTTGGTAAACTGAGAAGCGCCCACCTAGAGACCATGGTTTCGGGCTAATGGTCCTTGTCAGTCCAGGTCAGACTTGATTCCATGAGATTCTCAAGGAATCAAATGGAATCTTGACAATCTGCCAAAAAGATATTTAGCTGGCAAAGTGGCTTGGCTATAAATATATGGCATAAAATATATAAGAAAATTTGCCGGGAGGATAATAATCAAGAAAAGCGAAGGTTTCCGTGAAAATAGACGTCAAAACTAGGCACCGGTCGTGGGCCAGTTCTTTGATCGTTGCTCCATCAACTTCTTTGTTAGAGACCGATGCCCAATATTCGTATTTCTAAAGCTGTCATAACGTAATTATATGCAAAAAGGTCCATCATAAATACATAAAACAATTACAATTTTAATTTTAAGTGCCATCTAGAGATACCTTTCGCAATTATATTTGACATTAATGAATTTCTCTCTATATTATCCAAAATATAGATACATAGCTTACTGAAAGGATAGAAATTATTGGATGAGAGGTCTTTGCTATTGTAGTGGATTGGTTTTCTCATGTACCAGATACTTACTAAAGAAGTAATCTTATGTGGTCTGGAGAATTCGCCACTGTTGATCTTAGCCCTATCATCTAGTAATTTCAATCATTGCAGTAAGATCAGCAGAGTTCATTTTTTATAAGATATAAAATTCCAAACATTACATTAATACAATGCATGTATTTAATAGTATCAGCGTATAAATATCAAATTCAAAGAATCAATTGATCATTTAAAGCCAGATTTTGAAACATCGAACAAAGGTCAACCTGTTTATCAGGGTTTCTGGCTATGAGGCTGTCATCTGTACCCCCTGGACCCTTGGAATATTCGACCAAATTCTGGTCGACTAACGTGGCAACGGCACCCATTTTCCAAGGAAGAGCAAAACCGATATCTCCAGCAAGATGGAGGAAATTGTAACTACTGTGATAGAGATGCATGGAAACATCTGAGGCTCTTCATTGGATACGAGAACAACAACATCAATTCATTTTTGAATTAAATATTAAGGAACACCTTTTTAATTTCCACAAGGTTTAGGTCACAGCAAAAGGCGACTTTACGCCTGCCCCTGCTGTAGTTTTAGTTTATTTTACATTCAGATGACATCCACATTCAAGAATCCGGGTTACGCAAAGAATAATGGTGATATTCACAGAAACGTTGTGAAAATAAAGATTGGAGCAGTTGAGGACTCTAGATGTTACTGTGGCAAGGAAACCCAGGACTCTCGACACCTACTGTTGGAATGCCCACTCTTCTTTAGCGCTAGACAACAGACAGCTAATAATGTTGTAGATCTGTATCAATTTGTAAATAACAAAGAGATTTGTCAGCGATTTAACCACTTTTGTAAATATATTTATGAATATCTTTCTAACCTGAAAAGATCAGGTTCCTAATATAAATAATTGTTTCTCTTTATTATTATTATATTATTTTTTCTTGTATAATATGTTTATAACTGTTTCTGTTTAAAAATATAAATCGACGCAATTACCCCTAGCCGGGATATCGCGTTTTGTGTGTTGAAATAAAATAAAATTAAAAATCTAGCCGAGGTATCCCGCGTGGCACATAAAAAGATATCGCTCCAGAAATCCGGGTGATGCATACTTAGTAGCCTCCTTCAACAATGTTTTTTTTTTTTTTTGCTTAACCCACGTGGTACAGGCCATGATAATCATGGTGGGTAGAGGTTGGCGACTGTTTTTACTGTAAGTGCACCACATGTCTACACATGTGGAAAGCAGTTCAACTTTGCACTTACAAATGTGCCAGAGCCCCGTTTAGTTACTTGCACTCGCTGGTGGGGTTGAATTTTGTAAGAATCGGGGGCCATTGGAGCATTTTTTTTTTTAATTCGGAAAAAAGTGCCCAATGCGGGAATCGATCCCGGGTCGTAGCGGACGAATGCCAACGGTTTAGACCATTGTTCCACCGACCCCCCTTCAACAATGTAATCTAATTGTAACTAAGCTATTAATTCCAAAGAGAAAAGTTTTATTACGAAATATGCGCTGTAAACAAGCGAGTACTATCGCTGCCTTGTTATCTTTGCTTCCTCCTGGCCTTCAATGGAAGATAAGTTGTCAGCGCTGACTCTTCCTTCTAAGGCCATTAGCTTTCATTGTCACCAAGCTTATCTGGGACAAACAAATTACACTACGGATACATGGCCTTCGGATTAAATGATTATGTGAAGGTTGCCAGGGAATATGTGGTGCAACTTCGATTTATTTGATAATTTTAATTCAGTAGTGGATAGAAAATATTACGATTATGAAAATCTATACAAGTATACTTGTATATAATGGTTGCAATTCTTGATATAAATTATCAGAAAATTATGGTAAAAATATAGAGATTTTATTAGGTTTCTATGTATTGATTGCATAAATAGTTGTGAACCAAAGTAATCACGTAGTAGTAGTTAGTAATTATGTTGTTAGATCTTCTGTACGCAGAATGCACAGTTCCAGATCAATGATCATGTCACAGCGCCAACTTTGACAAATTCGAACATAAGCCTATGTCTTATATTTACTTAAATACCATCACCAAGAATTCCCCTTCAGTGCCGGTTGCTATATGCGCAAAATAGTCAAATACAATAATAGAGCGGTGTGGGAGATGAAATTGTCATAACCGCTGATTAGCCAGGCCCTGTCCCTTTAACTCCGCCTTTGCCGGTACTAAGCCCGGATGAAAAAGGAGGAGGGGAAGCAGTAAAAAGCTCGTTAAAAAACCTGGGCTCAGCTAGCCCGGCTGATAGTACCCTGTAAAGGTTCTTAATCCAGGTATACAGGATAAGCAGCGTCTGTACTCCATGTTAGGAGCGGCTGCACATGGTGTCTGTTCCTCATGTCAGAGGCGGCCATTTCTTTTGGAGCTAAGTCGGCCTGCCACTGAGTAGTGCTCCCAGTCTTAATGACAAAGGCAGACGCATTCTACTTCACCCAGTCATGATGGTTGTCAACTAAGTCTCAAGCTCTACAAGTTTGATACCCTAATATGATTGAGTGGAGTTAAGAAAGAAGAAGAAGAAGCCAGGCCCTTCCAATATCTTATCATTGCAGTAATGACACCGATGGATAGTGGGCTATCTAGACCGAAGTTTAGGGGCAGTAAGGGCACTAGGGAATTGTTTATTTTCAAATTTCACGTGAATAGTTGAAAATTTTAAATACAGACGGCGCGTTTATATTGTCACTGAATAATTATTTTAAATATTCTGTGGTATATCATCATTAATATTTGCATAGTCAACACCCCTTACCATTCTTGTATATTATTACTTGTAAATAATTTTTAGAAATAGTTTGGCATTTTATAAATAAATTATTTTTACTTAAACTTTTGTTATACTCGTTATCACTACCGTGACAACTGGTGGAGAAGCTGGAATATTCCCTCGACGCCCAAGCCGTTAGAAGAAGCCGAAGACTACAAGGACTAGAACCTCAAGAAAACATCGCTATGATCAAGCAAGAGACACAGACAAAAATGGGTGAGTACCATTTTCAACCTTTTAGAAACCCTTCTATTTTTACTGGAGAACGCAACCAGAATCCAGAAAAATGGTTGAAAGAATTCCATCGCGTCGCTCGCTACAACTGCTGGGATGATTCAATGTGCCTCGCAAATGTTTATTTTTTCCTCCAAGGAACAGCGCACAGATGGTACGAAAATGTTGAAGAGAAAATTAATTCATGGGATATTTTTGTGAAAATGTTTTCTCAGAATTTCGGACATCATGTCACCCAAAAAGATCAACTCGCAGAGAACCTCAAAACTCGAGCTCAGGGGAAGGAGGAGACCAGTGATTCTTACATTCAAGATGTTCTCCATCTGTGCAGAGAAGTGAATCCGGCTATGATGGAAAATGAAATAGTTGCACACTTGACGAAAGGAATATCGGAGGAGATATATCAGTCAATCATCATTTTAGACATTGCAAGTATCGATGAGTTCATCAAATGGTGCCGAAAAATCGAGGCTTCAAATAAAAAACGTGTAAAAAAACGTGTAGTATTTGACAGACTACCGAATGTTGCCGCCATCGATTCAGCAGACTCTGAATCAATGGAAGACTTAATCCGACGCATCGTGCGTGAAGAAGTTCATCGCGCGCTAAATCCGGAGTCAACTACCCCTGAACCATCTTCTCTGAAAGAAATTATCCGAGAAGAGATTGAAAAAAACGTAGCTGCAATTTCGAAGCCTATTCAAAGGCCTCCGCCACGACAGTCGTACCCCAACCAAACACGTACATTCAACCAGGTTCCACGACGTCAGTACCCTACCCAAACGCCCATATATAACCAGACGCCACCACAACGAAGAACGGATGAATGGAGGACGCATGACAACATCCCAATATGTTTTAATTGCGGCCGCCCAGGCCATGTTAAGCGATATTGTAGAGAACGCCGACAATGGACGCAGAGACCCGAAGGACATGCACCAAGCACCCAAGAACCTCAAATGGGTAACCACCATGCCATAAGAAGCCAAACCTACCGCAGACAATCGCCGTATCCAAACAGAGGAAGATCCCCAAGACGCCAGTCCATTTCCCCAGGCCGCCATACAAGCCAATCCCCACGCCGCTACAATCTAGAAAAAAACTAAGCGTCGCGTCTTCTTTCGAGGGGGAAGCCGCGGGTGTGAAAAACCCTCCATCGTCGACAGCCGCTAAATTACAACAAAATTATGTCGAAATCATCATTGATGACATTGCATTTTCTGCTCTGGTCGATTCAGGTTCCTCTTTTTCAGTTATCTCTGATGGATTAAGACGACAATTAAAAAAGACCATGTTCAAAGATAGCGGAATGACTCTGAAAGTTGCTGATGGCAAGAATGTTACATCGATCGGCCGATGCACAATCAGCTTGAGCATCAATGGATTGGAACAGCTGCTTGAGTTTATCGTCCTCCCTAATAGTAACCCAAGTATTATCCTCGGATGGGATTTCCTAGAGGCATCAAATGCCGTGATTGATTGTGGACGCGCCGAAATCAGATTGGAAGAGGCCAAAGATGTACTAAATTCACCAGCTTCCATGGGAAAGGTTGTGGCTAGCAGAAGCGTCGTAATCCCAGCCGAATCTACCAAACTAATAAATGTTATGAGTGAAGAGCTTAATGGGCAAAATCAGGTACTTTTTGAACCTTCGAAAAAGGTATTAATAGGAAAAGGGTTAACACTTCCCTGTGCATTATTCAGGCTTTCCCATAATAAAGGAAAACTTTGGATCGTAAATTCTAGCACCACAGCTCAAATAGTCCCTAAGGGAATGTGCCTAGGAAAAATTCAAAGGGTTGAAGAAAATAACTTGACGGCTATTTCAGAATGTTCTGAATCTAATAAGGAGGTGAAAAATGCGAATCATGCCAGTCATGCTGATAAAAGTGACTTTAAATTTTTACAAAATTTAATTAGTGATGATTTATCAGAAGAGCAGCAGTCTCAAATCTTATCAATTTTAAAACGATATGATAAAATATTTGATAAAAATAATGAATCTGTAAAGCAAACTTCATTAGCCAAACATAAAATTGAAACTGGAAACCATCAGCCTATTAAGCATAGACCATATCGAGTCTCCCCTACAGAACGCCAAGCAATCCAAACGGAAGTGGACAAAATGCTAGACGCCGGTATTATACGTCATTCAGAAAGTCCATGGTCATCGCCGGTTATTTTAGTGAAGAAGAAAGATGGTAACTGGCGTTTCTGTGTGGATTACAGACGACTAAACAAAGTTACAAAAAAGGACGTTTACCCACTACCCCGAATTGATGATACACTTGACTCTCTGAAAGGAGCTAAATTTTATTCATCAATGGACCTTCGTTCAGGATATTGGCAAATAGAAGTCGACGAAGCAGATAGAGAAAAAACTGCCTTTATCACCCCTGACGGACTCTACGAATTCCTAGTCATGCCCTTTGGCCTGTGCAATGCCCCTGCAACATTCGAGCGCATGATGGACAAGATATTGAAAGGCCTGAAATGGACGATGGCCCTCTGTTATTTAGACGACATCGTGGTGTATTCCAAATCGTTCAACGAACATTTACACCGGCTTGAAATCATACTACAATGTCTCGACAAGGCCGAGCTACGCCTCAGCCCAAAAAAGTGCCTTTTCGGAACCAAACGAATCAGAGTGTTTGGACACCTCGTCGATAGTAAAGGTATTTATCCCGATCCAGAAAAAATTGAAGCTATCGCCAAGTTTCCAACCCCAAAATCTATAACAGATGTGAGAAGCTTCATTGGCCTATGTTCCTATTATCGTAGATTTATCGAAAATTTTGCTGAGAAAGCTGCTCCTTTACACGAAGTCCTCAAAAAAGATAATAAATTCATGTGGAACTCTGACCAACAGGATGCTTTTGATTCCTTGAAAAAAGCATTGATGTCTGAACCTGTTCTTGCCTATTTCGAAGAACAACTGCCAACCGAGCTTCATACTGACGCCAGCGGTTATGGAATTGGAGCTGTCCTCGTACAGATCAACGATGGGAAAGAGCGGCCAGTTGGTTATGCTTCAAGAACTTTATCTAAGGCGGAGAAGAATTACTCAACAACGGAAAGAGAATGCTTGGCCGCAATATGGGCCATCAACAAATTTCGACCGTACCTTTTTGGTCGTGAGTTTGTCATCGTCACTGACCACCACGCTCTTTGCTGGTTATCTAATCTGAAGGACCCGACAGGAAGACTAGCAAGATGGGCTTTAAAACTCCAAGAATACAATGTAACGGTTGTTTATAAAAGTGGACGCAAACACCAAGATGCCGACTGTCTTTCTCGAAATCCTCTCCAACTTGAATCGGAAGAAGCATACAATGATGAGGATGATGATATACCCTCAATAACTGCTCTGACGTGCTTCGAGGCTGAACAAAGAAAAGACCCTAAAATTTGTAAATTGATAGAGGAAACAGAAAGATTTGGTGCCGAATCGAAAGGATATGAAATGTTAAAAGGAACCTTATACAAAAAGAATTTCGACCCCCTGGGAAACCAACACCTTTTAGTTATTCCCAAGCACTTACGCTTAGAACTACTGAAAAGTTTACACGACGCTCCCACAGCAGGTCATCTTGGATTTTCGAAGACATATGAGAGAGTTAAAAATAAATATTTCTGGCCAGGACTTCTCCGGGACATACGGAAGTATGTCGCTCATTGTAAAGAGTGCCAAAGAAAGAAACAATCAACTCAAAAGCCACCCGGACTACTTAAGGCCATACCTCCTGCAACTTCCCCTTTTCAGAGAGTTGGAATGGACCTCCTTGGAAGATTTCCCAAGTCTGATAATGGTAATAAATGGATCATAGTCTGTACCGACTATCTTACTCGATTTGCCGTTACTAAAGCCTTACCCACAGGGGAAGCAAAAGAAGCAGCAAAGTTCTTAATGGAAGATGTTGTTCTCAAGCACGGAGCCCCCAGAGAAATCATCATGGACCGAGGACGAGTATTTCAATCCAAGTTGATTGCGGAACTCACCAATCAATGCTCGTCGATACATCGGTTCACGACAGCGTATCATCCCCAGACGAATGGACTGACGGAGAGGTTAAACAAAACCTTAGCCAACATGATCGCTATGTATGTAAGTGTTGAACAGAAGGACTGGGACGTAATCCTGCCCTACGTCACGTTCGCCTACAACACGGCAAAACAAGATACGACAGGTTTTACCCCTTTTAAACTGATTCATGGACGCGAAGCCGAAACAACTGTAGACACTCTTTTCCCAAATCCGCATGAAGATCTCCAAGAGGATTACAGTCAGAAGATTGCCTCGCGAGTCGAAGAAACTAGGCAGCTAGCAAGATTAGAAACCTTGAAAGCCCAAGAAAAGGACAAGGCCAGATATGACTCAAAGCACGAGGCAATGGATTACAACGTCGGTGACCTGGTATGGATTTTCATCCCGATAAGAAAGGTGGGACTCTCAGAAAAACTGATGAAAAGGTACTTCGGGCCATACAGGGTTACTCGGAAACTCTCTGACGTGACCTTCGAAGTTGAACCTGTGGACCAACCAACCAGGAGACGCAAAACAAGAGACCTGGTCCATGTACTGAGAATGAAACCCTACCATGACCCTGAGGACCAAGCTGATCTGTTCAAGTGATAATTACAGCGGGACGCTGTTCATCTAGGAAGGGGGCAATGTCACTGAATAATTATTTTAAATATTCTGTGGTATATCATCATTAATATTTGCATAGTCAACACCCCTTACCATTCTTGTATATTATTACTTGTAAATAATTTTTAGAAATAGTTTGGCATTTTATAAATAAATTATTTTTACTTAAACTTTTGTTATACTCGTTATCACTACCGTGACAATATCATATAATCAATGAGCCAACAGCAATTAATATATAGTTCTTCAAATTGATTATACTTCGGCCAGTAAATCTTTTTTATTGTCTTGACGTTTCGCCATAAAATTTTTGTCCTCGTCAAGAGCGAACAAAAAATAAAATATTTGGCAAAGCGTTAATTTTTGTCTAAACGTCGAGACTATAAAAAAGATTTACTGGCCGAAGTATCTTTAAATAAACTATGAATGCTCTCTGGCCTGGCAGCCTCTATCTTTACGTTAATTAATATATATATAAAGCATATATTGGATCTAAATTTATTAATCAACCAATATTTCTAGGGGCAACACGCCTCTCTTTATCAAGGCTTTTCTTTGATTTAAACTAAATCACGTGGGTATGCCATCCACTCATGCTATACAAGATCAAAGTAAGAAAATATATAATGAACATTTATATATATACAAGTACCAAGGTTTCGAGTAGGATATGGCCCTAATCAGTACAACTGCAGCTACGATTCCGTAACATCCTACGATAGAAGCGATGAAGTCCATTGAATCCGCTGTTTTAGCTGGTGAAGTGGTATATTGGTTCTATCTTAGACCGTAAGACAATTGTAATAATACAACAGCGAAAATATATTTTTGTTCCAAAAATTTTTATAAATTTACTTCATATTTTTAAAGGTTTTATATTTATTTATTTATGCTAAGTACTATTGATAGTTTAATATTTTTTTTATATTTAACAGTGATTGAATTAAAAAAGATTGAGAACTCAAAAAAAAAAAAAACTTTATAAAAATAAATAATAAATATTGGCGTTTTTTATTGAACTATATTCATTTGCATACTTTTTCTGCGCATTGACACAGACGTCTAAACACTTTGAATTCACAATATTTTCACTTTGTTTATATCAAGTATAACTAACAGTATATCAATGATTATTGATAATCATCTCTCAATGTGAGAAAAAAAAAAACTTATTTTCGTCCGATATCAAAAAATATCTGTATAGCCACATTTGAAATTTATCCCGCATGTGTTTCTTTTGGACGAAAAATCTTAATTTCCTCCAAGGAGTAATAACGACCATTTCTAACCTTAGGGATGAGGTATGAAAGGATGAATAGTGAAGAGCAATGATAAACGGAAAAATAAAAGTGTCCAGGGATGGGAATCGAACCCACAGTGTTCCGCTTACCGGGCAGATGCCAAGTCCACTAGGCTTCCGGTAAGCGGAACACTGTGGGTTCGATTCCCATCCCTGGACACTTTTATTTTTACGTTTATCATTACTCTTCACAATTCATCCTTTCATACCTCTTCCCTAAGGTTAGAAATGGTCGTTATTTCACCTTGAAGGAAATTTTGATTTTTCGTCCAAAGAAACACATACGATATAATTTTCAAATGTCGTTTTACAATCACATTATGGTATTATAAATATCTGTATATATATATGAATTTTCAAAAAGTTCAGGAAAATAGTATTATGTAAAAGGAGTGAAACATAGCAGTGAATGGTCCTTTGTACCAACAGGTGGAGTTAGGTTTATGCAAGAATAAACGACACAACTGAAGCATTAAAAAAAAAAAAAAAGAAGGGCTCAATGCGTTATTTTATTCTAGATTTCGGAAATCAACAATGTGTATGTCACCAATTCTCTAAAGCCACAGCTGTCTGCTAATTAAACTGACGGGATAACAGGAAATATTCTCCAGGAAATAGCCATCACAAATGCAACAGTGCATCAATAACAAAATACAATACCGGTTAATTAAACAAAATAAAAAACCTGTCTAGCTTTTATAAAAACGTTTCTATTGTCTGCAGAGACCCGGAGATGGCTCCCCAGGCAAGTGACTTATCAGCACTATATCAACTGAGAGTGATAATCCACGGTATCAAAGAAGAGATATTTTTAAATTCTACAAGATAATTTTATCTGCACAACTTGCTGAAAAACACTCTTATCATTTTTTGGCTTATCACTAGACACCATATTGCTTTTTCTTTCTTTGAAGGCATTGAAATTTGAAGGGCCGTGCTTCCTATCGCCTATCCGGTATCCATCAAGTTCATTGCTATCCTGCAGGAACAGAGCCTACATAAATTTCAAATTTGTCTTAAAGCTGGGTATGATAGGTATCAATTTATACTATTCATTATGAACGTTTCATAAAATCTCCCACCCTAGACACCTTTCAGTTTATAAATCGGAACTCTCTGCAATAGATACAGCTCTAAAAGACATCAACTCGCCAAGCAAAATAATAATCTACTCCGACTCAAGAGCAGCCATTTATACCCTTCAAACCTGCTTCTCCAGTCAAGAACCTCTCCTCAAGCTCTACTCTTCCCCGGAAGACCCCATCAAAAGTCTCAAGCTTTACAAGCTTGATACCTTAATATGATCGTGTGGAGATAAGAAAGAAGAAGATTATGAATGTTTGAGTGAGATTCCTGAATGCATAAGATTCATGATATTTACCGGAAAGGTTTTTTTTAATCCGAAAATTAAAGGTGGTAATTTTAAGAATATTGTAACAAAGTATTTATTATATATTTATATGCAGATTATGAATTTTTTGATATTTATATTTTGCTACTCTCTCTCTCTGGAAATTTCTCTCATTGCTTATCTTGTATCTTATAAATGTTGATTTTGTTCTTGCATTAAATACATTTCTGTTGCCATTCTGAAGTTTGTCTTTCCTAATTTTCTAGGTGACAATACTGTTATGACTTTTGGGCCGTAGGACAAGTACAATGCAAAAGCCGTGGCAAATAAAAACAGAAAAATTTAAGTTTTTCTTGAAGAAGGAAATGTAGTGTCAACTTAAGGCCTTCTTTTATGGCTGTTTGGAAGAGATGCTTGAATGTCCTGGCATTTACCAAAACGAAAAAAAACAACAACGAGTTTTTCTTAAATCTAGAAATGAGAAATCTCACAAAATTATCAATTTTCAACTTGAAAACAACTTAAGGGTATGACTATTTGTATAATTCAGTTTTTTTTTTCTCCTGTATAAAATGCCAAAGTGGATACCAAGGGTTCTAAGAATGATTGAATTTTTCAAAGCAGGCACAAAAAACGACTTTTAATACTCCAAAAGGGCGAGTAAATAAAATTTAAGAAATTATGGTTCATGCTGCTGGGGAAGGTGGATTTGAAAAGACGCGATATATCTTGGCGATATTTTGTTGTTATTTAATTTCATTTATTTTTATATTATTACTTTTTAATCATAATTTTCATTGATTAATTATTCGTTATAACAATTACCTACATTTTTTTTTACCTTGATGTCTTTTATCTAAACGGAGAGTGAGTACTTATTCTTAAAATTGACAAGATTCAACCATTTACTGAATAATCTACTTCTTCACTGTGTTCTATGCACGAAAAACGATGTATATAGTCTCAACTTTTGTACATATATATTCTTTCCTTTTCTTCTTTTTCTCTTTTATGAGCGAGGATTCAATTTCTTCCCCTGCTTCTCATTTCTTTTTAGATTCATTTCTAACAGGAGAATCGTCTGTATAAGACGGAATGTCTTAAAATTGGCTTCCCTAAGTTTTAGGCATAACAAAGGGATAGAGAGTTTAAATCAACCAAAATAAGGTGTTTAAATGAAGTAAGTTGTGTGTAGTTAAGCAATAAAATGATGTCAAATGATTTGAAATTTGATAATATACCTATATTTAATTATTTATTCCAAACAACAAAACTTCGATATTTTATATCTTTATGTGCAATTAAGGCGAGATAAGAACTCAACAACTTCTCCTATAAAACTTTGATTTACCTCATCTGACTTTCATTATTAGTTTCGAAACCTCCAATATAATTTATCTTTGTTTTTTTTAATGTTTCTAATATATCTCCATATCTTTATTGTTTTTTTTTCTCATCTTATTCTAGGTTTCTTTGTTTAATATATCATAATAATATTACTGAATTTTAGTTTCATCATATTATACTTATTCTCTCATTACCAATGAATTATTCTCCAACCTATATTCCCTATTTGATAATCAGTTTAGAGTTTATATATTGGTGTACGTTTTCTGCCGGGAATACAGGAATAGGAGAAATTCTAGAGAAAGCCAAAAGAGTTCTCGGGTGACGACGAACGTAAATCTATATATAAGATACCGAATATTTATCAATTTACATCCACATATTTATAATTTTAATTATATATATAATAATGTAATATGTGAGCAGAAGAGCTTAAATTGACTTGTTCCATTATATGTATGTTCCATATACAAATACCTGTTTTCTATCCACTCTTCGCTCTCCACTACTCCCATCCATATTTCCATTTTTTTTTTCTTATTTTCCATAGGATTTTTCAAACAATAATCTGTATATATTTACCATATGTATATAATCTTTCTCCATTTTTACCCCTTTGTTTATTTCCCACTTTCATAAGTTTCTCCGTCTTGTAACCCCAAGGAGAATCCTCTGTAAGACCTTTGTGTCTTAATAAAGGTTTTTGTATGTGTGTGTAATAATGCAATAACGCACGAATGTTTCTTTTACATAATACAAACTTCTACAGTCCTTACTGCGATGAAACCTATATTGGAAGGGCTTGGCTTATCAGTGGTTTTGCCAATTTAATCTACCAGACCGCTTCTTAGAGCTCTAATTCTGTATTGTAAGAATCTGCTTATATATGCTACACTGAATGAGAGCTCTAAGAAGAGGTATATATGAACGTTTCACGATTTTGCGTGTCATCCTTGCGCAGGGGCCATGCTAATCTTCTCTGTATCGTTCCAATTTTAGTATATGTACCGCCGAACAAGTTTGGCGAAACCGTTGAGAGGGTTCACCACTGATTAGCCAAGCCCTCTAATATATTTTTCATCGTAGTAAGGATAATATAAGTTTGTTTTATTTGTAAAATAAACATTCGTGATATAATGATTTCATTTATAACTTGTAATTTTACCAAACTGCCATTCATAATATTCATAGCTTTGCTTTTTTTTTTATATATATATAGGGGTGGTTGTTTTTGATCAAATTAAATGGTGACTTTGAGGTTTGTATTCCTAAATGGCAATATCCCTAACCAGGTTAAATGTTCAGAGAACATTCAATATACAGAGAGAAAGAGAGAGAGAGAGAGGGTATATTGGACCTACCCGAGGTTGGGAGAAGGCCAGGTTGTTCTGCTCGCATGGATCAGACTCGACGTCGAAGAGACAGGGGTAGGAAGCAGGCATGCAGGGGGGTGAGGGGTAGAGACGGGCCCCGCAGGCCACGTCGTAGTGGGCGTTGTCCCTGCTCCCCGAGGGGCCGTACCACCCGCTGAACCTGCCCCCCTGATAGTCCCCCGAGATTGCCTTGTAGGGTCCCATCCTCAGGGCCCGCATGCCCCACACAGGATCGATGTTCAGGAGGATCTCCTTGCGGGGAGAGTCTGTGTTCTGGGAGAGGGAACTCCACATGTCCATGCCATCTATGTTTCCCAGCGTGCTCACATTGCCTCCTGCAGCACCCAACTAGCTGTCATCTATGTGGAACATTCCTATATACCACGTTTTTTCTTAGCCTTAGTACACGTGGTACAGGCCATGATAATCACGGTGAGTAATTAGCGACTGCTTTTACAGTAAGTGCACCATATGTCTTCACAGCAGTTCGACTTTGCACTTACAAATGTTCAGGAGCCCCGTATATACCACGTTAATCTCATTTGTATTATACATCTGTGTTATCGCCATCTGTTATGGTAAATTTAAACTATTTTTGACGCGTATGTTTCTTTTTGAAATAAATCAATTTTCTACTGCCTTTAATGCAATGATAAATTAATGGAAGGGCCTGGCTCATCAGTGGTGAAACCTTCCAGCGGTTTGGCCAGTTTAATCTACCATACCGCTGTAATATTACAAGGGGCTGTTTTGTTTTATACCGAAGCTGAACTCTTCGGAAACAGTCTAATGCAATATTACAGCGGTATGGTAGATAGAACTTACCTGTTTAAGATCCTGTTGACTCCTATCGACTTACTGTGGGATTGGTGAATTGTGGTGAATCCTATGTCGGATTATGTTGAATTGATGATTTATGGCGCAGTCTTGGTCGAATGGTGGGTTTCCACAGGGGAAATAACGAGCACCTGGATGGGATAGAACATGGACTTTGCGAAAGGAAGAGAGTGATGAGACTGTAGGAGGTACCTTTGCCTTTCACATGATCGAAAGGATTTACCTTGGGAGGTTTCACCCCTGATGAGCCAGGCCTTCTCATTAATTTATCATTACAGTAAGATCAGTAGAAAATTGTTTTACTTCAAAAAGAATCATACGCGTAAAAAATAGTTTGAATTTCTCAATCTTATTTATGTATCAAGAGAGAGAGAGAGAGAGGGAGAGTGGCACATCACCCGTTAAATTGCTTTTAAAAAAATGCATTTGGTTTATCAACCTAACAAAGCGCAATGGTGGTGATAAAGAATGTATCATAACACCATTTTAAAGGGAGAGGTGCCTCTTTTGGTACATGAATACCATACTCCCGCTACTTTATCTTGTAATGTTAGGTGTATTTCTATATGAAAACATATCATATTATATTATTGTTGTGAAGAATATTTTATTATTTAATTTAATTTTTCAATGAAATATGTGAAACAGATTTTTATTAATTAATATTTGTGAAATCATCATTTAGTTACCTAGCTTGCCTGCTCGATATTCTCTATCTGTAGATAGTGTTGTTGATTTGTTATTAAAATTGTCGACTAGAGAGAGTCGCCGTGACGTCATCAATAAATACTTTCACATCTCCAGATATACAAAGACTTGATTTCTACGCTACAATATATTAGAAATAGATTTGGCCTAGATGGCATCGTATTAGTTGTGAAAGTAAAATATAGATCGAGGAAAACTGACTCATGAGTGTCTGTGTGCAGAAGGTTTTATAAGTTATCAAGTATTTATAAATTACAAAGCTAGAATATTCTCGGCTCTAGAATAGAATACATATGGGCTAGCTATACCTATAGATACAGTAGAACCTCCCTTTAGCGAACACCCCGCTAGCAGACACCTCTCCACAAAGGAAAGTTTTCATTTGCAAAATTATCATTTTTACAATTTAGCAACTCTCCAGTAAGAGGACACCTCTCCCTAAAGGACACTTTGGCTCTGCAATTAGGTGTCCTTTACAGGGAGGTTCTACTGTATATATATAGAGCCTGATGAAGGTAGTTAGAGAATATTAGAAAAAATAAATTTTCTGAAGAATAAAAAGTGAGTGTTAATCATGTTTGTTGGTATAGATGAAAATCTCCAGATGTTCGCCCCATATAATTCTTCTGTAGTTGTCAATCTCAAAGTATGTTCTGTCTCTATTATGTTTTGTTTGATAGATACTTCTGATTTGAAATGGCGTATCCATTAAAATGAACGTAAGAGAGTTGTCTTTGTATTATAAATGAAGTACTAATGATTGAGATGGGTTGGCCAAATATCAGAGAACAAGCTAAATCAACGTTTAATTGATTTATATTCCTCTAGATGGCGCTCTGTCATATAAAAAGCACATGTGCTTGTGGTCAGGATATGCTTTCTTTGTTTTTAATGATTGAGATTGTACTCGAGGGTAAGTAATGTTTAGATGATAAGGCAGTTATACGTTGGTTGGTAGAGTATGTTTCCTACCAGCGGCTGAGTACAGCGTCGGCAGCCAGTCTACGATGTGCATGAGCTGCCGAGACTTGCGGGCCGGTTCCTGTAGAAGCGGGCTCCACACCAGGCCCGAGGCCCGCACGCCGCCCTCCCACAGCGTGTACTTGGTACCCCTCAGCGGCCAGTTGGAGCCCGCGCTGTCCTCCAGGCCCTCGGGCACGCCGCCGTTGTCGGAGGAGAAGACGATGATGGAGTTGTCCAACATGCCACGTCGCTGCAGCGCCTTCATCACCTCGCCTACGGAGTCATCCATGGCCGACACCATCGCTGCCACACCAGCCTTCTTACACTCGATGTACACTTGGTCAAATATTATTTTATTACTATACTGTCAGTGATAAAATGTTTATTGTTTATTTATGTAAAGCATCTCATCAAATGGACAATATTTCTCTCCGACCTTTATATTTCTAGAGTGTGTTTATCTCCCACGGAGAGAAAGTGTGTCATGGCCAGACTTTGTACCGTTCCCCGACATCAACTCCTCCCATCAATGACATTGTACCAAAGTCCTCTACTTGAACGACAACGAAAGAATTTGTCAACAAGGTCATTCAAAGGACGATTATTTATATTTAAAATCTTTATAATTTGAACAAGGAGGTTGGTGGTCGAGTGGTCTAAACCGGTGGTTTTTGACCGCTACGACCCAGGAACGAATCCCGCATTGGACACTTTTTTTTTCTAATAAAAAAAAATGCTTCAATGCCCCTCGATTCTTGCAAGTTCAACCCCATCAGCGAGTGCGAAGTAACAAAACGGGGCTCTGGCACATTTTTAAGTGCAAAAGTCGAACTGTTTTTCACATGTGTAGACATGTGGTGCACTTATAGTAAAAACAATCGCTAACTTCTTATCCACCATGATTATCATGGCCTGTAACACGTGTACTAGAAGTAAAAAAATTTTAAACAAGTATTATTGTCATGTATTCTCTTGTGTCCAGCAAGAGCTGCTAAGATATACATCGAGCTATATAATCCAAGCTACCGACAAGTAAACAGCTAACTTGGCTGATACTAGCATAAAATGGCATGGGTCTAATTTAGATGGAATCTACGAACCGACTCTTAAGCCAAACAATAATCCAGAAAAAGAAAAATCCTTCATTTTTTTAAATTCATTCAAATATAAGTGAATTAGTGAATAAGAATTAGTGAATCTCAATAAACATTAGTATGTATAACAAATAAAAGCATTAATACGCAAGTGTTTCTTCACAAATAAATCAAACTTCAACTGTCATTACTGCGATGAAAAAATATTGGGAGGGCTTGGTTCATTAGTGGTGAACCCTCCCAGCTGTTTCTCCAATTTAATCTACTAGACCGTTTCTTTAGAGCTCCCCAATACTGTATTGGATCATTCTGCTTATATGATATACTGAAGGGTGAAATCTTAGAAATGATATTTAAGCAAACATTAAGCAAAAGTTAGTATGTACCAAAAGATGCGCCTCTCCCTCTAATTCTACATCAGAACGATGGCACTGTGCATCACCCTGGTAAAAAAACTTTACTAGGGTAATGCACAATGCCATCGTTCTGGTGTAAAATTAAAGGGAAAGGCGCCTCTTTTGGTACATGAATATCATCCTCCTGCAACTTTATGTTGTAAGCAATAGTATGTAAAAAAAAAAAAAACGATTATAAAATGTTATCAAGTACTTCGCATTTGCAACTTTCAAAATATTTTATGTTTTAGAAAAAGTAAAAGCTACGCAAAACCTCCAATCCTTATCCTTCCTTCCTTATATATCTATAAAAATCAAATGCGAAATCGATGTTTGTTATCGCTTCACGCAAAATCTACTGACTCAATCATTATGGAATTTCGCATGTAGGTAGCTGAAGATTTCGTTTAACATATAGGCTATTCAAAAAACTAAAAAAGTTAATGTGCTTTTTTTAAAAAATAAAAAACCAAAAAGCGTTAGTTCCAGTCTTTTACCGCTAGGGCGCAGCACTGGTCGCGACGATAAATGAATTTGATTGGTTAATAATTAACACGTGGTTTGTTTACGCGATGAATGTTAGTTTGTTCACACGATGAATGTTTTTAAAAGGTAAGATTATCCAATCGCCGTGAAACTTTAGGAAGTTATTTACTATACTACTGGGAAGATTTCTGGTTTGAATTTGATTTTAAATAAATATTCTTTGCAATTTTATTTTCAAATTTTCTACTTTCACTCGCAAGCAGCACCTCTAGCGGCGTCTGGTGAAATTATATTTATAAATTGTAACAATGCTTAAAATGTTTTCCAAGTATAATAAATTTAATTTGAGAATTTAGTAATATAATATTCCAATGACGTAAAAAATACTTGGCATTTCAATATTGATATATATTTAAAGAAAAAATTGTAACGATTTTGTGTTAAATGTTTAAGTGTAATGTTAAAATATATTTTTACATTGTTAATTTAATTTGCTGTTGTTTTATAAAAATGATGATGCAACTTTAATTGCTGTTGTGAAAATATCTTTATTTACGGAGCTGCTAACCACATAATAAATGATTTTTGACCCTAATTTTTGTTGTTTATTACCGTTTGTTTATATAAAAAAAATTACATTGTATGTGATGATGATAACAAAAATGAAATTTTAAATTAATATATATAATTCATTGAGAAAAAAAGAAAGAATTAATTATCAAATTCACAAAAGTGACAATATCTTATTTTAAATTTAATAAATGTTTTCAAAGAATTATGTGTTTCAAAAATATATTTAAACGCATATAACAATATTTATATTTATATACGTTTATAAATCAATATATAGGTGGATTGGATGTTTTCTAGAATCGTTTTAACAAATGTTAGTTAGGCAAACTTTTACTCGGATAAAAACTGTGCGAAGCCGGGTACATTCGCTAAATACAGTTATTTACAAATCTTCGTTTGTGGCAAGATACTATTCCTTCAACTTCAAATTACCGAGTGGACCAATTAATACTGTTTTTTTTCAACTTATCGAGTATTTTTCAAGGGACCGGGAAAAAATTATCGAGAAGGTAGACAAGTATAGATTCAGTAGGGATTGGATGTTTGCTAGAATCGTTTTAACAAATGTTTGTTAAGCAAACTTTTACTTGGGGCGAAGCCGGGAACATATATATATATATATATGTTTGTCGGCTATGCACGCCCTCAATATGTAGCTAATCTCGCTGAAATTTGAACAGGACAGAGAGTTAAATCTGGAAGAGTTTTTTTTGCCGCACTTTAACCAATAAAAAATATATTTAACCAAGTACTGAGCAAAAATATTTTTTTATAGAGTCAGAAATGATGATGACAACATTTCCATATCATGCTTGATTGCATAAAAAAAATCTTTTGGGGAATATTCACTAAAGCAGACCACGGGTAAAGCCAGATAATGATTAATAGTAGGCAGGAACAAAATTCTAACAGCGAAACATTCACTCGAGCAGAAGACACACGAAGCCAGGTCATCTCTATATATAAAATATCGTTTCTCGGACTTTTGGCTAAGATCATGTAGTATATCTCTAGATATTTTTATTTATGTATATCTTTTTAAAAATCTATTCAGTAGAGAGTGGATATGTTTGCTCGAAAAATAAATTTCATATATTATATAAATATATCACATAACGAATTATATTATCATAATATTCTGGGTGTTCCCGAATATTATTATCAATAATATTCGTTAGGCAAACTTTCACTCGGATAAAACCCGGGCGAAGCCGGGTACACATCCGCTAGTATATATATATATGTCATAATTTGAATAATATCCAAAATGTATAATTTCTTTACGCCAAAATAAGTATGTACTCGTAAATATGTTAAGCTTGTGTTAAAATGTAAATATGCAAATTCATCCATCTATAAAAACTGTACAAAAATAAACGTGGCAGACATCGCGGGCGAATGCTACGGCACGTCGCGGGTGCGCTGCTCATTTGGCTGCAACTAATTCTTGGGGATTGCATGCATAACGGTTGCACCTTTCCATTCGATCACGACATATATATATAATTTTTTTGATTGTTTTTTTTTTTTACGTTCCAAAAGATTTTATCCTTTTGACTAAGAATCAATATATAGGCTTTGATCTTAAATGAGGGTAAAAACGTGAGTCCGCTGGATGTAGCTGAGGAAAACATACATTTACCTTGTAACCAAGCAATACATAAAAGTTGACTTCATCAATTAATTTATAAAGAATCTCTGGAACAACTCCAAATCATAACGGTCTTCTTTAACAATCAGCTTCAAAACAATTATTTCTTCAGGCAGGCTCTTGCAGCTATCAGCTCCATTATTCACGTCTTTTTCTAAAGATTTTACCAAGGCTGTTTCCCTATTAAAAGAACCAATTAAAGGAACTCACTGGCTTAACATTCGCTGAGATGGTACATTGAGCTCAAAACAGAGATGGCTGGCGTCGCATTGTTTGGGATGTAATACGTACAGTGGGCCACAAAGTTCGATAGCGAATAAAATTAATTATGTTTCACTAAGTTTTGATTAGAAATCACTGGTGAAAAATAAAGAATTCATTTACGAGAATGATAAAGTAGATTTATTATTCACCAGAGCCGCAGAGATGTGGTACATCGAACTCAAGACAGAGATGATTGACATCGTGTTTGGGATGTAATATGTACAGTGGGCCACAACGTTCAATAGCGAATAAACTGATTTATGTTTCACAATGTTTTAATTAGAGATCACTGGTGAATAGATCTAGGTGCGCCAGAGCGCTAAGTAGATTCCTTATTCACCAGAGTTTGAAACAGCATCAGGGCCTCTTCAAAACTCTTTTAAAAATTTGAAAAGGTTTTATTATATAATCAAAAATTTCTTCTGTCTTT
>CP092875.1:59741258-59768561 GCA_030710605.1 Cordylochernes scorpioides
ATCGTTGTTTCCTTTGTCTCACTGCTTTGTTCTTATGCATACCTCTGGTGAATCCTGTATAGGGTCAGTGACCCTAAATAAAGTCTTTTTGTTGTTTTTGTATATAATCAAAAACTTTGTGCCCTTATTCGTATAACATATTTGAGAGTGAAATCATCTCTCTTGTCTATTAAAATAACCTCAAGCAAGACATTCTAAATGATAACTACTCATAAAGAGGAATGTTAACTATTAAATAAAATGTCTTGATTTATAAAATCAAATAAAATGTTCCAAGTAAAATGCATAACTATATGCAATAAATATGCTAGCTTATAGTGATTTTTTATATCGTTTTGGTATTCTCAGAAGAGCTAAAAAGTTGACAATCTCATATTAATCCTGCAATAATTTTATAAGTTTGATAGCTGATAATTTTTTGCCAATTAAAATAAGTTTTTATTAACACCTAGTCAACAGCAAAATGAGAATTTATAATTAGAACAAAAGAAAGAGAAATATTTACACCAGAGGAAGCCTTCTCCAGGCGAATCCAGTGTAGGTCATAGGTCTCCAATAAAAAGCTTGTTGTGTTGTTGTTGTATATATAGCAATTCTATTATTATTTTAAAACAAAATTTGTATAATAGTCTAGATTCACTTAGATTTTTCTTTCTTAGCTGTTTTATTATAACAACCAGAGTCTTTTAAATATTCATTTTTAGCTAGAAATTTCTATAGTTAGATTTGAATATATAAAATCCTATCAGGAGCTACAAGTCGCCTTGAGTTCGGACAAGCCTTTGCCAACTACAGAGTTCTTGTCCCCAACATGCTCAACGACAATGTTGAAGAATTTAGAGAGAGTTATCTTGTTTTAAGGCGAGAGTTCCTCGAGGAGTGACTTCCTAGCAGGAAGGTGCTAGCTAGCTGATAGACTTGTTCTATTTATGGAATTCTCCCCGAATGAGTCAGGAACAATAGTTGGAGGTAAAACAAGCATCTCCTGATCGTACATATGGATTTTTATGATGGTTTGCGCCATCGATCAGAATATCTTTTAGTTGAACGATTAGATACTTTTCTTATTCTTATCACTCTGATATGGTACAGATTTCCTATCTTTCTCAAATATTTGAAGGTGTTAGACCCCAGAGCACTATATATCTTTACATTCCAAAAGAATAGAAACCTGAATAAGAAGACATAAATACAATATCAAAAATCCCATATCACTCATATCATATTGCAGACCATAGATTTAATTTAGACAACCATATCTCTCAATATAGAGAACAATCTACCTACAAAATTAGTAATTATTGAATCTCTCAAATATAAAATAATAGCAATATAAATACAAGTACAGATATATATAATAGAAATACTTGTAGAAGAATATAAATTCCAGCATAGTTCTATCCCATTTATAAATTGGTATAACACTTGAAATATATATAGTAATTCTTAATAAGTGAAAGGGAACTTCTTTTGCAAAAAATTGGATCAAATCATCTTGCTCTGGAGGCTCTGTTGCCTATGACGACAAAGAATAAATCCAATGCATTGGCCCTGTAGAGACGAAACAGTGAGAAAAGAGAGCCGTATGTAAATAGATATGTAAATGAACGATCAGCTGTAAATAACTAATTCATCTTTTCTAAGCAATTATGCATCTGGGCGAATCCTGTGTAGGGCATGGATCTCCAATAAAAGGCTTGTTGTTGTTGTATATATAGCAATTCTATTATTATTTTAAAACAAAATTTGTATAATAGTCTAGATTCACTTAGATTTTTCTTTCCTAGCTGTTTTATAATAACAACCAGTCTTTTTTAATATTCATTTATAGCTAGAGATCTCTATAGTTAGATTTGAATATATAAAAATCTTAGGATGTCGAACTCTATTCCTATATAGATTATTCCCTTTTAATGCCTTGGCAAAAGTAGGACGTCGTGATATAATCGAAGAAACCTATCGAGAAAGGATTTTACTTTTAAAAGAGACGTCAAATAGGACTTACCGGCGTACATCCTACGATTGGGGTCCTTGATGTGCCGGAACCTCTGGATGTAGCGGTCCGGGGCTTCCAGCGAGTCGACGCCGTAGGAGGTGTGGGGGCTCTGGTAGGCCATGTACAGGAACAGAGGCTGGAACCAGCATTTGGGTTGGTTAGCGACTTTAGATACCCACTAGAGTGAAGTGTATCTCAATGATAAAATAGAAGGTTGAAAATTCATTATGATACAGTAGAACTACCTTTAAAGGACAACACCTAATTGCAGAGCCAAAGTGTCCTTTAAGGATAGGTCTCCTCTTATTGAGGAGTTGCTAAAATGTAAAAATGGTAATTTTTCAAATGAAAACTGTCCTTTGTAAAGAGGTGTCCTTTAGCGGGGTGTCCTCTAAAGGGAGGTTCTACTGTATATGTTTTTAGGGTTTGAAGATTCTCATTTGATTCATTTTCAATCATCATTTAACCTCGACTTTCCACACTACACGTTTTATTGTGCGGTAATAAAGGAGGAGAGAGAAATTTTCCGTCAAAATATTGGTTACAAAAACAATTCGCCATATGTTCTAATAGCAAAAGTAGTAAAAAGCAAACCCAATACATTAGCTTTTCACAAATTCTGGAAAACAGCATAGACAATAGGCGCAACACAGATGATGGACCCAACTTGAAGAAAGGTCGATCTTAATCTCCACTTTCTGTAAATAACTGGCATGTTTACTTCTGATTACCCATCAGGGAGAATCCTGTATGAGACGGGTGTCCTTGATAAAGACTTGTTGTCCTATTTTCATCCATCAAAGATGGGTTACATTTTCACCAAAAAAGGCTATCCAGTGATCTCTTGTATTTTGATGTAAAGTTCTCGATATGAATAGAAATTAGCAGTTATTTTGATATTTTTTGATTGTTCAAATGTTTCTGATATGTAAGGTTTGTATAGAAGTTTGTAATTATAGCTAGAGACCAAACGACTGTAGTTGTTTTATTCCCTTATGTTATTTGTTATTGGATTGGTCATATTCCGAGTTCTTTTTCTAATTTTATTGTTGGTTTTGTGATTTGTGAGTGTGTAATTTGAACAGTTTCCGTGAGGTATTTCGCGTCTAAAGTTTGTAATAAGATATAAAGAAATGAATGAGTGTTGTAAAGAGATTGCTCTGTATGGTTAATTTTTAACATATTCAAAATTTTCTTTGAATTTCTACTTTATAGACTTTGATAAAACCATGCTTACTCGCTAAAGATCGGTATAATTAAATATATGTCACATTTTGCTTTTATACCTTTACCTTAGGTACCTCTGGCACATTTGTAAGTGCAAAGTCGAACTGCTTTTCACAACTGCAGACATGTGAGGGCACTTACAGTAAAAGCAGTCGCATACTTATGTGTATATTCAATATGATTTTATTAACTTGTATTAAAACCCCTGAATTGTACATTTAATATTTTTAACTTATACTGTGCACTCTTGTCTGATAAAGAGTTCTAATCTCCATTTCCCATAATCAGCAACACCTGACGTGAGAGAAGTCCGATATCTATAGCGTTTTGCTTATCACCGTCTGGAACTTAAATTTTTTAATCTTGCTTTAATTTTTAAACATCTTTTTTTATTAAATTTCCAAAATGGTGGTCGGTGGAAGAGTGGTCTAAACCGTTTATTTTCGACCGCTACAAGCCGGGATCAAATCCCGCATTGGGCAACTTTTTTTCTGATAATTATTGCAAAAGTTCCACCCCACCAGAGAGTGCAAGTAAAAAAAAACGGGGCTCTGGCACATTTGTAAGTGCATAGTCGAACTGCTTTTTACATCTGCAGACAAGTGGGGGCACTTACAGTAAAAGCAGTTGCCAACTTCTACACACCATGATTATCATTTTTTGAACCACGTGCACTAGGCATAAAAAAATTCAAATACACACACAAAGCCTTTATTAAGACACCAGTCATATTCTCCTCTCTTGTTGCAATGATATCCCCATTAAGTTTCAAATAAAACCTACCCAATAGCTCACTGCTTCTGTTTCTAGAATAAGCATTGCTTCTCTTTGTGTGTATACTAGGATAAGGTGGATAAATTAATTTAAAAGACATCTCATGATCGTGAAACTACAGGTTAATGATGGCTTGCGCCATCTGTCGGAATAAACATAAAACTAATCCAGGGTAGCCTAGTGGACATGGCATCTGCCCAATAAGCGGAACACTGTGGGTTCGATTCCCATCCCTGGATACTTTTATTTTTTCGTTTATCATTACTCTTCACAATTAATCCTTTCATACCTCATCCCTAAGGTTAGAAATAATCGATATTTCTCCTTGAAAATAAATTTTGATTTTTCGTTGAAAAGAAACTCATGCGGGATAATCTTTAAATGTCGTTTTACAATTGCCGCATTGCATTGTATTATAAAACTAATTGTTGATTTTTAATTACTTCAGAATTGGCCGAATTCCATTTATTAATTAATCAAGAAAATCTAACCACGTACGTGTTTCGGATTGTTGGCCCTTATCATTTTTTTTATTCAATATTTTATATACCATTAATATTAATAATGAAATATTTACTTTATATATTGTTACATCCTGCGCTTCTCTATTTATTCAAAATAATCTATGATAGTTTAAATTTATTTTAAACAGATTATGTACTATAGTATCATTCCTTTTGTAACATTGCCACAGAACTGTATTGGACACCAACGTACCTGTTGTGTGTTGTGGTCCTCAATAAGTCTCACAGCCTCCCTGGTGAAGATCTCAGTGGAGTAGTTGCCCAGCTCCCAGGTGACAGGGGTCAAGTTGTCCCTGAAGTCCAGCCCCATGCCGCTGTCACACAACCTCTGTCATTCAACTGACAGATATTTGAAGCCATTTATAAAATTGTCCCAAAAGTTCGTGTTTTTCTTATTACTTGGCAAATAATATTATTACGGCGAATACATAATAATACAATTACTTTATACATAATACAAAGACATTATACACATGCACAAGACATGCACATGTGGTGCACTTACAGTAAAAGTAGTCGCCTTCTTTCTACCCACCATGATTATTATGACCTGTACCACGTGTACTAGGGATAGGCCAAAAAAAAAAAACATTATACATAACGGCGAATAATATTATGATGAATAATATTGGTATTTCAATTTTCTTTAGCAAGTGTTTATGGAATTTTGGGACAACCTTGTGCTTCTTTGTTAAATAATACATGGCAATAGCTCTATGGCCTGGTACACTTCCAAGAGTTGTCTTTACGTACGAAAACATCATTTGGAACTTAAAGAAAACGAGATCTTCAGGAAACAGAATGTGATCAAAATTTATCTTAAAGGCTTGTCGATTCTTCTCACTTTTTTTTACCAGTTAGGGCAAGTAGCACTAAACTATACTTGCGATATCTTGTGAATACCAATTCTGACAGAGTTTAGACTTATGTGATTGATTCATTCAGATTATCTTTACGGATACATGTAAATATAAATGTAAACACCCTAATATGATTGAGTGGAGATAAGAAAGAAGAAGAAGAAGTACATGTAAATAGTCTCCATGACATTGTGTAAAAACCCAAGATATAATGATAGTAGCTCATCCACAATTTTCGCTGTATTCCTTTCTTTCAGACTTGATGGATAATGGCTCATCTATTTTAAAGTTCTTTAATTCTTTCAAGACTGCAAGGAGGAAAAAAGACCTAACAAAGTAACTGAACTGTGTGGAAATATTTCTTTCTTCACAAGATGCAACCCATTACTCAATAATCTACTTCTTCACTGTGTTCTATGCACGAAAAACAATGTATATAGTCTTAACTTTTATACATATATATTTTTTCCTTTTCTTCTTTTTCTCTTTTCTGAGTGAGGATTCAGTTTCTTCCCCTGCTTCTCATTTCTTTTTATATTCATTTCTAACAGGAGAATCGTCTGTATAAGACGATTTGGCCAACAGCCCGAAACGCGTACGTGGTTAGTTTTTCTTGATTAATCAAGAATGGGTATTTGGCCAATTCTGGAATATTTAAAAATCAACGAATAGTTGATATTTATTCCGATATATGTCGCAAGCCATCAGCAACTTTCAGTTACACGATAAAGAGATGCCTTTTAAAAATTTATCCATCTTATCCCAGTACAATTTCACATTTGCACTATTTTTTTTTCACAATAGTTATAAATGTAATATAAGTTTTTAAGGAGTGCTTTTTTAACTCTTTTATATACGTACAGTCTTATTTCCAATAGTAAAAACATTGCAAAATATTGACACTATGAAATAAAATGTATCCCAATAATATTATAAAAGATTGAACAATATAAAAAAGAATTAATTGAACCGTCAATGACGACAGCCCAGCCAGTCTACATAGACGAAAGTAAAAAAAAGACTTGTCGAACGTCAAGGTTTGCTTACGAAATGTTTGATTGTTCCTCAAATAACTACAACCAGGAAAATCTGACCCAGTCTGGGATTGGACTTTTTACTTTAATGGCACGCGCTTTTATTTGAAAACCTTTAACGACCATGTTTATAATCGAGGGACGACCATTAATGATGTCGCGTATGCGGTCCTGTACCCCCATCTTAGGGAGAGTTTCCTCGCGGATACCTTACCTAAACACAATATTATTCTTGTCAAGTTCCTCAACACAGTCATCGCTGGGGACACGGATTCCATAACTCGCAAGTCTGAACTCAAGACGATTCTAAGCTCCTGATAGGATCCAGACGTACCATCGGAGAAGGCCTCGTCTGTTATATATATTTTATCTGCTGTTTTAAACTCTGTAAACTCTCTCTTGACCGTTGACTAGATGCCAATAAACCATTTTTAATTGTCAATTGTCATGTTTATAATTTGGTTCTACCTTTACTTTGGTAAAGTCTTGTGTGCGCATTGTCCCTTCAAATTTACTGATAGGGGTACATTTTATCTTTCGTATAACCCCCAAGTGAAGATATCGCCTTGGAAAAGCAAACTCGAAAGCACGCGCAACAGAAGCCCGCGTTGATTCTGCATTGAAACAAATGTAAACAACAAAATAACTTTATTTAATTTTAAATCTTATTTTATTGGCGTTTTAATGATGTAGAATATTTTCTCCCGTAGAAGGGCTTTCTTGCCCGAAAGCTTGAGAGATTTTTAAATAAAAAATATTTTAAAAAGAAACTTTTCCCTGGAGGCTTAATGTTCTTATTTTAATACATTTCATTTATTATGTGTAGAGAAAAGCGAACAATTCTATGAATTTAAAACTTAAGAGTGTCTTATAAAACAATAATAAATACGAATTATTCCATATTTATATTGTCGGTCTTTTAAAAATGGGTTTATAAAGGCAAATTCCCATGTTGTAATATCTTGAATGGCAAAGAACCAGAAGGCTTTGCACCTTTTTTTCCGTACAGTTTTAAAACCAATTTCAGCTAACGTGTTTTGAAACTTGATCTGAAAGTTCCTGTTGACCCCAGTATGACGACAAACATACTTGAAAACAGCTATTGTGCCAATATACGTCAGATGAGTGCACTCAATTCTCTCGACATTCGTACAATTCAATCGTTGAAAATACTGTTTTATCCTATTTATTGGGCAGAAGGGGATCTCCAGATTATATCTTTAGAGACACCAGTTACCACACGTAATCATCTTCTTCTTTCTTATCTACACTCAATAATTTTAAGGTATCGAGCTTGTAAAGCTTGAGAATTTTGATGGTGTCTGCTGGGGAAGAGTAGAGCTCATCAATGGAATCACCCATATAATCGTATAAACACACATAATCATAAAGAAATGAGACTGTGCCCAGATATGTAGGGGGAAAGATGAGATTTAAATAGTCTAAGAGACAAAAACACAACGTTATTTAAAATAATGTATTCCCCTATTCTACCGTGTATGTGAATACATCAGCTATGTACTCACTTCTCGTCGTACACTATGTGAATATCTGTGTTGTATGCTAATTTCTTGTAATCTACAATATGTGAATACGTGTGATCTACAATATGCGAATACTTGTATAGTGTACTCACTTCTCGTCGTACACTATGTGAATATCTGTATTGTATGCTAATTTCTTGTGATACGTGAATACATGTGATCTACAATATGTGAATATTTGTTTGGTGTACTTACTTTTCGTGGCACACCATGTGAATATCTGTTTTGTACGCTAATATTTTGCCATGTATGTGGTGTACTTATTTCTCGTCGTACACCATGTATCTGTGTTGTACGCTAATTTCCTGTCATCCACAATGTTAACACGTATGTGTTGTACTCACTTCTCGTCGTCCACCATGTGCATGTAATAGTCCTGGCCTCCAGCCCAGAAGCCGTAGAAAGATTCAAACCCGCGCTTGGTTGGGAGGTAGTTGTCGTTGAAGAAGCCCAGGTGCCACTGCAACGTCCTGTCGGTTAGACAATACATCCTAGAGTTTACAAGGTTGAACCAGAATTCCGTAAACATATCATGATTTATATTTTGCAAGTGTTTACGAACTTTTGGGATAACCTAATTCTGAAACTTGGCCCACCTGCTGATTGTCCATCCTTGATATAAAAATCAGAGTTTCAATCATTCTTCTATAAGAATTCTGTTATAATTTTACCAAGGTTACCAATATTAACAAGGTTATCCCAAAAGTTCGTAAACACTTGCAAAATATAAATAATAATCTATTTATGAACTTTTGGGATAACCTTATAATATATCCATGTAACAAGAGGGGAATTACATGAACCAGAAACCTCATCGCCTGTTCGCCGAGTTGGAAGCATCTGCTTCTCATCAAGAAGTGAACGTCACAGCATTAACAAGAGACAATTAAAGATCCTCTAATCCACAGAAACTATTTCTCCCAATTCTTTATCTGTCACTTATTCTGTTGCGGAACTATATATATATATATATAGAGAGAGATACATTATACACTATAGGTATATGGAAGAGAATCAAGAAAAACTTGACTCATCTCATTGCATTGAAGTCAAACTAATTTTCGGACTTTTGAAAGAAATTAGAAAATTTTGAAAATATTGGGAAAAAGTATTTCATAATCTATCTGATACAATTATACCTAGATATAGTGAAAATCTACTTATAGAAAGTGAAATTCCAGAATATATAGAGGACAAACTTCAAGAAAGAAATTTATGAAATTATTTTTATTCGAATATTATCATAAAAAACTAAATATTTTGTTTTCTTCTATTAAATTTGATCTACTTTATTTATTTTAATTAATTTCTATGTCCCTCTTTTGAAAAAACGAGTTTGATTTAAAAAATACGCCTATTTATTCCACATGTTTTTGTGTCCTGTTTTTAAAATTTATTGGAGTTGTTGGAGCGTGGTGTGACAGTAACCTAAATGACTTGGTATCCTCGACAACCTAGGTCCTCCTTGTTGTTACTCTAGGGCGACCTGAGCCAGGTTTTCTTCAATTTTTCTCTTCTAATGACTACTGACACCAAATCCTTACAATTTTATTTGATTTTAGCTTACTTTCATAGCACTCTTTTTAGTCGAAATTCCACCTTTTCTGAGGCTTATGATTCTGCCTTTTATAAAATCAGAAATTTGCTTATAAGTCCCCTTTTTTTCCCTTGGCATTTTATAGAGATTGAAAATAATTTTAAGAATAATAAACAAGATAATTATTGATACACTAGGAGGCTATTTGAATACCCTTTAATAGACAAACAAGGATATTTTTTAATTCAAAACTATTATAGACGCGTATGATTCTAAAAAAAAAAAAAAAAAAAAAACAATTTCTACTGCCCTTACTGCAATGGAAAAATTAATGGGAGGGCCTGGCTCATCAGTGTGAACCCTCCCAGCGGTTTCGCCAGATTCCTCGACAACCTAGGTTCTCCTTTTTGTTACTCTAAGGCGACTTGAGCCAGGTTTTCTTCAAATTTTCTCTTCAACTGAACTTGTGACCAAATCCTTACAACCTTTTTTGAATTTAGCTTACTTTCATAGCACTCTTTTTAGTCGAAATTCCACCTTCTCTGAGGCTTATGATTCGGCCTTTTATAAAATCAGAAATTTGCTTATAAGTCCCCTTTTTTTCTCCCTTGGCATTTTATCGAGATTGAAAATAATTTAAGAATAATAAACAAAATTTTAATTGTTGATACACTAGGAGGCTATTTAAATACCCTTTCATGAACAAAAAAGGATTTTTTTACTTATATTTTAGATACGGTTTCAGAAATTTTATCATTTAGATGCCATAATGTTCTTATTATTCATGCAAATTTTCTAAAAAATTGTTAAAAGGTTCATAGGTGATGCATTTTTTTGTGGCTAGTATAATTTTAATTCAGAAAAAAGTGGCCAATGCTGGATTCGATCCTGTGTCATGTCTGTCTGAAATCGAAGGTTTATATACCACTCAGATTTCCATAGTTTAATCTCTAATTTTGTAAACCAATCTTGTCATCAAATTGGGTTTTACAATAATTCAAGATAAACAAACGGTTACCAAGCAATAGAGGTGCACGAATAATCTATTTCGTTGCATTTCCTTATCAATTATTTGTAAAGTTTGTCAAATATTAGAATTATAATCCTACTATAATCCACTTGTCCACAGATCCCCATAGTTTAATCTCTAATTTTGTAAACCAATTTTGTCATCGAATTGGTATTTACAAGAATTCAACATAAACGGTTACCAAGCAATATGCACACGACTAATCTATTTCATTGCATTTCCTTATCAATATTTTATAAAGTTTGTCAAATATTCGAATTATAATCTTACTATAATCCACTTGTCTACAGATCCCCATAGTTTAATTTCTAACTTTGTAAACCAATCTTGTCATCAAATTAGGTTTTACAGGAATTCAACATAAACGGTTACCAAGCAATACGTTCACGAATAATCTATTTCATCACATTTCCTTATCAATATTTTGTAAAGTTTGTCAAATATTAGAATTATAATCCTACTATAATCCACTTGTATACAGATCCCCATAGTTTAATCTCTGATTTTATAAACCAATCTTGTCATTGAATTTGTATTTACAATAATTCAACATACGTTCACGAATAATATATTTCATTGCATTTCCTTATCAATATTTAGTAAAGTTTGTCAAATATTAGAATTATAATCCTACTATAATCCACTTGTATACAGATCCCCATAGTTTAATCTCTAATTTTGTAAACCAATTTTGTCATCGAATTTATATTTACAAGAATTCAACATAAATAAACGGTTACCAAGCAATATGCACAAGAATAATCTATTTCATTGCATTTCCTTATCAATTATTTGTAAAGTTTGTCAAATATTAGAATTATAATCCTACTATAATCCACTTGTCTACAGATCCCCATAGTTTAATCTCTAATTTTGTAAACCAATCTTGTTATCGAATTTGTATTTACAATAATTCGGAAATATCTTTATTTACGGAGCTGCTAACCAAAATGAATGCTTTTTGAGCCCCGATGGACGCATAAAGCGGAATATATACAAAGCACTGTTGGAGGGGCCTGGGGATGGGTGGAAAATAAGGGCTCGTCCGTGATAAAACAATAATTCAACATAAACGGTTACTAAGAAATATGCGCACGACTAATCTATTTCATTGCATTTCCTCATCAATATTTTATAAAGTTTGTCAAATATTAGATTTATAATCCTCTGTATCAATTAGAATAATCAAATATAAATCTCTGAGGATATAAATAAAGAAACCCATCCTTGGAGATTTATCGTAAAGATAAAGGCTGCCTGGCCGGCATTCATAGTTCTTCAAATAAAAGACACTTCAGCCAGTAAATCTTTTTATTGTCTCGACGTTTCGACAAAAATCTTTTGTCCTCGTCAGGAGCGAACAAAAATTAAAACATTTGGCAAAGCGTTAGAAATTATTACTTACTAGAAATTATTTACTGGCTGAAGTATCTTTTATTCTCGGATTATCCCCTATTTGATTAATCTAAAGTTTGTCAAATCTCAACAGTTCTCTATTCAGTCACCTTGTAACCATTTGTAACCACAGGTAAATATCGTATCCTTGAACTTATAGAACCTGCCTACCTCATTTACTTATCGTCTAATTCCATGCAAAAACATATATGAAGGTCTTTTTCCACATTTTTACCTTTTTTAGCAGTTCATACCAAATTACATTGAGACGCGGGATTCAATCCCGGTTCATGACTGTCGGTAACTCCCTCGATTCCCTGCAGTCATGAACCGGGATTGAATCCCGCGTTAAAATTTTGTTTAATATGTGAATAACCTTCACATATTATTCACTGTTTCAATTATCATGAACTAGGTTGCTCTTGCTGAGCGGTACCTATTAATGTGATTTTGAACCGATCCGAACAGAGTTTTAACATCTGAAGAATGTTGGCTAATATTGCATAAAAGCACCGCTCAGGACTTGAAGTTTGAATTGTATCTGTATAAAAATTAAACATCAAAATACTTCCTTAGCTAATCCCATTATTGAAATAATTCAGATGGAAATGTACTTTATATCTTTGATGTAAATATTGTGAATAGAAATATTATTTTTTGTTTAAAAGTTATATTATTTTTTAAATATTTTAGCTTTATGTTAACTTTGACTTTAAATTGTATATATACACCTCCACTTCGGTGGAGCACAAATCTCTTAAACCTTCTAATTTCATTTAAATAAAATAAACAGTATATTAAAGATAATGTAACTAAATTATATTCTGTAATTTTATAAAAGGGTAAATACGAACAGGTTCCTAAATGGATAAAAACATATATAGTGCACTTACACTTTAAGTAGTCGCCAACAACTGATGATGATTCTCATGACCTGTCCTATAAGTACGCAAAGAACTAATAAACAAATGTGAAAAAATAGTACAAATGTGATATTGTACTGGGATAAGGTGCATAAATTATGAAAAAGGCATCTCCTTATCGCGCAACTGAAAGTTGCTGATGGCTTGCGCCATCTATCCGAATATGTGATATTGTACTGGGATAAGGTGCATAAATTATGAAAAAGGCATCTCCTTATCGTGCAACTGAAAGTTCCTGATATATTCCGATAGATGACGCAAGCCATCAGCAACTTTCACTTGCACAATAAGGAGATGCCTTTTTAATATTAAACAAGTGTCCCTACTTTTGTATTGGAACACTAGCACTACTCTCGCTGCCGATTTCTCGGATAGATGGAATGTCGAAGAGGACATATTTAGTTCTTCCCTTGTATGGTCTATCTCTAACATTATAACGTATACCGTCAATATCTCTACCACGTCCTTATAACTCAGTTATATCTGATCTACTTGGTTGTAATACAAGACATGATCCCACATGGCTATTTCTATAAGACCTGGTACCGATATCACTTTCCACCCCGGTTACACCTTTTTTTGGGTTTCCATAATATAAATTATTTAAAGACACGAAGCATGTTAATTTCCAATTTTCTCTAGAAATTTTAATTAAAAACCGTTTTTAAAATTTGAAAAAATGTATTTAAAATTAACTTTTCTTTCTCTCTACCTTTTACTAGTTTGATAAAATGTTATCATGGTTACTATTAGGAATTAGCACACCACTGATTAACTCGGTAGGGCAACCCTCCCCCACTGAGCTTGTAAGAATTTGAAGCGTGATACATGCAGTCAGCCAAGGCTTGGGAAATTAAAAGTTCGGGAAAATTGAAGTACATGTATCCAAAGCAGGCTTATGAACTAAATAATTCAGGAAAAATGGAAGAAACCTGTACCAAAGCCAGCTAGTGGATCGAAAGAAGGACATTTGCTGTAGAGTGCTGGGATCTATCGAACACTCGCACAGTTCTAAGTTAGGTCGCTACCTTGCCCACGCCACGTGTGGTGTAGCCCAGATCCTGCAGGTGCTGAGGCAGGATGGTAAAGTTGAGGGGCAGGCCCCACGGTGAGGATGGGGTGATGACGTAATGCTGGAGTCCTGGTACACATGAAAGGTTTGAAGTCTATATATATATGTCGTACCACAAACATTAGCAGTCATGGGCCCAAGTGGTTTCAGCCGTTAATTAGTAACACAAAGGACGAGGCAGGTTGGATGGCATCTAAGAGAGGCCTGCGACCGAAGACCCGGCAAGGTCCAAGAGGGTGTAATCTGAATGAGTGGGATATATTATTTGTTGTTGTCCGGCGGTGGTTTCGCAAAACTCACTAACGACTTATGGTAGTTCCCTTACCTTTAATTTTAAATATAATAGATAGCGATCTCCATGTAAATAAACTTGATAAATAAATCTTAAATTTCAAAAGGAACTTAGCATTCAGCTTTAAACGAAATAACATTGGTTCGCTCTTTCACTACATATGCATATGGTTCCAGACAGAGAGGCATATACACAATATGTAAAAAGTACATAAAATGGTATTAAATAGAAATATTACACACATAGACTTAACATATATGAAACATATTATATTCGAAAGTAAACAACAAAAGTGGATAACTTTATAATTTTATTAAAGATAGAGGTTGCTTAGCCGGTATTAATTGTTATTTAAATAAGAAAGAATTCGTCCAGTAGAGTTTATATTACTCCACGCTCCAGAAACCTGGGTTATAAATATCTCTCTCTAGAGTTTGTAATTCGGTCAGTTTATAACTTTGGTTATAATAAATCAATGGAAATAGGTGGGTATAATGGTATAAAGAAAGATGTGCAAAACACATTTCAATATGGAAGCCAGAAAATCTTGTTTTTAAATTGATCGTACAAAAAGAAAATTAAATGAGAAAATTAGATTTTTCAAAAAAAGGAGTAAAAATCGGTATAAGAGATAGAGGACAAAAAAAAAAAAAAAAAAACACACACACACACACAAGGGAATTCCAAATGTGATTTTAACTGAATAGGGAAAAACTTCTTCAATTTTACTTTAGCCGCACGGGTCTCTGGTACATTTGTAAGTGAAAAGTCGAACTGCTTTTCACATGTGTAGATATGTGGTGCACTTACAGTAAAAGCAGTCGCCAAATTCTACCCACTATGATTATCATGGCCTGTATCACGTGTACTAGGGATAAAAAAAAAAAAAAAAAAACTTTCTCCGCCATGTGGCTACTGACCTGTCCGGATAGGGTACTGCCCCGACATGAGAGCCCCACGGGACGGTGTACAGAGCGGCTGGACATAGTAGTTGTTGAGAGCAAGTCCCTGGTGTGCTAGATGGTCGATGTTGGGGGTGCGGATCTGGGGCGAGCCGTGGAAGCTGACATCATTCCAACCCTGCACCCCGACAGCCAAGTTATCTCCTGACATCCAAGTCTTCTTACTGGAATGGATAAATTAAGAAAAAGACATCTCTTTATATATTTAGGTATAATATTAAATATAAAATTAGCACACAAACATCGTTTATGTAAAAAGGTTATAATATATATTTTTGAGGAACTAGGCGATTAAGTACATATCTCCTTTGAAAAAATGCATAAAACAATGCACCAAAAGAGTGCACATTTTTGGAAAGACTACTATCCAAATTGCGATGAATTTTTGGGCATATTTGTTGTAAAAGAACGTGTTCTCAAAAGTGATGGGTAATCTTTAATAAAATTGAAGTTAAAATTTCATATTTTAAGTTTTTCAACTTTATTATATTTATAATACAATATAATGCGTCTTATGATTTTAGAACGAAGTTTGAAAATTATACCGCAAATGTTTCTTTTGAACGAAAAATCGAAATTTATTTTAAAGAGAAATAATGATTATTTCTAACCTTAGGGATAAAGTATGATAGGAGATGAATTGTGAAGAGTAATGATAAAACGGAAAATAAAATGTCCAGGGATGAGAAATTTAAATTTGAAATTTCATATTTTACGTTTTTCAACTTTACTATATTTTTTACCTATATAGAATTGAGGTTTATGCATACTGGTAGAGGAAAAAAAAAAACGGTACGAGTACAAATGGAGTTTAAAAAAATTATATGCAGCTCCCGAAGTTCCTTGTCTATTTTGGGATCTATTAATGAACCTTTCGCTTATTCTTTGCAACACTTGGGTGTTTTTTTAGATCTATCTTTCCTTTCTCCACGTTCTAAAAATACAACTTAATTGCACGAGAGTAATATGTATGTCTAATACAATGACTTATTGCACCACTACACCGTTTTTTTTTAAAAACGCTTAAACCATTCTTGATTTTTCGCTTTGACAACAATTTAGATATTTCCCTACAACTGATAAGGAATCATAGAGATAGTTTCCATCATTTTTGGTACCAAATAGAAAATCCAAAAAAAAAAAAAAAAAAAAAAAACAGACCCTCCAACTAAACAGAAGGGAGTCGATACAGTTGGCCAGATGGAAATCTGGTCACCTGCACCCTCTAGTCTATAAAGAGGGAGCCAAAAGCTTCCCCATGTGCACTAGGTGCAAAACTAAAGAGGCCACACCCCAACATATACAAAATTGTATTAGAAAAGACAAAGGATCCCTGTACAGAGAACCAAGAAGAGTTCTTGAACTTCTTTATGAGCACGACCTCGAAGATCCTGTCTAATTTAGACTAATAAAAGGATAAGAAAAAAAAAAGATGTTTCCCTTACCTCCCAGTGGACGTGTCAATGCTACGTGTCTGAATATGATTGTATCAATTTATCGATTATCAATGGAAATTGAGAATGATTTTTATGCACTTCATGAATCCTTATAAAACTTATGCAAAGTTGTACTGTTGCTCACATCAATGGGACATATGCGATTTTCATCTACCTGACAAATTACACATCTTCGAAATGTCTTTGCATTCTGGTATTGAATATAATCTGAAAAGAGAATGTCTTTGCTGTGGGTAAAGTATCTCCAAGTCAACTCTACTATCGGGTGACAGTGGGAGGTATAGGTACGACTTTGGAACAAGGACTAAATGCCATTTTAACAAGTTGGTGTCTTGTTGGTTCCCCAAAAGTCCATAATAACCACCTATATCTGTGGAACCTTTAAATCAAGAGGAATATAACTTCAGTATTTTCCGTATTCACATGTTTCATGGTATGCCTTTGATTTGCCACTGTCACAGTACCGGCTTATTTTAATCTTAGATAGAATCCAGGATACCTTTCTCAGACGTTTTCTGTGCCTTCCAAGCTATACTCCGGGCTATATTTTGAGGGCCGAAACAGGAAGAAACTTTCTTGATATCACAGTGAAAAAACTAACTTTAAAATTCTGGACTAGAATTCTGAAAATAGACGGCAGCAGGCTACCTTCAATTTGTTTGGCACATTTGTGGGTCATTTCAATTTCTTCAAAACAGAATATCGGACTGGTAAAAAGTATAACAGAGCTACTTAATAACACCGGCTTCTCATGGCTTGTTGGATGTACAGACTTCGATATTCTACAAAGATACACCCCCCTAATTATTAGAACGGCAATGTCCTTGCATAATCAGTCCTTGCAGCTGGATTATGTAAGAATAAGAAAATCAATACTCTACTCTCACTATAAATACTTTCATTCATCACCTACAATGGAATGCTATCTGAATGACAATATCCCCCTAACCTTAAAGAGAATCATTGTACAAGTAAGAAGCCTTTTTGTAGTACAGAGAATTAATCATGTTTCACTATTGAAAACTAAGACCATAAAATGCACCTTATGCAACGGTGAATTTAGTCTCGATTTTCCACACTACATGTTCTACTGTACGGCAATGGAAGAAGAAAGAGAAATTCTTCGTCAAGAGACCGGCTATAATAGCAATTCGCCTTATGTTTTAATGGCAAAAGTCGTAAAATCCAGACCCTTTGCATTCGCTTTTTATAAATACTGGAAATCAGCTCAATCAAAATATTTAGCACAGACACCGGATCCAACTCGATAATTGGTCGAGGTCAATACCCAATATTTGTATATAACTACGATGCTAATTTTTTATTTATTTATTCTGTTCTACAGGGAGAATCCTGTATGGCACGTGTGCCCAATAAAGGCTATTGTTGTTGTTGTTGTATTCTTATTTTAATAGATGATAGTGTTTCAAGGTTATTGTTGAAGGAATCATGGAACTGACTATATTTCATTCATCTTACTGCTTGCCCCTTCTCTACCTAAGAGTAAATTTCCTCTCAATTGAGATTTTCAATTCTCCTGTATATAAATTGAATAATACAATAGGTTTCAGGAGATGAGTTTATTCTCATTTTTATTAACGATAATAACAATGAAAAGAAACTCCGCCATTGCCGATCCCAAGCCCGGATGTAAAAGGAGGAGGGGAAGCAGTTACAAGCTCATTAAAAACTAGGGTTCAGTTGGCCCGACTGATAGCCCCCCGTAAAGGCTCCTGTCCTTGGGTTACAGGATAATCAGCAGCCTCAGTTCTCCATGTTAGGAGCGGCTGCACAAGGTTCCTCATGTTAGAGGCGGCCATTTAATACCAGGTCAAAGTCTAAGTTACACCTCTCTGTAGGTGACCTCGGATAAATTCTGGATAAAATCAGCGCTTTAACGTAACTGGCATATAACCTATATGGAGTCGTGCATAGCATAACAATGAAAAGAAACTCATTTCCAGAAACCTGCTGCATTATTTAATCTAAGTGTAAATTATGAATATTCAAAACTATTATAGACGCGTATGATTCCTTTGAAATTCCTTTCTACTGCCCTTACTGGAATTCAAAAGAATCATACGCGTCTATAATAGTTTCGAATATTCATAACAGATGGCGCGATGATGCATCATAATAAAAGTGTAAATTGTTTATGATATATAGGCATAGTATACCCTCTTTCCTCTCAAACTTACATCGAATATCGGCTCTTATCAGCCAATCAGCTGTCAGATATTGCTGAACTACACTTTAAAGGGTAGAACATCACAAATTCTTGGCAAAACCTCAAGACTATATTCGAAATTTAGAAAAAAGAATCGTATCATCAATTGAGAGTTGACGATGGCTTTCACCAACTATTGGAAAAATATCAACTAAATATTATTTTCTATTTCGGAATATTGGACAAAACGTCTTTCTTGACAAATCTAAAATGACCAACCTCATATCATACACCAATGTTTGTTCCGATAGTTGTGTAGCTCTCAAGTAAATACCTTCACAGGAACGATAAAGAGATAGTTTTACTTAATTTTATAACGTGATCTAATACATCCTCTTCCTTTAGTTCTCTTTTTTAGAATGAATTCTAAGTGTGGATTTTTTTGTGTGTATATGAACAGATATAAAAATGTGAAAAATTTAAGATATGAATACAGGAAATTTTTAAGGTAAAAATAAGACATCCTAAAAAAACCTACTGCATATTTCAGAAAACAAAATTGATATTTATATATATCTTTTCGGGGAAATACAGGAATAAAAAAAATATGATAATTATGAAATATTTTCCCCATAATTTTACCTTGATTGGTACATTCTTTCATTTGTTGTTTTTTAATTCATTTTGGAAACTTTTGTCCTAAAAAATATTCTCCTCGATCAATCTACCAACAACCTCTATAACCATATTGGTTGGTAGCTGAGGTACAGCCTATATAGACTGATGATGCCTAACGCGTCCGTTGCTAGATTTTTATTTATTAATCAAGAAAAAGCTTTTTGACCAATATTCTGGATTTAAAACAACATTTAGTTGATATGTATTCCGAGTGATGGCACAAGCCATCAGCAACGTTCAGTTAGACGCGATCAGAATGTTTTTTCTCTCTTTATTCTACCCCAATTTATTCCTTTATTGATGTTGTCATATCCAATAAAGAGCCTCTCCGTGCATCTCTATAACAGCAGCCGCTAAAATGATAAGGAATATGTATATAAGTGATGCATTTCTTATATATATATATATATATTTATCTCAAGTAAACGTGATACAGGCCATGATAATCATGGTGGGTAGTTAGCGACTGCTTTTACTGTAAATGCACCACATGTCTACACGTGTGAAAAGCAGTTCGACTTTTGCACTTACAAATGTGCTAGAGCTCCGTTTGTTTACTTGCACTCGCTGATGGGGTTGGATTTTTGCAAGAATCGGGGGCCATCGGAGCATTTATTTTAATTAGAAAAAAGTGGCCAATGCGGGATTCAATCCCGGGTCATAGCGGTCGAAAACCAACGGTTTAGACCACCCTTCCAAGAAACCCCCCTTATATTTTTGAAATCTATCTAATGAGGATTAATACGATGAAACTAATGCACAGATCATTAGCTTTTACTAAATTATTATTCTCTACACACATGCTCTCCAAAAGTCGGTGGACGAGTGGGTAACACCCTCGGTTCCCGACAGTCATGAACCGGGATTGAATCCCGCGTTAAAATTTGTTTAATATGTGAATCACATATTATTCATTGTTCAATTATCATGAACTAGGTTGCTCTTGCTGAGCGGAACCTATTAATGTGATTTGAACCTGAATGCTCTCCAAAATATTTCTTCATGAAAAAACAGTACAAAAGTGAAATTGTACTGGGATCAGGTGGATAAAGTAAGAAAAAGGTATATCCTGATTGTGCAACTAGAAGTTGAACCACGCTGACGTGGGCCAACAGCCCGAAATGCGTTCATTGTTGGCTATTCTTGATTTATCAAGAAAATGGGTTGGCAAAATATCAGGGAACAGGCAAAATCAACGTTTAGTTGATTTCTGTTCCACTAGATGGCGCTCTGTTATCTAAGAATTCCATGTGAACGTGGTCAGGATATGCTTTTTTAAATTTTAATACCAATGTTCGACCTTTTTTATTATTTCGTTATTTTTCACACACATATATATATTAGATAGTAAAAAGGCATATATTGGCAAATAAATCTTTTATTCAATCCAATATATGCCTTTTTACTATCTAATGATTTAAGTATGGATTGCTCTCTCTTTTTAGAAAACACATATATATATATTTAATAAAATATTAGATGAATCAATAAATTTCTGTGTTTTTGATTTTTTTGGTTCTTTTATTCAAAACAACTTGAGAAAAAAAACTTGAAAAAAAAAAAAAAAGCTTAGGGAGCTAGTTCTTTGTATTTTATTCTATTGGTTTGGCAACTAGAAGTCAGATTGTGGTTTAGACGTCAAGTTCCATTGTTCTGACAGCTATGGAACTGGATGGTGTGTGAACTCACCAGGTCATCCGCCAGCATGAAGATGATGTGGGGAGGACTCGCTGCCGCGGACCCCACCAGTGCCACGATCACCAGCAGCCTGCCGCTCATCACTACACACACACTGGCGGTGGGATGTCTACCTTATTATTGACAACACTATCTCCCCTACACAGTCCCGTGACTACCTGCTCTTATCTCCAACGCCCTTTGATCACAAACCACCGTTTCCTGATACCGGCCGGTCTTGTGTGGAAACTTGATAAGATGATTTGAGGATTTTATTTGCATGTGCTAATGTCAATGCCATTGTTGCACTTTCAATGATAATTTACTGAGTTTGATATAGTATAACCTATTTCAAAATAAAGGGTGAACTATTTTCAAATAGTTTCTTTTTATTTCAAATAAAAAAAAAGGGAAGCAATCTTCACGCGGTTGCGCTTTATCAGACCAATGGCTCCATAAAGACGTTGAACATGCATACAATATTGCCACGTGGAAAATTAGGGAAGACCAACTTCGGGATGAGACAACAATTTATTTCAGGCAAGAACAAACTATGGGTGATAAACAAAAGATAAGCAAAAGAGGGAAGTATACAGAGTATAGCAAAATATAAACATAAAAAAATAATACCTTGCTAATAAAATAATAATTCCTTGTTACAATATATACTTCTCTGTTCTTGTTAAGATTTAATTTGTCCTTAGAATGTTTAAACTCTTACAAATTTGTTTTCTCTTCTCTTTTAATTAATGCTAAATGAAAAATTTTGATGTAAATATTTGATGGCAATCTTTTTTATTTTCTTTCTTTCTCCTTTTAATATCATTTGACTACTCTTTACGGCTTGAAATTATTATAAAAACCCGAAAACCAAGCGGGATTTAGAAAAGGAAGATCATGTATTGACCACATATTTACACTAACCACTTTAATCCAACTATCATTAAGAAAAAAGAGGGGAAAACTATATGTCTTTTTTGTCGATCTAAGGAAGGCATTTGATACTGTACCTCACTCAATACTTTGGAAAAAACTTTACAACCTAGGCATAAGTTACCAATTCATAAGTACGATCAGAAGTTACTACGAACAAGCAACTATAGCTATCAGATGGAAGGGATCATTTACGGAAAGTATTAAGATAAACTCGGGAGTCCTCTAGGGAGAACCACTTTCCCCACTGCTATTTATATTATTTATCACGGACTTAATCGAAATTTATAATAACTCAGACCTGCCGAGTGTAAATTTGCCAGAATTTGGAGATATCCATTTATTGCTGTACGCCGACGACATAGCAATTATAGGTGAGTCCAGGATGAACCTCCAAAAGAAGATCAAAATACTGAAAGAATATCTCGATGAGAACTTAATGACACTAAATGAGTCCAAGTCAAAGATTATGGTGTTCCGTAATGGAGGTAAACCCTCAAATAAGGATAGATGGTTCTGGAATGATAAACCCATAACAATAACTTCAAGATATACATACTTGGGATTCCCTCTGACACCAACAATAACAACTACTCACCCGGCAAATTACTTTAAAGGAAAAGCACTTACAGCAATTAACGCCACACACCCAATATTAATAAAATTAAAAGCAAAGTCAATAAATTTATCAACCAAACTCTTTGATACAATAGTGAGAGCTGTCCTGATGTATGCCGCTCCATTGTGGGCAACAGAGCATAAAGACTTATTGGATAGTATACAAGACATATTTATCCGTAGGTTCCTGAATCTGCCCAGATACACTCCAGGCTACCTAATCAGATTAGAAACCGGTCGTATCTCATTGAGTGTAACAGCCTTAAAATTAACCCTGAAGTATTGGCTGCGGGTGTTGAATATGAGCAGTGACAGATTGCCACGTATATGTTTTAATAGAACACGGGAACTGTCTAATGCTTCGGGCACACCCATCGGTTTCATTAAAAAGCTCACCAATCTGCTTAACAATAATGGATCCCCTGCACTTGTTTCCTGTGATGACCCTGAAACGCTGAGGAGCGCGATTACAGGGCTCTTAAAAACAGCGGCAGACCAATCTATACAAAACGACCTTAGAAGAATGGATAAATCTAAGCTATACTCTCACTACAAAGACATTCACATATCTTTCATGACGGAGGGATACCTTTTAGGAGATTTTCCTTTCCCGGTTGTAAGACTACTCGCACAAGTTAGAATACTTTCAAGTTTTTTTAGAGAAAACCACACCAAGATGCTCTGCGGTGAGGACCCGACTTGTACCTTCTGTAATTCAAAACTAAAACATGAAATCACTCACTATATTTTTGATTGCCCTGCTCTGAAAGAAGAACCCTTATGCTCAAAACTGGGCAACTCTGTGCTTCACTTCCATCAATAATTGGCAATATGACCCAGAATAAGTATATTGCTACGGCGTTTTATGGTTTCCACAAGTCCATATCTCAGAAGAAGGCCAAGTGATACTCACTCCTCACTTTCTTACTGCTACTCTTTTTGTGTTGATTTCTTGCTTCCCTCTTTCTTATTTTTTTTTCTTTTCTTGCTTTTTTTTCTTCTTCTTCTTACTCTGTATATATCGTTATTTCCTTTGTCTCACTGCTTTGTTCTTATGCATACCTCTGGTGAATCCTGTATAGGGTCAGTGACCCTAAATAAAGGCTTTTTTTGTTGTTGTTGTTGTTGAAATTATTATAAAAATATGTATAGATAAATGTAGAGACATACATGTATGACAGCGCAAGTGTCCCTAGGGGTACATAGCGCTTTAAATTGAAATAAATAAATATTAATTTCCACAAACATATATTTAAAGATAAAATATAAAATAAATACAAATTGTTTCAAAATGTAGACAGATTATTTTTGGAAATCTCGATATTTTTTGTATGTTGTACGCGCCTTTGCGGAGCCATTGGCCTGACGAAGCGCAATGACGTGAAAGGTCGTATCACTTTTTTGAATAAAAAGAAACTCTTTGAAAATATTATTATCTTTATTTGTTATTTAATTATTTGCAATTATAGTTCAGATATGAATTATTTCAACATGTTTATATATATATGGATATACATATATATATTTATATGGCGCTTTTGCTACTCTTAAGCGCACGCGCGGAAAGATTTTCTTTTGATTCCCAGCACCCTCTCTAAGTGACCTATGCGAAAATTATTTTCGCATAAAATTTTCGCGAAAAATATTTTTGCACTGTTGAAGGCAATAAAGCTACAGACGACTTCTTACGGTAAAGTACACCGTCTGCGTATGATTGGTCGTCAAGAGACATGCCTGATGACGCTGGTCATGTGTAAAGTCACTCCATCAGCATCACACAAAGTTTCATTGCTACACATGTTTTTAAAGTAATATTTAAAAATTCATAACTGAAAACTCAATATAGATGCTGAAATACTTACTTCATAAATTTATTTCAAAAGGCTGTTTTAAGTGATAGTTTAAATTGAAATATATATATATATATGATTAATTTATACTTGTTAAACTAGATTATGATATCATTCTCTCAACGATTGGGTATAGAACGGTAGAGTCAATCTTTTATAAGCGGTATTATAGTTTTACCTTAATAAACAAAAAAATGATAGGTATGTGAATAATAATTATTCATTTCTTATATTTTTGAAATCCATTTATTGAGGATTAGCGCGATGAAGCTAATTAGCAGATTATGTTTTAACACAAAGCAATAACGCGCCATCTATACATATAAAATGAAAGGATTTAAAAGCACGAATGTTTCTTTTATACATAATACAAACTTCTACTGTCCTTACTGCGATGAAAAAATAAATTGGGAGGGCTTGGCTCATCAGTGGTGAACCCTCCCAGCGATTTCGCCAATTTAATCCACCAGACCGCTTCTCAGAGCTCTAATACTGTATTGGACGATTCTGTTTATATACGCAGCACTGAAGGGTGGAATCTCAGAAATGGTTTTCAAGAAAACTATGGACATAAGCTCATAGGACAGTAGAATTACATTCAGATCATGTTTTACTAAATTATTCTTCTACACATACTCTTTAAAACCTTCCTTTATATATATACTCAATACACAATAGCAGATAAATCAATAAATATTTCTGTTTTGCTTGTAGTGTCTTTGGCTCAAAACTTCGAAACGACTTGAATAAAACGCTGAAAAAGAAGCCTTTTATTTTATTACATAGGTTTGGTAAGTAGCAGTCAATTTGTGGTTTAGATGCTAAGTTGTAACTAATGTACATATTTACGCGTATAAAATCTGAATATTTACAAATATTTAAACTCTCTTTTTATTTATTTTGTAAAAATTTTAAATTTTCACTAATGGTTAGCTTGCTTATTTTTCGAAAGCGGGTTTTTAGATCCACTCTGGTTTTAGACAATCGGTTAGATCTGTTAACAACAAACTTTAGATTACACTATACATTTTCGATTACGTTTTAAAATGTAGTGTTTCTGGACATTGTAATGTAGGAATGGTATTATTTGTATCTGTCAATTTCTGGTGGTTCTGGAGTTATAAACAGGTGTCAAATCATGTTTAAAATTTATATCAAAACCATTAATAATCAGTAGAAATTGTGTCTGGAAAATTTCGTAAGCAAACACCTTATCCGAGAAATTCTCTGTACACATTAGAGTCTATTTTGCAGCCAATGGATAAAATTTGAAAAAGCTATAAAGATTTCTCACAATGATTTCCTTTTTTTTAAATTTCAAAATTCTAGCTTTCAAGCGATAATCGCTCTTTAATTGGCTTAATTAAAAAACACGGACTATTTTTTTTTTCTTACAAGTGTTTTCAAGATGGAAAAATTGCCGGGAGGAAATTGATCCATAGAAGCATAGGGCGCTTCTCCCGTCAAAATAAACGTCAAAAACTGACGCCATATATTGACCGTCGCCGCAAACTAGCGGCCTCGAGTTGGTGACAAAGCCACAACACCAGCTTTGGCAAATTGAGAAGCGTCCACCTAGAGACCATGGTTTCGGGCTAATGGCCCTCGTCAGTCTAGGGCGGACTTTATTCCATGAGATCCACACGGGATCTAATGGAATCTTCACAATCTACCAAAGAGGTGTTTTGCTGGCAAGGTGGCTGGGCCAAATCTATGGCTAGAATATAGATGGAAAAATTGCCGGGAGGAAATTGATCCATAGAAGCCTAGGGCGCTTCTCCCGTCAAAATAATCGTCAAAAACTGACGCCATCTAGACTGACGAGGGCCATTAGCCCGAAACCATGGTCTCTAGGTGGACGCTTCTCAGTTTTCCAAAACTGGTATTGTGGCTTTGTAACCGACCCGAGGCTGCTAGTTTGCGGCAACGGTCAATATATGGCGTCAGTTTTTGACGTTTATTTTGACGGGAGAAGCGCCCTATGCTTCTATGGGTATAGAGTGTTTTCAAATTATCATTAAAAACTCATTGTGAGAAATCTTTGTAGTTATTTATACGCCTTTCACAATTTAACCTTGAATTTCATAATAATTTGCCTAAGCAATTGTTTGTCATGCAGTACCAGACCATGACTAGGCAAGGAATTTTATTACTATTATGTCGCATTTGGTATTGTTTAGGTAATAAAAAGACTTATATTGGATTGAATAATAATTATTTAGTTGCCAATACTTTTGGGTTGGTTAAACGCCAACTATTGCCAAGGCTTTACCTTTTGTATTAACAAATTCAGCGCAACATAGTGTCATTAAATTACAGTTGAAGTAATTTGGTTGTTGTCGTGTCCAATGAAGAGTCTCAGATGTTCCCATGCATCTCTATCACAGCAGTCGCAATGTCCACTATCTTGGGTGTGAATACTGTATTGTTGTTGTTGTCGTGTCCAATGAAGAGTCTCAAATTTCCCCATGCATCTCTATCACAGCAGTCGCAATGTCCTCTATCTTGGGTGTGTATACTGTATTGTTGTTGTTGTCGTGTCCAATGAAGAGCCTCAAATTTCCCCATGCATCTCTATCACAGCAGTCGCAATGTCCACTATCTTGGGCGTGAAAATAATTTTGTAAAAATACAAAAAAAAAGGGGAAGGGGACGGCATTGTGTCTTATTCTTATTACTTCTCCAAACATTGCCAGATCTAGGTTAAAGGTTTTGATATATTTATTTATGATATTTGACCTATAAGTGTGATC
>CP092875.1:59768661-59786729 GCA_030710605.1 Cordylochernes scorpioides
AGCGTGATGAAAACGTGCAAGATTAAACATTGCTTCACAACGAGCTATCATCCCCAGACTAATGGATTGACAGAGCGGTTAAATAGAACATTGATCAATATGCTCAGTATGTATGTGAACATTGATCAGAAGAATTGGGACGAAATACTCCCATTCATCACTCATGCTTACAATACTACAATTCAGGAAACCACAGGATATTCTCCCTTTTTCCTGATGTTTGGAAGAGAACCCACGTCTCTTTTGGACGACAGGAATATCTCGGTGGACATTGACAAGGATGATTATGATGAATACATAAAACATCACTTAGACAAAATAAACAGAACAAGAAAATTAGTTATTAACAACACAATAAAGACTCAAGAAAGAATGAAAAAGAACTATGACAAGAAACACATGGAAAGAAGCTACGAACCAGGAGAATTAGTAGCAGTTTGGACACAATTAGGAAAATAGGAAAGTGTGAGAAACTACTGAGAAAATATTTTGGCCCATATAGAATATTAAAGAAGCTGTCCAACGTAAATTACTTAATTGAACCAAAAGATAATCCTGGCCAAGACCCATTGATTGTCCATGTCTCAAGAATCAAACCCTATTTTGAAAGAATTGATGAGGTCAATCACGAGGACGTGACGACCTCTGGAGAGGGGGAAGTGTTACATCATGATTAATGGCGTATTTCTTATATTATTTTTAATATATTTGAAATTTAAATTATATATTTATTTATTTTTATATAAAATATTCTATGATATTTATTTAAAACAGATTAGATTATCATCATTTGTATTTAGGTACACTGTGACTTCACTGCTCTCTTTGATGTGAGAAAATAAAGGGAGGATTCTGGTGGCTACTTAAAGAAGACTTATCTCGTTATTCCCTTTTATAAATTTGTAGGATGGTTGAAACACGCTCTGGTAAGATGCAAGACCCAGCACAGGAGAGAATCAAGGCTGAAGAGTCTGCCAAGCCGCAGCCTGGTGCAACAATATATAGAGATACATTATACACTATAGGTATATAGAAAAGAATCAAGAAAAACTTGACTCATCTCATTGCATTGAAGACAAACTAATTTTCGGACTCTTGAAAGAAATTAAAAAATTTTGAAAATTTTGGGAAAAAGTATTTCATAATCTATGTGACACAATTATGCCTAGATATAGTGAAAAATCTACTTATAGAAAGTGAAATTCCAGAATATATATAGGACAAACTTCAAGAAAGAAAGTTATGAAAATATTTTTATTCGAGAGAGAATATTATCATAAAAAACTAAATATTTTATCTATGAAATTTGATCTACTTTATTTATTTTAATTAATTGCTATGTCCCTCTTTGGAAAAAACGAGTTTGATTTAAAAAATACGCTTATTTATTCCACATGTTTTGTGTCCTGTTTTTAAAATTTATTGGAGTTGTTCGAGCGTGGTGTGACAGTAACCTAAATGACTTGGTATCCTCGACAACCTAGGTTCTCCTTGTTGTTACTCTAGGGCTACCTGAGCCAGGTTTTCTTCAAATTCTCTCTTCAACTGAACTTGAGACCAAATCCTTACAACCTTATTTGATTTTAGCCTACTTGCATAGCACTCTTTTTAGTCGAAATTCCACCTTCTCTGAGGCCTATGATTCTGCTTCTTATAAAATCATAAATTGGCTTATATGATGCCCTTTTTTCTCCCTTGGCATTTTATAGAGATTGAAAATGATTTTAAGAATAGTAAACAAGATAACTTTAATTATTGATACACTAGGAGGCTATTTAAATACCCTTTAATAGTCAAACAAGGATCTTTTTAAAATTCGAAACTATTATAGACGCGTATGATTCTTTTTAAAAATAAACATTTTCTACTGCCCTTACTGCAATGGAAAAATTAATGAAAGGGCCTGGCTCATCAGTGGTGAACCCTCCCAGCGGTTTCGCCAGTATCCTCGACAACCTAGGTTCTCCTTTTTGTTACTCTAAGGCGACTTGAGCCAGGTTTTCTTCTTATTTTATCTTCAACTGAACTTGTGACCAAATCCTTACAACCTTTTTTGAATTTAGCTTACTTTCATAGCACTCTTTTTAGTCGAAATTCCACCTTCTCTGAGGCTTATGATTCTGCCTTTTATAAAATCAGAAATTTGATTATAAGTCGCCCTTTTTTCTCCCTTGGAATTTTATAGAGATTGAAAATAATTTTAAGAATAATAAACAATATAACTTTAATTATTGATACACTAGGAGGCTATTTAAATACCCTTTCATGAACAAACAAGGATCTTTTTATAGGCACTTATTTTCTAGTTACGGTTTCAGAAATTTGATCATTTAGATGCTTTAATATTCTTATTAAATATCCAAATTTTCTGAAAATTTGCTAAAGTGTTTATAGATGATGCAATTTCTTTTTGTGGCTATTATATTTTTGATTCAGAAAAAAAAAGGCCAATGCGGGATTCGATCTTGGGTCGTAGCTGTCTGAAATCGAAGGTTTATATACCACTCGTCCTCAGATCCCCATAGTTTAATCTCTAATTTTGTAAACCTATTTTGTCATCGAATTTGTATTTACAATAATTCAACATAAACGGTTACCAAGCAATACGTTCACGAATAATCTATTTTATTGCATTTCCTTATCAATTATTTGTAAAGTTTGTCAAATATTATAATTATAATCCTACTATAATCCACTTGTCCTCAGATCCCCATAGTTTAATCTCTAATTTTGTAAACCAATCTTGTCATCGAATTAGGTTTTACAAGAATTCAACATGAACGGTTACCAAGCAATAGGTTCACGAATAATCCATTTCATTGCATTTCCTTATCAATTATTTGTAAAGTTTGTCAAATATTAGATTTTTAATCCTACTATAATCCACTTGTCCACAGATCCCCATAGTTTAATCTCTAATTTTGTAAACCAAATCTTGTCATCGAATTTGTATTTACAAGAATTCAACATAAACGGTTACCAAGCAATACGTTCACGAATAATATATTTCATTGCATTTCCTTATCAATATTTTGTAAAGTTTGTCAAATATTAGAATTATAATCCTACTATAATCCACTTGTCTACAGATCCCCATAGTTTAATCTCTAATTTTGTAAACCAAATCTTGTCATCGAATTTGTATTTACAATAATTCAACATAAACGGTTACCAAGCAATACGTTCACGAATAATATATTTCATTGCATTTCCTTATCAATATTTTGTAAAGTTTGTCAAATATTAGAATTATAATCCTACTATAATCCACTTGTCTACAGATATCCCCATAGTTTAATCTCTAATTTTGTAAACCAATCTTGTCATCGAATTAGGTTTTACAAGAATTCAAGATAAACAAACGGTTACCAAGCAATACGTTCACGAATAATCTATTTCATTGCATTTCCTTACCAATATTTTGTAAAGTTTGTCAAATATTAGAATTATAATCCTACTATAATCCACTTGTCTACAGATATCCCCATAGTTTAATCTCTAATCTTGTCATCGAATTAGGTTTTACAAGAATTCAAGATAAACAAACGGTTACCAAGCAATATGCACACGACTAATCTATTTCATTGCATTTCTATATCAATATTTTGTAAAGTTTGTCAAATATTAGAATTATAATCCTCTGTATCAATTAGATTAATCAAATATAAATTTTCGAGGATATAAATAAAGAAAATTATCCTCGGAGATTTATTGTAAAGATAGAGGCTGCCTGGCCGGCATTTATATTTCTTCAAATAAAATACACTTCGGCCAGTAAATCTTTTTGTTGTCTCGACGTTTCGACAAAAATCTTTTGTCCTCGTCATGAGCGAACAAAAATTAAAACATTTGGCAAAGCGTTAGAAATTATTACTTACTAGAAATTGTGAAAAAGTATTAAAATTACAAATATATTCTCACAATGAGTATCTTTTTTATTTAAAAACGCTAGCTTTCAAGCGTTAATCGCTCTTCAACGGGCTTACAATAATATCGACTTGATCGCGGCGCGCGTTTGATTTCTGTAAATATTTCTGGTGGGATCAAGTCGATATTATTGTAAGCCCGTTGAAGAGCGATTAACGCTTGAAAGCTAGCGTTTTTAAAATAAAAAAGATACTGATTGTGAGAATATAATTGTAATTTTAATTACTAGAAATTATTTACTGGCCAAAGTATCTTTTATTCTCGGATTATCCCCTATTTGATTGAACTAAAGTTTGTCAAATCTCAAAAGTTCTCTATTCAGTCACCTTGTAACCATTTGTAACCACAGGTAAATATCGTATCCTTGAACTTATAGAACCTGCCTACCTCATTTACTTATCGTCTAATTCCATGCAAAAACATATATGAAGGTCTTTTTCCACATTTTTACCTTTTTTAGCAGTTCATACCAAATTACATTGAGACGCGGGATTCAATCCCGGTTCATGACTGTCGGTAAAACCCTCGATTCCCGACAGTCATGAACCGGGATTGAATCCCTTTTGTTTAATATGTGAATCACCTTCACATATTATTCACTGTTTCAATTATCATGAACTAGGTTGCTCTCTTGCTGAGCGGTATCTATTAATGTGATTTTGAACCGATCCGAACAGAGTTTTAACATCTGAAGAATGTTGGCTAATATTGCATAAAAGCACCGCTCAGGACTTGAAGTTTGAATTGTATTTGTATAAAAATGAAACATCAAAATACTTCTTTGGCTAATCCCATTATTTCAAGAATTCAGATGCATTAGAAAATGTACTTTATAAATCTTTGATGTGAATAGTGTAAATAGAAATATTATTTTTTTGTTTAAAAGTTATATTATTTTTTTTACCATTTATGCTTTATGTTAACTTTGACTTTAAATTGTATATATACACCTCCACTTCGGTGGAGCACAAATCTCTTAAACCTTCTAATTTCATTTAAATAAAATAAACAGTATATTAAAGATAATGTAACTAAATTATATTCTGTAATTTTATAAAAGGGTAAATACGAACAGGTTCCTAAATGGATAAAAACATATAGAGTGCACTTACACTTTAAGTAGTCGCCAACAACTGATGATGATTCTCATGACCTGTCCTATAAGTACGCAAAGAACTAATAAACAAATGTGAAAAAATAGTACAAATGTGATATTGTACTGGGATAAGGTGCATAAATTATGAAAAAGGCATCTCCTTATCGCGCAACTGAAAGTTGCTGATGGCTTGCGCCATCTATCCGAATATGTGATATTGTACTGGGATAAGGTGCATAAATTATGAAAAAGGCATCTCCTTATCGTGCAACTGAAAGTTGCTGATATATTCCGATAGATGACGCAAGCCATCAGCAACTTTCACTTGCACAATAAGGAGATGCCTTTTTCATATTAAACAAGTGTCCATACTTTTGTATTGGAACACTAGCACTACTCTCGCTGCCGATTTCTCGGATAGATGGAATGTCGAAGATGACATATTAAGTTCTTCCCTTGTATGGTCTATCTCATAGCGTATACTGTCAATATCTCTACCACGTCCTTATAACCCAGTTATATCTGATCTACTTGGTTGTAATACAAGACATGATCCCACATGACTATTTCTATAAGACCTGGTACCGATATCACTTTCCACCCCGGTTACATCTTTTTGGGTTTCCATTATATTAAAATATTTAAAGACACGAAGCATGTTAATTTCCAATTTTCTCTAGAAATTTTAATTAAAAATGCATTTAAAATTAAATTTTCTTTCTCTCTACCTTTTACTAGTTTGATAAAATGTTATCATGGTTATCATTAGGAATTAGCACACCACTGATGAACTCGGTAGGGCAACCCCCCCCCCCCCCCATGGTAGGGCAACCCTCTCCCCCACTGAGCTTGTAAGAATTTGAAGCGTGATACATGCAGTCAGCCAAGGCTTGGAAAATTAAAAGTTCGGGAAAATTGGAGTACATGTACCCAAAACAGGCTTATGAACTGAATAGTTCAGGAAAAATGGAAGAATCCTGTACCAAAGCCGGCTAGTGGATCGAAAGAAGGACATTTGCTGTAGAGTGCTGGGATCTATCGAACACTCGCACAGTTCTAAGTTAGGTCGCTACCTTGCCCACGCCACGTGTGGTGTAGCCCAGATCCTGCAGGTGCTGAGGCAGGATGGTGAAGTTGAGGGGCAGGCCCCACGGTGAGGATGGGGTGATGACGTAATGCTGGAGTCCTGGTACACATGAAAAGTTTGAAGGCAATTTTTCTCATATATATATGTCGTACCACAAGCATTAGCAGTCATGGGCCCAAGTAGTTTCAGGCGCCTATGAATAACACAAAGGACGAGGCAGGTTGGATGGCTTCTAAGAGAAGCCAGCGGTCGAAGACCCGGCAATGTCCAAGAGGGTGTAATCTGCATGAGCGGGATATATGATCTGTTGTTGCCCTGCGGTGGTTTCGTAAAACTCACTAACGACTTATGGAAGTTCCACGGGAGGAAAATAACTTCATCATGATGAAACTGGACCTCGCCCTGCCTTGGGTGAGGCTGACTCTCAATAAATTTTATCATCTTATTTCAGATTACATGATGGCCAAGCGAGTGCGTTGAAGTTTATATACATTTTGGGGTTGTCATACTATTATAATTATGATACATATGCAAATCTAATGTATATTGACAAATATTACTACATGTATTTATATATCTACTATCCTAACAGATCTAAAAAATATAGAACAATTTGATATTGCCTCTCTATCTCCGTGGAATTTGGAGCCTGCCTGGCCAATTATCTTCTCGAATCAGTAATGGCAAAACCGATGTTTTGAATATTTTTATTAGGCCTACAGAGCATGTAATTTCTTAAACATGAATATTCAACTCGAATTCTAAAAAAAAATGATAATAATATATAAAAGAAAAAAAAAGAGAATTAAAAAATATATATAATGAAACTATCAAACACGATTTTTTTTTCAAATAAAACAAATTTCCTACTGATCTTATTTCAATTTTGGATTGGAAAGGCCTTGCTCATCAGTGATGAATCCTCCCAGGGATATCGCCAGGGGAGCAGTGCGGGTTAAAATACCTGAAAGATGGAAAAACAATGACTGGATACTTCATATCGATTAAACCCGATTGCACAAAGCCCTTTTTTACAGTTCTTGGCCAAGCATTCAACCACACAGCTTCTTCATCCTCCTCTATTCCCCTAACCTTTAATTTTAAATATAATAGATAGCGATCTCTATGTAAATAATAATCTTAAATTTCAAAAGAAACTTAGCATTCAGCTTTAAAGGAAAGAAAATTAGTACGCTCTTTCACTACATATGTTGTTGTTGTTGTCGTGTCCAATGAAGAGCCTCAGATGTCTCCATGCATCTCTATCACAGTAGCAGCAATGTCCACTATCTTGGGCGTGTAAAGCTGCTGCTCTTGGTCTATGTCAATTTCTGCAAGGCTGCGGCCATTGCTGGGTTTCACTACATATGCATGTGAGATATGGTTCCAGATGGAGAGGCATATACACAATATGTGAAAAGTATATAAAAATAGTATTGAATAGAAATATTACACATAGGCCAAACATATATGAAACATATACACCAGCTTGTCCATCATGTATTCCCAAATAATATAATATAGTTTTATTGAGAGTCAGCTGCAGCAAGGCAGGGCGAGGTCCAGTGTCATCATGATTACATTATTTCCTCTCGTGGAACTTCCATAAGTCGTTAGTGAGTTTTGCGAAACCACCGCCGGACAACAACAGATAATATATCCCACTCATTCAGATTACACCCTCTTGGACCTTGCCGGGTCTTCGGTCGCAGGCCTCTCTTAGATGCCATCCAATTGATATTCCAGTCATTGATTTGAAAGTAAACAACAAAAGTGGATAACTTTATAATTTTATTAAAGATAGCGGTTGCTTAGCCGGTATTAATTGTTATTTAAATAAGAAAGACTTCGGCCAGTAGAGTTTATATTACTCCACGCTCCAGGAACCTGGGTTATAAATATCTCTCTCTAGAGTTTATAATTCGGTCAGTTTATAACTTTGGTTATAATAAATCAATGGAAATGGGTGGGTATAATGGTATAAAGAAAGATGGGCAAAACACATTTCAATATGGGAGCCCGAAACTCTTGTTTTCAAAAAGATGATTCAATAAAGGCAATTACACGCGAGAAAATGATATTTATCAAAAAAAAAAAAAAAAAAAAAGGAGGGAAAACCGGTAGAAAAGAAGAGAGGACATAAAAAACCACAGGAGAATTCCAGCAGCGAGATGATTCTAACTGAATAGGAAAAACTTCTTCAATTTTACTTTTAATTTTACCGCACGGGTCTCTGGCACTTTTGTAAGTGCAAAGTCGAACTGCTTTTTACATGTGTAGACATGTGGTACACTTACAGTAAAAGCAGTCGCCAACTTCTATCCACCATGATTATCATGGCTTGTACAACTGGTACTATGGATAAAAAAATAATCAAACTTTCGCCGCCATGTGGTTACTGACCTGTCCGGATAGGGTACTGCCCCGACATGAGCGCCCCACGGGACGGTGTACAGAGCGGCTGGACATAGTAGTTGTTGAGAGCAAGTCCTTGGTGGGCTAGATGGTCGATGTTGGGGGTGCGGATCTGGGGCGAGCCGTGGAAACTGACATCATTCCAACCCTGCACCGACAGCTAGGTTATCTCCTGACATCCATGTCTTCTTACTGGAATGGATACATTAAGAAAAAGACATCTCTTTATATATTTAGGTATAATATTAAATATAAAATTAGTAACAACATCGTTTATATAAAATGGTTATAATATATATTTTTGAGGAACTAGGCGATTAAGTACATATCTCCCTTGAAAAAATGCATAAAACAATGCACCAAAAGAGAGGTGCACTTTTTCTGATAGAATACCATCCAAATTGCGATAAATTTTTGGGCTTATTTGTTGTGAAAAGATATGCTCTCCCAAAAGTGATGGGTAATCTTCAATAAAATTAAAGTAAAAATTTCATATATTAAGTTTTCAACTTTATATTATATTTTTTACCCATATAGAATTGAGGTTTATGCATACTGGTAGAAAAAACGGTACGAGTACAAATGGAGTTTTAAAAAAAATTATATGCAGCTCTCGAAGTTCCTTGTCTATTTTGGGACCTATTAATGAACGTTTCGCTTATTCTCTGCCACACTTGGATGTTTTTTAGATCTGTCTTTCCTTTCTCCACGTTCTAAAAATACAACTTAATTGCACGAGAGTAAAATGGATGTCTAATACAAAGACTTATTGCACCACTACATCGTTTTTTTGACAAACGCTTAGACCAATCTTGATTTTTTCGCATTGACAACAATTTTAAGATGTTTCCCTACAACTGATAAGGAACCATAGAGATAGTTTCCATCATTCTTGGTACCAAATAGAAAACCCCCCTCCCCCAAAAAAAAAACAGACCCTCCAACTAAACAGAAGGGAGTCGACACAGTTGACCAGATGGAAATCTGGTCACCTGCGCCCTCTAGTCTATAAAGAGGGAGCCAAAAGCTCCCCCATGTGCACTAGGTGCAAAACTGAAGAGGCCAATTCCCAACATATACTAAATTTTATTGGAAAGGACAGAGGATCCCTGTACAGAGAACCAAGAAGAGTTCTTGAACTTCTTTATGAGCACGACCTCGAAGATCTTGTCTAATTTAGACTAATAAAAGGATAAGAAAAAAAAAGATGTTTCCCTTACCCTCCAGTGGACGTGTCAATGCTACGTGTCTGATTACGATTGTATCAATTTATCGATTATCAATGGAAATTGAGAATGTTTTTATACACTTCATGAATCCTTATAAAATTTATTCAAAGTTGTACTGTTGCTCACATCAATGGGACATATGGGATTTTCATCTGCCTGACAAATTGCACATCTTCGAAATGTCTTTGCATTCTGGTATTGAAGGTAACCTGAAAAGAGAATGTCTTTGCTGTGGGTAAAGTATCTCCAAGACAACCCTACTATTGGGTGACAGTGGGAGGTATAGGTACGACTTTGGAACAAGAATTAAATGTCATTTAACAAGCTGGTGTCTTGTTAGTTCTCCAAAGTCCATACTAAACACCTATATCTGTAGAACCTGGAAATCAAAGAGAATCTCTACCTCAATATTTTACATATTTACTTGTTTCATAGTCAACATTTGATTTGCCATTGTTACAATGCACCGGCCTTCATAACAACACGAAAAAAGAAGACGTTCGAAAATTTTGTTAAGCAATTATAAGTAGCTAACCGAAACTATGATATTGCATTCATTTAATATTCGGAATCAGCAAGATTCAACGCCCCAAATATTTCGACCGATTTGATAACTAACCAGGTTCTATAATAATAAATAGGGAATTCGAGGAAGGACTTATTCATCAGTCATTACTTTTTAGGCCTGAATTATCAGTATCTATCCATCTATATTTTTTGTTTTTTTCACACAACCAAAAAGGAGATAAAATACTTTAAACATCTACAAGTATCTAGATAGATGTCATTAGAATCAAGCCTTCAAAAGTGAACGTCTTAAGTTAAGAGGATGTGGAAGAGTTTAGTCATATAAACTTTTGAGGGGAAAAAAAGAGATCAAAGTTGAAAACAAAGGGAATATGGGTTCTTTAAACAATTAGAATAATGTTGGATGGCGTTGTTAAGGTTCAACTGGAACATTTTCATCAATAGATGGTAGTATTAGAAGAGAAAATTGCATTAAAGTATAAGAATATAAACAGTATAATGCGTTTCTTTATTCGTGCAAAGTACAAAAGCTTTCGGATCTTTATACTTCTTCTACAGGCATAGCTATAAGTTAAGAAAATCTCAACTTATATATACATTTTATTAACTTATAACTATGCTTTTGTAGAAGGATTATAAAGATCCGAAAGCTTGCACTGTGCACGAATAAAGAAACGCATTGCTATTGTTTATATTCTTATTATAATAGATGGTAGTATTTTTTCTCTACCTAAGAGTAAATTTCCTATCAATTGAGATTTTAATTATCCTGTATATATATTTTTTGGCTTATCCCTAGTACACGTGGTACAGGCCATGATAACCATGGTGGGTAGAAGTAGGCGACTGCTTTTACTGTAAGTGCACCACATGTCTACACATGTGAAAAGCAGTTCGACTTTGCAGTTACAAATGTGCCAGGGCCCCGTTTGGTTACTTGCACTCGCTGGTGGGGTTGGACTTTTGCAAGAATCGGGGCCCATTGAAGCATTTTTTTTAAACATAAAAAAGTGCCCAATGCGGGAATCGAACCCGGGTCACAGCGGTCGAAAACCAATGGTTTAGATCATCCTTCCACCGATCCCCTGTATATAAATTAAACTATACAATAGGTTTCTGGAGATGATCTTTTTTTCATTTTTATTATTGTTAATAAAAATGAAAAAAGATCATCTCCAGAAACCTGCTGTACTATTCAATATAAGTGTAAATTGTTTATAAGGTATAGAAGTAGTACACCGTATTTCCTCTTAAACTTACATCGAATATCGGCCTAATTAACTAATCAGCTGTCAGATATTGCTGAACGACCATAAAAAGACAGAACATCACAAATTCGTAACAAAACCTCAAAATTATATTTATAATTAATAAAAAAGAATCTTCTCATTGTGCAATTGAGAGTTGATGATGGCTTGCACCAACTATTGGAAAAATATAAACTAAATATTATTTTCTATTTCGGAATATTGGACAAAACGTTTTTCTTGACAAATCTAAAATGACCAACCACATATCATTAACCAATGCTTATTCCGATAGTTGTGAGGCTCTCAAGTAATCAACCATCACAAGAACAATAAATAGATAGTTTTACTTAATTTTATAACGTGATCTAATACATCCTCTTCCTTTTGTTCTCTTTTTTAGAATGAATTCTTATTGCAGATTTTTTTTTTGTGTGTGTATATGAACAGATATAAAAATGTAAAATTATTTAAGATATGAATGCAGGGATTTTTTTACGTAAAAATAAGATATCCTCTTTCTCTCTAAAAAAAACCTACTTATTATTTCGGAAAGAAAAAACAAAATTGATATTTATATATATCTTTTCGGGGAAATACAGGAATAAAAAAAATATGGTAATTTTGAAATATTTTCCCCATAATTTTACCTTGATTAGTACATTCTTCCATTTGTTGTTTTTTTCCCCAAAAATATTCTCTTCGATCAGTCAACCAGCCCTTATAACCATATTGGTTGGTAGCTGAGGCACAGCCATATACAGACGATGCCTAACGTGTCCGTTGTTGCCTTTTTTATTTATTAATCAAGGAAAAGATTTTTGACCAATAATCTGGATTTAAAAAACAGCATTTAGTTGATATGTATTCCGAGTGATGGCACAAGCCATCAGCAACGTTCAGTTAGACGCGATCAGAATGTTTTTATCTCTTTATTCTACCCCAATTTATTCCTTTATTGCTTTTGTCATGTCCAATGAAGAGCCTCTCCGTGCATCTCTATCACAGCAGTCGCTAAAATGATAAGGAATATGTATATAAGTGATGCATTTCTTATGTATATATATATTTATCCCAAGTAAACGTGGTATAGGCCATGATAATCATGGTGGGTAGTTAGCGACTGCTTTTACTGTAAGTGCAACACATGTCTACACATGTGAAAAGCAGTTCGACTTTTGCACTTACAAATGTGCCAGAGCCCCGTTTGGTTACTTGCACTCGCTGATGGGGTTGGACTTTTGCAAGAATCGGGGGCCATCGGAACTTTTTTTTTTTTTTCAATTAGAAAAAAGTGCCCAATTCGGGATTCGATTCCGGGTCGTAGTGGTCGAAAACCAATGGTTTAGACCATCCTTCCAAGAACCCCCCATGAATTTCTTATATTTTTGAAATCCATCTAATGAGGATTAATACGATGAAACTAATGCACAGATCATTAGCTTTTACTAGATTATTATTCTCTACACACATGCTCTCTAAAAGTCGGTGGACGAGTGGGTAACACCCTCGGTTCCCGACAGTCATGAACCGGGATTGAATCCCGCGTTAAAATTTGTTTAATATGTGAATCACATATTATTCATTGTTCAATTATCATGAACTAGGTTGCTCTTGCTGAGCGGTACCTATTAATGTGATTTGAACCTGAATGCTCTCCAAAATATTTCTTCATGAAAAAAAAGTACAAAAGTGAAATTGTACTGAGATCAGGTGGATAAAGTAAGAAAAAGGTTTATCCTGATTGTGCAACTAGAAGTTGAACCACGTTGACGAGGGCCAACAGCCCGAAATGCGTTCATGGTTGGCTATTCTTGATTTATCAAGAAAATGGGTTGGCAAAATATCAGGGAACAGACTAAAGCAACGTTTAGTTGATTTCTGTTCCACTAGATGGCGCTCTGCCATCTAAGAATTCCATGTGAAGGTGGTCAGGATATGCTTTTTTAAATTTTAATACCAATGTTTGACCTTTTTTATTATTTCGTTATTTTTCACACACACATATATATTAGATAGTAAAAAGGCATATATTGGCAAATAAATCTTTTATTCAATCCAATATATACCTTTTTATTATCTAATGATTTAAGTATGGATTGCTTTCTTTTTAGAACACACACACATATATATATATATATATATATATATTTGATAAAATATTAGATAAATCAATAAATTTCTGTGTTTTTCATTTTTGGTTCTTTTATTCAAAACAACCTGAGAAAAAAACTTGAAAAAAAAAATGTTTAGGGAGCTAGTTCTTTGTATTTTATTCCATCGGTTTGGCAACTAGAAGTCAGATTGGGGTTTAGACGTCAAGTTCCATTGTTCTGACAGCTATGGAACTGGATGGTGTGTGAACTCACCAGGTCATCCGCCAGCATGAAGATGATGTGGGGAGGACTCGCTGCCGCGGACCCCACCAGTGCCACGATCACCAGCAGCCTGCCGCTCATCACTACACACACACTGGCGGTGGGATGTCTACCTTATTATTGACAACACTATCTCCCCTACACAGTCCCGTGACTACCTGCTCTTATCTCCAACGCCCTTTGGTCACAAACCACCGTTTCCTGATACCCGCCGGTCTTGTGTGGAAACTTGATAAGATGATTTGAGGATTTTATTTGCATGTGCTAATGTCATTGCCATTGTTGCACTTTCAATGATAATTTTACTGAGTTTGATATAGTGAATCCTATTTCAAAATAAAGTGTAAAATATTTGAAAATAGTTTATTTTTATTTCAATTAAGAAAAAAAAAAAAGGGAAGCAATCTTCACATGGTTGCGCTTTATCAGACCAATGGCTCCATAAAGACGTTGAACATGCATGCAATATTGCCACGTGGAAAATTAGGGAAGACCAACTTCGGGGTGACACAACAATTTATTTCAGGCAAGAACAAACTATGAGTGATAAACAAAAGATAAGCAAAAGAGGGAAGTGTTCAGAGTATAGAAAAATATAAACATAAAAAATTATACTCTGCTAATAAAATAATAAATACATTGCACGATAAGGAGATGCCTTTCTCTTAATTTATGCACCGTATCCCAGTACAGTATCACATTTGTACTATTTTTTCACATTGTGTCGCGGTCTCACGCAATTCTGGCCTTAACTACCCGTTCCATGATTTTTCAGGATGCTTGAATGATCAATTTTATGGTCGTTGAGGTACAGCTTGCCCCACGCTGATGAGGGCCAACAGCCCGAAACGCGTCCGTTGTTAGCTTTTCTTGATTAACCAAGAATGGGTATTTGGCCAATTCTGGAATAATTAAAAATCAACGAGAATAGTTGATATTTATTCCGATAGATGGCGCAAACCATCAGCAACTTTCAGTTGCTCGATAAGGAGATGTATTTTTCTTAATTAATAAATACTTTGTTACAATATATACTTATCTGTTCTCCTTAAGATTTAATTTGTCCTTAGAATGTTTAAACTCTTACAATTTTATTTTCTCTTCCCTTTTAATAATAATGATAAATGAAAAAAATTGATGGCAATCTTTTTTTTACTTTTATTTTCTCTCTTTCTCCTATTAATATCATATGAATATTCTATTCACGTCCTAAAATTACTGTAAATATATATATATAGACAAATGTAAAGGCATACATGTATGACAGCGCAAATGTTCCTAGAGGGACATAGCGCTTTAAACTGAAATAAATAAATATTAATTTCCACAAACATATATTTAAAGATAAAATATAAAATAAATACAAATTGTTTCAAAATGTAGACGGATTATTTTTGGAAATCTCAATATTTTTTGCATGTTGTACGCGCCTTTGCGGAGCCATTGGCCTGACGAAGCGCAATAACGTGAAAGGTCGTATCACTTTTTTGAATAAAAAGAAACTCTTTGAAATAATTATTATATTTATTTGTTATTCAATTATTTGAAATTATATTTCACACACACACACACAAAAGCCTTTATTAAGACACACAGGTCTTACAGAGGATTCTCCTTGGGGTTACAAAACGGAGAAACCTATGAAAGTGGGAAATAAAAAATGGATAAATATTATATACATTTGGTAAATATATACAGATTATAAGAAAGAATAAAAAAATAAGAAGAATAAAAAAATCAAAAAAAGAAAAAAAAATTTTTTTTGGAAATATGGATGGGAGAAGTGGAGAGCGAAAAGAGGAAAGAAAACAGGTATTTACATTGAAATTATAGTTCAGATATGAATTATTTCAAAATGTTTATATATATGGATATACATGTGTATTTATATGGGGCTTTTGCTACTCTTAAGCGCACGCGCGGAAAGATTTTCTTTTGATTCCCAGCACCCTCTCTAAGTGACCTATGCGAAAATTATTTTCGCATAAAATTTTCGCGAAAAATATTTTCGCACTGTTGAAGGCAATAAAGCTACAGACGACTTCTTACGGTAAAGTACACCGTCTGCGTATGATTGGTCGTCAAGAGACATGCCTGATGACGCATGTGTAAAGTCACTCCATTAGCATCATACAAATTCGTTGCCATATATGTTTTTGAAATAATATTTTAAAAATAATAACTGAAAACTTAATATACTAGTAGATGCTGAAACACTCACTTCATATTTTTTTTTTTTAAAAAGGCTGTTTTAGGTGATAGTTTAAATTGAAATTATTCATTCTTACTTATTAAACTAGAGAGAGAGAGAGAGAGAGATTATGATACCATTCAATGATTGGTTATAGAATGGTAGAGTCAATCTTTTATGTGTATACACATATGTATATATCAGAAGTTTTATAGTTTTACCTTAATAAACAAAAATGGTAGGTATATGTAAATATAAATGATGCATTTCTTATATTTTTGAAATCCATTTATTGGTGATTAGCGCGATGAAGCTAATGAGCAGATTATGTTTTAACACAAAGCAATAACGCGCCATCTATACATATAAAATGAAAGGATTTAAAAGCACGAATGTTTCTTCTATACATAATACAAACTTCTACTGTCCTTACTGCGATGAAAAAATATATTGGGAGGGCTTGGCTCATCAGTGGTGAACCCTCCCAGCGATTTCGCCAATTTAATCCACCAGACCGCTTCTCAGAGCTCTAATACTGTATTGGACGATTCTGTTTATATACGCAGCACTGAAGGGTGGAATCTCAGAAATGGGTTTCAAGAAAACTATGGACATAAGCTCATAGGACAGAGGAATTACATTCAGATCATGTTTTACTAAATTATTCTTCTACACATACTCTTTAAAACATTTCTTTATATATACTCAATACACAATAGCAGATAAATCAATAAATATTTCTGTTTTGCTAGTAGTATTATGGCTCATAACTTCAAAACGACTTGGGAAAAAAAAAAACGCTGAAAAAGAAACTCTTTGTATTTTATTACATAGGCTTGGTAAGTTGCAGTCAATTTGCGGATTAGATGCTAAGTTGTAACTAATGTACATATTTACGCGTATAAAATCTGAATATTTACAAATATTTAAGATATCTCTTTTTTATTTTGCACAAATTTTTAATTATAACTAATGGTTAGCGTGCTTATTTTTCGAAAGCGATTTTTTTAGATCCACACTCTGGTCTTAGACAATCGGTTAGATCTGTTAACGGCAAACTTTAGATGATGCTATACATTTTCGATTACGTTAAAAATGTTCTTTTTCTGGACAATGTAATGTAGGAATGGTATTATTTGTATCTGTCAAGTTCTGGTGGTTCTGGAGTTATAAACAGGTGTCAAATAATGCAAAAAAATTATATCAAAACCATTAATAATCAGTAGAAATTGTGTCTGGAAAATTCTGTAAGCAAACACCATCTCCGAAAATTTCTTTGTACACATTAAAGTCGTTTTGCAGCCAATAAATAAAATTTAAAATAACTACAAAGATTTATCACAATGAGTTTTCTTTTTTAATTTCAAAATGATAGCTTTCAAGTGATAATCTCTCTTTAATAGGCTTAATTAAAAAACACGGACTATTTTTTTTTCTTATATGTGTTTTCAAGATGGAAAAATTGCCGGGAGGAAATTGATCCATAGAAGCATAGGGCGCTTCTCCCGTCAAAATAAACGTCAAAAACTGACGCCATCTAGACTGACGAGGGCCATTAGCCCGAAACCATGGTCTCTAGGTGGACGCTTCTCAATTTGCCAAAGCTGGTATTGTGGCTTTGTCACCGACCCGAGGCCGCTAGTTTGCGGTGACGGTCAATAGATGGCGTCAGTTTTTGACGTTTATTTTGACGGGAGAAGCGCCCTATGCTTCTATGGGTATGAAGTGTTTTCAAATTATCATTAAAACTCATTTTGAGGAATCTTTGTAGTTATTTATACGCCTTTCACAATTTAACCTTGAATTTCATAATAATTTGCCTATTGGCAATTGTTTGTCATGCAGTACCAGACCATGACTTAGCAAGAAATTTTATTACTATTATGTCGCATTTGGTATTGTTTAGGTAATAAAAATACATATATTGGATTGAATAATAATTATTCATTTGCCAATACTTTTGGGTTGGT
>CP092875.1:59786829-59818050 GCA_030710605.1 Cordylochernes scorpioides
TAAACGCCAACTATTGTCAAGGCTTTACCTTTTGTATAAACAAATTCAGCGCAACATAGTGTCATTAAATTACAGTTGAAGTAGTTTTGTTGTTGTTGTTGTCGTGTCCAATGAAGTGTTTCAAATGTCCCCATGTGTGCATCCCTATCATAGCAGTCGCAATGTCCTCTATCTTGGGTGTGAATACTGTATTGTTGTTGTTGTCGTGTCCAATGAAGAGTCTCAAATTTCCCCATGCATCTCTATCACAGCAGTCGCAATGTCCACTATCTTGGGTGTGTATACTGTATTATTGTTGTTGTCGTGTCCAATGAAGAGTCTCAGATGTTCCCATGCATCTCTATCACAGCAGTCGCAATGTCCACTATCTTGGGCGTAAAAATAATTTTGTAAAAATACTAAAAAAAGGGGAAGGGGACTGCATTGTGTCTTATTCTTATTACTTCTCCAAACATTGCCAGATATAGGTTAAAGGTTTTGATATATTTATTTTTGATATTTGACCTATAAATGTAACCTCTTTTATCCTATTGTGAATGGTTAACTATGAAACACGAATACCTATGTGAAAAAATAGCACAAATGTGACATTGTACTGGGATAAGGTTCATCAATTAAGAAAAAGGAATCTCCTTATCATGCAACTGAAAGTTGCTGATGGCTTGCGCGATCCACGGAATAAATATCAACTATTCGTTGATTTTTAATTATTCCAGAATTGGCCAAATACCCATTCTTGATTAATCAAGAAAAACTAACCACGTAGGCGTTTCAGGCTTCTTGATTAGTCAAGAATTGGTATTTTGCTAATTCCGGAATAATTAAAAATCAATGATTAGTTGATATTTATTCCGTAGATGGCGCAAGCCATCAGCAACATTCATTTTCACGATAAGGAGATGCCTTTTTCTTAACAAATACCTATCCCTCCATGATCGCTTCCAATATTTCTAACAATGGTATTTATCAACCTATCTTCAAAAATTAATCGATCTTCAGTTCAATGGTATTCTTGGTTCTGCAAGCACCGGAAGAATGTCCACAATTTATTATGAAGTTTTAGAACATTTTAATGTAATCATTATCAGTGCAAGGTGAAATATTTAAAAGAGTTGCAATTTGTTTGATGGTTTCGCCATTTGAGTATTTTTTCTTGATAGCTGCTGTTAGAGCTTTTACCCGTATTTCTCACTTTCTGCAAATTATATATATATATATATAGATGGAAATTTTGCCGGGAGGATATTGATCTAAAGAGACAAAGGTCGCCTCTCCCGTCAAGACAGACGTCTAAACCAGACGTCATCTATATATAAATATATTAAAAATAAAAAAGGCATCTCCTGACCACGAGAACATGTGCTTTATATATATATATATGTAATGAGATGAGATGCTGTCGACTTATCTGTGATGAGATGAGAATTCCAGTAGCTTTTGTAGAGATCCTGTCGACTCATGAAATATAAGTGATCCTGTCGACTAATGTAATAATGTGAGTTACTGTCGACTCACTGTAATAATTTGTTGAGTTTGATGTCGACTACTGAAATAAGTTGAAGTTCTGGTAAGCTTTGTGTAGAGTTTTCCAGTACCTCTCTGCACCTTGGAAGACCTTTAAAAGTTCTCACAAAATACAGGCAGTCGTGGTCGAGGCAGAGTGGAAAAGCTTGGGGATATCCATACACAAAAAACGAAGACACAGTTGCACTAAGAAAGTTCCGTTAACAGATAAAAGCTGAGCTAGGAGCGAAAAGATGGAGATAGACGAGTTCTTCCTAACTACATGTTGGATGAGATCGACATAACATACGACCGACGCGGCTTGCGCTAAGGGTGAACTAAACTAAACTGAACTGAACTGTCAAGCCACTGTCAGGTGATGTATTTATAGGTTAAAGACGGAGGGGGGGGGGGGGACCTTAAGTGACAGGGGCGTTTAAGAAAGGGCGCCTTTACCTATCCAGGTGTGAGAGGGGTCTCTGCATTCCACCACATGTGACAGTGTGGGTGGCCTGTCGTGGGAATTGTGAATCTACCTGATTTATGACTTCCATATTTAGACTCTGTTGTTTTGGCAATACTATGCTCGATCTCTGCTTTAGCTCAACTCTTAAATCTATTACAGATTTTATTTATTTATCCACTTTGTACAAATTACATTACATAGGGTGATGTAAAGACACAGATTAATCATGCGCATAATTATTTATAGATGTGTTTCTATATACAACATGGCAATCTTGTTATAAGTTATCTACACAATATGAGGTTGTTGTTTTAAATTACCATAGATGAGCCCCGGGAGTGAAAGGGTTTATCCGGGTTTAGGCGGGTAAAGCCTCTCTAACACAGGTAAGTAATTAAAATTTATTTTAATTAATTTAAACTGTGAGGGTTAAAAAGGGCTATAACAAGATGATATTTGTTGGATATATAAAAGTGAAATAAAAATGACATTGTGTTTGATTAACAAAAAAGATGATTAAAATAAAATGATAACATAAAAATTCACATTCTAAGAGAATATTGGTGGGCGTTGGACAGGGTTAGTAGTTAAAGAATAAGCAATTGTGAGATTTACACATGCAATCAAATACTTAGGTCCAGGTGCAAAGCGAGGATATGGACTTGAGCGTCTTCCTAGGCAATGTTTCACCTGTGATCCTGTATAGGGTAACAGTGCTTTGTCACAATTGTAGTGTTATTGGGTTGAAAAGTTGTTGAAGAATATGTAATTGTTAGAAGTGCTCATGTAAACCAAATACTCAGATCCAGGTGCAAAGCGAGGATATAGACTTGAGCTGTCTTCCTTGGCAATGTTTCACTTGCGATCCTATATAAGGGTTACAGTGTTTTGTCACAATTTTAGGATTATTGGGTTAAAAGTTGTTGAAGAAAAGTTGCTTATTAATATGATTGAGAAAGGAGTGAAATAGAGCCATGCGATAAGTAGAATTGTAGCGACAGTAGGTGATCTGACTTGACTCGAAATCAAAGGTTGAATGTGGTCCGCAAGAGCTGAAAAAAAAAGTTGAAAGTTGAAAAAAGTGAACGCTTTGTGTATGCGTTGGTGATTTGCTCTGCGGATGAAATGAAATAAACTCTTGAAGCTTGTTCAGACCAGAAGTTTGGATTTGTAAGTCTGGGGAACTGTGTTCAAGGCGTTTGTTGAATTACGAAATCAAAAAATAAATTGTCAAGCAGTGCTGTCGTTTTTCTACATAGATGTGACGCAATGACTGAAAAGATAGTGATGAAAAATATAGGGGATTGGTTAAAGAATATGATTGTTGAAAACGATTGTTGTAGATGCCCGATAGTGGATGATAAACTTTGTCAGATAATAAAGGTATTTAAACAAATAAAATATAGTGAATAGAAATATAGAAATATGATTGCGGGTACAAAAAGTGTAAGTGGACAAAATTAAACCTGTAATATATAAAATATATAATAAATAATAAAATGAAAATAATTTTTGAAACAATTAGATGTTTTACAATACTAAAATAATATCATGAAAAATAAAAGTAAACTTGATTAAAGGTTTTTTTTTTTTTTAATTTTTTTTTTAAATGTTGGATTAAAAAATTTGTTTATATAATTGAAAGGTAAGAATAAGAATAATTATTCAAGATTTTATACAAAATTTATAATATAATTGAAGGTTATTAATGATTGGATAAATTTTAAGTAGTGTAAAATTGAACAAAAATTGTCTCTTTTGACGAAAAGTTACAGTTGTGGTGTGTGACTAGATTATATCCCTTTGGTAACATCGGTGTTTCTATGACTCTGAAACTGGGAATACGTGAAATGATCTTTTCGTTTGTCCTCAATGCTGGTATGTAGAGAATGATTTCTCTTTCGCGTTAAAAAGTCTATATAAGACTTAACCAAATTGTTTTAATTGGTGTTATCAATTAACATGTAAAATGTTTAATGTATGTGGTGTTGTGATATCTCGTTGGTGAGATTTGTGAGATTCTCGAGGCAATCTAAATGAGTAGTGTGACACCTGTGTTCAAAATGGCGTCATGAAGCTAGCGGTCAAGAAGATCTGCCTTGAGGGGGAAGAGAGGGCATGTCCAAAGATATTCTCAAAAGATAGTAGTGACCAAGGGAGTGGCGTCAAAAAGGGCGTCCACTTCCTTTTTTTCACGGAAATTCTATTTTTGGGGTGGTCACACATGTGGGATGGCTTGCTATGTTTGAGATTTACTCGAAACTGACTTTCTCTCTTTTGTTGAGTTGGCAATTTACTGTTATAATTGAAAGATCTGATTTTCTCGGTGTTTTGTAGTTGCTGTGTTTCGAATTTAGTTTAGACTTAGAAAAAATGTTATTAGGTGATGTCAGGTTTAGATGTGTGGTGAAAGTTCGACTTTCAACGTGGACACGCTTTGAGTTGAGATGTGGTGTCACAGGCGTGAAGGCGTCTTTGGCCTGAAAAGTGAAAAGTTTTGTGGTGTGGCACTGTGACACGAAGTGAGAAATGTGAATGAAAATGTGTCACGTGAAGTCTTAGTTTGGTACAAATCTAACCTGTTTCACCATGAATAACAAATTTAATAAAGTCATGGGTGGTTGTTGTATGAAACACATCGAGAGAATATTTGACTGTTAGTGGATGTGGCATGCTTAATGTGAAATTATTTTATTGTGGCGACGATATAGAGCTAAGTGGAGGCTTGTGTGGCTCAAGATTTGGATTTGTGTGTTAAGTCGCGCACTAAAAATTGTTGCCAATTGGATAAAGTGATGTGTGAGTGTTGTAACGTTTGTTGAGAGAGATTTGTATAACGAATCAAAAGTTTTACGAAGGAGCATCTTTGAGAGAGAGAGAGAGAGAGATTTGTTGATGATTTTTTTTTTTTTAAATAATAATAATGATTTTTTTTTCAAGTTGTAGATTTGGATAGTACCATTTTAGATAAATTTAAGAACGACATGTAAGATTAGTAAAAATGGTAAAAAAGCGTGATGGGCGAAAAATTTTTTTTTAACGTAAAATTGAGAGTAATAACTTGAAATTTATAATCTGATTAAAAATTAAAGTAAATTTGATCAATGAGAATGTGAAAGTTTTTAAAAATTGAATTAAAAATGATATAAAAAAGGTAAAAATTGATTTTAAAATGCTTAAAGTGTAAATATAAATACAAAATATATAGGGAATCAAGTTTTGAACTTGAGGATAAAGTTATGTAAGATTTTAAAACTTACAGTTTTGAAGATAGTTCAGTCAGGAGACTTGGTCTTTGGTGGTCGTCCTGCTGTCGGGGAAGTCGCTCCATGTAGATCTTGTAGAAGCTTGTAACTTCTGGAAAGTTGTTAGTGGCTTGTTGCCTTGAGCATTGTCTCGACGATGTCAGGTCGAAGGTGGAGAACTTCTCACAGGGTTTGGGTACATCGCTGCTTGGTTTCCATGACTTGCGGGAATTTCGGGGCTGTCGTTGGCGCGGTCAGCTTGCTCCTGGCGTTGGCGATCGGTTAGCGGGTATGCGGAAGTCCGTTGGGGCGGCGTTTCTTCCGTAAATATCTTGGGGAGAGATTGCTTGGACGTTTCGTTGGAATGGTCGGGCTTGTTCCTCCATCTTCGCTCTTTCTCGCTTCCTATCTGAACAGTCTTCTTACCTCTTCGTTGTGTCATCCTTCGTTTTGGTCATCCTGTCGGCTTATGTAATGAGATGAGATGCTGTCGACTTATCTGTGATGAGATGAGAATTCCAGTAGCTTTTGTAGAGATCCTGTCGACTCATGAAATATAAGTGATCGTGTCGACTAATGTAATAATGTGAGTTACTGTCGACTCACTGTATTAATTTGTTGAGTTTGATGTCGACTACTGAAATAAGTTGAAGTTCTGGTAAGCCTTGTGTAGAGTTTTCCAGTACCTCTCTGCACCTTGGAAGACCTTTAAAAGTTCTCACAAAATACAGGCAGTCGTGGTCGAGGCAGAGTAGATAAGCTTGGGGATATCCATACACAAAAAACGAAGACACAGTTGTACTAAGAAAGTTCCGTTAACAGATAAAAGCTGAGCTAGGAGCGAAAAGATGGAGATAGACGAGTTCTTCCTAACTATATGTTGGATGAGATCGACATAACATACGACCGACGCGGCTTGCGCTAAGGGTGAACTAAACTAAACTGAACTGAACTGTCAAGCCACTGTCAGGTGATGTATTTATAGGTTAAAGACGGGGGGGGGGGACCTTATGTGACAGGGGCGTTTAAGAAAGGGCGCCTTTACCTGTCCAGGTGTGAGAGGGGTCTCTGCATTCCACCACATGTGACAGTGTGGGTGGCCTGTCGTGGGAATTGTGAATCTACCTGATTTATGACTTCCATATTTAGACTCTGTTGTTTTGGCAATACTATGCTCGATCTCTGCTTTAGCTCAACTCTTAAATCTATTACAGATTTTATTTATTTATCCACTTTGTACAAATTACATTATATAGGGTGATGTAAAGACACAGATTAATCATGCGCATAATTATTTATAGATGTGTTTCTATATACAACATGGCAATCTTGTTATAAGTTATCTACACAATATGAGGTTGTTGTTTTAAATTACCATATATATATGTTATGAATAATTTGTTTGTTGTTAGATAAAGGATTGATAAGACAAATGATCGGGAAGATAAAGGGTTGAAGGTGCAGTCGTGATAAGAAAATATAATTATTTACCGTCAAGTAGAGATTTTGTTTTCAATTACTTGAAGAAATATTACACATTAGTTATTTTCACAATATATAGAATTTATAAAGTTAATCCTATATTAGTGATTCGAAAAGATAGATATGCTAACTACACATATTTACAACAGAAGTGAGTCATTCTAAAAACAATGATAACGAAAAAGTAGAATTATCAATGAATAAAAATAAAATAAATATTTTTTAATATAAAGAAATATTTAAGTTTTTAGATTATATAATATCGTGGATGGCTTTTCTTGATTTATCAAGAAATTGGGCTGACCAAATATCAGGGAGCAAGCTAAATAAACGTTTAGTTTATTTTTGCTCCACTAGATGGCGCTCTGCCATCTAAAAAGCACATATGCTCGTGGTCAGGAAATGCCTTCTTTATTTTTAATATCAACACCTGACCCACTTATCTTTTATTTTTTCTATTGTTTTTCATTATATAATATATCTTAATGAAATTATATATTTTAAATATATATTCTTTTGACAATTCTCACGTTAATAAGCATTTCGCAAAATTTGTTTGCAATCGATATTTGTTTATGAACAAAATTTATAGAGAATAGTCGAGATAATAAAACAATATTAATCAAACAATTAATCAAAATATTTTTAGGTTATTCCGTTGCCTAGAAATGATATAAGCGTTTATATTTAAAATACAATATAACGCGGCTGGTGATTGTAAAACGAAAATTGCAATTATACCGCGAATGTTTCTTTTAAACAAAAATCGAAATCTAGTTTAAAGAGAAATAACGATTATTTCTAACTTTAAGGATGAAGTATGAAAGGATGAATTGTGAAGAGTAATGACAAACGGAAAAATAAAAGTGTCCAGGGCCGGGAATCGAACCCGTTTATATCTTTATAACAGAGAGGAAAAAACCCAACATTAAATCGTTTTGTTTAAGCCTTATTGTCTTTTTTTACTTTTGGTGTGCGTGGTTTGGTGGTTGGTGGTTTGGTTTGGTGGTTTCTAAAATTATTGAACTGGGTTATCATATGTGTGTATCTGAGACTATGTGTTCCTATCAGAGTTCTCCTGGTCAACCACGTCGACATTTTAAGAGATTGGAATAAAGAATCTTTTGAGAAATTTGAACTATTTTCAACGCGTTTGATTTTTTTTTAAATCAATTTTCTACTGCCCTTACTGAAATGATAAAAATAATGCGAATAATAATTGTAGTAAGGGCAGTAGAATATTGATTTATTTTTAAAATAATCAAACACGTCGAAAATTGTTTAATTAAATGAAGTAAATAAACGAGGAAATACTCCATTTGAACTTGCACTTAATGTTGATAATCAAGAACTTGCTGAGATTCTTCTAGAAAAAATGTCATATACAAATAACAAAACTCTGTTTAATGAATTAAGTGTAAGGCTGCGCTTGTGAAACTATTCTCTATTGCTACCATTAAAGGAGTCTTTTCATCATCGTCTCTTGTATTTGCATCCACTTTTAACTCGAGTAATTCATTACAGAGTAGATGTCAACGCCCGTTGTGTGTGTGTTTCATACTTAATAAACAGGTACTGAAATAGGGAACCTCTCACATTGAAAATGCCTTAAAACAATATAATGTGTGTTATCACTCTAGTACAGAACGGATTGTTGATGATAAAGAATGTATCGCAACTCCAGGTTTTGACAAATTCAGACAAGGGACAACCCGTATACCATAGTTTCGGGATATGGCCCTTAACAATACAGGAGCGGCTTCGATTTCATTACATTTTACGGGAAGAATATCGAAATCAATCAAATTTGCCGAAAATATTTTACAGCTAGTGAAGTGGTAGGGCCAATTTTCAGGAAAGAATACAATATAAATTTGCTGGAGGTTGGTATTCGTGGACCAAAGGGAAGCTCTCTCTTTAAAAATGCATTAAAACTAGTATAGCAGCCCATTTTTTTATCACCAAAAGTACGTTCTTCACTAAGGTGATAAAAAAATACATTGTTTTAATGCATATTTGAAGAGAGAGGTGCCTTTTTTTTTGGTACATGTGAATACCATGCTACTAGAGCTTATTGTTATTGAGATATGCGCCGGAAGAGAAGAGAAAATAGAGGTAACCCGGGCTCCTGGAGCGTAAATCGCCACCTATGCGCCGGGAAATTTTCGACGAACTCTAACACAAATCTGAGAAGAGAAACTCCCGTCCGGCAGGTAATTCCGGAGATGTCATTGTTTTCACCTGGGATTTCTCAGAATCTACTTATCTCGGATGTTCAGGTTTCCATATTGCTTATCTCGATAGGAAGGAACATTACATTCTTCGTAGCAACTCTTCAGTATCATCTAGATGACAAATGTCTATTATAGTGAGCTGAATGTTATCAATATGATACTAAAATGTGTGAAAGTAGAACGAAAAGAAACTAATGTACGATCAGATAATGTTTTCGTAATAACATCACCCTGTTCCGGTATATTTTCCCTTTGTGCAGTTTTTTCGCTAACGTAAGCATGCACTATTTGTGGCCTATATATATATTATCTAATTTAAAATTATATTGTTCTAAAATAAACAACTCTGTAAAATCGACCGCCAGATGTCGCAGCTTTCCTTATAATAAACCTATTGTTGTTGTTTCCCGTTTGTTCTGGCCACCCATCCCCTGGCCCCTCCAACTGTGCTTTATCTATATTCCGCTTTATGCGTCCATCGGGGCTCAAAAATCATTAATTTTGGTTAGCAACCCCGTTAATAAAGATATTTTCTCTCTTTCCCGTTTGCCAGCTCAAATCTTTGGTAGATATGTAAATATGTCTTTTGTTTTCTTCATTCTTCACGCTTTGAGTAAGGTACTAATTTCACAAAATTATGTATTCAATACTTCATTAACACAATTAAGGCAAATTGTGATTCAAAACTGTTTTTATTAATCTGTTCACGACTGCAATTTAAATACTCATGTATTCCAATCTCAAGCAATTCTATCTATATAATTTGAAAATCAGCAGAAAACGCAAAAATATATGTTTTATTTGAACTATAAAGTAGTAATTTCGGCAACCTTATTTGGTCGTTGTAGTACCGCCTGCATAACTCTGGCAAGGATTGGTAGAAGGGTTTTATTGAATTCTCCGGAACTGGTTTTTCGGCCATTTCAGCACGATATCTCTCTCTTATGATGATTGTTTTTTATTTCAAAGACACGTGGAACATTAAAGTTTATAGTAAATACTAAAATATTCCATACATACACAAAGTGAAGTGCTAGTCATCAACAACTCCTCGATTGTCCCCGAGAAACCAAACTGGATATTTTGGCCAATTCAGAAAAAAAAAAACCATCAAGCTAATGAAAAAATATCACAAAATGGTTAATTTTTCTGTCGCCTATATATGGAAATACAGAAAACAAGAAACAGAAATATGATACAGACCATGATAATTGTGACATGCAAGAGTTGGTGAATGCCTAGCAAAGAGTTAGACCAGGCCAACAACCCTCGAAGCAAAGAGAGCTGATTTTATCCAATTTTAACTCAAAGTTGATCTTTAGCTACGAAGTAAAATGGCTCAATATGATTTTCAATAGAAGCAATCTCACAAACGCAATCCAGACCGATATCCCAAAGGAATATGATGCAGGCTGTACCTCAACCACCCTCCAAGATGGTCTCTAGAGGCTTTGTGTGAGAGGATATCTTAGACCAGTATTTTTTAAGAGAATGCAACTTAAATATATATAAAAAGGATAATTAAAACTATTCATTTGCTAATAAATGTAGGCATATATTTTTTCAATCATCTATAAGCTTATATTGTCATAATTTACCTAAATACCTTCTATTCCTTAATAAATATTTGCTAAATATGATAACACGTCGCAATATTATTAATATTTTATTATATTATTTTATTTAATTATTCAATGAAAATATTCAACAGATTATATAAATATATATTACTCTGTATTTGTAAAATCATCATAAAATATTCCTTTGCTTGTTTGTTCAAGATTCTCTAGCTGTAGATAGTTTGGTTGATAATTGACGACTAGTTGTATTGACGCCACATCAATAAATACTTTGGCATCTTAAGATATTCCAAGACTGATTTCTACGCTACAATATATACAATATTAGACCGGTTTGAACATGAGAAACCTCTGGGAGGGTTTACTATTGATAAGCTATATCTTTTCAATATGTTCATATTCATTGTAGTAAGAGGAATGTAGAAATAGTCTTTAATTATTACAAAAGTATCTTCAAAATTTGCTTAAATTTCTTACTATATCAGGAAGAGCATATAAAGGAATTTTATTACGAGAATACAAAAGAATTCATAGTAACTATTTATTCCAGTAGATGGCAATAGACACATTAAGTAGCATTAAAGGGGCTCTTTCATATAGAATTGTGTTTTTAGAGCTTTTGAAAACTTGAAAAACAAAAAACAAACAACAAAAAAACTTGGATATCAGGTTATAAGAAAGCAAAATATTAAAAATAATATTCGATTGACTTCTGATTGAAGACATTTGGATGGGAATTTTGCCGGAAGGAAATAGATCATAAAAGACCAAAAATCTTATCTGTCAACATTGATGCAAAAAAAAAAAAAACGCACGCCATCTATTGAGAGTTTCCTCAATCTAGAAGACTCGAGGAAGTGATAACACCAGGATGATCACTTCTACCAGTCTTCCTTTACCTACAGCGGGCTTGTTACCTAGTTGGCTGTGTTGTGATTGTCTACAGTGTTTTCACCAAAAAAGCTTACCAACGAGCTTACAGCAGAGGGTATTTAATTTATAACCAGGATGATCACCTGGAAAAGAGAATTGTAGAGGTTCGTTAGTTTATGGCGTTTCACGTGATCTAACACAGTTTTGTGCTTTGATTCTCTTGAATATTTTCCAATTTTGAATGCCCAGTATATCGGGTTATAAATTACGTTCCAAAAGGCTCTAACAAAACACTACCACACTGATAAGGACAAACATTCCTAAACGCATACGTGGTAAGCTTGATTAATCAAGAAATGGTATTTGGCCAATTCTGGAATAATTAAAAATCAACAATCAGTTGATATTTATTCCGACAGATGGCGCAAGCTATCAGTAACTTTTAGTTGCAGCATCAGGAGATGCCTTTTTAAAAATGTATCCACCTGCTACCAGTACAATTTCACTTTTGTACTATATTTAACCTACAGATCGAGTTTAATCGAAGGCTATCTCGAACATTGATGAGCATTGATTCACGTTGGATTGTTGTTCTCATGGGAGTTCTAATTATCCACATTGTGTGGCCACATCTCTTCTGATAAATATGAAAGCTTGAGTTTTACAATTTTGTTATTTTAACTCTACGAAGAACATTCAACCTCAATATAACAACAACACATATCTTTATTAAGACCTTTATGTCTTATACAGATTCTCTGAGTAGAAGAGGGGGCATATAAGAATATGAAAAAATAATTGAAAAATAAAAAGGTCAAGTGTTGATATTAAAAATAATGAAGGCATATCCTAACCAAAATCACATGTGTTTTTTAAATGGCAGAGCGTCATCTAGTGGAACAGAAATCAACCAAACATTGATTTAACCTGTTCTCTGATATTTGGTCGACCCATTTTCTTGATAAATCAAGAAGAGCCATCCACGAACAGGGAACAGGTTAAATCAATGTTTAGTTGATTTCTGTTCCACTAGATGACGCTCTGCTATTTAAAATGTACATGTGCTTTTCGTCAGGATTTGCCTTCATTATTTTTAATATAGGAATATATAAGGTGTACTAGTAACAATAATCAGAAATATTATTTAAAATGTATTAAATAAGGGGCCTGCCCAGAAGTCCAACCCCTCCTCTACGTGGCGGGTGGGAGAAGCAGCACAAGTAAAGGACTGCCCTGTAGGGTGAAGTACGGTGTCGTGAGCCCCGAGCCGCTACGGTAACCGTGAACAGGGAACTCTGAAATGTGGCTGACTAACGGGGCAATGTCACCCCCCCCCCCCCCCCTCCTTTCCATAGATGGACAAGACACCACCATCAAATAAAGGGGAAGATGAAAGAAAAGGCTCATTCAGCGCTAATATTTGTACAATTTGTACTATTTTTCACATTCCGAGGGTAAGTTTGTTTTAAATATTTATAAAAGGGATTATTTTATTGAACTGTGAACTCAAGTTGAGTAAATAAAATCTATTTCTAACTAAACCGGATTTACAAAAGATTTGTGCATTAACATTTTTATAAAAGAAATTTATTCCCGGAAGCTCCTGATATTTTCACCTTAATAAATAGAAATGACCAATGTCGCGCTAAAGACCTATTTCTAATCTTCAGACAGACTCTTCAACAAAGGAGTGGTCACTGTAGAATACACCTGTATGTCTATTCATGAATAGCTAAAGATCAACTTGCTTGTTTGTTGTTTTCTTTATATATTTACATATATAGGCGACAACAAAATTAACCATTTTGTGATATTTTCTCATTAGCTTGATGCCTTTTATGAATTTTCCAGAATATCCAGTTTGGTTGCTAGGGCACAATCGAGGAGTGGTTGATGACTGGCAGTTCACATGGTGTGTATTTATGGAATATTTTAGTATTTCCTATAAACTTTAATGTTCCACGTGTCTTTGAAATAAAAAACAATCATCATAAGAGAGAGATATCGTGCCGAAATGGCTGAAAACCAGTTCCGGAGAAGTGAAGAAAACCCTACTACCAATCCTTGCCAGAGCTGTGCAGGCGGTACCACAACGACCAACGCTTGTATATATATTGTCATAACCAAAAATGTACATAGCTTGTAACTGTAAATAATACATCGGCAGCTTGGCGAATGTTATGTACCTAAGCCCCGATAGGTGGCGCGCGCTGTCAGCTCGGCAAGTGTTATGTACCTAAGCTCCGATAGATGGCGGGCGCGCTAGGCGGCAAGTTTGTAAACAATAGTCGCCATCTTGAGGGGTAGCCGAACGCCAGCTGTTTGGGTCCCTGACATTACTTCCTTAATTTACCATTATTTTTATCCATTTAACTTAGTTTACCTCTATTTCTTTTTATCCCTCAAACTTATTAACTATTTAAAGTCATCTAATAAATTATTATTTTATTCTACCCAAACGACTCGTCACCTTCATTACTGTGACATCTGGTGGAGACAAGCTGGATCATCCCTTCGCTGCCCAAGCTATAAGAAGAAGTCGTAGAATCCAAGGATTAAACCCATTGGAATATTCTAAGATGCAACACGAAGGAAGAGAGACCCCACAGGGTGAGTACCACTTCAAACCTATAAGAAACCCTTCTATATTTTCGGGGGAACCGGGCCAAAGCTCGGAGAAATGGTTGAAAGAGTACCATCGTGTAGCTCGGTTCAACTGCTGGGACAGTTCCATGTGCCTGGCGAATGTTTACTTCTTCCTCTCAGGAACGGCCAAAGTCTGGTTCGAGAATGTAGAGGAACAAATAACCTCATGGGAACTTTTTGAGACAATGTTGTCTCAGGCCTTTGGACATCACGCCAGCGAAAAAGACCAGGTTTTAGAAAAACTAAAAGCCAGGGCCCAAGGAAAGGGAGAGTCTAGTGAGGCGTATATTCAAGACGTCCTCTATTTATGTCGGCAAATTAACCCCAACATGAATGAAAACGAGAAAGTTGCTCATTTAGTCAAGGGGGTCTCTGAGGAAATTTACAGGGCAATTGTCACCTTTGAAATTGCCACCACCGAGGAGTTTATAAGGTGGTGTCGAAAAATCGAACTATCTCAAAAGAAGCGTGTGAACACGCGGATAGTTTTTGATAGACTGCCGAATGCTGCCGCCATCAACCCAGCAGAATCGGAATCAATGGAGGACCTCATTAGACGTATCGTCCGAGAAGAAATCTACCATGCATTGAATCCCGAGCCAGCCACTCTCAAACCATCTTCCCTGGATCAAATTATCCGAGAGGAAGTTGAAAGGAACCTGTCTGCAATTTCGCAGCCCGTTCAAAGGTCAATGCCACGACAACAGTACTCTAACCGACCCCAAATATTCAAACAGACGCCACGACAGCAGTTCCTGAACCAAAGACCACCGGTACCCAACCAGACATCACCACAGAGAAGAACTGATGAATGGAGGACACACGAAAACGTTCCAATATGTTTCCACTGCGGTCGCCCGGGACATGTAGCCCGATATTGCCGGGACAGAAGGCGTGTTTTCGAGGAAGCCAGGGTAAGAAGGCCGACCTACTCTAATAATCACAATACCTGGTTCAATCAAAATGCCGAAGAAGTTGAGTTTGTAGATCGCCGCTTTCGAAACCCGTCGCCCTATCCTGGCCGTGGAAGATCCCCCTCAAGACGAAACGCAACGCCGTCGCCCTCTCGCCGATCCAGTCAATCTCCTCGCCGCCTAAGCCAGGGAAACTAAGAAGAGCGACCGAGACTGGAGGTAAGGCCGCTGACGATAGTAGAAATCCTCCCCCTATTATAACTGCGAACATGAAACGGAACTACGTTGTTATCACCATAAATGGACAGAATGTTGAGGCCTTAGTCGATTCTGGAGCCGATTATTCCGTAATCTCGGAAAGTTTTCGCCGATATTTGAAAATTCCGTTCTTTGCAGAAAAAGGGCCTGTACTGAGAGTCGCCAATAGGAAACACATCGAAACTCTGGGACGATGCAACTTAAAAGTGTCAATTGAAGAACTTGAGATTTATTTTACTTTTGTTGTCTTCTCTGAATGTAGCCATCACATAATACTTGGTCTTGATTTCTTTCGAGCCACAAGTGCAGTGATTGATTGCGGAAGAGGTGAAATACATTTGAAGGAAAGTGTGAACGACGGCCTAGAAGAAGATCTGCCTACACATGCGTTAGAAGACTGTTTTGTTCCAGCTCGCTCAATTAAGAAAATCACGGTTATTAACGAAGATATTCGAGGTGGAAAAGATCTAATGATAGAAGGAAGCAAAGATCTCATCTTAAAAAAAGAATTGGTCATACCATCATCCATAATTAACTTCCATCACGGCAGAGGGGAGATATGGGTAACTAATGGGACTTCTCAGAATCAAATAATCCCAGCTGGTATGCTTGTAGGATACTTGAGGAAAATTGGAAGTAGCGGAATCTACAGTGTTGACACAGCTGAAGACGATAAAACTCAATCAAACATTAAGAATGAAGATAGACGCCAACAAATCTTATCTCTGGTAGACGAGAGATTAAACGAAGAACAAAAGTCAATGATTGCAGAATGTTTAGAAAAGTACTCAGAGGTTTTTGATTTTGATAGAAAATCATTCAGTACAACCTCCAATGTGAAACATAAAATCGACACTTCAGACAGCCGTCCTATTAAACAACGACCATACCGGGTGTCTCCTGTCGAAAGACGAGCTATACAAAGTGAAGTCGATAAAATGATAAAGATGGGAATTGTACAACCGTCCGAAAGTCCTTGGTCGTCCCCAGTAGTTTTGGTTAAAAAGAAAGATGGGTCCTGGAGATTTTGTGTAGACTACCGAAAGCTTAACAAGGTCACCAAAAAGGATGTGTATCCTTTACCTAGAAATGATGATGTTTTGGATAGCTTAACAGGAGCTAAATTCTTTTCCAGCATGGATCTACGTACAGGATACTGGCAGATAGAAATCGACGAGGAAGATCGGGAGAAGACAGCTTTCATCACCCCTGATGGCTTATATGAGTTCCGGGTGATGCCCTTCGGTTTATGCAACGCACCGGCAACATTCGAAAGAATGATGGACAAGCTACTAGCAGGATTGAAATGGACAATTTGTCTTTGTTATTTAGACGATATAATTGTTTATGCTACATCCTTTAAAGAACATATTGAACGCCTAGGGAAAGTTCTCAGATGCATCCAGCAAGCAGGCTTGTGTATTAATCATGAGAAGTGCCGTTTTGGGTCAAGAGAAATCAAAGTGTTAGGACATCTGGTTACAGAAAGCGGCATTCGCCCTGATCCCGACAAAATCGAAGCAATTACAAATTTCCCGACTCCAAAAACAACAACTGAAGTAAGAAGCTTCATGGGGTTGTGTTCATATTACAGGCGATTTGTGAAAGATTTTGCAAATAAAGCAAAGCCGTTGCACGACCTCCTGAGGAATAACGTGAAGTTCTTTTGGTCTAACGAACAAGAACAATCTTTCCAAATATTAAAATCAGCCCTAACTACCGATCCTGTGCTTGGCCATTTTAAAGAAGATGCTGAGACACTTGTACATACCGACGCGAGTGGATATGGCGTCGGAGCAGTGTTGACCCAACTGGTAGAAGGAAAAGAAAAGCCTATCGCCTATGCATCAAGAACACTTAACGCCGCAGAAAGAAATTATTCCACGACGGAGAGGGAATGCCTAGCTGTAGTTTGGGCCATTTACAAGTTCAGACCATATTTGTTTGGAAAACACTTCACCGTCGTCTCCGACCATCATTCCCTGTGTTGGCTAGCTAATGTAAAGGATCCATCGGGAAGGCTAGCCAGATGGGCCTTGCGACTTCAAGAGTTCGACATATCTATTGTGTATAAGAATGGTAAAAGACACCAAGATGCGGATTGCCTCTCAAGAAGTCCTCTCCCCCAATCCAACGAAGATAACATACCAGAATTGTCTTCAATTACCGACATAAGAAAAGAGCAAAGAAGCGATGTCCAGACCAAAAAAATAATTCAGGAAATTGATTCCAAAAGTGAAAGTGGATACAAAATAATCGACGGCATCCTCTACCGCAAAAAACTACGATCCCATGGGCAAACCTTGGCTCTTAGTAGTGCCCAAACAAATGAGGGTTGACATTTTGAGGGAAGCCCACGATGCACCAATGGCGGGACACCTGGGATTTGCCAAAACATACGACCGCGTTAGAAGAAAGTATTTCTGGCCCGGCTTGCATAGATCTGTGCGACAATATGTGGCACATTGTCGAGAATGTCAACGGCGAAAAGGTTCTACCGAACGTCCACCAGGGCAACTTGTGCCAATTCCGCCGGTATCCCGACCTTTTGAGAAGATAGGGATAGATTTGTTAGGAAGATTCCCTACCTCGAACGATGGCAATAAATGGACCGTGGTCGCGACAGACTATCTAACAAGGTATGCTATGACCAAAGCCATACCAAATGGAAGTTCGGAAGAAGTTGGAAAATTTATAGTAGAAGACGTGATCCTCAAACATGGAGCCCCCAGAGAATTGATTTCAGACCGAGGTCGAACGTTTATATCCCACACAATACGGGATATTAACAACCTCTGTGGAACCGCACATCGCTTTACTTCTGCCTACCACCCCCAGACAAATGGCCTGACCGAGAGACTCAACAAGACACTTGGTGACATGCTGTCTATGTATGTTGATGTAGACCAAAGAAACTGGGATTCAGTTCTCCCTTACGTAACTTTTGCCTATAACACCGCCAAACAGGAAACCACCGGGTTTAGCCCTTTCTATCTTGTACACGGACGCGATGTCGAGACCCCATTGGACACCATCCTGACGTATAGAGAGGAAGCCAATCTGGAAGACTACGTGGAGAGTTTGGTCACAAATGCCGAGGACGCACGCCAGCTGGCCCGTTTGAACATCTTAAAGGCGCAAGAAAAAGACAAATCTCGATACGACAAAAGCCATAGACCTGTCCAGTACCGCGCGGGAGACCTTGTGTGGGTGTACACACCTGTGCGTAAACAAGGACTGTCGGAGAAGCTACTTAAAAGATACTTCGGCCCCTATAAAGTTGTGAGACAACTGTCTGAAGTAACTTATGAAGTAGAGGCCTTGGAGAGGAGACCCCGACAGCGGAATATCAAAGACATCGTCCACGTCCTGCGGATGAAACCATACAGAAGCCCAGAAGAACAAACACAGGACTGATCACATAGTGTAGAATTTTTTTTTTAAGCAGCGGGTCGCTGCTTATTTTTGAAAAGGGGAGTAATGTCATAACCAAAAATGTACATAGCTTGTAACTGTAAATAATACATCGGCAGCTTGGCGAATGTTATGTACCTAAGCCCCGATAGGTGGCGCGCGCTGTCAGCTCGGCAAGTGTTATGTACCTAAGCTCCGATAGATGGCGGGCGCGCTAGGCGGCAAGTTTGTAAACAATAGTCGCCATCTTGAGGGGTAGCCGAACGCTAGCTGTTTGGGTCCCTGACATTACTTCCTTAATTTACCATTATTTTTATCCATTTAACTTAGTTTACCTCTATTTCTTTTTATCCCTCAAACTTATTAACTATTTAAAGTCATCTAATAAATTATTATTTTATTCTACCCAAACGACTCGTCACCTTCATTACTGTGACAATATAATTTTCCTCATAGTAGTAACATAAAGGTCACCCAGGTTACTGGAGCGCATATATCATATTTATAGCTATATATATTATAAAATATATATTTATAACATGATTTATTTTATATCACTAGAGCCAAAACATTAGACATTCATATTTTCATTTATTTTTATATTGAGACGGTGTCAAAAGATGTTTGGAAGCACACAATCCTGTAGCCATGAAATAAGCATGGATTAAGAAGAGGCAATCAGTAATCAAGCTCCCAGACAAATAACAATAGTAGCGGAGATAAGCCGCTAGGTATCTTATCTGTACTTATCAGAAGATAGGAACATGAGAGATATGGCCCTGGTCACACCAACTCTAAAAATAAAAAAGCTGAGTCAATTGTTCATCTTTGACCCTGAGCAGATTGTAGCACGCTTCCAACTTCACGGAACTCTTTGCCATCAAATGGTTGACTCCAATCTTCGGTGAAATATTTCTATGCAAAGTTTCAGTTGAAGATATAGCATTTTATTTTTACCTGTTGCAAACAAGACACGCTATATCAGATCTGGATAATTGCGCGTGAAACTATTTACAATAATTGTAGTAGAGTAGGTAACACAGAATTGTCAAAAAGAAAATAAACAACTAGGAAAAAGAGCATTGAATAAACATATACATTAAACAAATAAGCAACAACATAAGCAGATAGAAGAAATCGCAAGGTATTGATTCATTGCTTTATTAAATACCACTACTTCATGTTAACATGCAAATATTTTTCATACTATTAATTCTTTTTACAAATCACGATTATTATATGCCACATGTTATTTTTACAAAAAAAAAATCTCCAAATGCGATAAAAATAATAAATAAAAAATATTTTAAGAAAAAGACATTTCCTTATCGTGCAACAAAAAGTTTCTGAAAGTCAACAACTTTTATTTGCATGATCAGGAGATGCCTTTTTCTTAATTTATTCACCTGATCCTAGAACAATTTCATTTTTGTACTAATTTTTCACATATAGATGAAAAATAGTTATATCAAAACGTACACAGAGTTAGGATTATTGAAGCTGTTTTATAAGGATTCAAATGTTATATATTCAAACATTTATATTTCTCATTCTTTTTAAATATATAAATATTGTAACAGAGTATTTATTTTTTATTAGCAGAGTATTATTTTTATGTTTATATTTTGCTATACTCTGTACACTTCCCTCTTTTGCTTATCTTTTGTTTATCATTCATAGTTTATTCTCTGGCCTCACCTGGCGATGATCCCCTGGCCACCCATCCCCAAGCCCCTCCAACTGTGCTTTATATAAATTCCGCTTTATGCGTCCATCGGGGCTCAAAAATCGTTCATTTTAGCTAGCAGCCCCGTAAATAAAGATATTCCCATAATTTGTTCTTGCCTGAAATAAATTGTTGTCTCATCCCGAAGTTGGTCTTCCCTAATTTTCCACGTGGCAATATTGTATTCGGTGGAAACATGCGATTTTTAAAGATAACAATATATGATTAAACATATTCTCATTACTTTTAAAATATCCATATAATATATCTCCTATCATTCTGATATTATTCAATTTGCCTTCTATTAAATTAACTTATTTGAGTATTTAGACTTAATATAAAGGGAATGAATTAGCGCGCCATCTGTTATAAAAAATTGTAACTATTTATGATCAGATGATTCTTTTTAATGAAAACAATTTTCTACTGCCCTTAATGCAATGATACAATAATAAAATCTATTATTATTTTATCATTGCAGTAAGGAAAGTAGAAAATAATGTTTTATATAATAATAATAATAAATTTATTTTTCAAAAAGGTTACAAGTTTTTCTCTAAAAAGTGTAGCGAATGGTCACTCTATTTACATATTTTTATTTACAACTTCAATAAATGACAACAGTAAAAGTAAACAAAGATATTTACATTTGCTATCTTGACTTCCGGTCAGTGCTGTGGCCCTTGCCGTTATGGTCCCCTGATGTCCTGCAGCTCTCCAGCAGTCTTTCTATGGCCTCTTCTGGTGGTTCCTCGATAAGATGGTTCCCTGGCCTTGATCCATTCTTTTCTGTCAGGTCTCCTGTCATCTGCTCTAGGTCGTTCTCCTGGATCTCTTCTATGGTCGTCGTATCCCTGTGCTCCATGTCCGGTGTTCCACCTTCCTCGTCATCACATGCCAGCTCCCTACATCGTTCCAACAATCTATCCATGGCTTCCATTTCTTTATTTCTCTGTAACTTATCGTAAGGTTCATTCTTCTTTTCTGTTGAGATAATTTCCATCTTCTTTTTAGCACCAGGGATTGAATATATATGTAATAATAACAATAATAATAATAATAATAATAATAATACATGTCATACCTCCAAAATAACTTTACTAGGTACCGCTCAAAAAGAGCAACCTAGCTTATGATATTTACAACAATGAATAATATTAAAATACAAACAGTAAATCTAGAGGGAAAGTTTCTTTTTAACAAATCGTTTATTTACAAATATCTCTAGCTTTCGGGCAAGAAACCCTTTCTCCAGGAGTAAATATTTACATTGTAATCGCCAATAGAATAAGAATTAAAAACAAATAAAATGCTTCGGATGTAATGCTATGTGAAGGTTATTCACATATTAAAACAAAGTGTCCAATGCGGGATCCCAGTTCATGGCTGTCGGGAATCGAGGGTTTTAATCACTCGTCCACCGACTTCTATATTCACGTCATAAAGAATTCAAATTTCTACTAATATAAATATTTATAATACAATATAATGCGGCTTATGATTGTAAAACAACATTTGAGAATTATACCGCATATGTTTCTTTTCAACGAAAAATCCAAATTTATTCCAAGAGAAACAACGATTATTTCTAACCTTAGGGATGAGGTATGAAAGGATGAATTGTGAAGAGTAATGATAAACGGAAAAATAAAAGTATCCAGGGATGGGAATCGAACCCACAGTGTTCCGCTTACCGGGCAGATGCTATGTCCACTAGGCTACTCTGGACATATTTTATATTTATTATCCTGAAGATACAGGCTGCCTGGCCGGCATTCATATTTCTATGAAAAATAGACACTTCGGCCAGTTAGAATTTTTTATTTTCTCAACGTTTCAACAAAAATCTTTTGTATTCGTCAGGAGAAGCAAATAAAAATAAATCATTTGGCAAGGTGTTAAAAATTGTTCTCCAATTTATAACGCCTTGCCAAATGCTTTATTTTTATTTATTTCTATTGACGAAGACAAAAGAATTTTGATCGAAACGTTGAGAAAATAAAAAACTCTAACTGGCCGAAGTGTCTATTTTTCATAGAAATATTTATTAGTTCAAAGCAATTCTTAGGCAAAATGTAACATTAAAAAACTTTTATTTATTATTATTCTGTCTCTCAAATTGATACACTTTACTATATATATATTTTTTTAAATGAAAATATTAGTATCTTTTTATAAATTCATGTGACATCTATCCTTAAATTTTGTAACTGTAACGTTTCCTATTTAGAAATAAGGAATAATCATAATACTTTGTGTTTTAATATTTAATGTAATACAACATGGTTAACTATAATATATAAACAAAAAATAACTTATGTAAAACTTGAGAAAGAAAGAAAATACAGTTTTACCGAATGCCTAACTATAAAGAAAAATCATAGAATAATTAAATATTTTATATAAATACAAATCATGTTACAGTAACAATTATTATTTTTTGGGAAGGGGCTCATCAGTGGCGAGTCTTCTCAGCGATTTCGATAATTCAATCCACAAATAGCTACAACTATTGAATGTTTATTCTGCCTCCATAGTCTACATTTGAAGATTTACTCTTGGTGATGGTGTGTTTAAAGAAACTATGAAACATTATTCTGTAATTGTAGACAAATATCAGAAATATCTCTTTTTTTCGAGCACAGATCTTCTTCTTAAAGGACAAGACAACAGATACAAAGGCTATTTAGACAACATTAATAATAATATACAATCAAGCATTTGCGCGCCATCTGTTATGAAAATTCGAAACTATTATAGACGTGTGGTTCTTTTAAAAATAAAACAATTTCTACTTCCCTTACTGCAATGGAAAAATTAATGGAAGGGCCTTACAAGAATGAAATTTAACAGCGGTATGGTAGATTAAACTGGTGAAACTGCTGGGAGAGTTCACCACTACTGAGCTAGGCTCTTCCATTAATTTTTCCATTGCAGTAAGGGCAGTAGAAATTGTTTTATTTTTAAAAGAATCATACGCGTCTATAATAGTATCGAAACAATAAAGTATACAACCACACTACCAACTCCTAAACAAAGCGAGGTACAGTAGAAAACAATACTATTTATAGGTGAAGTCCATTTACAAAGAGTTAGCTCACATCGATCTGTTGTGTAATTTCTGAGAAATAAATATTTATTTCTGTACAATGGAGTTCAAAGGCTATATTGAAGAATAGGAATTTTTAAAGACGTCATTTATGAAATGTGTTATCTTTCTAGAGGATTGCCGCGATATTTATAAAGAAAACATTCCGGTTTCAAGTCGTGGAGCTCCCTTTTTTATAGAAAGAATTATAATGAACGCTCATCCTTTGACTTATAGTTTAATAATATCAACAAGCATGCCCCAGGGTTAAGTTTCTTGCACCATTTTTATTTCTCTAGCTTTAGGGGTAACATGCCCTTTAACAGGAGCATCTAGAAGTATAACTTCCAGCTAAATATACACGCCTTTATACAGGAGTGTATAGTTTGCTGGAAGTTATGTTTCTAGGAAGCTCCTGTTGAAAAGAGCATGTAGGCCGAAAGCTATAGAAATATAAATGATACAAGAAACTTAACCCTGGATTGCTGGTTGATATTATCAAATAGAATTATATGCCCAAAGTATTATCTCTCCCTTTAAAAATGCAACAAAAACAACGTATTTTGTCTATATCCCCTGTGCAGAATGTAACGGGAGTCTTGAAGAATGTGCCTCAACTCCAGCTTTGGTAAATTCAGTTAAACTTAACCGGTATATCATGGTTTCACGCCACGGCGGTAATCAGAGAGTAGAGACGATGCCTCTACTTTACAATATCCCACGAGAAGAACCATGAAATAAGCCGAATCTCCCGAAAAGGTGTTGATAAGTTTTAGAGCCGATTTTCAGGTCATGATACAATACAAAATTACTAGAAGATGGCATTCATATTCCGAACATGGCACCTCTCGCTTTGATATGCATTAGAACAATGGATTTTGTCCATCAATTATCATTGGGGGAGTTAATAATTTGGCAGCGTCACCTAATTGAGTCTTTCAGTCTTGTCAAATAAGTAGCTGTCGCAATTCAGACTAATTTCGATTTAATGTTGGAGTATTTCTTCTTGAAACAGATATATTTGTTTTAAAGAAGTTTGGTAGAGATTAAATTGATTCTCTCAAATTACAGATTGAAGATGGAAATAAATATTCAAAGCTACTTTTTTATTTAAAAGTGACGAATATATACAACTAGACGAATAGCCCGGGCAACGCCCGGGGTTTACCCGAGTGCGAATATATTTTAAAAACGTTGTCTTGGGTGGTCGCTATTGACAGGGTGGTCTGTATAGACAGGTGGATGTATCACACAGCTGATAACAGGGTTGTCTAGAGTGGTCGCTATAGACAGGGTGGTCTGTATAGACAGGTGGATGTATCACACAGCTGATAACAGGGTTGTCTAGAGTGGCCGCTATAGACAGAGTGGTCTGTATAGACAGGTGGATGTAGCACACTGCTGATTACAGGGTTGCCTAAAGTGTCCGCTATAGACAGGGTGGTCTGTATAGACAGGTGGATGTATCACACAGCTGATAACAGGGTTGTCTAGAGTGGCCGCTATAGACAGAGTGGTCTGTATAGACAGGTGGATGTAGCACACTGCTGATTACAGGGTTGCCTAAAGTGTCCGCTATAGACAGGGTGGTCTGTATAGACAGGTGGATGTATCACACAGCTGATAACAGGGTTGTCTAGAGTGGCCGCTATAGACAGGTGTATGTATCGCACAGCTGATAACAGGGTTGTCTAGAGGGGGGCAGGGAGGCCACGTGTTCGCTGGCAGCCAATGGGCGCGCATTCTATCCGTGAGCTTCAGACATACAGACAGAAAAAGGCAATTATATAAGTAGATTATCAAACTGAAGATGAGAACCAGAGATGTCTCTTTGTCAAAAAATAATACAAATGTGATATTGTATTGGGATAAGGTGCATAAATTAAGAAAAATGCATCTCCTTATCGTGCAACTGAAAGTTGCTGATGGCTTGCGCCATCTATCGGAATAAATATAAACTATTCTCGTTGATTTTTAACGCGTCCGTGGTTAGCTTTTCTTGATTAATCAAGAATGGGTATTTGGCCAATTCTGGAATAATTAAAAATCAATGAGAATAGTTGATATTTATTCCGATAGGTGGCGCAAGCCATCAGCAACACTCAGTTGCACGATAAGGAGATGCCTGCCTCTTTCCATAGATTTTCCTAAACACCATAACAAAAATAAGCCTTCAAATGCAGACTATTTAATCAGAATTAACATTCAATAATTATAGAGATATGCTGGATTACACTCATGGACAAAACTTAAGGAAGTATGAAAATCTTTTATTTGGCCGGTCGTCTGTGTATTGAAAGAAAACAGAGGCAATTTTGTTCACACTTGGTTATCTCGTGTCTTCAATAAAGGTCACTGTGTATCAAATATCTTTCAGAGTTATTGTCTGAATCCCGATATACATGCTAAAAGGTACAACTTCCTTAAGTTTTGTCCATAAGTGTAAATTGGTGAAATCGTTGAGATGGTTCACCACTGAAGAACCAAACCTTTCCAATCTTCAGTTCACTCAATGTATAAATTCGTCATTTATACTCAAAAATGGCTTTAAGTACTTTCATCATCCTCAATAGAACGAGTGCAGTATGTATTGTTGTATTATAGATAAATATGTTTCTCCCATAATTATCAGATTGTAGTTTCTGTGAGATTTACTATAAATAAACACCCCATAATATTGTAGCATAAGCCGACTTCATGGAACAGGAAGCTCGTGCCAGTGCCGGGTTGTTCCACGCGAACCCTCGCGCTAGTGATTCTTTGTTCTCATATAAACAACCTGAATAAACTTCATATAAATTTCTCTCATTTATAAAATTGTTCTTAATTGCCATACGACTTGCTAATTATTTCATCACTACAATATAAATAAGATTAAATACAATTTCTCATTGCAGTAAGGGCAGTAGAAAATTGTTTTATTCAAAAAGAATCAAACGTGTAAAAAATCGTTCAAATTTCTGATAAACGCCTTAATGTTTATATGTTAATGTTAATATCTCACTAATTAATTCTCTAATATTACGTGACCTTAATTAACTAATTAGGGTTGATATCATTAAACAATCAGCGTGCAGTGTTTTTTCAGCTCAGTGGTTGCATCAAGCAACATTATTCTATATTTTATATGAGATAGTGTGTCTGACTCGATTCTCTGAATTTATTCTTTCTTGTGTGTGTGTGTGATAATAAAAATGTTTTTTTAATTTTTATAATTCTATTTATTATAATCTTTCCCCATTTTTTATTTCCCACTTTCATAGGTTTCTCCGTTTTGTAACCCCAAGGAGAATCCTCTGTAAGACCTGTGTGTCTTAATAAAGGCTTTTGTGTGTGAAAAAAAAATTCTATTTATTACTTTCAAAAATAGGGGGTCGGTGGAAGGCTGGTTAAACCGTTTGATTTTCGATCACTATGACCCGGGTTCGATTCCCGCATTGGACACTTTTTTTCTGTTTGAAAAAAAAAAATGCTCCAATGGCCTCCGATTCTTGCAAAAAAAGTCCAACCCCACCAGCGAGTGCAAGTAACCAAACGGGGCTCTGGCACATTTGTAAGTGCAAAGTCGAACTGCTTTTCACATGTGTAGACATGTGGTGCGCTTACAGTAAAAAGCAGTCGCTAACTACCCACCATGATTATCATGGCCTGTACCACGTGTACTAGGGATAAGCAAAAAAAAAAGATAGACACTTCGCCCACAGTTAAAGTTTTATTTTCTCAAAAACTTTAACTCTGGCCAAAGTGTCTATTTTCTAAAAGAAATATTATTGCCATCCAGGCACCCTCTATCTTTATTCTATTTATTATTAAGAAAAAAAAATGTTTACAGTGTTGTATTTTGGATCGCCATTGAATTTAGGTTTTTGAGTCTTTGTATTAAAGGTCTATCGCCCTTGGTTTCTTTATCCTATAATGCTAAATTTCAACAGCGTAAGAAAAGGTCGATTTCATGATGTCGGCATATTGCGTTGAATTATAATAAAAATTTATAACTGATCTTTACATTAGAATTAAACATTATTCGACCACTTTCAAGTCAGTATTATCGGATGTTACAAGGAACACAGGAAAGAAATCGTTAAAAGTACAGAAGGAAAAAGCTTTACAAAATTATTCAGTCGGAAGGTCGTAAACTTTTAACAACCTGGGGAAATGTACATTAGCTTTATACTTTGACATTTTACATCAGCATGCCACATTGTCTTTCCACCTTAGTATTCTACATTAGATAAATACATAGGAAAATCCGTTACTTTATTATATAACAAAATTATCGTATTGAAATAAATCAGAATACGTTACTTTAATGCCATCTCACTCTATCCAATAAATTTTACACATTTTTGGGAAATTTCTTATATAAATCATCTAAACTACAATCCATACGGACAAGGCACCTCAGTTGACCGGTATTGTATTCAGGGTACATGGACTGATCTGATCTGCTCCATGAACCAGACAACACCACCATCTAAACTACAATCCATACGGACAAGGCACCTCAGTTGGCCGATATTGTGAACAGGGTACATGGACTGATCTGATCTTCTACATGAACAAGACACCACCACCATCTAAACTACCATCCATACGGACAAGGCACCTCAGTTGGCCGGTATTGTGAGCAGGGTGCATGGACTGATCTGCTCCATGGACAAGACACCACCACCATCTAAACTACCACCCATACGGACAAGGCACCTCAGTTGGCCGGTATTGTGAGCAGGGTGCATGGACTGATCTGCTCCATGGACAAGACACCACCACCATCTAAACTACCACCCATACGGACAAGGCACCTCAGTTGGCCGGTATTGTGAGCAGGGTGCATGGACTGATCTGCTCCATGGACAAGACACCACCACCATCTAAACTACCACCCATACGGACAAGGCACCTCAGTTGGCCGGTATTGTGAGCAGGGTGCATGGACTGATCTGCTCCATGGACAAGACACCACTACCATCCATACGGACAAGGCACCTCAGTTGGCCGGTATTGTGAGCAGGGTGCATGAACCGATCTGATCTGCTCCATGGACCAGACAACACTACCATATAAACTACCATCCATACGGACAAGGCACCTCAGTTGGCCGGTATTGTGAGCAGGGTGCATGAACCGATCTGATCTGCTCCATGGACAAGGCACCACCACCATCTAAACTACCACCCATACGGACAAGGCACCTCAGTTAGCCGGTATTGTGATCAGGGTGCATGGGCCGATCTGATCTTCTTCATGGACCAAACACCATCACCATCTAAACTACCACCCATACGAACAAGGCACCTCAGTTAGCCGGTATTGTGATCAGGCTGCATGAACCGATCTGATCTGTTCCATGGAACAGACAACACCACCATCTAAACTACCATCCATACGGACAAGGCACCTCAGTTGGCCGGTATTGTGAGCAGGGTGCATGAACCGATCTGATATGCTACATGGACCAGACAATACCACCATCTAAACTATCTCTGCAGACCTTACTGCCAGGATAGAAAATACGAGATGATAAGGTTTGGTTCATTATTAACCCTCCCATCGGTTTCATCAAATTAATCTCCAGACCGCTCTACTATTTATTGGACTGGTGTTTCTTATATAATGTGAATTTTTATAGAAATCTGGTTAGCAGCAAATATGGTATATGAAGCAGAACAGGTTTAAGTAAACATATAATATATATATAAATAAATTATCAACAACAACAATAAAAATCCTTTATTAAGGAAACACATCCCATAAAGGGTTCTTCTAGTTGGGTAAATAGAAACAACATTTATCTACAGAAGTGGAGAATGACATCAATCTTTTTTAAGTTGGGTCGCTCTTCTTTGTAACGCCTTTTTCACTGTGCTGTTCTCCAGAATTTGTGAGGAGCCAATGCATTGGTCTTGCTTTTCACTACTTTTTCCAATAAAACATATGGCGAACTGTATTCATAAGGCATCTTCTGGCGGATAATTACTCATAAATAAATTATCAAAATGTATAGTTAAAATAATTTTATTTAAACAACAACATTTTGCAAAAATGAACATGATTCTAAAAACGATAGGCAATTATATTACGTATTTCTAATATTTATCGTGCCTTAGTTACATGTCAAGGGTTCTATTTGAGATGAAACATATTTTGTAACATAGATTTCCAGTAAGGCTTGAATCCTATCTTTGACGATGTCACCAAACAAGGAATAAACAGCACTCGGGTTATCTAAATGGGACAGATATATATTTCAGAAGAGAGAGTAAACTGTCACTTTGGCGATAATACCTTGAAAACAGTTTTATCTTGGGCTGGTTTATGGCCAGATAGAGGAAACTTCCGACTATTTTAGGCAAAAAACATTTAGGATCATTTTTAGAATGATCAGTCAATATAAGTTCTCTGTACAGTTAGTTATTGAACAACGATATTTACTACCAATTCTACAGTTTGGCAGTAATGATGAGAATATCGTTATAAAAATTGAATTAAATAAGATTACTAAAAGGCATTGAGTTTTTGTTATTTTCTCCACGAAAACTGGAAAAAGCCTTTGACCATTTTCCTTGCCGATGCATTCTTCTTTTTTTTTCTATTTCTTTCTTGAATTTTCGAACAATTCTATGCAAGACGAAATGTTATAATATAGAGCTTTGGTTGTTGTCGAACGAATATGTATCTCGAATCATATTTTCAGGATTATTCTTATTTTCCTTTGTTTCAAAACCTATATACACACACAATGTACTCTCTCTTGATTTGCCCACTTGACATATGATTGAAACCTGCATTAAGATAATAATATAGCAAAATTAAGGTGAAAACATTAGGCTTCCAAGAATAAGTTTCTCTTTAGAAGGGTAATTCTTATCCAAGGATAACATTTTTCGAAAGAAAGAAAGAAAATTTTCCCTGGAAGCCTAATGTTTTCACATTAATATTGATACAGGGGATTATTCTATTGAATATAGTACAATCGTTATCTCCAATACATTCTTGCACAACCTCACAAGTAAATAGAAATCTTCAAATGGATTATATAAATTGGTAAGCGCAAATAAATACTATTTTACAAGTATAAAACACATGACGTATTTATGATTTATTTGAGGAAGTGCAATGATCAATATATATATTTGTGAATATATGGATATATTTCTGTAATCTGTAAAGCTTGTATTTAAAGTTTTCTTGAATACCCATACAATACTGCTACTCTTTTTGTGTTGTTTTTCTTGCTTCCCTCTTTCTCTTTCTTGTTTTTTTTTCTTTTTCTTCTGTATATATCGTTATTTCCTTTGTCTCACTGCTTTGTTCTTATGCATACCTCTGGTGAATCCTGTATAGGGTCAGTGACCCTGAATAAAGGCTTTTTGTTGTTGTTGTTGTTGAATACCCATACAATGTATTCATTAATAATCCCATATGACATAAGCTAAATAAGCCTAATACAAAAGTAGAACGTTAAGTAGATTCAACTGGAGAAAGCGCTGAGAAGGTTTATAAATAATCACCATGCCCTATCTTTCTAGTTTTCTTCACTACAGTGTATTTTGTTTATAAATTCAATTGCCATCTAGCCATAAAAATTGTTACAAATAAATTTACTGGAAATGTATGTATAAATAATATTTAGTGGCTGAAGTGAGCGCGCGCATAGACTATTTCATGTTTTTGTAATTTTCCAAGTATGTAGTGTACTTGTATATAAAAGGTGGTCTCAACCCTATCTAACTTGAGAATAAGTTAAAACCTCCAACGAAAGACCACCTCTCTAAACGACCACCTCTTCGAG
>CP092875.1:59820650-59869909 GCA_030710605.1 Cordylochernes scorpioides
TGGAATCTTAGAAATGGTTTTCAAGTAAACTATGGACATAAGCTTATAGGACAGTAGAATTACATTCAAATATTTGCTTCGAGCAATGCTCTTCAGCAAACAATAAAGACAAGGCCAGTTAGGCATAAATTAACACAAAGCAATAACGCGCCATCTATACATATAAAATAAATGGACTTAAAAGCGCGAATGTTTCTTTTAAACATGATACAAATTTCTACTGTCCTTACTGCGATGAAAAAATATATAATCCTTCAGTGTAGGATATAAAAGCAGAATGATCCAATACAGTATTAGAGCTCTGAGAAGCGGTCTGGTGGATTAAATTGGCGAAACCGCTGGGAGGGTTCACCACTGATGAGCCAAGCCCTCCCAATATATTTTTTCATCGCAGTAAGGACAGTAGAAATTTGTATCATGTTTAAAAGAAACATTCGCGCTTTTAAGTCCATTTATTTTATATGTATAGATGGCGCGTTATTGCTTTGTGTTAATATATATATATATATATATATATGTTATTTTTTTTATTTTATTTGACATATCGGACGCGATATCCCAGCTCGGGATACTTGCGCCTAAATACATTTTAGTAGATTATATACAATTCATTTTATACAATTTAATAACCGGACTAAAACATAATTGAAACTTAAACGATGGCACTCTAAAACAGAAAAGAAAATCTAAAATGGATTATTTTAGCAACCTATATACAATTCATTATATACAACTCAATAACCGACTAAAACACAATTAAAACTGAAACGATGGTTTTCTCAAACAGAAGAGAAAATCCAAAATAAATTATTTTAGCAACCTATATACAATTCAATATATACAACTCAATAACCGACTAAAAACACAATTAAAACTGAAACGATGGTTTTCTCAAACAGAAGAGAAAATCCAAAATGAATTTACAAAAATTATTGAATTTTACATAAGTGTCTTTGTTATATACAAACTCGCAAACCCCTTCGATGGGATAAAAATGATTACTTCTGTAGCTGTGAAATATCGGACATTCTATTAATAAATGTATTGAGTCTTGGTTTTCTTTTCCACAGAAACAGCTAGGATCATCCGTTGCCCCGATTTTCGACAGAAATTCTCCAAAATTACCATGACCCGTGACGAACTGTGAGTTATAAAAATTCGGACGAAAATAAAAAGGATTTCCAAATGGAAAAAATTTTCGGAATGTTTCATTAGTGTTAGCTATTGTTTCAGCCATTCTTGATTCTATGAAGTTATGAATTATAGTTGGGGCATGCGGTCTGAATACATTAATTTCTTCTTTTGATAAATTGGCCAAATCGTATTTTATTATCAACGATTCTATGTGATCTGTGAGTATAGGTATTTTTGCCAAACTATGAATACAATTTGATGTTATGAATGTTATGAATAATTTGTTTGTTGTTAGATAAAGGATTGATATTACAAATTATCGATAAGATAAAGGGTTGAAGGTGCAGTCGTGATAAAAAATATATATATTTACCATCAAGTAGTTATTTTCAATTACTTGAAAGAAATATTACACATTAGTTATTTTCACAATATATAGAATTTATAATGTTAATCCTATATTAGTGATTCAAAAAGATAGATATGTTAACTACGCATATTTACAACAAAACTGAAAGTCATTCTAAAAACGATGATAACGAAAAAGTAGAATTATCAATGAATAAAAATAAAATAAATATTTTTTAATATAAAGAAATATTTAAGTTTTTAGATTATATAATATCGTGGATGGCTTTTCTTGATTTATCAAGAAATTGGGTTGACCAAATATCACGGAGCAAGCTAAATAAACGTTTAGTTTATTTTTGCTCCACTAGATGGCGCTCTGCCATCTAAAAAGCACATATGCTCGTGGTCAGGAAATGCCTTCTTTATTTTTAATATCAACACCTGACCCACTTATCTTTTATTTTTTTCTATTGTTTTTCATTATATAATATATATTAATGAAATTATATATTTTAAATATATATTCTTTTGACAACTCTCACGTTAATAAGCATTTAGCAAAATTTGTTTGCAATCGATATTTGTTTATGAATAAAATTTATAGAGAATAGTCGAGATAATAAAACAATATTAATCAAACAATTAATCAAAATATTTTTAGGTTATTCCGTTGCCTAGAAATGATATAAGCGTTTATATCTTTATAACAGAGAGGAAAAAACCCTACATTAAATCGTTTTGTTTAAGCCTTATTGTCTTTTTTTTACTTTTGATGTGCGTGGTTTCTAAAATTATTGAACTGGGTTATCATATGTGTGTATCTGAGACTGTGTGTTCCTAGCAGAGTTCTCCTGGTCAACCACGTCGACATTTTAAGAGATTGGAATAAATAATCTTTTGAGAAATTTGAACTATTTTCAACGCGTTTGATTTTTTTTTAAAATCAATTTTCTACTGCCCTTACTGAAATGATAAAAATAATGCGAATAATCATTGTAGTAAGGGCAGTAGAATATTGATTTATTTTTTAAATAATCAAACACGTCGAAAATTGTTTAATTAAATGAAGTAAATAAACGAGGAAATACTCCATTTGAACTTGCACTTAATGTTGATAATCAAGAACTTGCTGAGATTCTTCTAGAAAAAATGTCATATACAAATAACAAAACTCTGTTTAATGAATTAAGTGTAAGGCTGCGCTTGTGAAACTATTCTCTATTGCTACCATTAAAGGAGTCTTTTCATCATCGTCTCTTGTATTTGCATCCACTTTTAACTCGAGTAATTCATTACAGAGTAGATGTCAACGCCCGTTGTGTGTGTGTTTCATACTTAATAAACAGGTACTGAAATAGGGAACCTCTCACATTGAAAATGCCTTAAAACAATATAATGTGTGTTATCACTCTAGTACAGAACGGATTGTTGATGATAAAGAATGTATCGCAACTCCAGGTTTTGACAAATTCAAACAAGATACAACCCGTATACCATAGTTTCGGGATATGGCTCTTATCAATACAGGGACGGCTTCGATTTCATAACATTTTACGGGAAGAATATTGAAATCGGTCGAATTTTCCGAAAATATGTTACAGCTAGTGAAGTGGTAGAGCCAATTTTCAGGAAAGAATACAATATAAATTTGCTGGAGGTTGGTATTCGTGGACCAAAACGAATCTCTCTTTTTAAAAAAAGCATTAAAATTAGTATCGCAGCACATTATTATCAACAAAAGTACATTCTTCACTAAGGTGATAAACAAAATACATTGTTGAGTAAAATTAATCAGGCCCCCAGGGAAAAGACACTTTTCCTGATTAATTTTACTCAATATTCACACAAAGGATTATTTTAAAATAAAAGCATAAGCCTCCAGGGAAAAGTTTCTTTTAAAAATATTTTTTATTTAAAAAATATCGAACTTTCGGGCAAGTACGCCCTTCTACAGGAGAAAATGCTTTATATGATTAATGTAGAAGGGCGTACTTGCCCGAAAGCTCGAGATTTTTTAAATAAAACATATTTTTAAAAGAAACTTTTCCCTGGAGGCTTTATGTTTTTATTTTAATATTAATTCAAGGGATTATTTGATCGAAAAGGAATATTTTATTGAAAATACATTGATTTAATCCATATTTAAAGAGATATGTTCATCTCTTTTGGTACATGTGAATACCATGCTACTGGAGCTTATTGTTATTGAGATATGTGCCGGGAAATTTTCGACGAACTCTAACACAAATCTGAGAAGAGAAACTCTCGTCCGGCAGGTATTCCGGAGATGTCATTGTTTTCTCCTGGGATTTCTCAGAATCTACTTATCTCGGATGTTCAGGTTTCCATATTGCTTATCTAGATAGGAAGGAACATTTCATTCTTCGTAGCAACTCTTCAGTATCATCTAGATGACAATTGTCTATTATAGTGAGCTGAATGTTATCAATATGATACTAAAATGTGTGGAAGTAGAACGAAAAGAAACTAATGTACGATCAGATACTGTTTTCGTAATAACATCACCCTGTTCCGGTATATTTTCCCTTTGTGCAGTTTTTCGCTAACGTAAACATGCACTATTGTGGCCTATATATTATCTAATTTAAAATTATATTGTTCTAGAATAAACTATTATGTAAAATCGACCGCCAGATCTCGCAGCTTTCCTCTTATAATAAACCTATTGTTGTTATTTCTCGTTTGTTCTGGCCACCCATCCCCAGGCCCCTCCAACTGTGCTTTATCTATATTCCGCTTTATGCGTCCATCGGGGCTCAAAAATCATTCATTTTGGTTAGCAACCCCGTTAATAAAGATATTTTCTCTCTTTCCCGTTTGCCAGCTCAAATTTTTGGTAGATATGTAAATATGTCTTTTATTTTATTTATTCTTCACGCTTTAAAAGAGTAAGGTAAAACTTTCTCAAAATTATGTATTCAATACTTCATTAACACAATTAAGTCAAATTGTGATTCAAAACTGTTTTTATTATTCTGTTCACGACTGCAATTTAAATACTCATGTATACCAACCTCAAGCAATTCTATCTATATATTTCGAAAATCAGCAGAAAACGCAAAAAAATATATTTGAACTATAAAGTAATATTTTCGGCAACATTGGTCGTTGTAGTACCGCCTCATAACTCTGGCAAGGATTGGTAATAGAGTTTTATTGAATTCTCCGGAACTGGTTTTTTCGGCTATTTCAGCACGATATCTCTTACTTATGATGATTGTTTTTTTTTTTTTCAAAGACACGTGGAACATTAAAATTTACAGGAAACACCAAAATATTCCATACATACACAAAGTGAAGTACCAGTCATCAACAACTCCTTGATTGTCCCCGAGAAACCAAACTGGATATTTTGGCCAATTCAGAAAAAAAGCCATCAAGCTAATGAGAAAATATCACAAAAATGGTTAATTTTGTTGTCGCCTATATATGGAAATATATAAAGAAAACGCCAACCAGAAATATGATACAGGCCATGATAATTGTGACATGCAAGAGTTGGTGAATGCCTAGCAAAGAGTTAGACCAGACCAACAACCCTCGAAAGCGAAGAAAGCTTATTTTATCCTATTTTAACTCAAAGTTGATCTTTAGCTACGAAGTAAAATGGCTCAATATAATTTTCAGTAGAATAAATCTCACAAACGCAATCCAGACTGTTATCCCAAAGGAATATGATTCAGGCTGCACCTCAACCAACCTCCAAGATGGTCTCTAGAGGCTTTGTGTGAGAGGATATCTTAGACCAGTATTTTCAAGAGAATGCAACTTAAATCGATATAAAATAAGAATAATTAAAACTATGCATTTGCTAATAAATGTAGTTATATATCTTTAAACCCTCTATAAGCTCATATTGTCATAATTTACCTAAATACCTTCTATTTCTTAATAAACATGTGCTACATATGAGAACACATCGCAATATTGATACGAAGAAATTATTTATATTTTTATTTTACACAAATAAATTTACTGGCAATGCGTTTCTTTTAAATATCATCAAATAATTATCTCTACAGACCTCACTGCAATTATATGAGTTATTGAATGAGAGGGCTTGGCTCAACAGTAGTGAACCCTCTCAGCGGTTTCGCCAAGCCCTCTCATTCAATAACTCATATAATTGCAGTGAGGTCTGTAGAGATAATTATTTGATGATATTTAAAAGAAACGCATTGCCAGTAAATTTATTTGTGTAAAATTTTAACGATAGATGGCAATAAATTAAATTTATTTATATTTTATTTAACTTAATTATTCAATGAAAATATTCACCAGATTATATAAATATATATAACTCTGTGTATGTAAAATCATCATAAAAATATTCCTTTGCTTGTTTGTTCAAGATTCTCTAGCTGTAGATAGTTTGGTTGATAATTGACGACTAGTTGTATTGACGCCACAACAATAAATACTTTTACATCTTAAGATATTCCAACACTGATTTCTACACTACAATATATACAATATCAGACCGGTTTGAAAATTAAACATGAGAAACCTCTGGGGGGGTTTACTGATGATAAGCTATATCTTTTCAATATGTTTATATTCACTCTAGTAAGAGAGTCCTGTAGAAATAGTCTTTAATTATTACCAAAATATTGTCAAAATTTGCTCAAGTTTCTTACTATATCAAGAAGAACATTTAAACGAATATTTATTTGGGGAATACGAAGATAGTAGCTATTTATTCCAGTAGATGGCAGTACATATCTTTAGTTGCATTAAAGATGCTCTTTCATCTTTTATGTCTTCAACCAATCGAATCTTATATTAAATATTTTGTTTTCTTATAACCTAAGATTAGATTGATTGAAGACATTTGGATGGAAATTTTGCCGGAAGGAAATAGATCATAAAAGACCAAAAATCTCATCTGTCAACATTGATGTAAAAAAAAAAAACGCACGCCATCTATTGAGCGTTTCCGCAATCTAGAAGACTCGAGGAAGTGATAACACCAGGATGATCACTTCTACCAGCCTTCCTTTACCTACAGCGGGCTTGTTACCTAGTTGGCTGTGTTGGGACTGTCTACAGTGTTTTCGCTGAAAAAGCTTACCAACGAGCTTACAGCGGAGGGTGTGCAATTTATAATCAGGACGATCCCCTGGAAAGGAGAATTTCAGACTCGTGTCAGTTTGGGGCGTTTCACGTAATCTAACACAATTTTGTGTTTGGATTCTCCAGAATATTTTCCAATTTTGAATGCCCAGTATATCGGGTTCCAAAATATATATTCAAAAATCTCTGACAAAACACCACTAAGCTCTTAGGGCCAACATCTCTAAAAGCGTACGTGGTAAGCTTGATTAATCAAGAAATGGTATTTGGCCAATTCTGGAATAGTTAAAAATCAACAATCAGTTGATATTGATTCCGACAGATGGCGCAAGCTATCAGTAACTTTTAGTTGCACCATCAGGAGATGCCTTTTTAAAAATGTATCCACCTGCTATCAGTACAATTTCACTTTTGTACTATATTTAACCTACAGATCGAGTTTAATTGAAGGCTATCTCGGACATTAACGAGCATTGATTCACGTTGGATTGTTGTTTTCATGGAAGTTCTAATTATCCACATTGTGTGGCCACATCTCTTCTGATAAATATTGAAGCTTGAGTTTTACAATTTTGTGTTTTTAACTCTACGAAGAACATTCAGCCTCAATATAAACAACAACAAAAATATTTATTAAGACCTTTATGTCTTATACAGATAGAAGAGGGTACATATAGGAATATGAAAAAATAATTGAAAAATAAAAAGGTCAGGTGTTGATATTAAAAATAATGAAGGCATATCCTGACCACAAGCACATGTGCTTTTTAGATGATAGAGCGCCATCTAGTGGAACAGAAATCAACCAAACATTGATTTAACCTGTTCTCTGATATTTGGCCAACCCATTTTCTTGATAAATCAAGAAAAGCCATCCACGAACAGGGAACAGGTTAAATCAATGTTTAGTTGATTTCTGTTCCACTAGATGACGCTCTGCCATTTAAAAAGCACATGTAATTTTCGCCAGGATATGCCTTCATTATTTTTAATATAGGAATATATCAGTAATAGTAACAATAATCATAATATTATTTACAATGTATCAAATAAGGGGCTTGCTCAGAAGTCCAACCCCTCCTCTACGTGGCGGGCGGGAGAAGCAGCACAAGTAAAGGACTGCCCCGTAGGGTGAAGTACGTTGTCGTGAGCCCCGAGCCGTTACGGTAACCGTGAACAGGGAACTCTGAAATGTGGCCCCCCCCCCTCCTTTCCATAGATGGACAAGACACCATCATCAAATAAAGGGAAAGATGAAAGCAAGGGCTCATTCAGCGCTAATATTTGTACAATTTGTGCTATTTTTTCACATTCCGGGGGTAAGTTTGTTTTAAATATTTATAAAAGGGATTATTTTATTGAACTGTGAACTCAAGTTGAGTAAATAAAATCTATTTCTAACTAAACCGGATTCACAAAAGATTTGTGCATTAACATTTTTATAAAAGAAATTTATTCCCGGAAGCTCCTGATATTTTCACCATAATAAATAGAAATGACCAATGTCGCACTAAAGACCTATTTCTAATCTTCAGACAGACTCTTCAACAAAGGAGTGGTCACTGTAGAATACACTTGTATATCTATTCATGAATAGCTAAAGATCAACTTGCTTGTTTGTTGTTTTCTTTATATATTTACATATATAGGCGACAACAAAATTAACCATTTTGTGATATTTTCTCATTAGCTTGATGCCTTTTATGAATTTTCCAGAATATCCAGTTTAGTTGCTAGGGCACAATCGAGGAGTTGTTGATGACTGGCAGTTCACATGGTGTGTATGTATGGAATATTTTAGTATTTACTATAAACTTTAATGTTCCACGTGTCTTTGAAATAAAAAAACAATCATCATAAGAGAGAGATATCGTGCCGAAATGGCTGAAAACCAGTTCCGGAGAAGTGAAGAAAACCCTACTACCAATCCTTGCCAGAGCTGTGCAGGCGGTACCACAACGACCAACGCTTGTATATATATAATTTTCCTCATAGTAGTAACATAAAGGTCACCCAGGTTACTGGAGCGCATATATCATATTTATAGCTATATATATTATAAAATATATATTTATAACATGATTTTATTTCATATCACTAGAGCCAAAACATTAGACATTCATATTTTCATTTATTTTTATATTGAGACGGTGTCAAAAGATGTTTGGAAGTACACAATCCTGTAGCCATGAAATAAGCATGGATTAAGAAGAGGCAGTCAGTAATCAAGCTCCCAGACAAATAACAATAGTAGCGGAGATAAGCCGCTAGGTATCCTATCTGTACTTATCAGAAGATAGGAACATGAGAGATATGGCCCTGGTCACACCAACTCTAAAAATAAAAAAGCTGAGTCAATTGTTCATCTTTGACCCTGAGCAGATTGTAGCGCGCTTCCAACTTCACGGAACTCTTTGCCATCAAATGGTTGACTCCAATCTTCGGTGAAATATTTCTATGCAAAGTTTCAGTTGAAGATATAGCATTTTATTTTTACCTGTTGCAAACAAGACACGCTATATCAGATCTGGATAATTGCGCGTGAAACTATTTACAATAATTGTAGTAGAGTAGGTAACAGAATTGTCAAAAAGAAAATAAACAACTAGGAAAAAGAGCATTGAATAAACATATACATTAAACAAATAAGCAACAACATAAGCAGATAGAAGAAATCGCAAGGTATTGATTCATTGCTTTATTAAATACCACTACTTCATGTTAACATGCAAATATTTTTCATACTATTAATTCTTTTTACAAATCACGATTATTATATGCCACATGTTATTTTTACAAAAAAAAAAAATCTCCAAATGCGATAAAAATAATAAATAAAAAATATTTTAAGAAAAAGACATTTCCTTATCGTGCAACAAAAAGTTTCTGAAAGTCAACAACTTTTATTTGCACGATCAGAAGATGCCTTTTTCTTAATTTATTTACCTGATCCTGTAACTATTTCATTTTTGTACAAAATTTTCACACATAGATGAAAAATAGTTATATCAAAACGTATACAGAGTTAGGATTATTGAAGCTGTTTTATAAGGATTCAAATTTTATATATTCAAACATTTATATTTCTCATTTTTTTTAAATATATAAATATTGTAACAAAGTATTTATTTTTTATTAGCAGAGTATTATTATTTTTTGTTTATATTTTGCTATACTCTGTACACTTCCCTCTTTTGCTTATCTTTTGTTTATCACTCATAGTTTGTTCTCAGGCCTCACCTGTCAATGATACCCTGGCCACCCATCCCCAGGACCCTCCAACTGTACTTTATCTATATTCCGCTTTATGCGTCCATCGGGGCTCAAAAATCATTCATTTTAGTTAGCAGCCCCGTAAATAAAGATATTTCCATAGTTTGTTCTTGCCTGAAATAAATTGTTGTGTCATCCCGAAGTTGGTCTTCCCTAATTTTCCACGTGGCAATATGTATTCGGTGGAAACATGCGATTTTTTAAAAATAACAATATATGATTAACAATATTCTCATTACTTTTAAAATATCCATATAACATATGTCCTATCAATCTGATATTATTCAATTTGCTTTCTTTTAAATTAACTTATTTGAGTATTTAGACTTAATATAAAGGGAATGCATTAGCGCGCCATCTGTTATAAAAAATTGTAACTATTTATGATCCAATGATTTATTTTTAATGAAAACAATTTTCTACTGCCCTTAATGCAATGATACAATAATAAAATATATTATTATTATTTCTATGATTGCAGTAAGGAAAGTAGAAAATAATGTTTTATATAAAAATAAAAATTTATTTTTCAAAAAGGTTACAAGTTTTTATCTAAAAAGTGTAGCGAATGGTCAGTCTATTTACATATTTTTATTTACAACTTCAATAAATGACAACAGTAAAAGTAAACAAAGATATTTACATTTGCTATCTTGACTTCTGGTCAGTGCTGTGGCCTTTGCCGTTATGGTCCCCTGATGTCCTGCAGCTCTCCAGCAGTCTTTCTATGGCCTCTCCTAGTGGCTCCTCGATAAGATGGTCCCCTGGCCTTGATCCATTCTTGTCTGTCAGGTCTCCTGTCATCTGCTCTAGGTCGTTCTCCTGGATCTCTTCTATGGTCGTCGTATCCCTGTGCTCCATGTCCGGTGTTCCACCTTCCTCGTCATCACATGCCAGCTCCCTACATCGTTCCAACAATCTATCCATGGCTTCCATTTCTTTATTTCTCTGTAACTTATCGTAAGGTTCATTCTTCTTTTCTGTTGAGATAATTTCCATCGTCTTTTTTAACACCAGGGATTGAATATATGCAAAGTCCCTTTTTCTTATGTTTATTTCCTTCCTGTATTGTTTGTTATATTTGGTTACTATTCCATCCCATGTTAAGACTATCGGCACTACTTTTACGGGCATTTTTTCAGTTTGGGCCATTTCCCTCGCCAGTAGCTGGTATTTTCTTTTCTTTGTCAGCTCCGTAGTTTGGATATTGTCTTGGGAGGTAACGCCTATCTCTATGATTGTTATGTCTTTTTTATTTTGTCATATTCTATTATATCAGGTTTGTTAGCTCTGATATTGATATCGCTTATCATTGGCAGGTCCGTTATTATCTTGGCTTATGTATTTTCAATCTTAGTCGTTATTTTGTGGAGCTTTATCTTCTTGTTCTCTGTGAAATTATATTTGAATATATGTAATAATAATAATAATAATACATGTCATACCTCCAAAATAACTTTACTAGGTACCGCTCAAAAAGAGCAACCTAGCTTATGATATTTACATCAATAAATAATATTAAAATACAAACATTAGGCCTCCAGGGAAAAGTTTCTTTTTAACAAATTATTTCTTAATAAATATCTCTAACTTTCAGGCAAGAAAGCCCTTCTCCAGGAGTAAATATTTACATTGTAATCGTCAATAGAATAAGAATTAAAAACAAATAAAATGCTTAAGATGTAATGCTATGTGAAGGTTATTCACATATTAAAACAAAGTGTCCAATGCGAGATCCCGGTTCATGGCTGTCGGGAATCGAGGGTTTTAATCACTCGTCCACCGACTTCTATATTCACGTCATAAAGAGTTCGAATTTCTACTAATATAAATATTTATAATACAATATAATGCAGCTTGTGATTGTAAAACGACATTTGAAAATTATCCCGCATGAGTTTCTTTTCAACGAAAAATCAAAATTTATTCCAAAGAGAAACAACGATTATTTCCAACCTTAGGGATGAAGTATGAAAGGATGAATTGTGAAGAGTAATGATAAACGGAAAAATAAAAGTGTCCAGGGATGGGAATCGAACCCACAGTGTTCCGCTTACCGGGCAGATGCCATGTCCACTAGGCTACTCTGGACGTATTTTATATTTATTATCATAAAGATAGAGGTTGCCTGGCCGGCATTCATATTTATATGAAAAATGACACTTCGGCCAGTTGGAGTTTTTTATTTTCTCAACGTTTCGACAAAAATATTTTGTCTTCGTCAGGAGAAGTAAATAAAAATAAAGCATTTGGCAAGGCGTTAAAAATTGGAGAAGAATTTTTAACGCCTTGCCAAATGCTTTATTTTTATTTACTTCTCCTGACGAAGACAAAAGATTTTGGTAGAAACGTTGAGAAAATAAAAAACTTTAACTGTCCGAAGTATCTATTTTTCATATAAATATTTATTAGTTCGAAGTAATTCTTATGCAAAATGTAACATTAAAAAACTTTTATTTATTATTATTCTGTCTCTCTAATTAACACACTTCACTATATTTGAATAAAAGTAAAACATATTCGTATCTTTTTATAAATTCATGTGATATCTATCCTTAAATTTTGTAACTGTAACGTTTCCTATTTAGAAATAAGGAATAATCACAATACTTTGTGTTTTAATATTTAATGTAATACAACAAGGTTAACTATAATATATAAACAAAAAAATATCTTACGTAAAATTAGAAAAAGAAAGAAAATACAGTTTTGCCGACTGCCTAACTATAAAGAAAAATCATAGAATAATTAAATATTTTATATAAATACGAATCATGTTACAGTAACAATTATTATTTTTTGGAAAGGGGCTCATCAGTGGCGAGCCTTCTCAGGGATTTCGATAATTCAATCCACAAATAGCTACAACTATTGAATGTTTATTCTGCCCTCATAGTCTACATTTGAAGATTTACTCTTGGTGATGATATTTAACATAACTAAGAAACATTCTTCTGTAATTGTAGACAAATATTAGAAATATCTATTTGTTTCGAGCACAGATCTTCTTCTTAAAGGACAAGACAACAGATACAAAGGCCTATATAGACAACATTAATAATAATATACAATTAAGTATTATGATGCATTAGTGCGCCATCTGTTATGAAAATTCGAAACTATTATAGACGCGTATGACTCTTTTAAAAATAAAACAATTTCTACTTCCCTTACTGCAATGGAAAAATTAATGGGAGGGCCTTGCAAAAATGCAATATAACAGCGGTATGGTAGATTAAACTGGTGAAACTGCTGGGAGAGTTCACCACTAATGAGTCAGGCCCTCCCATTAATTTTTCCATTGCAGTAAGGGCAGTAGAAATTGTTTTATTTTTAAAAGAATCATACGCGTCTATAATAGTTTTGAAACAATAAAGTATACAACCACACTACCAACTCCTAAACAAAGCGAGGTACAGTAGAAAACAATACTATTTATAGGTGAAGTCCATTTACAAAGAGTTAGCTCACATCGATCTGTTGTGTAATTTCTAAGAAATAAATATTTATTTCTGTACAATGGAGTACAAAGGCTACATTGAAGAATAGGAATTTTTAAAGACGTCATTCATGATATGTGTTATCTTTCTTGAGGATTGCCGCGATATTTATAAAGAAAACATTCCGGTTTCAAGTCGTGGAGTTCCTTTTTTATAGAAAGAATTATAATAAACGTTCATCCTTTGACTTATATTTTAATAATATAAACAAACAAGCCCCAGGGTTAAGTTTCTTGCACCATTTTTATTTCTCAAGCTTTAGGGCTAACATGCCTCTCAACAGGAGCACCTAGAAGTTCAAATTCACATAAATAGGTATCGCTCAGCAAGAGCAACCTAGTTCATGATAATTGAAACAGTGAATAATATGTGAAGGTTATTCACATATTAATCAAATTTTAACGCGGGAATCAATCCCGGTTCATGGCTGTCGGGAATCGAGCGTGTTACCCTCTCATCCACCGACTTTATACTACCTAGAAGTATAACTTCCAGCTAACTATACACGCCTTTATACTGGAGTGTATAGTTCGCTGGAAGTTATGTTTCTAGAAGCTCCTGTTGAAAAGAGCATGTTTGCCCGAAAGCTAGGGAAATTAAAATGATACAAGAAACTTAACCCTTTAATGCTTGTTGATATTATTAAATAGAATTATATGCCCAAAGTATTATCTCTCCCTTTAAAAATGCAACAAAAACAACGTATTTTGTCTATATCCCCTGTGCAGAACGTAACGGGAGTCTTGAAGAATGTGCCTCAACAACAGCTTTGGTAAATTCAGTTAAACTTAACCGGTATATCATGGTTTCACGTCACGGCGGTAATCAGAGAGTAGAGACGATGCCTCTACTTTACAATATCTCACGAGAAGAACCATGAAATAAGCCGAATCTCCCGAAAAGGTGTTGATATGTTTTAGAGCCGATTTTCAGGTCATGATACAATACAAAATTACTAGAAGATGGCATTCATATGCCAAACATGGCACATCTCGCTTTGATATGCATCAAAAACAATGGATTTGTCCATCTCTTCTCATAGTTGGAATTAATAATTTGGCAGCGTCACCTAATTGGGTCTTCAGTCTTGTGAAATAAGTAGCTGTCGCAATTCAGACTAATTTCGATTTAATGTTGGAGTATTTCTTCTTGAAACCGATAGATTTGTTTTAAAGTAGTTTGGTAGAGATTAAATTGATTCTCTCAAATTACAGATTGAAGATGGAAGTAAATATTCAAAGCTACTTTTTAATTTAAAAGTGACGAATATATGCAATTATCAAACTGAAGATGAGAACCAGAGATGTCTCTTTGTGAAAAAATAATACAAATATGATATTGTACTGGGATAAGGTGCATAAATTAAAAAAAAGGCATCTCCTTATCGTGAAACTGAAAGTTGCTGATGGCTTGAGCCATCTATCGGAATAAATATCAACTATTCTCGTTGATTTTTAACGCGTCCGTGGTTAGCTTTTCTTGATTAATCAAGAATGGGTATTTGGCCAATTCTGGAATAATTAAAAATCAATGAGAATAGTTTAAATTTATTCCGATAGATGGCGCAAGCCATCAGCAACTTTCAGTTGCGCGATAAGGAGATGCCTGCCTCTTTCCATAGTTTTTGCTAAACACCATAACAAAAATAAGCCTTCAAATGCAGACTATTTAATCAGAATTAACATTCAATAATTATAGAGATATTCTGGATTACACTCATGGACAAAACTTAAGGAAGTATGAAAATCTTTTATTTGGCCGGTCGTCTGTTTATTGAAAGGAGACAGAGGCAATTTTGTTCACACTTGGTTATCTCGTGTCTTCAATAAAGGTCACTGTGTATCAAATATCTTTCAGAGTTATTGTCTGAATCCCGATATATATGATAAAAGGTACACCCTCCTTATGTTTTGTCCATAAGTGTAAATTGGTGAAATCGTTGAGAGATGGTTCACCACTGAAGAACCAAACCTTTCCAATCTTCAGTTCACTCAATGTATAAATTCGTCATTTATACTCAAAAATAGCTTTAAGTACTTTCATCCTCCTCAATAGAACGAGTTCAGTATGTATTGTTGTATTATAGATAAATATGTTTCTCCCATAATTATCAGATTGTAGTTTTTCTGTGAGATTTACTATAAATATAAACACCCCATAATATTGTAGCATAAGCCGTCTTCATGGAACAGGAAGTTCGTGCCAGCGCCGGATTGTTCCACTCGAACTCGCGCTAGTGCTTCTTTTCTTTGCTCTCTCATAAACAACCTGTATAAACTTTATATCGAAAGAAGACCCAACTTGCCCCCACTGCCAAGATGAAGACCAAACCGTAGACCACCTCCTCTTCACTTGCCCAACCTTCCAATACCAAAGATTCCAGACAGCCACTCTCCTAGGTATCACCAACATATGTCCAGCATCCCTAGAAAATCTCCCAAGAAAGAAATCTGCCTGGCGACACCTCATTAATTGGACTTCCACTGGCATTGTATATAAATCCAAGAAGACTTAGGTCAGAAGGACATCCCGGGTAGTTGGCGACTTCTGTACGCTCCAGGAACCTGGGTTACTTAAATAAATAATATAAACTTCATATACATTTTTTTTCGCTTATTAAATTGTTCTTAATTGCCATACGACTTGCTAATTATTTCATCACTACAATATAAATAAGATTAAATACAATTTATTATTGTAGTAAGGGCAGTAGAAAATTGTTTTATTCAAAAAGAATCATACGTGTAAAAAACAGTTCAAATTTCTGATAAACGCCTTAATGTTTATATGTTTAGAGGTATAAGGTATATCCACTTTAATATCTCACTAATTGATTCTCTAATATTACGTGACCTTAATTAACTAATTAGGGTTGATATCATTAAACAATCAGCGTGCAGTGTTTTTTTCAGCTCAGTGGTTGCATCAAGCGACATTATTTCTAAATTTTATATGAGATAGTGTGTTCCACTCAATTCTCTGAATTTATTCTTTCTTGTGTGTGTGTGATAATAAAAATGTTTTTTTTTTATCATTCTATTTATTACTTTCAAAAATAGGGGAACACACAGAGGGTCGGTGGAAGGCTGGTTAAACCGTTTGGTTTTCGATCACTATGACCCGGGTTCGATTCCCGCATTGGACACTTTTTTTTCTGTTTAAAAAAAAAAATACTCCAATGGCCTCCGATTCTTTCAAAAAAGTCCAACCCCACCAGCGAGTGCAAGTAACCAAACGGGGCTCTGGCACATTTGTAAGTGCAAAGTCGAACTGCTTTTCACATGTGTAGACATGTGGTGCGCTTACAGCAAAAGCAGTCGCTAACTACCCACCATGATTATCATGGCCTGTACCACGTGTACTAGGGATAAGCAAAAAAAAAAAAAAAAAGATAGACACTTCGGCCACAGTTAAAGTTTTATTTTCTCAAAAACTTCAACTGGCCAAAGTGTCTATTTTTTAAAAGAAATATTATTGCCATCCAGGCAGCCTCTATCTTTATTCTATTTATTATTGAGAAAAAAATGTTTACAGTGTTGTATTTTGGATCGACATTGAATTTAGATTTTGAATCTTTGTTTTAATGGTCTATAGCGGCTAGCGTTTCCTTATCCTATAATGATAAACTTCAACAGCGTAAGAAAAGGTCGATTTCATGATGTCGGCATATTGCGTTGAATTATAATAAAGATTTATAACTGATCTTTACATTATAATTAAAAATTATTTGATCACTTTCAAGTCAGTATTATCGGATGTTACAAGGAACACAGGAAAGAAATCGTTAAAAGTACAGAAGGAAAAAGCTTTACAAAATTATTCAGTCGGAAGGTCGTAAACTTTTAACAACCTGGGGAAATGTACATTAGCTTTATACTTTGACATTTTACATCAGCATGCCACATTGTCTTTCTACCTTAGTATTCTACATTGGATAAATACATAGGAAAATCCGTTACTTTATTATATAACAAAATTATCGTATTTTAAAAAAATCAGAATACGTTATTTTAATGCTATCTCACTCTATCCAATAAATTTTACACATTTTTGGGAATTTCTTATATAAATCATCTAAACTACTATTCATACGGACAAGGGCACCTCAGTTGGCCGGTATTGTGATCAGGGTGTATGGACTGATCTGATCTGCTCCATGGACCAGACAACACTACCATCTAAACTACCATCCATACGGACAAGGCACCTCAGTTGGCCGGTATTGTGAGCAGGGTGCATGAACCGATCTGATCTTCTTCATAGATCAGACACCATCACCATCTAAATTACCATCCATACGGACAAGGCACCTCAGTTGGCCGGTATTGTGAGCAGGGTGCATGAACCGATCTGATCTGCTCCATGGACCAGACACAACACCACCATCTAAACTACCATCCATACGGACAAGGCACCTCAGTTGGCCGGTATTGTGAGCAGGGTGCATGAACCGATCTGATCTGCTCCATGGACCAGACACAACACCACCATCTAAACTACTATCCATACCGACAAGGCACCTCAGTTGGCCGGTATTGTGATCAGAGTGCATGGACCGATCTGATCTTCTTCATGGACCAGACACCATCACCATCTAAACTACCATCAATACGGACAAGGCACCTCAGTTGGCCGGTATTGTGATCAGGGTGCATGGACCGATCTGATCTTCTTCATGGACCAGACACCATCACCATCTAAACTACCATCAATACGGACAAGGCACCTCAGTTGGCCGGTATTGTGAGCAGGGTGCATGGACTGATCTGATCTTCTACATGGACAAGACACCACCACCATCTAAACTAACATCAATACGGACAAGGCACCTCAGTTGACCGGTATTGTGATCAGGGTACATGGACCGATCTGATCTTCTTCATGGACCAGACACCATCACCATCTAAACTACCATCCATACGGACAAGGCACCTCAGTTGACCGGGATTGTGATCAGGGTACATGGACTGATCTGATCTGCTCCATGGACAAGACACCACCACCATCTAAACTACCATCCATACGGACAAGGCACCTCAGTTGGCCGGTATTGTGATCAGGGTGCATGAACCGATCTGATCTGCTACATGGACCAGACAACACCACCATCTAAACTACCATCCATACGGACAAGGCACCTCAGTTGACCGGTGTTGTGATCAGGGTGCATGAACCGATCTGATCTGCTACATGGACCAGACAACACCACCATCTAAACTATCTCTGCAGACCTTACTGCCCCAGGATAGAAAATACGAGATGATAAGGTTTGGTTCATTATTAACCCTCCCATCGGTTTCATCAAATTAATCTCCAGACCCCTCTACTATTTATTGGAGACTGGTGTTTCTTACATAATGTGAATTTTTATAGAAAGCTGGTAAGCAGCAAATATGGTTTATGAAGCAGAACAGGTATAGGTAAACATATAATATATATAAATAAATTATCAACAACAACAATAAAAATCCTTTATTAAAGAAACACGTCCCATACAGGATTCTTCTAGTTGGATAAATAGAAGCAACATTTATCTACAGAAGTGGAGTATGACATCAATCTTTTTTAAGTAGGGTCGCTCTTCTTTGTAACGCCTTTTTCACTGTGCTGTTCTCCAGAATTTGTGAGGAGCCAATACATTGGTCTTGCTTTTCACTACTTTTTTCAATAAAGCATATGGCGAACTGTATTCATAAGGCATCTTCTGGCGGATAATTACTCATAAATAAATTATCAAAAATGTATAGTTAAAATAATTTTATTTAAACACTAACATTTTGCAAAAATGAACATGATTCTAAAAACTATAGGCAATTATATTACGTATTTCTAACATTTATCGTGCCTCAGTCACATGTCAAGGGTTCTATTTGAGATGAAACATATTTTGTAACATTGATTTCCAGTAAGGCTTGAATCCTATCTTTGACGATGTCACCAAACAAGGAATAAACAGCACTCGGGTTATCTAAATGGGACAGATATATATTTCAGAAGAGAGAGTAAACTGTCACTTTGGCGATAATACCTTGAAAACAGTCTTATCTTGGGCTGGTTTATGGCCAGATAGAGGAAACTTCCGACTATTTTAGGCAAAAAACATTTAGGATCATTTTTAGAATCGTCAGTTAATATAAGTTCTCTGTACAGTTAGTTATTGAACAACGATATTTACTACCAATTCTACAGTTTGGCAGTAATGATGAGAATATCGTTATAAAAATTGAATTAAATAAGATTACTAAAAGGCATTGAGTTTTTGTTATTTTCTCCACGAAGACTGGAAAAAGCCTTTGACCATTTTCTTTGCTGATGCATTCTTTTTTCTTTATTTATTTCTTTCTTGGATTCTGGGACAATTCTATGCAAGACGAAATGTCATAATATAGAGCTTTGATTGTTGTCGAACGAATATGTATCTCGAATCATATTTTCAGGATTATTCAAATTTCCTTTGTTTCAAAACCTATATACACACACACAATGTACTCTCTCTTGATTTGTCCACTTGACATTTGATTGAAACCTGCATTAAGAAAATAATATAGCAAAATTAAGGTGAAAACATTAGGCTTCCAGGGATAAGTTTCTTTTTAGAGGGATAATTCTTATCCAAGGATATAGTTTTTCGTAAGAAAGAAAGAAAATTATTCCTGGAAGTCTAATGTTTTCACATTAATATCGATACAGGGGATTATTCTATTGAATTCTATATACAGTTACGAGCGTCATGCGTTCTTAATTTTTCATCTCTGTCATCGTTTGCTTTTTTTTTTTTGGAATGGCGCTCTCCTATTGGTTGGCTACGATCACGCCACCTTTGCCCCCCCCCCCCCCCATCATGCCCCCCCACTCGCTTTTTGGTTTTTGTAACTATTGTGTTGGAGCGGGTCGCTCCTTAAATAAATGCATATATTAGTTAATAACTAAATGGAATCCTCTCTTTCTTTTTCCCAGTAAGAGACGCCTACGGAAGCCATCAGTACATAGACAGATAAAGCACATAGGCTATAGTTATTAACTAATATATGCATTTATTTAAGGCGCCAATTTATAATTGTAACAAATAGTATTTGAATAAAAACATTCAATCGGGTAAAACACGGGCGTTGCCCGGGTCATTCGGCTAGTATAGTATAATCGTTATCTCCAATACATTCTTGCACAACCTCACAAGTAAATAGAAATCCTCAAATGGATTATATAATTTGGTAAGCGCAAATAAATACTATTTTACAAGTATAAAACACTTGACGTATTTATGATTTATTTGAGGAAGTGCAATGCACAATGTATTTATTTATGAATATATGGATATATATATATTAGTATCTTTTTGAAGATTGAGCAATCCATAATTGAAATTATATCCAACAAAGATGCATATATTGGATTTATAATTATTTAATTGTTCCAATATTTCGAGGGGAAACTCGCCTCTCTTTATCGAGGATGATTGTCTTTTTCATGCTAAAAGCATGTTTTAGTGAAAAACACAAACATCCTCGATAAAGAGAGGCGAGTTTCCCCTCGAAAAAGTGGAACATTAAAATAATTATAAATCCAATATATGCATCTTTGTTGAATATAATATTAGTATCTGTAAAGCTTGTATTTAAAGTTTCCTTGAATATCCATACAACGTATTCATTAATAATCCCATATGACATAAGCTAAATAAGCCTAATACAAAAGTAGAACGTTAAGTAGATTCAACTGGTGAAAACGCTGGGAAGGTTTATAAATGATCACCATGCCCTATCTTTATAGTTTTCTTCACTACAGTGTATTTTGTTTATAAATTCAATTGCCATCTACCGATAAAATTTGTAACAAATAAATTTACTGGAAATGTATTTATTTCCAGTAAATTTATTTGTTACAAAAAAGTTTATTTTGTGTTGTGTATTATGATATATGTATAAATAATATTTAGTGGCTGAAGTGAGTGCGCGCATAGATTATTTCATGTTTTAGTAATTTTTCAAGTATGCAATGTACTTGTATAAAAGGTAGTCGCAACCCTATCTATAACTTGAATATAAGTTAAAACCTCCAACGAAAGACTACCTCTCTGAACGACCACTTCTTCGAGTACCCATCATAGTAAATCCAAATTGAGGTGTCCCGATCTAATCCAACCTCCTCCAATATACCTCCAAGTTATCCTAAGAGTAAACCTGTCTCTCGAGGGAGGTTCTACTGAATCTTGGCGTGGCACTGAGGCTTCAATGGATGTCTAGCATCAAAAGATGGCATACAAGAGCTAGAATTACCTCGGATCATAGCAAGAGATAACACTCTTTTAAACTCCTTCAATGATTTATTCTTACGTATTATAAAGGTAAGACAAAATGCTTTAAATAAAAGCTTATTTTGTTATTTTATACATTTAATTATGATTTTTTTTTAATGAGAGACACTTCGGCTAGAAATTTTTTTTTCTCAACGCTTCGACAAAAATCTTTTGCTCCTCGACAGGAAAAAATAAAGTATTTGACACTTATAAATGAGAAACATTTATAACATCTTGTCAAATGCTTTATTTTTGTTTTTACTGTCGAGAACAAAAGATTTTTGTCGAAACGTCGAGAATTTTTTTTCTGGCTGAAGTGTCTCAAATTTTTAGAAATATAAATGCCGGCAAAGGCAACCTCCAACTTCAAGATATAATGAGGATGATTTCTTGACCCGTAACGCCATTAATTGATGAAAAAGCTGGATATAACATGTTTTTGTGGAATGGTTTTTATGGTTAAATTATGACATGCGTGTTTCTGGCAATTATCTTCTTATGATTAAACTATTTTTTACTGTGAATTTTAATGATATATTGCTATCTTCATTTACGTCAGATGAAATGATCTAACACAATCATTAGAATCTTTCTATATGAAGAGAAGTAATTTTATTAGATATACGAGGAATTTTTCCTTCTATCGGATTCAAACAAGCAATCAAATTTTGGAAATAAAGAAAAGTGTCGCGCGAATCAAATTAAATTTTCAGAGAAAATAAGAATGAAGTAATATGGTATGTAATATCTATGGAAGTGTGTGCAAATTGGCATATTTCTTTGTTCAGTCAGAAATTTCAGAGAGATTTTCCCCTTTGAACAAGGAAAACTTACGCAAAAATTTTGTCAAAGTTATTTGACGATCTTAAAATAAGGTGAAAAACCTTTGATTCAAGATGCGGGATTTTACCTATTAGGAAATTGTGATTTTCAACATCCTCTTTGATGATTTTTTTACTCTTTCTCCCAAGTAAAAAAAAAAACCTTGATTACTAGGATTTCATTTTATTACCTTATAAAGGTAAAATGTCTGTGAAAAAGGAACATCAATAAAAATCATGAAGAAGAAAGAAGAATGTTTTGATATTAAGAACAAAGAATGTTCTTTAATTTTTAAATAACCTTTTGTATTTAGATATATAATATTTTCCATTTAATAATTTCTTGATTTTATAATGTTGTGCTAAGTATATAAGCCAATAAATATACTCGTATTTTATATCGAAATTTTCCAACTCTTCAATTTAAAATCAACAACACCACATTTGAAACCTTTTAAAAATCGTGATTGAGAATTGAAGTTAGAATGTGTGATAAAAATATCAAATTGATTTTACTCAATGCTGTTTTTATGTTCTTCTCAAACACTCGATCGATTGGCAAAAGTTGAGAATATTTGAACTCAAATATTAAACTTGTGTGTGTGTTTGGATCCTCAACCTTATAAAAAATAAAACGACTATTGAAAACATTTGAAGTTTATAAACCACTATCTTTTCTATCTAGAAACTTTTTAACGAACAAATATATTCAACACTTCTCCTGACGAAGACAAAAGATTGTTTGTCGAAACGTTGAGAAAAATAAAAAACTCGAACAGGCCGAAGTGTCTATTTTTCATAGAAATATATTCAAATTACGAAGAAATCCAGGGGGGGGGGTGACCCTGGACGGGACAGGTGGAGTATGTCTGGAGTTCTGAACTCCTGGTACCCAAGACATGAAGGCTCTCCCACTATGTCCAGCTAAATGTTAACAGTCATATTCCTACCTACATCAGATGTCCCATCAACAGGAAACGTATCTTCCCATCCCTGGGCACTTTATTTTTCCATTTATCATTACTCTTCACAATTCAAAAATTCAAATGTCGTTTTACAGGTAACGCATCTAAATACTCCAATGAATGGAGATAAGCACCACCACCAGAAATAGCGGTTCGGAAAAAAACGATATTACTAGAAACGTTGCAGTCAAGGCTTCAGGGTCAAGACAAGATGGTCAAATTTCAAAATTTAGATTCTCTCTCTCTGCACTAAACATTCTTTTGTTGTTTTACAATGGTTATTCTAAAGTTTCACATTGATCACCTCAAGACTCTAAAAAATAGAAATATAACTTTCGATTATTTTTATATATGATTCACTTTCAGCTCCAGAATTTTTTGTTGGATGTTTTTCAACGGCTATACATTCCAAATTTTAATAGAAATACGGTACTTAGAATCTAATTGTATTCTTTCTATTCATTTTATTATTTCGCTTATACAATGTATCCAAAGTATATTAATCTTTATTTGCATATTAGGGATTCTAAAGAGATCTGCCAGGAATAATTTCATTTAAGATTTTATATCGATATTTTAATAAATCAAGAAAAGTCAACCACGAACACGTTTCGAGTTGTTGGCCCTCGTCAGCGTGGTGAAAACTGTACCTCTAAGACCAAAATTGATCCCAGAGGCTTCCTGAGAAATCAAGAAATAAGTTTTTAAGGCTAAGGTTGCGTAAATACGTTTTCATGTGAAAAAACAATAAAAAATATAAAAAGGTCAGGTGTTGATATTATAATATAAATAAGTTGTTATATATATATAGGTATGCTTCTATATACATACAAAGAACAAATGACGCGTATAAAGGAAATGAAACGTGATGAAAACTTGAAAACCACTAACTTCAACAGGCTATGATAATTATGATAGGTAGTAGGTATTCACGAATGCTTGCACTGTAAGACAAATACATATGTAGAGAACATTTAAATACATTTTGAATTGACACGATGTGCCATAGTTCCCGTTCATTCAACTTGTGTTTGACTATATTGTGTCTTTGCATATTTGTTCTTATTGTAGCGCAATTTGCATAGTTTAATTTATTTGTGCTATAAATAGGACGTATGAATTATGTTGAAGAGTCCAGTCCAAAGTTAGGAGTCCAGTAGTCTTGTTACTTTAGATGTCTACTGTAGTTTTATCCTGGCAATAAATAATAATTGTTCAAGCAATATAGACTTGTTTTGTGGCTCAGTGCGACCCAACAGACTATATAAAATAGATATATAAGCATTCTAAACAGGCTAATATACAAGTAATAGCTAAGCTAAGCTTGTAATAGCTATACACCAAAAAAAAAAAAAAAAAAATAGCTATAGCGGTCTGGTAGACAAAGCCGGAAAAATCGCCTAAAAATCAACTAAAATAATACAAACCTTTCCACATATCTTCACTTTTTAACAGCACACACTCAATTGTATTAGGTTACTACAAAATTAGAAACTTTAGCGGAAAAAAGATCTATTTTTTTTTTTTGCATTTTCATTTAGAGCTCTTTTAAAAAGAGAGAAATATGTGACTATAGATTGTTATAAGTGACTATTTCTATATTAAAAATAAAATCAGCATTTTTTTTTTGTTCTTTTTATTTTTAACATCAACACCTGACCTATATATACAGTTAAATCTGTCTATAGCGTCCCCTCCCTCTCTAAAGCGCCCGATTTTAAATACGTAGGACGATGCGATTTACATTAAAAGTGACCTGTCTATAGCACCCCCTCTCTATAGCACCCTATTTTGGTGAGTCCCAAGAGGGGGCACTATAGACAGGTTTAACTGTATATACATACTAGGGATGTACCCGGCTTTTCGCCCAGGTTTTACTCGAGTAAAAGTTTGCCAAAGAATATTTATAAAAACATATTTACCAAGCAAATATCCTCTCTCTACTGAATTTTGTTCGTGCCTACAAAAACGATTATCTTGCTTCGCCAAAGGTCTACTTTATGGAATATCCCCCGCGAAAGAATTTTGTATCTGATATTCAAGCATGATACAGAAATATTGTCATAATCATTTTCTTACTAAAAAAAAAATACTTTTTCTGCCCAGTACTTAATCAATATCAATTTATCTTTGCTAAAAATGCGGCAATTAACTCTTCCAGATTTTTCTCTATGTCCTGTTATATAATCTCAGCCAGATTAGGTACTTATTGAAGACGTGCATAGCCTACAAACATGAATTCACTGACTTTTATATATATATCGTCTATTTCTATATTTATCTAAATATAGAGAGTTAATGACTTCTGTTTCACACAGATGGCTACGTGAAATGACAATATGGCAGCTAAATGTCACCTAGTTATGTGATATTACCAAGGTCAACTAGATGCCACATTTTGACATCTCTTTATAACCCCAATTCCGGAAGTTGCTTCTCCACACCTTTATTATTATTTTTTTAAACATCCTTTATTTTTAGTTTTAAAATAGATCGACTAATATAGTTTTTTTTGCCTATCCCTTGTACACGTGGTACAAGCCATGCTAATCATGGTGGTTGGGCCACAACGTTCAATCACGAATAAAATAATATATCTAGTCTCTCTAATGAGAAGTCGCCTGAAGAACAAGGCTGCTCTCCTGTTCTCTCTTTTTTTTTTTGCTTATTTCTAAGTACACGTGGTACAGGCCATGATAATCATGGTGTGTAGAAGTAGGCGACTGCTTTTACTGTAAGTGCACCACATGTCTACACATATGAAAAGCAGTTCGACTTTGCACTTACAAATGTGCTAGAGCCCCGTTTGGTTACTTGCACTCGCTGGTGGGGTTAGACTTTTGCAAGAATCGGGGGCCATTGGAGCATTTTATTTTAATCAGAAAAAAAGTGCCCAATGCGGGAATCGAACCCGGGTCGTAGCGGTCGAAAACCAACGGTTTAGACCATCCTTCCACCGACCCCCGACTAATATAGTAGAAATATATAATTATTATGTATTATAGGAATATCTGTAACGATTCGTTTTTCCAATAAAATAATCTCTTGGGTCAATAATGAATAAAAACATCAGACCTCCAGAGAAAATAATCTTTAAAGTTTTTTTTTAATCTCTAGCTTTCGGGCACGGAGGCCCTTCTACATTATACCGTGTTTTCTCCTGTAGAAGGGCCTCCGTGCCCGAAAGCTAGAGATAAAAAAAAATTAAGATACTTTTCTCTGGTGGCCTTTTATTCAACAAGATTCGTTTTTATTTCAACAAAAATGGTCGACGCTCAAGCCAAAATCTTCCCAGCCCTAACTCTATGATAAAATATATCGCAGCTAGGTACATGATCCTTTTGACCTCGCCAGTTTTATTGAAAAAAAAAACATCGTTTATGTTCACGTGATTTTAAATATAATAAAAAAATATTACCATTGTTTTTAGGGAAATATGCAGATGAAGATTTAAGATTTATAGAAGAATAATTAGTTTTCGAAAATTTTAATTTTGTTGAAGTTTTTTATTATTTGTTTATTATATGTTTTTATTAGTGTTAATAACGCGTTCAATGGATCTTTTCTATCAGATTTATAATAAGTGAAATATAGAAGACTACGAAATCATAGTTCAGCCAATAGGATGTAAATTAATAGTCTTTCCGAATTTCTAAGTCAAAATGAGATACTTATGAACCCACTGATGGAGCACCAGGAGAGGAAGTGGGGACGAAGACAAGACCTTTCTTCTATGATTCTTAAATCCAATTCTGGCAAAGCTCATATGTCTCAAGACATCGAGTGTCATAGTCTCTATAGCGACGGAAAACCCCTTTCGGAAGCTAAAATGATGAATTAAATGAAAAGAGCAATGAAGTTTCTCTCATTGAACTGAGCTGGCCGAATTTCCGACATCGTGTGGACGGACGGTAAAATGTTCACAGTTGCAGTCGACCACAGCTTCCAAAATCCACCGTTGGCTTATGCCTCAAGAAAACAAGACATCCAGTTGCGGTCCCACTGGGTTTCAATCAGACGAATGTCACAATCGACATTCAAGTCGTCACTTTATGGGACTTTTTTTCCACGGGCTCGACAACACTTCGCAGGTCGCAATTTCGTGCTCCAGCAAGACTCCGTTCACGGCTCCAAATGGTCGAAGCCTTCTGCTAGAAGCAGTCTTGGATTCTTAGGAAAAAACATGTAGTCTTAAACTTTCCAGATCTGTAATAGGAAAGAGTGTGGTTATTCGGAGAAAAATATATTTTATCCACAAAAGTTTGAAATCGCTCAAAAAGGCCCTGCAGCATGAGTGGGACAATATCGACGCCAACCACCCACGATGGAGTCAATCACCTAACGCCTCCAGGACTACATCAAGGACAAAGGAGTCCAGTTCGATATATTCCTTGAATAGCTTGTTTCTTTGTTATCGGTTATTAGATATATACTTTTGAATATTGAAAATTATTTCATCGAGTTATTGCAAAAATCCTTGAGTACAATAGTTTACCTATACCCTGTGTAATATCTACACGATGTAGTTAGCTATACTTCAATTTGGACGATTAAAAATGCAGACTAAGGATATGCAATTATGTATACTAAACTCATATTATATATTTAACCGCTCTTTTATAGCCTTTTTTTTAAATAAAAGTTCCTCAATTAAAAAATCTAACCAATATATTATAAAAAATATGCATATTACCGCTAGATTAGATAGTTTTCCTTTCAAACTCTACATGGCTGGTCATTAAAAATGCCGAACTAAGAAAGAATGCGAATATATAAATTATTTTATCGAATAGTGTATAATAAGAGGAACGATTGATAAAATTTCTAAGTAATTTTAAATATATCAGAAACTAGCGGACGTACCCGGCTTCGCCCGAGGTTTTACCCGAGTAAAGGTTTGTCTAACGAACATTTGCCCGTGTTTTACCCGAGTAAAGGTTTGTCTAACGAATCTCTCGATAAAGTGAACATTTTTTCCCGGTCCCTTGAAAAATACTCGATAAGTTGAATAAATTCAATATTAATCGGTACCCGAGTAAAGGTCTGTCTAACGAACATTTGTTAAAACAATTCTCTATAGACTTATAAAAAGAAATAGATATATTTTGATAATTTGAAACTGATAAAGTGATCATTTTTTCCCGGTCCCTGTGTGCCGTGTCATTCTGAATTTTGTCTTTCCTAATTTTCTACATTACAAAATCATCGTTTTATCTAGTGAACATTTTTTCCCGGTCCCTTGAAAAATACTCGATAAGGTTGAATAAATTCATGGTCGTTTATGGAAGATGGACGAAGTTCCCGGAGGTCATCTTGGGCAAGCTCCCGCGAGGCTTTTTTTCTTGTCTACTTGGCATAGCTGTGTCACCAACTCTGCCCTGATTGGTCGGTGGGTACTTTGACTGTCGGCCGGCGGCCGGGCGAATCCATTCTCGCACGGGGTCTGCCCCACTCCAAACTTTTGGCAAAGCACTTTCTAATATTAAAGATTATTGTCTTAAATAATCTTTAAGAACAAAAAGTATAATAATTGAACGATAGGAAATTATAGTAAATAATTATACTAAACTAAATGATGTAAAAATAATTATACATGAAATTTGAAATAAGTTTTAGAAAAGTTATCGTTAAGTCCACGGGAAAAGATGTAGCCAAAACAAATAGGTTTTTAACAGTGACACGTGAGCACCCGCCTCGAGACGCGCTCCTCTCTCCTAACATTACTCCCCCTCTTGAAAAAGCCTATCTCCGTCTCAATGGTGGCGCTGCTTGCGAGTTAAAGCTACAAATCTGCAAATAACTCTAAGGATATTAAAGATATTCAAGATATTATTTTTCGTAAACCTTTCCGGAGATACACCTAATAATATCCCAATATTTCACGGCGATTGGATGTATGGTTTTCGAATCCATAGAGGACACACAGACATTCAATTATATATATATATAGATTAGTTCCCAGATTAGAGCTGCCTCTGGATGCAGTAAGAGTTCTTATCCTGCTGGGCATTGAGTCGAACATAGTTAGGGGGATGACATTTGCAAGTATAGAATTATTCGAAGTGGTTGGAGAGGAAATGCGTGCAAGTCTCTCTCTCTGCAACCATGAAATTTGAAGTAAATATTACGAAATCGGATTATCGGGAAATAAGATTTTACATATTCTGTTCACGTTTCTGCTCACATGGTACGTGATGTGCTGTACGATCTTGCAGGGCCGTGCGAAAATATGTCTGTTACCTCGGAGGGTAGTGACCGAGGGACGTTGAGATTCTACATGGCCCTCCTGGATCCATTGGTTCCATATTCTTACGACGGTCAAGATATCTTTATCAGCCCGAGCAGCGTTATTACGGTAGGATGAACCGCAGTTCCGATAAGATTCTGCCGCGATTAAATTCAAATAGATGCTGGTATGGGTTTCTCCTTTTTGCACGAGACGATAAAAGACCATCTCACAAGTAACCAATAAATAATAAATAATAAATTTGGAGTAAGAGTTGTTGTTGTTGTTGTCGTGTCCAATGAAGAGCTTCAGATGTCTCTATGCATTTCTATCACAGCAGCAGCAATGTCCACTATCTCATTGGAAATTGGGTATCGTTGCCACGTTAGTCACCTTGGAAACGAACCAGAATTTGGTTGAATAGTCCAAGGGTCCAGGGGGGACCGCAGGGAGGTGTGGTCGGACTTCCCCCCCCCCCCCCCCCCCCCCGGAGTAAGAGTTTGAAAAGCACATATTGTGTAGCGAGATACGCAATTTAAACCGATCTATATTGACAATGACAATGAAAACACACTTTATTGACCATTCAGTCAATGATCACACTCAAAGAGTCAATGGGAAAGATTTACAATTATTTACAATTATCCTGACTCTGTCTGGAGTCAACAGGGGGTGTCCTCAGGGAGGGTCTGGAACATAGGAAGGCAAGGCGGCCCTGATTATTTTTACGTATTTTCTATAGAAGGTAGTTGTAAATTTTCTTATATTTAACTAACTGTGCATTCTCGATATCGTTTATATATACAGTTCGTTTTTATTAATAAAAATATTGACCTTATAACAAAAAAAATTGATGTCAGTTTATAAAGTTTTCAACATTTTTACTTTATGTGAAATTAGTAGAGGAAGGAGAGGCATGGGGAAGTTCATCATGAATAATACAGTCTAATTGAAAGATATATGTATTAAAATAAAATAGATTAAGGAAGAAAGTTCTGTAGAATGAAATAAAAGGAAAGAAAACGGTAGGAAGAAGTAGATTGTTGATCTAAGTGGAAAGCTATGAAAGAGCTCAAGATAAATAAACATGGCGACACAAAGAACTGTTCAAGAATAAATTGAAGAAGAAGGGGCTAGACCAAGGGTCGGCAAACTTTTGAGTTGGAAAGTCAAAAATTGCAATTTACAAAATATCAAAGTTTAAAAGAGCCACACAATTTTTTATTGCCAACAATAAATAGTACTCGCATAAATAATATTTGCCTATGGAACTATATAAAGAGCTTCACATCCAAAGAGCCGGCCGCATGTGGCTCGCGAGCCGCAAATTGCCGACCTCTGGGTTAGGTGATATTTCGACAGGGAAAGGCCCAACCATCTCCGAATGAAGTCCGGATCTACTTCCGTTAGCATCACCAGTCTGACTTCAGTAAATTCAGAGTAAATGTTTCAATAGGGAAGGTCATCCTCTAACTCTTGCTAATATAGAGTAAAATAGTGTTTCTATAACTTTAAACTCTTTCTAATATTCCTTCACATTAGCGAATTTATTAATTCCAAAAGAAATATAAGTATTAGTTAAAAGGAGATCCTTCGAATATAATTATGAAAAAAGTGTACCTTGATCTATGTGAAAGAAAAACATTTTTTTTTTCAAATTATTTCGAGAAATTGTTCCCTCTTTATCAATTATCTCTTTATCACTTATCAGTTATCTCTTTATCACTTTTTTTTTGTGCAATGAATTGATAAAGAGAAAGTAATTTCTCGAAATATAAAAAAGTTTTTTTTTTTAAATCACAGATCAAGGTAAGCCCTTTTTTTAAATATCATTCTAAGAAACAATATTGTAACCAAGTATTTATTATTTTTTATTAACAAATGGTCATTTTCATGATTATATTTTGCTACTCTGTAAATTCCCCTCGTGGCTTATCTTTTGTTTACCTTTCATAGTTTGTCCTTGCTTAAAATAAATTTTGTTTCCTCCTGAAGTTTTTGTCTTCCCTAATTTTCCACGTGGCAATATTTATGTGTTCTTTTGTGTATATTGAAAGAAAGTTCAGAGATCAATGCAAATTTCTTAAAAGGATTCTTTATAAAGGACAAACATTATTTTTGGAATTTTTTGCTTATTTTGGCCATCTTTCAGGCTGTTAAGTATTTTTAGTTACTTTTCTGTTGACTAGAGATCAATTAATGTGTTAATTGCCATTATCAGGCTGTTAAAAGAGAGAAAACATAGATGTATCAGATTCTCTTGAAAATATTTTTCAGCTGAAAGATAAAGTTGCATCTACGATTTTTGACAGAATTTTTATGTAAACTCGAAGATAGAATAAAATTCCTTTGTTTTTAAGTCATTTATTTTAATTTTAAAAAGCTAATTCTAACAACTATTATTAGTTTGGTGTAAACTACTGGTACTGGTAAAATATTAACCTAATTAATATTTTCTATACTAAGCAATAATGTCTACCTAAACCCGTAGTTAGATATATTAATTTTGAATATAATTGCGGACTCTTCATATCCTTAATTTTGTTCTGATCTTCTATTGTGTGTTATTCAAGTCTGTATTCATAAATGCTTTCAAAAGAGTAAATACGAATAAATTTGCCTGGTGATTTTAAACTTAGAAATAACGCTACAGAAACCAACATTGTTGTCGTGTCCAACGAAGAGCCTCAGATGTCCCCTTGCATCTCTATCACAGCAGTTCACTATCTTGGGTATGTAAAGCTCCTGTTCTGGGTCCATGTCATTTTTCTGCAAGGCTGCGGCCATTGTGGGGCATGAGAATATGTGGGTAGGTGTTAGTTCCACACCAGGACAGTTGTTGCATGTCCTGTAGGTTCTTGTGCCAGCTGGATGTATTGTCATTCCTTCATAGAAACCAATCAAAATGTTGATAGCACATGGAGTGATGGGAAGACTTCTGAACGCACAAAGCGCAGTGGTTTGAGAATTGTCACGTCGGCTATGCAACCCTTGAAGATAAAGAGAGCTCCCATGATCAATTGAAGACGATTTTGAAGCCAAAACTACACAAGAAGTTACTGATAACTCAATGCTAACGACTCTTGCATTCTAAATTAAATTAGATACTAAAAAACTCACCAAAATGCTCTGAAATAATTAAATAGAAAATTTTTAAAATCTCTATTTCCGAAAATCAAGAATCACTAAAAAAAAAAAATCTCGACCGTATTGTGACTAAGGACGAAGAAAACCGGCGATGCTTAACCCAATGGTTGGACCAAGAATTCGTCCCGGAAACATTTCTCGAAATCTTAATATAACACCATAAAAATATTTTTTAATAATTAATGACCAGTTTTATTTATCACTGCCTACTGAATGCACATGTAAAAGATTCACAGTGGAGAAGTACTATCATCAAATTGAAGGAATGTGCAAAAATGTTCGCTCAACACAATAGTGTCAAGCATGGGTCAGCATGATTAAACCACGACAGTGTCTGACCATACCTTCTATGATCACACGTAGAAGATGAACCGCTTAAACTATTTAACTAAACTTCCATCTATATTTCAGCCATAGATTTGGCCTAGCCACTTTGCCAGCTAAACACCTCTTTGGCATATTGTCAAGATTCCATTAGATCCCGTCTGGATCTCATGGAATAAAGTCCGCCCTAGGCTGACGAGGGCCATTAGCCCGAAACCATGGTCTCTAGGTGGACGCTTTTCAGTTCGCCAAAGCTGGTGTTGTGGCTTTGTCACCGACCCGAGGCCGCTATTTTGCGGCGACGCTCAATAGATGGCGTCTGGTTTTGACGGGAGAGGCGACCCATGTCTCTTTAGATCAATATCCTCACGTAAAAATTTCCATCTATATTAAACTCTTTATACATCCCATGCTCACTCGACCTTTCGCATGTCCACTATCTTCCTTTTAAATGACCATGACAACTTCCTATAAGAGTAATGCTCTATATATATATAAATTCATGATGACACATGTTTAACGAATTCGTTTTTCCTCCAGATCTCCATAATAATTTAAATAAATATTTTAGACACTATCAATTCACATAGATATGGAATGGTACTTCACAAAATCGGCAATAGTTTAGTAGAATGTAAGGAAAAGAACAAATAGAACGTTTACAAAATTTCAACCGCCATGCTAACTCGAACTTTCGCATTTTGACTATCTAAAGAACCATGACAATTTCCTATAATAGAAATGTTTCAAATTCAAGATGATACATGACGTTCAACGAATCCATTATCCATTCTCTCAAGATATATCCATATTGATCTTTTTTTTAATATTCAAAACACTATCAATGCACGCAGATATGAAGTGGTATTTCACAGAATCGGCAATAGCTTATACCACCTGCTATAGAGTAGCATATAAGACACTACCAAAAATATCGTTAATTTCACAATAGTCTGAGAAGCATGTCATAACATTTCAACATCCTTTACACAATAGATTAATAGCACATTTGCAATAAGCACAATATCCTCAGTTCAATTAATATGATAGTGGTGAAAGACAAACATCTCTATGAAGCCATCCATCTTACCGTGATAGGAATGATAAGTTTGAACATAGGCTACATTTAAAGACTCCCAGCTACTTGGCCATGAAAGTCTCGAGGCCAAAACATACATTCCAAACGTCCACAACAAATCTACAGCTTGTTAATAAGTAAAATGTACATGGGGCGTGTGGAACACCACCTTGACCTCCTTCTGTAAACTTATCGACTATGACATCTCTGGCGGCCAATATGCAAAAATGTGTAATTTAAAAGATTTAGTGTGTCATTACTCTCTTATTAAATCACTGGCTGCTCTTGCCTTATATAGATTTAACATGAGATTCAGTAGAGAGAGAATAGAGATTCATTTTCACCAGAATTTTATGATAGTTCTTGAGACACGATTTCTTCAAATGAGATGTTGTTCAACCTCCAATGAACAACTACCTCCAAGAGAGAACAGGGGGGTCTGTGGAAGGATGGTATAAACCGTTGGTTTTCGACCGCTAAGACCCGGGTTCGATTCCCGCATTGGGCACTTTTTTTCTGATAAAAAAAAAAAAATTCCAATTGCCCCCGATTCTTGAAAAAAGTCCAACCCCGACCAGCGAGTGCAAATAACCAAACGGGGCTCTGGCACATTTGTAAGTGCAAAGTCGAACTGATTTTCACATGTGTGGACATGTGGTGCACTTACAGTAAAAGCAGTCGCCAACTTCTACCCACCATGAGTATAATGGCCTGTACCACGTGTACTTAGGGATAAGAAAAAAAAGAGAACAGGAGAGCATCCTTGTTATTCAGGTGGCTTCTCATTAGAGAGAATAGATAAATACTTTTATTTGCGATCGAACGTTGTGACCCACTGTACGTATTACATCCCAAACACGATGTCAATCATCTCTGTCTTGAGCTCGATGTACCATCTAGGTGACCGTTAAGTCAGTGAGTTCCTTTAATTGGTCCATGAAGCATTAGAGAAAAAGAGAGGTTCTACTCTATATATATAAATACTATGTCTAAGTATTTAGTTATATTTCAAATATATATAATTTTGCATATTTTATCATAATTGCCTCCACATAAGATCTCTTGATCGCACAATTTCTCTTGACTATTTCAAAATAGATCCCATTTTTAAAGTGCTTGCAATATATCGTGAAAAATCTCCCCCATCCCCCCCCCCCCTTTTTTTTTTTGATAGCATACACAGATCAATTTTAGTGAATAACAGAAAAAAGCGACCTCTTTAAATTACTTTCTTTTCCATTTTTGTAAAGATGACATATATTTGTGTGGGAATAGCAAACAATTATAAATAAAAAGAAAGTTTGGAATTTTTATATAATTAAGAATTCTCAATAAAAAATTATATTATAGATTCTTCCCTGCTTATACACTTGTACTACTACTACAGCTTCCCCATGTGCACTAGGTGCAAAACCGAAGAGGCCACTCCCCAACATATACTAAATTGTATTGGAAAGGACAAAGGATCCCTGTACAGAGAACCAAGAAGAGTTCTTGAACTTCTTTATGAGCACGACCTCCAAGATCTTGTCTAATTTAGACTAATAAAAGGATAGGAGAAAAACTACTATTACACATTATACCTCTATCTTAAAAATATTTGACCTGGATCTTTAAACACAAAATGTACCCAACCCATAAAGTGTTTAAAACGGAGTTATTTTTGTTTAATTATCATAGACATATCAGAGTTTAATTATTAATCTACAGGGTGTCCAAAAAGGAAACATATAGTCGAAGAATTATCCGCCTTTAACTATTTGTTAACTAAATATGCTAGCCTCTACACACAGCAACTGCTGAAAATGTCTGGCAAGACTTGAAGACAGGTCTTCATATGGCTCTTTACAAAAATCATTTTAGAACAGTAAATCTGAAAATGGTTTGTACTATCCAGAGACTTACATATGGGGAATTCAAATAAATTCAAACTCACATAGAAGACAAACTTTAGCAGATTAAATACAACAAAAGAATATCTTTTCGTATTCTCTCTCTAGAGGATAAATACCAGATCTCTATTTTTGTAAATTCTTAAAAGTCTTGATTTTTTAATAAAATATTTGTTTAATAAAGATGAATTCTTGCTTACAAAGGCAGATTACAAAGGTTAAAACGATAAATATATTTATCATATTTATTTTTATATCATTTTTATTTTATAAAACTTCATTCCACAACCCTTTGTTTGAGACTATTTTGCACTATCTAACAGATTACAAATGGAAATATAAATTCAAACTCTCACAGAAGACAAAATTCAGCAAATTAAATACAACAAAATAACCTTTTTGTATTCTAAGGGGAATCTACCAGATCTCTATTTTCGTAAATTCCCAAATGTTTTTATAGTTTTTATAATACGTATAAAATATTTGTTTAATAAAGATTAATTCTTGTTTACAAAGGCTCGAATTACAAAGGTTAAAATGATAAACATATTTATCATATTCATTTTTATATCATTTTTATTTTCTAAAACCTTATTCCACAACCATTTGTTTGAAAATATTTTGAACTATCTAACAGATTACAAATAGAAATCAATTAAATTCAAACTCTCATAGAAGACATTTAGCAAATTAAATACAACAAAAATACCTTTTCTTATTCTAAGGGGAATCTACCAAATCTCTATTTTGGTAAATTCCCAAGTGTTTTTATAATTTTTATAATACGTATAGAATATTTGTTTAATAAATATTGAATTATTGTTTACAAAGGTTCGGATTACAAAGTTTAAAACGATAAACATATTTACCATAAAATACATTTTAATATAATTTTTATTTTATAAAACTACATTCCACAACCCTTTGTTTGAAAATATTTTGCACTATCTAACAGATTACAAATGGAAATATATTAAATTCAAACTCTCATAGAGGACATTAAGCAAATTAAATACAACAAAAATACCTTTTCTTATTCTAAGGGGAATCTAACAAATCTCTATTTTAGTAAATTCCCAAGTGTTTTTATATTTTTTATAATACGTATAAAATATTTGTTTAATAAAGATGAATTCTTTTTTACAAAGGCTCGGATTACAAAGGTTAAAACAATAAACATATTTATCATAAAATACATTTTAATATATATCAATTATAATTTCTAAAACTACATTCCACAACCCTTTGTTTCGGCTGGAAGATTAAGGACATTCGCGGAAACTTGAATTCAAGTAGGAACATCATCTGGGTGCTTTATTGTTTACGATCCCAACTAAACAATGCTTACAGGAAACAAAGAGACGAGACGTGAATTAATATTTATTGTAAGTTTGAAGGTCTTTCCACACACACAAGAAGTAGTTTCTCACTTCAACAGGATAACTTATTCATCATCTTTGAATTAGGATTTATACAAAAGACCTTCGATGTTAAAAAAAAGGTAAATTTGCTCCACCCTTGAGTATAGTTTTTTTATCTTCCTCTTTTTATATCAAATTTATGAATAAGAGATTCAAGAATAACCACATATCCTGAGGTCAACCGCCTTTTATCCTTAAAATATAATTTGCCTTCTCTCCTCTTCAAGAATAAATGTAATTGCTAATTGATTTATGTACAAAGATTAAAAAAACTCAGTGAAGGCCTTTTTTTTGTTGAAAAGAGGATTAAACATAATTAAACTAGAGTTTATCAAATCTGAACTTGTAAAACGACCATCCTTAAAAAAAAAAAAAAAAAAAAAAACTCTTCACGGCCATCAACAACAACAACAAAATAGTTCAATAAAATAGAGAGATTTGTAAAACGACATTTGAAAATTATCCCGCATGTGTTTCTTTTGAACGAAAAATCAAAATTCATCCCAAGGATAAATAATTCCCATCCCTGGACACTTTTATTTTTCCGTTTATCATTACTCTTCACAATTTATCCTTTCATACCTCATCCATAAGGTTAGAAATAATCGTTATTTCTCCTTGGGATTTATCGTTCAAAAGAAACATGCGGGATAATTTTCAAATGTCGTTTTACAATCACAAGCCGCATGATATTGTATTATAAAATAGAGAGATATTGACATACATATATTTAAATAAAAAGGCATATATTGGATAAAAATATCATTTATTTTACCAATATTTCAGTTGGCTGTTCGCCAATCTTTATCAAGGTATTATAACATTTTAAAATTTTGTCAACCACAAACTCAGCGTCACATAACGTCAATAGAATTAAGTTTAAAATTAATTTTGCTTATATTCAATGGGGAGGAAAAAATGGATATATAAATTGATATCTATATATATAAAAATCAATGTTTGTATGTTTGTTTGTTTGTATGCCCGGTATACAAATTCGCAGTAGTCACTAATTCAAACCAAAATTTCCATACATAGGTAAAAAATACGGGGAAGACGATAGGCTATTTTAAAAATATATATAAATCAATTATTAAAACTATATATTCAAATTATTCTACTTAGCTCACGAACAGCGCCCTCTATCAAATATTAGATTAAATTATGCTGATGCAAACAAATAGATAATGCTAATAACAAACAATTATAAAAAAATCTTATCTTAATATATATCACTCGGGTAGATATGCACACGGGTCAATCCCGGGGCGAAGCCCGGGTCACCCGTCTAGTATATTATATTTTCAAAATGACATACATTTGTAATTTTAAATGTAAATGTGAAACTGCAAACCAGTTCTTTTTTTTTCCCTTTTTTAAATTGTCAAATAGAAAAAATTAAACTAATGCCAGAGTGAGAGAGAAACAAGCCATTTTAATCAAAACAATAAAATCTCATTTACCTAAAATAACAGAGAGACAACAAAAAGAAGCGATCTTGTAGATTAAATTGGCGAAACCGCTGGGAGGGTTCACCACTGATGAACCAAGACTTCCCAATATATTTTTGATTGAAGTAAGGACAGTAGAAGTTTGTTTTATATTTAAAAATAAACATTCGTGTTTAAATGTTTCCATTTCTTATATGCAGATGGCAAGCTGTCGACTTATACTTAAAAAGAGTTATTTTGAATATGTTGTTAATACTTTGAAGATATATTTCTGCTACCATATTTTTCTAAGGGTTTTAGACAAATCTGACATGTTTTATATGCAGTAAAAAGAACATTTTTAAAAAGATATTTCTATATAACTCGAACACATACAATTTTTATATTTTCTTTAAATTTATTAGAAGTTTAAGCCACTATAAGTTTTAGATTGAGTATTAAACAGCAATATTTGATTATATTGTAGCGTAGAAATCAAGTCTTTGTATATATGAAGGTGTGAAAGTATTTATTGATGACGTCACCGCGACGAGTCGACAAATATTAACAGATCAACCAACTATCTACAGCTAGGGAATCTTGAACAAGCAAGCAAAGAAATATTTTAAAGCTGATTTTACAAATACAGAGTAATATATATTTTAATAATCTGTTGAATATTTTCATTGAATAATATTAAATTAAATAATAAATTATTTCTTCACCACAATATAAACAGGCCCTCTTAAAATTTTTCATCTATCCTTTTAGTTGGTTGGAAAAATTAGTGTTTAATATAAAAGTAGATGAAATAACTATTGCTGTTGATATAGACATTTTTGAAATGAAGAATACTCTATTCGTATATATGAAGAATAGTATTTTGATATAAATATATACCTAAAAATAATAAAGAAATTGTGTTCGAGGAAGTATCCTAGAATTATAAAATCTTGAATGACAATGTAAGTCAATCATTGGAAAAATCTTCGATGCATGCCAATCTATATTGAGTTCTGAAGATTCTAAAAGTCCATCTCTCTAGGTCAATTAATTTGAACTACAAAAATGTCAAGGCATATCAAGAAAGATCTCAAAATAAGAAAGAATGTGACAAGGTTTATTAACAGTGAGATGACATTGTTTAGATGCGGATGGCTCTCTCACGTCAATGTAGATTTTCCTGGAAGTAGTTGGGTTGACGTTGTTTAGTGTAGACTATGAATCAATTTCTACACAGCTTCGTATTCCAGACTTTTATATTTAAGCATTGAAATAAGATCCTTTTAAAAACACAGTGGACTTTTTAATGTTATTTACATCATCAAAGATTTATAGGTATTCACATAATCATTAGACACCTAATTATTGATTGAAAAACATATCTTGCCTGTGATAATTCCATTAAACTGACGTTGGAAAATATCTTGGACTTGATTAGAATACAATATTGGAGCATTTGCGAAGTTATCGTTAGATTGGTTCTGAGATATAAAAAGCTAGGTCGGCAAAGGAGGTAAATTTTACGCCACAAGTTATTTGCCTAAAGTAGTAAATTTTCTACCTCAGATGTATAGCACTATTTCTTTTTGTTACCGACTACAAAGTTTTGCGCTGAGATAATTTTCCTATTTTTTGAATAATAACCGAATATGCCTTCAAAAGAAGAAAATGACAGTTGACGATCATAGCTCTCTCTTCAATATTAAAAACGTCACATTATTTAGAATTAAAATGTGGTGGTGTCTTGTCCATGGAGCAGATCAGATAGGTCCATGCACCCTGATCACAATACCGGCCAACTGAGATGCCTTTTCCGTATGGATGTATTCTTCTGGATTGAATTCAAATGTAATATACGTTCTTAAGTTGCAAGATGTCGATAAATGCAATAATGATATCAGCACCTAGAAAATCTTAATCAAAGACGGCCAAGTAAACTTGACCCATATATTTGCTCCTGTTAGACTGAGAGATGAGGGAAGTTTAGCTCACGATTCCTCAAATGACAACAGAATTACCTATATAGCCCCTTTAGTCTTCTAGTAATAAGTTTGGTTTTGATGAAACTAATGATTTTAGAGTTAAGCGCTGAATTCTTGCAAATCCAAATATAAACATATCTTTATTTATCAATAATCGCTTCCCAAATCTCCATATAATAATTAATTAAAGTTTTCCAACAGATCATGAAAATGATTCGTTACTTTATATGGCAATCTTTCGCTCATAATATCACCGACCGGCCAAAATCAAATTACTACATATTACTATTCTGTTTTGGCCAGTCAGTAATCTTCTGTTTTAAAAAAAGCTTACAGGATTTCATTAAAGAACGGCGTCGCTGTTATAATCTGTTGTATTCTTCTGATTCCTAGTTGTATAAGTGACACGAGATGAATGAGGGAAGCACAGGCGTGATACAGTTACAAAAGTAGATTTCTCTACTAAGTGACTTTATTTATAGCAGTTCGAAGAAAACAGGAAAATGATACAAAGTAGACCGACTGGATGATTGAGAAGCTACGGACCGACTTTTATTTGGGAACACAGAATAGGAGGAAGATTTGGTGACAGGTTGACATGACATTAAGTGGTGCTTAATGTAAAAGCTTTGGGGTATATGAGGAATAGTATTTTGACATGAATATATACCTAAGAGTAATAATGCAATTTTGTTCGAGGAATTATCCTAGAATTTTAAAATTTTGATTGACAAGGTAAGTCAATCATGGAAAATAATCTTCGATGCATGCCAATCTATATAGAGCTCTGAAGATTCTAAATGTTCATCTCTCTAGGTCAATTAATTTGAACTACAAACATGTCAAGGAATACCAAGACAGATCTCAGCATGCAGTTCTATTCCAGTGGTACTTTATATTCCGTTTAACGAGGTACCGAGATCTTGAAAATATAAACGTGATTTCTCTACAATTTACTAAGTAAAATCCCAACAATGGGATATTGATTCTAACATATTATCCCAACGTGAATCCCTACAATGGTATCCCAACACGCCGAGATCTATCCCAACCTGAATCCCTGCAGAGATGGTAACATGAAGGCATCCCAAAGTGGAATCCCACCACGAGATCTTAACGTGTATCCATACCAAGGTTTCCAAAATCCATTTATATATTCATCCCAACTTGAATCCCTACTGTGGAATCCTAACACTAAAATCCCTATAATGGGATACCAAGGTGTGAGGATCCCCGTGACTTCCTACTGTGGAATCCTAACGTTAATCCCTAGAATGGGATACCAAGGTGTGAGGATCCCCGTGAATCCCTACTGTGGAATCCTAACACTAAAATCCCTAGAATGGGATACCAAGGTGTGAGGATCCCCGTGAATCCCTACTGTGGAATCCTAACACTAAAATCCCTAGAATGGGATACCAAGGTGTAAGGATCCCCGTGACTCCCTACGATCCCGAGGACGTACTAGAGAGAGAGCGCGGGAGGCCGACGTCAGCGCACCTACCTGCCTTGGACGGAACTGCCGGCGTATTCTCACTGACGCAGCGCTGCCTCCGTGATCTTCCACCGGAAGTCTTAGCTTCCCATAAGGATGCCGGGATAGGTGACCATGTCGGATTTCTGTAGGGAGCAGTGTCCCGGTGTAACCGCTTACATCACAAGCTGTAGGAATGAAGTCATTAGAGGACCAGCCCAGTTCAACAAACACTCCATACATTGTCTAAATACAATCCTTGATTCTTTACAATGTAAAATCTATTATTGAATATCGATTTAATGTGATTGTCTATTATATATACAGTATGTAGATTCCTACTTCATTGAATGATTAGATACCCTGCACTATTATTAACACGTCAATCGCGCTAAGATTGACACAGACGCTAGACGCTAAAACTTAATAACTTAACAGCATACGATGGTATGGAAAGCTTATTCTGTAAATTGGAAGAGTTCCAAGACCTGAAAACGAACTATTTCTGTAATACACTGTATTGTACTAGTAATTTAATCAGATAACCATTTATTAATTTACTTCTTCAGAATGTTTAATGTGACCTTGGTGATACTAGTGAAATAATAAAGATAGTCTTTTTTTTATTGAATAAACCTGTCCATTATCCTTCATCACAGTGTTTCAGTTTGAGAGAATGGTATTGATACCGTTTCTCGCTATGTACATAAATTTTTGAGAAAAATGTTCGCTTTATTATGTTAATTGGTGTCAAAATTAGTTATTTTGATCTGTAAGTTCAAGTACTTGTAACTATATATATGTAAATCATTCTTTTAGATGGAATATATTAGATTTTGGCAATTTTAAGTCCGGTATAAAATATATTTTGATATATTATTGTGTACTAAAATTACACAAAAATAGTTACACAAATATATTTTATTTTATACATATACAAAAATAGGTTTTGTTAAAAACCCGAATCACTAAATTTTAGGATTCCTCGCGTGCCTATCTCATTTTAGTTCTTAAAATTAAAGATACTTCCGCCAGTAAATCTTTTTATTATCTCGACGTTTCGGCAAAAATATTTTGTCCTCGTCAGGAGCAAACAAAACTTAAAACATTTGGCAAGGCGTTGCCATTTTAATCCTTATGAAAACTTTCTTTTTTATTTCTTGAAATTAAAGATACTTTGACCAGTAAATATTTTTATTACCTCAACGTTTCTTTTTTTATGATATCTACACTGCAAATTTAAACTACAAACACGTCAATATTTTATTTTTATGGTCCTTTCCATTTTTTCCAAAAACGTTCAATAAATACATCACCTAATAAATAAATATATATATATGCATTTTTTATATTAATCATTTATTTTAAATTATATAATCAAAATATATTATTATAATTAATATATATTATAATAAACTCTTTATCTTCAATTTTTTAATTACAATTACATTTTAAAATGTTGAATTAATTATAAAAAATAAAATCAATCAAAGAGCGGATAATTAATTATTTACAATTATTTTAAAAATTACTTATCCTACAAAAATGGCCATCTAACCATTATTTTATATGAACAAAAAGATCCATCAAGTTCTCTCATGAACCATGAATTATTTGATAGTTGACTATCACCATCTATGTAAGAACAGCTTGGTCTGACACCTGTCACAACTTCTATGGAGCTATCACAGACACCAGGCGTTTCTACGCTTCTATGTGATTTTTTATTGTAGGTCTCTTTAGTGCTTCCCTATATAAGATTCCATTAGAAGAGAAAATAGCTATGAAGTATAAAATAAGAATATAAATGGTAGCAATTCTCTCTCCACGATACAAATTATTACAGATAACTTCATTAAATCAACTTCCATCATTGCTTAACATACTGTAAATAACTACCTTTCGATTTCTTCTATCTACTTATGTTGTTGCTTATTTGTTTAATGTATATGTTTATTCAATGCTCTTTTTCTTAATTTTTTACTTTCTTTTTGATAATTCTGTTACCTACTCTACTACAATTATTGTAAATAGTTTCACGCGCAATTATCCAGATCGGATATAGCGTGTCTTGTTTGCAACTGGTAAATAAATAATTGTGTTTATTTATATGTGAAAAGTGCCAGCTTTCGGATCTTTATAATCCTTCTACAGACATAGCTATAAGTTGAGAGAATGAGGATATATAACTATCTCAACTTCTCAATTTCTCAACTTATAGCTTGCACTTTGCAAAAATAAAGAAACCCATGGCAACTGCTTATATTATTAATCCATATATTTATATAAGAATATATATATTATATTATCTAAAAACTCAAATATTTCTATATTTAAAAATATATATATCTTATTTTTATTCATTGATAATTCTACTTTTGTTATAATCGTTTTTAGAATGACTTTCAGTTTTGTTGTGAATATGCGTAGTTAACATATCTATCTTTTTTAATCACTAATATAGGATTAAATTTATAAATTATATATATTGTGAAAATAAATAATGTGTAATATTTCCTCAAGTAATTGAAAATAAAAGCTACTTGACGGTAAATAATTATCTTTTTTTATAACGACTGCACCTTCAACCTTTTATCTTATCGATCCTTTGTCTTATCAACCCTTTCTCTACCAACAAACAAATTATTCATAACATATATATATATGAAAATTTTGCCGGGAGGATATTGATCTAAAGAGACAAAGGTCGCCTCTCCCGTCAAAATAGACGTCAAAACTAGACGCCATCTATAGATATGGCCCAGCCACTTTGCCAGCTAAACACCTCTTTGGCAGATTGTCAAGATTCCATTAGATCCCGTGTGGATCTAATGGAATAAAGTCCGCCCTAGACTGACGAGGGCCATTAGCCCGAAACCATGGTCTCTAGGTGGACGCTTTTCAGTTTGCCAAAGCTGGTGTTATGGCTTTGTCACCGACCCGAGACCGCTAGTTTGCGGCGACGGTCAATAGATGGCGTCTGGTTTTGACGGGAGAGGCGACCTTTGTCTCTTTTTATATATATATATATATATATCTATTACTAGAAGTTTTCCAATGACACACTAGTAAATATGAAATACGAAATTTTGGATATCTATAAAGGTTTTATCTATTAAGAAAAGAAGAGAGTTTTAGAGCCTTGTTGTGCTATTGTTTGTGAGTGTCCTGTCATTGGAAGAAAGAGATGGCAAAGAGAACTGTACTATTGAAGCAGAGAGAGTTACTCACACAACAGGCTCGGTCAGATTGCAGGACGGTAACTGACATCCAAAGTTGGCCAATCGGCAGTACGATGTCATTCACACTGGATCCACCGTTTGACCATATGTCGTCTCGTCCATCTATTGCTGAACAGTTAAGTATTATTTTTCTTATGAGAATTGTTAAAAGTGGAAATTTTAGAATATTTCAGCGATGTAATACTTTGTTATAATTTGTATATTGCTCTAGTATTGTCTATGATAATTTACATATCTGCTTATATACCGCAGCTTTTTTAGATTTATTTTGTGTGTTGGCTAGCGGTTATGGCCGCTAATAGGCGAGCGCTGCCAGAGTGTATATATATTGTCCTTCCTTATTGTTTATAAATACCTTTAAGTAATAAAGGATCTTCGTCCTTATTTCCTCCTCATACCTACAGTGTTCTCAGAATCAAAATGTCTCTCTAAGCAATGGTCTCTATCATTATTATCGCTACTTTAATTAATATATATCTCTCTCCCTCATCATACGGAACTAGATATGCGTCGGATCTGAAGACTTTTGGGTTCTATGCTACCTGTATAGGAGCTGCTAGTATAGGAGCTCCATCTATGATTTCTTCCTGTGATGAATCTGTATAAGATCGATGGTCTTAATAAAGCTTTGTGTGTGTATCATACGGAAATTACATATTCTAATAACGATTTATTTCTTAGCTAATGATTTCCTCTAGTTAATACCTGCACTCAACTTGATGCTCTACTGAATGGTATGTTTATACATTGAACTACCCTAGTCGTTGAGATACGTATAGAGGAGATCTAGAATATCACACTGTCTATACTCTCTCTTTCTCTTGGAGGTGGAGTCGTTTATTGAAGACTGAATTGTACTAATATACTGTTATTCTGATATTTCAACAATGATCGGTGTCTCAGTTTTCAAAACTACACCGAGATATATAATAGAGTTATAATGAAGACAACGGTAATCTCCCTATTTGCTATAGAAGAAGAGACTCAGGTCGGGGAGAATAGCTTCTTCCTCCCGTCAGTGTTTATTCTTCTTGTGGTTCGCGTTAACTACCGAGGTCAAATTCTATGAGCTACGGTATAGCGATGATTAACTTGAATTTGTTCTGTAGACTTGAGTAAGGGAACTCTACGCAAATTGAACAAGGAACCTCTGAATTTAATGATCTTTGACTATAAGCTACATGAATCTGATTAACCTGACATGAATTGATGGCTGATTTAACTAGTCTAACTAAAAACTAAGCAAAACACAAAAGATATAGACAACACAGTGTTGCCGAATCAATAAAAATATATACAGATTAAAAAAATAAATAAAGAATTAATTATGTAAAACAATGAATTATATTTACCAACAATTTCTACAATAATTAGCAATGAATGACAAATAAGAATGAAACATACATTTTTTAACCAAACACTTCTATTGTGAGATATCTAATGAACAACCATTTAATGATCAACCACCTTCCTGAGGTCGCCACTTAGTCTTCAGATGTACGATATGCTCTGCGAGTTCTTATTTTATTCATAAAATCGTACAATTCCTTATAAATACTTTCTATAAGTTATGGCAAGATTTATTCGACCTAATTCTACAGAGTGATTTAAAGATCTAAAGAGAGAGAAAGATTGAGATCGAAACTGATTTATTACAATGTCCATATATGATTATATAGGGTTATTAGGATAAAAAGAGTAAATTAAATTTTATTATAATCAGAGGAATCCCACTGAGGGTCGTCTGGTATGATGTCATGCCCTGAAGTCGGACAGATCTCCCTGACTATTGCCATGTCGAGGAATAGCTTCAGACCTCTGCTCAGGTGACAGGCACTCGAGGATGTCCTTCCTGTTAGAAGGGGAGACAACAGCGCCATTCTATCTCCTCCTTATAATAGTTTTTATAGAGGGGTTCTAAGATTTGAAAAAAATAAAAGTTTTTTTAATACCTAAGGGAAGAAAACCAACTTTATCTAATACAAGACAAGTTGCTTGCAATAAAGACCAATACATTAAGTTTAATAGATTCTGCAGGATATATATTTCAAGGCGAAAGTGTTGACTGTACATATTTCAAGCTACTATTTCTAATTACTATATGCAAAATTTGACATTGAACATTTAATTTTCATGATTCCTAATGTTCAATTGTGTTAATTGTATATAATGTAATATATACACGCAATTATACTAATTGTGGATATGGCGCGTTTCTCCCAACTGTTAAATAAATAAATAAAATACCGCTATCTTAATGAGTAAATCTTTAATGTTTTTCGAGGTTGTCCTATATCTATCTTGAGGACTATCACCGCCCAAGGACGTTGGAAAATTCTCGTAACAACCTCGTGTGATGAGTGAAAGAAACTACTTTAGATATACAACCCCGAAAAACATTAATATGATTCGCTCATAAAATATATATAGGTGTTAATAAAAAACCTTTTTTAAAATCTAAGATACTCCTAAACCTATGACATTTATTGATTTAAAAAAAATTACAGTTCTACTTTAATATGTATATACCATATAATTTTGATACAAGATATCAAACCAATTCGCTTTGTCAACCTGCAACTTGATCGTTAAGAGCTACTTTACGTAGACACGCTGGGTTCAATTATAAAATTAAGTAAAACTTTAAGAAATCGAGAAATAACACAAATGATTCATTAAAATGGTATGTTTGGTATGCATTATTGGTATGCAGTTATGGCATTAAACGTCCTTTGCTTGAATAAAAAAGAATCTCAGCAGTCACCTTGGTAGGCCGTTAGCATTCTGCCCACGAGTACCAACATCCCGACATACGGACGTGGCTGGATTCTGCTGCTAACTCAAGGAAAGGAATTGGCCGAATTCCAGAAATAAAACGTTCAATTGATATTTATTACGTTAGATGTCATTCTGTTACCAGATGATTCTCTTCTGTTATATCAACACCCCTCTCTCTATATTTAAATAATTCTTATTTTATTAATTGTCTCTTCATTAGATGAATTAGAATTCATTAGAATTTTCTCTTCTTTATTAGATTCAATGTTGTTTTGAACTTTTTTTTTATAATCAGCTACATGAACTCAGTAGAATTTAGTTTAAATATATACGGATAAAAGATTACATGAGGAGCTTCTTTTTAAACAATCAATAAGGAATGCCGGGATGTTGGCGTTTCTTGCGCTCCAGGGGCCGGGGTTATCCTTATTTCTCTCTAAGGAATCAAGGTTTTGGCTTATTTTCTCATTTCTTTTATTTCTTGAGTTACTTCAAGAACTAGTACTTCAGGATCTCCATATTGAAGAACCTGTTATCCCAAAAGCTCGAGAAATAAAAGAAATGAGAAAAAAACAAAACCCTTGATTCCTTATTGATTGTGTCGAAATGTAAAAGTATGGAAGAATCTTTATTATAAAAAATAAATACATTTATTCGTCTGGTATATCTCCAATATCATCTAAATCCATTATAAAAGTATCTATAAATTGTCAAAATTTTATTGATAAATTAAAAGTATTGTTCTGCTACGTGCTGGTTTCATAAGAATGGAACAATAAATCCCAAGGGAAAACATTATGTCTGTAGATGACTCTGCTTACACATGTT
>CP092875.1:59870009-59907187 GCA_030710605.1 Cordylochernes scorpioides
TACCCATCATAGTAAATCCAAATTGACGTGTCCCGATCTAATCCAACCTCCTCCAATGTACTTCCAAGATATCCCAAGAATAATCTTGTCTCTCGTAGGAGGTTCTACTGAATCTTGGCGTGGCACTGAGGCTTCAATGGATGTCTAGCATAGAAAGATGGCAAACAAGGGCTAGAATTACCTCGGATCATAGCAAGATTTAACACTTTATTAAACTCCTTCAATGATTTATACATACATTATATGAAAAGGTTAGATAAGATGCCTTAATAAAAGCTTATTTTGTTATTTTATACATATAATGATGATTCTTTTCTTAAAATGAGAGACTCTTCGGCCAGAATTTTTTTTTCTCAACACTTCGACAAAAATATTTTGTCCTCGACAGAAAAAATAAAGTATTTGACAATTCACTATTAGTGAGAAACATTTATAACGACTTGTCAAATGCTTTATTTTTGTTTTTACTGCCGAGAACAAAAGATTTTTGTCGAAACGTCGAGAATTTTTTTTCTGGCTGAAGTGTCTCAAATTTTTAGAAATATAAATGCCGGCAAACGCAACCTCCAACTTCAAGATATAATGAGGATGATTTCTTGACCCGTAACGCCATTAATTGATGAAAAAGCTGGATATAACATGTTTTTGTGGAATGGTTTTTATGGTTAAATGATGACATGCGTGCTTCTGGCAATTATCTTTTTGTGATTAAATTATTTTTGGTTGTTAATTTTATTTCAATGATATTTTTCAATCTTTATTTACGTCAGATGAAACGATCTAAAACAATCATTAGAATCTTTCTATATGAAGAGAAGTAATTTTATTAGATATACGAGGAATTTTTCCTTCTATCGGATTCAAACAAGCAATCAAATTTTGGAAATAAAGAAAAGTGTCGCGCGAATCAAATTAAATTTTCAGAGAAAATAAGAATGAAGTAATATGGTATGTAATATCTATGGAAGTGTGTGCAAATTGGCATATTTCTTTGTTCAGTCAGAAATTTCAGAGAGATTTTCCCCTTTGAACAAGGAAAACCTACGAAAAAATTATCGTCAAAGTTATTTGACGATCTTAAAATAAGGTGAAAAACCTTTGATTCAAGATGCGGGATTTTACCTATTAGGAAATTGTGATTTTCAACATCCTCTTTGCTGATTTTTTTACTCTTTCTTCCAAGTCAAAAAAACCCTGATTACTAGGATTGCATTTTATTACCTTATAAAGTTAAAATGTCTGTGAAAAAGGAACATCAATAAAAATCATGAAGAAGAAAAAAGAAGAATGTTTTGATATTAAGAACAAAGGACTTTCTTTAATTTTTAAATAACCTTTTGTATTTAGATATATAATCTTTTCCATTTAATAATTTCTTGCTTTTATAATGTTGTGCTAAGTATATAAGCCAATAAATACACTCGTATTTTATATCGAAATTTTCCAACTCTTTAATTTAAAATCAACAACACCACATTTGAAACCTTTTAAAAATCGTGATTGAGAATTGAAGTTAGAATGTGTGATAAAAATATCAAATTGATTTTACTCAATGCTGTTTTTTTGTTTTTCTCAAACACTCGATCGATTGGCAAAAGTTGAGAATATTTGAACTCAAATATTAAACATTTGTGTGTGTTAGGAGCCTCAACCTTATAAAAAATAAAACGACTATTGAAAACATTTGAAGTTTATAAACCGCTATCTTTTCTATCTAGAAACTTTTTAGCGAACAAATATATTCAAATTATAAAGAAATCCAGGGGATGTGACTTTGGACGAGACAGGTGAAGTATGTCTGGAGTACTGAACTCCTGGTACCCAAGGCATGAAGGCTGTCCCACTATATCCAACTAAATGTTAACATTCCTACCTAAATCAGATGTCCCATCAACAGGAAACGTATCTTTCCATCCCTGGACACTTTATTTTTCCATTTATCATTACTCTTCACAATTCATCCTTTCATACTTCATCCTTAAGGTTAGAAATAATCGTTATTTCTCCATAAAATAAATTTCGATTTTTCGTTTAAAAGAAACACATGCGGGATAAAATTCAAATGTCGTTTTACAGGTAACCCATCTAAATACTCCAATGAATGGAGATAAGCACTACCACCACCAGAAATAGCGGTTCGGAAATAACGTTATTACTAGAAACGTTGCAGTCAAGGCTTCAGGGTCAAGGCAAGGTGGTCAAATTTCAAAATTCAGATTCTCTCTCTACACTAAATATGCTTTTGTTGTTTTACAATGGTTATTCTAAAGGTCCACATTGACCAGCTTAAGACTCTAAAAATTAGAAAATATAACTTTCGATTATTTTTATATATGATTTCCTATCAGATCCACAATTTTTTGTTGGATGTTTTCAATGGCTATACATTCCGAATCCTAATAGAAATACGGTACTTAGAATCAAATCTCATTCTTTCTATTCATTTTATTATTTCGCCTATACAATGTAACCGAAGTATATTAATCTTTATTTGCATATTAGGGATTCTAAAGAGATCTACCAGGAATAATTTCATTTACGATTTTATATCGATATTTTAATAAATCAAGAAAAGTCAACCACGAATGCGTTTCGGTCTGTTGGCCCTCGTCAGCGTGGTGAAAACTGTACCTCTAAGACCAAAATTTGGTCCCAGAGGCTTCCTGAGAAATCAAGAAATAAGTTTTTAAGGCTAAGTTTGCGTAAATACGTTTTCATGTGAAAAAAACAATAAAAAATATAAAAAGGTCAGGTGTTAATATTATAATATATGAGAAAACAATAGAAAAAAATAAAAGATAAGTGGGTCAGGTGTCGATATTAAAAATAAAGAAGGCATCTCCTGACCACGGGCACATGTGCTTTTTTTTTGCTCCACTAGATGGCGCTCTGCCATCTAAAAAGCACATGTGCTCGTGGTCAGGAGATGCCTTCTTTATTTTTATTATAATATATATAAATTGTTATTTTGGAAATAGAGCAATCCATAAATAAATCTTTAATTAAAAAGGCATATATTGGATCAAAATATTGGTAAAATAAATTATATTTTGATCCAATATATGCTTTTTTAATTATAAATTGTTATACAAAGAACAAATGACACGTATAAAGGAAATTAAAACTTGATGAAATTTCTAAAACCATCAACTACAACAGGCTATGATAATTATGATAGGTAGTAGGTATTAACGAATGCTTACACTGTAAGACCAACACATATGTAGAGAAAATTCAAATACATTTTGAATTGACACGATGTGACAGAGTTCCCGTTCATTCAACTTGTGTTTGACTATGTTGTGTCTTTGCATATGTGTTCTTATTGTAGCACAATTTGCATAGTTTAATTTATTTATGCTATAAATAGAACGTATGGATTAAGTTGAAGAGTCCAGTCCAGTGTTAGGAGTTGAGTAGTCTTGTTACTTTAGATGTCTTTTTCTACTGTATATTTGGCTTGGCAATAAATAATAATTGTTCAAGCATTATTGAGTTGTTTCGTGGCTCAGTGCAACAGGACAGGCTATATAGAACGAATCTATAAGCATTCTAAACAGGCTAATTTACATGTAATACCAAAGCTAAGCTTGTAATAGCTATAGCGGTCTGAATGACAAAGCCGGAAAAATCGCTTAAAATAATACAAACCTTTCCACATATCTTCACTTTTAACAGCACACACTCTCAATTGTATTAGGTTACTACAAATTAGAAACTTTTGCAGAAAAAAACATTTAATTTTCGCATTTTCATTTAGAGCTCTTTTAAAAAAGTGAGAAATATGTGACTGTATGGATTGTTATAAGTGACTATTTCTATATTAAAAATAAAAAGAGCATTTTTTGTTAATTTTATTTTAAATATCAACACCTGACTTATATATACAGTTAAACCTGTCTATAACGCCCCCTCTAAATAGCGCCTTCCTCTCTATAGCTCCTGATTTTAAATACGTAGTACGATGCGATTTACATTAAAAGTGACCTGTCTATAGCACCCCCTCTCTATAGCACCCTATTTTGGTGAGTCCCAAGAGGGGGTGCTATAGACAGGTTTAACTATATATTTACTTCGCCCAGGTTTTACTCGAGTAAAAGTTTGCCAAAATATAATTACCAAGCAAATATCCTCTCTCTACTGAATTTTGTTTCTGCCTACTAAAAATGATGATCTGGCTTCGCCTGTGGTCTACTTTATGGAATTTTCCACGCGAAATAATTTTGTATTTGATAATCAAACATGATAACAGCAATATTGTCATAATCATTTTCTGAATAAAAAATGAATATTTCTGCCCAGTACTTAATCAATTTTAATTTTTCTATGCTAAAAAGGCGACAAAAAACTCTTCCAGATTTATCTCTATGTCCTGTTATATAATCTCAGCCAGATTAGGTACTTATTGAAGACGTGCATAGCCTACAAACATGAATTCACTGACTTTTATATATATATCGTCTATTTCCATATTTATCTAAATATAGAGAGTTAATGATGGTAACTTCTGTGTCACACAGAACGTGACATGATCTACGAATATGGCAGCTAAATGTCACCTAGTTATGTGATATTGTCACTAAGTACTTTAATTAAACTATTTTGTAGATATGTAAATGTTCTAACTAGTTTTCTATTAATTCATTTTTTTGTTTGGTTCTATGTAAATATTTGAGAATTAGTATTTTTTTTATTTTAGGCTGACTGTCTAGAGTAAGATAGGCAAAGCATATAGTTGTTGTCGGCTTTTTCTATTTTGACAGTGTGTTGAATAAAACTTACTTTTGAGTTTGCTTCGTGATTCCGTGGCTTACCAGCGACAGAATTAAAGAAAAGATCATAACAATATTACCAAGGTCAGCCACATTTTGACAGCTCTTTATAACCTCAATTCCGGAAGTTGCTTCTCCCCACATTTCTTTTTTAAAACATCCTTTTTTTTTAGTTTTCAAATATAGCAAGATCGATTAATATAGTAGAAATACATCATTATTATGCACAATAGCAATGCGTGCAACCATTCGTTTTTCCAATATAATAATCCTTTGTGTTGTTGTTGTCGTGTCCAATGAAGAGCCTCAGATGTCTCCATGCATCTCTATCACAGCAGCAGCAATATCCACTATCTTGGGTGTGTAAAGCTGCTGCTCTGGGTCCATGTCAATTTTACAATCCTTTGTGTCAACAATGAATAAAAACATCAGACCTCCAGAGAAAAGTATCTTTAATTTTAATTTTTAATCTCTAGCTTTCGGGCACGGAGGCCCTTCTACATTGTATCATGTTTTCTCCTGTAGAAGGGCGTTCGTGCCCGAAAGCTAGATATATATATATATATATATACATATTTTTTAAAGATACTTTTCCCTGGAGGCCTGATTCAACAAGATTCGTTTTTTATTTCAACAAAATGGTCGACGTTAAAGTCAAAATCTTCCCAGCCCTAACTCTATGGGCCCTATGGACCCTAAAATATATCGCAGCTAGGTACATTATCCTTTTGACCTCGCCAGTTTTATTTAAAAAAAAAACATCGTTTTATGTTCTCGCGATTTTAAATAGAATAAAAAATGATTACCATGTGCAGGGAAATGTGCAGATGAGGATTTAAGATTTATAGGAGAATAATTAGTTTTCGAAAATTTTTATTTTGTTGATGTTTTTATTATTTGTTTATTATATGTTTTTATTAATGTTAATAACGCGTTCAATGGATATTTTCTATCAGATTTATAATAAGTGAAATATAGAAGACTACGAAATCATAGTTCAGCCAATAGGATGCAAATTAATAGTCTTTCCAAACTTCTAAGTCAAAATGAGATACTTATAAACCCACTGATGGAGCACGAGGAGAGGAAGTTAGGACGAATACAAGACCTTTCTTCTATGATTCTTAAATCCAATTCTGGAAAAGCTCATATGTCTCAAGACATCTAGCGTCATAGTGTCTATAGCGATCAAAAACCCTTTCGAAAGCTGAAATAATGAATTAAATGAAAAGAGCAATGAAGTTTCTCTCATTGAACCGAGCTGGCCGAATTTCCGACATCGTTTGGACGGACGGGAAAATGTTCACAGTTGCAGTCGACCACAACTTCCAAATCCACCGTTGGCTTCTGCCTCAAGAAAACAAGACATCCAGTCGCGGTCCCACTGGGTTTCGTTCAGACGAATGCCATAATCGAAGTTCAAGTCGTCACTCTGTGGAACTCTACTTTCACGGGCTCGACAACACTTCGCAGGTCGCAATTTCATGCTCCAGCAAGACTCTGCTCACGGCTCCAAGTAGTCGAAGCCTTCTGCTAGAAGCATATTCTTGAATTCTTAGGAAAAAACATGTAGCCTTAAACTTTCCGGATCTGTAATTAGAAAGAGTGTGGAGTTATTTGGAAAAAAATATCTTTTATCCACAAAAGTTTGAAATCGCTCAAAAAGGCCATGCAGCATGAGTGGGACAATATCGACGCCAACCACCCACGGTCAAGTCAATCACCTAACGCCTCCAGGACTACATCAAGGACAAAAGAGTCCAGTTCGATATATTCCTTGAATAGCTTGTTTCTTTGTTGTCGGTTATTAGATATATACTTTTGAATATTGAAAATTATTTCATCGAGTTATTGCAAAAATTCTTGAGTACAAAAGTTTTCCTATACCCTGTGTAATATCTACACGATGTAGTTATCTATACTTCAATTTGGACGATTAAAAATGCAGACTAAGGATATGTAATTATGTATACTAAACTCATATTTTATGTATAAAAGAAACATTCGCGCTTTTAAATCCTTTTATTTTATATGTATAGATGGCGCGTTATTGCTTTGTGTTAATTTATGCCTAACTGGCCTCGTCTTTATAGTTTGCTGAAGAGCATTGCTCGAAGCAAATATTTAAATGTAATTCTACTGTCCTATAAGCTTATGTCCATAGTTTACTTGAAAACCATTTCTAAGATTCCATCCTTCAGTGTAGCATATAAAAGCAGAATGATCCAATACAGTATTAGAGCTCTGAGAAGCGGTCTGGTGGATTAAATTGGCGAAACCGCTGGGGGGGTTCACCACTGATGAGCCAAGCCCTCCCAATATATTTTTTCATCGCAGTAAGGACAGTAGAGGTTTGTTTTATGTATAAAAGAAACATTCGCGCTTTTAAATCCTTTTATTTCATATTATATATTTAACCGCTCTTTTATAGCCTTTTTTGAAATAAAAGTTCCTCAATTAAAAAATCTAACCAATATATTAAAAAATATGCATATTACCGTTATATTAGTAAGTTTTACTTTCAAACTCTACACTGCTGGCCATTAAAAATGCTACACTAATAAAGAATGCGAATATTTGAATCATTTTATCGAATAGTTTATAATAAGAGAATATAGTGTATAATAAGAGAAACTATTGATAAAATTTGAAAGTAATCATAAATATATCAGAAATTAGTTCTCAAACTAGAGAACTGCCTCTGTATTCAGTAAGAGTTCGTATCCTGCTGGGCATTGAGTCGAACATAGTTAGGGGGGATGACATTTGCAAGTATAGAATTATTCGAAGTGGTTGGAGAGGAAATGCGTGCAAGTCTCTCTCTGCAACCATGAAATTTGAAGTAAATATTAGGAAATCGGATTATCGGGAAATAAGATTTTACATATTCTGTTCACGTTTCTGCTCACATGGTACGTGATGTGCTGTACGATCTTGCAGGGCCGTGCGAAAAAATGTCTGTTACCTCGGAGGGTAGTGACCGAGGGACGTTGAGATTCTACATGGCCCTCCTGGATCCATTGGTTCCATATTCTTCCGACGGTCAAGATATCTTGACCAGCCCGAGCAGCGTTATTACGGTAGGATGAACCACAGTTCCGATAACCTAAGATTCGGCCGCGATTAAATTCAAATAGATGCTGGTATGGATTTCTACTTTTTGCACGAGACGATAAAAGACCATCTCACAAGTAACCAATAAATAAATTAAACAATAAATAATAAATTTGGAGTAAGAGTTGTTGATGCTGTCGTGTTCAATGAAGAGCCTCAGATGTCTCCATGCATCTCTATCACAGCAGCAGCAATGTCCACTATCTCATTGGAAAATGGGTATCGTTGCTACGTTAGTCACCTTGGAAACGAACCAGAATTTGGTTGAATATTCCAAGGGTCCAGGGGGGACCGCAGGGAGGTGTGGTCGGACTCCCCCCCCCCCCCCCCCCCCCCGGAGTAAGAGTTGAAAAGCACATATTGTGCAGCGAGATACGCAATTTAAACCGATCTATATTGATTATTTTTACGTATTTTCTATAGAAGGTAGTTGTAAATTTTCTTATATTTAACTAACTGTGCATTCTCGATATCGTTTATATATACAATTCGTTTTTTATTAATAAAAATATTGACCTTATAACAAAAAAACATTGATGTCAGTTTATAAAGTTTTCAACATTTTTACTTTATGTGGAATTAGTAGAGGAAGGAGAGGCATGGGGAAGTTCATCATGAATAATACAATCTAATTGAAAGATATACCGTAAAGATAGAGGCTGCCTGGCCGGCATTCATAGTTCTTCAAATAAAAGACACTTCGGCCAGTAAATCTTTTTTTTTTTTGTCTCGACAAAAATATTTTGTCCTCGTCAGGAACGAACAAAAATTAAAACATTTGGCAAAGCGTTATAAATTATTCTAATTATTATTTTTATTATTATTAAAAGGAAATAGATTAAGGAAGAAAGTTCTGTAGAATGAAATAAAAGGAAAGAAAACGGTAGGAAGAAGTAGACTGTTGATCTAAGTGGAAAGCTATGAAAGAGCTCAAGATAAATAAACATGGCGACACAAGGAACTGTTCAAGAATAAATTGAAGAAGAAGGGGATAGACCAAGGGTCGGCAAACTTTTGAATCGAAGAGTTAAAAATTAAAATTTACAAAATATCAAAGTTTAAAAGAGCCACATTTTTTTCTTGCCAACAATAAATAGTACTCACATAAATAATATTTACGTATGGAACTATATAAAGAGCTTCACATCCAAAGAGCCGCAGTTTACCGACCCCTAGGTGATATTTCGACAGGGAAAGGCCCAACCATCTCCGAATGAAGTCCGGATCTACTTCCGTTAGCATCACCAGTCTGACCTCAGTAAATTCAGAGTAAAGGTTTCAATAGGGAAGGTCATCCTCTAACTCTTGCTAATATAGAGTAAAATTGTGTTTCTATAAGTTTAAACTCTTTTTAATATTCCTTCACATTAGCGAATTTATTAATTCCAAAAGAAATATAAGAAACAAGTATTAGTTAAAAGGAGATCATTCGAATATAATTATGAAAAAAGTGTACCTTGATCTATGTGAAAGAAAAACATTTTTTTTTCAAATTATTTCGAGAAATTGTTCCCTCTTTATCAATTATCTCTTTATCACTCATCAGTTATCTCTTTATCACTTTTTTTGTGTAATAAATTGATAAAGAGAAAGTAATTTCTCGAAATATAAAAAAGTTTTTTTTTTTAAATCACAGATCAAGGTAAGCCCTTTTTTTTAAATATCATTCTAAGAAACAATATTGTAACCAAGTATTTATTATTTTTTATTAACAGATGGTCATTTTCATGATTATATTTTGCTACTCTGTAAATTCCCCTCGTGGCTTATCTTTTGTTTACCTTTCATAGTTTGTCCTTGCTTAAAATAAATTTTGTTTCCTCCTGAAGTTTTTGTCTTCCCTAATTTTCCACGTGGCAATATTTATAAATGTTCTTTTGTGTATATTGAAAGAAAGTTCAGAGATCAATGCAAATTTCTTAAAAGGATTATTTATAAAGGACAAACATTGTTTTTGGAATTTTTTGCTTATTTTGGCCATCTTTCAGGCTGTTAAGTATTTTTAGTTACTTTTCTGTTGACTAGAGATCAATTAATGTGTTAATTGCCATTATCAGACTGTTAAAAGAGAGAAAACATAGATGTATCAGAATCTCTTGAAAATATTATTCAGCTGATAAGTTGCATCTACGATTTTCGACAGAATTTTTATGTAAACACGAAGATAAAATAAAATTCTTTTGTTTTAAGGCATTTATTTTAATTTTAAAAGCTAATTCTGAAAAATATTATTAGTTTAATGTAAACTACTGGTACTGGTAAAATATTAACCTAATTAATATTTTCTATACTAAGCGATAATGTCTACCTGAACCCGTAGTTAGATATATTAATTTTGAATATAATTACGGACTCTTCATATCCTTAATTTTGTTCTGATATTCTATTGTGAGTTATTCAAGTCTGTATTCATAAATGCTTTCAAAAGAGTAAATACGAATAAATTTGCCTGGTGATTTTAAACTTAGAAATAACGCTACAGAAACCAACATTGTTGTCGTGTCCAACGAAGAGCCTCAGATGTCCCCTTGCATCTCTATCACAGCAGTTCACTATCTTGGGTATGTAAAGCTGCTGTTCTGGGTCCATGTCAATTTTCTGCAAGGCTGCGGCCATTGTGGGGCATGAGAATATGTGGGTAGGTGTTAGTTCCACACCAGGACAGTTGTTGCATGTCCTATAGGTTTTTATGCCTGCTGGATGTATTGTCATTCCTTTATAGAAACCAATCAAAATGTTGATAGTACATGGGGTGATGGGAAGACTTCTGAACGCACAAAGCGCAGTGGTTTGAGAATTGTCACGTCGGCGATGCAACCCTTGAAGATAAAGAGAGCTCCCATGATCAATTGAAAACGATTTTGAAGCCAAAACTGCACAAGAAGTTGCTGATAACTCAATGCTAACGACTCTTGCATTCTAAATTAAATTAGATACTAAAAAACTCACCAAAATGCTTTGAAATAATTAAATGGAAAATTTTTAAAATCTCTATTTCCGAAAATCAAGAATGACTAAAAAAAAATCTCGACCGTATTGTGACTAAGGACGAAGAAAACCGGCGATGCTTAACCCAATGGTTGGACCAAGAATTCGTCCCGGAAACATTTCTCGAAATCTTAATATATAACACCATAAAACAATTATTTAATAATTAATGACCATTTTTATTCATCACATTACTGAATGCACATATAAAAGATTCCCAGTGGAGAAGTAATATCATCAAATTGAAGAAATGTGCAAAAATGTTCGCGCAACACAATAGTGTCAAGCTTGGGTCAGCGTGATTAAGCCACGACAGTGTCTGACCGTACATTCTATAATCACACACATAGAAGATGAACCTTTTAAACTATTAAACTCTTTATTAAATCCCATGCTCACCCGACCTTTCGTATGTCTACTATCTTCCTTTAAATGACCATGACAACTTCCTATAATAGAAATGCTTTAATTTCAACATAATACATGACAAAAAGGCATCTCCTTATCGTGCAACTGAAAGTTGCTGATGGCTTGCGTCATCTATCGGAATAAATATAAACTATTCTCGTTGATTTTAAATTATTCTAGAATTGGCCAAATACCCATTCTTTAATAATCAAGAAAAGCTAACCACGGACGCGTTTGTTGGTTCTCATCAGCGTGGTGCAAGCTGTACCTCAAAAAAAAAAAAAAAAAAAAACTGGTCATTCAGGCATCCGATAGATAGACACTATCAATTCGCATAGATATGGAATGGTACTTGACAGAATCGGCAATATTTTAGTAGCATGTAAGGAAAAGCACAAATAACACTTTACAAAATATCAACCGCAATGCTAACTCGAACTTTCGCATGTCGACTATCTTTCTCTTAAAGAACCATGGCAATTTCTTGTAAAAGAAATGCTCTAAAATCAAGACGATACTTGACGTTTAACGAATTCATTTCTTCAAGATATATCCTTAATGTTCTTTTTAAATATTCAAAACACTATCAATGTACGCAGATATGACGTGGTATTTCACAGAATCGGCAATAGCTTATACCACCTGCTATAGAGTAGCATATAAGACACTACCAAAAATATCGTTAATTTCACAATATTCTGAGTATCGTTCCAATTTTAGTATATGTACCGCCGAACAAGCGTGCAATATTCTGAGTAGCATGTCATAACATTTCAACATCCTTTACACAATAGATTAATAGCACATTTGCAATAAGCACAATATCCTCAATTCAATTAATATGACAGTGGTGAAAGACAAACATCTCTATGAAGCCATCCATCTTACCGTGATAGGAATGATAAGTTTGAACATAGGCTACATTTAAAGGTTCCCAGCTACTTGGCCATGAAAGTCTCGAGGCCAAAACATACATTCCAAACGTCCACAACAAATCTACAGCTTGTTAATAAGTAGAATGTACATAGGGCGTGTGGAACACCACCTTGACCTCCTTCTGTAAACTTATCGACTATGACATCTCTGGCGGCCAATATGCAAAAATGTGTAATTTAAAAGATTTAGTGTGTCATTACTCTCTTATTAAATCACTGGCTGCTCTTGCCTTATATAGATTTAACATGAGATTCAGTAGAGAGAGAATAGAGATTCATTTTCGCCAGAATTTTATGATAGTTCTTGAGACACGATTTCTTCAAATGAGATGCTGTTTAATCTCCAATGAACAACTAACTCCAAAAGATAACAGGGGGGTCGGTGGAAGGATTGTCTAAACCATTGGTTTTCGACCGCTAAGACCCGGGTTCGATTCCCGCATTGGGCACTTTTTCTGATTAAAAAAAAAAATGCTCCAATTTTCCCAATTCTTGAAAAAGTCCTACTCCACCAGCGAATGCAAGTAACCAAACGGGGCTCTGGCACATTTGTAAGTGCAAAATCGAACTGCTTCTTACATGTGTGGACATGTGGTGCACTTACAGTAAAAGCAGTCGCCAACTTCTACCCACCATGATTATCATGGCCTGTATCACGTGTACTAGGAATAGTTAAAAAAAAAAGGTATATTTCAAATGTATAATTTTACATATTTTTATCATAATTTCCTCAAAATAAAATCTCTTGATAGCATATTTTCTCCTGAATATTTCAAAATATTGCCATTTTTAAATGCTTGCAATATATCGTGAAAATTTCTCTTGTGTTGAATATTGTCTGTAATTCCACGGCGAATCTGTACAGGGCAAGACGCCCTAATAAAGTTGTTTTGTTATTGTTGTTGTATATCGTCAAAATTACTTTTTTTTTCGATAGCATACACAGATCAATTTTAGTGAATAACAGAAAAAAGCGACCTCTTTAAATTACTTTCTTTTCCAATTTTGTAAAGATGACATATATTTGTGTGGGAATAGCAAACAATTGTAAATAAATAGAAAGTTTGGAATTTTGATATAATTAAGAATTCTCAATAAAAAATTACATTAAAGATTCTTCCCTGCTTATACACTTGTACTACTACTACAGCTTCCCCATGTGCAATAGGTGCAAAACCGAAGAGGCCACTCCCCAACATATACTAAATTGTATTGGAAAGGACAAAGGATCCCTGTACAGATAACCAAGAAGAGTTCTTGAACTTCTTTATAAGCACGACCTCCAAGATCTTGTCTAATTTAGACTAATAAAAGGATAAGAAAAAAACTACTACTACTCATTATATCTTTATCTTAAAATATTTGACCTGGAACTTTAAAACACAAAATGTACCCAACCCATAAAGTGTTTAGAACGGAGTTCTTTTTGTTTAATTATTGTAGACGTATCAGTTTCATTATTAATCTACAGGGTGTCCAAAAAGGAAACATATAGTCGAAGAATTATCCGCACCTATCTATTTGTTAACTAAATATGCTAGCCTCTACACACAGCAACTGCTGAAAATGTCTGACAAGACTTGAAGACAGGTCTTCATATGGCTCTTCACAAAAATCATTCTAAAACAGTAAATCTGAAAATGGTTTGTACTATCCAGCGACTTACATATGGGGGAATCAACTAAATTCAAACTCACAAGGAAGACAAAATTTAGCAGATTAAATACAACAAAATAATATATTTTCGTATTTTCTCTCTAGAGGGAACTACCAGATCTCTATTTTTGTAAATTTTTAAAGTGTTGATTTAAAAAAATATATTTGTTTAATAAAGATGAATTCTTGTTTACAAAGGCAGATTACAAAGGTTAAAACGATAAATATATTTATCATATTCATTTTTATATCATTTTTATTTTCTAAAACTTCATTCCACAACCCTTTGTTTGAAAATATTTTGCACTATCTAACAGATTAAAAATAGAAATCAGTTAAATTCAAACTCTCATAAAAGACAAAATTTAGCAAATTAAATACAACAAAAATATATTTTCTTATTCTGAGGGGAATCTAACAGATCTCTATTTTCGTAAATTCCCAAATGTTTTCATAGTTTTTATAATACGTATAAAATATTTGTTTAATAAAGATTGAATTCTTGTTTACAAAGGCTCGGATTACAAAGGTTGAAACAATAAACATATTTATCATAAAATACATTTTAATATCAATTATAATTTATAAAACTACATTCCACAACCCTTTGTTTCGGCTGGAAGATTAAGGACATTCGCGGAAACTTGAATTCAAGTAGGAACATCATCTGGGTGCTTTATTGTTTACGATCCCAACTAAACAATGCTTACAGGAAACAAAGAGACGAGACGTGAATTAATATTTATTGTAAGTTTGAAGGTCTTTCCACACACAAGAAGTAGTTTCTCACTTCAACAGATAACTTATTCATCATCTTTGAATTAGGATTCAACCAAATGTATATAATCTTTCTCCATTTTTTATTTCCCACTTTCATAGGTTTCTCCGTTTTGTAACCCCAAGGAGAATCCTCTGTAAGACCTGTGTGTCTTAATAAAGGCTTTTGTGTGTGTGTGTGTGTGTGAATTAGGATTCATACAAAAGTCCTTCGATGTTACAAAAAAAGGTAAATTTGCTCCACCCTTGAATATAGTTTTTTTTTATCTTCCTCTTTTTATATCAAATTTATGAATAAGAGATTCAAGAATAACCACATATCTTGAGGTCAACCGCCTTTTCTCCTTAAAATATAATTTGCCTTCTCTCCTCTTCAAGAATAAATGTAATTGCTAATTGATTTATGTACAAAGATTTAAAAAATTTCAGTGAAGGCCTTTTTTTTTTTGTTGAAAAGAGGATTAAACATAATTAAACTAGAGTTTATCAAATCTGAACTTGTAAAACGACCATCCTTAAAAAAAAAAAAAGAAAAAACTCTTCACGGCCATCAACAACAATAACAAAATAGTTCAATAAAATAGAGAGATGTGTAAAACGACATTTGAAAATTATCCCGCATGTGTTTCTTTTGAATGAAAAATCAAAATTGATCCCAAGGAGAAATAATTCCCATCCCTGGACACTTTTATTTTTCCGTTTATCATTACTCTTCACAATTCATCCTTTCATACCTCATCCCTAAGGTTGGAAATAATCGTTATTTCTCCTTGGGATAAATTTTGATTTTTCGTTCAAAAGAAACACATGCGGGATAATTTTCAAATGTCGTTCTACAATCACAAGCCGCATTATATTGTATTATAAAATAGAGAGATATTGACATACAAATATTTAATTAAAAAGGCATATATTGGATAAAAATATCATTTATTTTACCAATATTTCAGTTGGCTGTTCGCCTATCTTTATCAAGGTATTATAACATATTAATGTGTGTCAACAACAAACTCAGCGCCACATATAACGTCAATAGAATTAAGTTTCAAAATATTTTTGTTTATATTCAATGGGGAGAAAAAAATTGATATATAAATTGATATCTATATATATAAAAATCAATGTTTGTATGTTTGTTTGTTTGTATGCCCGGTATACAAATTCGCAGTAGTCACTAATTCAAACCAAAATTTCCATACATAGGTAAAAAATACGGGGAAGACGATAGGCTATTTAAAAAATATATATAAATCAATTATTGAAACTATATATTCAAATTATTCTACTTAGCTCACGAACAGCGCCCTCTATCAAATATTAGATTAAATTATGCTGATGCAAACAAATAGATAATAAATATAAATAATAAATAATAATGCTAATAAAAAACAATTATAAAAAAATCTTATCTAAATATATATCACTCGGGTAGATATGCACACGGGTCAATCCCGGGGAGAAGCCCGGGTCACCCGTCTAGTATATTATATTTTCAAAATGACATACATTTGTAATTTTAAATGTAAATGTGAAACTGCAAACCAGTTCTTTTTTTTCCCCTTTTTTAAATTGTCAAATAGAAAAAATTAAACTAATGCCAGAGTGAGAGAGAAACAAGCCATTTTAATCAAAACAATAAAATCTCATTTACCTAAAATAACAGAGAGACAACAAAAAGAAGCGATCTTGTAGATTAAATTGGCGAAACCGCTGGGAGGGTTCACCACTGATGAACCAAGACTTCCCAATATATTTTTGATTGAAGTAAGGACAGTAGAAGTTTGTTTTATATTAAAAAAAAAAAACATTCGTGTTTAAATGTTTCCATTTCTTATATGCAGATGGCAAGCTGTCGACTTATACTTAAAAAGAGTTATTTTGAATATGTTGTTAATACTTTGAAGATATATTTCTGCTACCATATTTTTCTAAGGGTTTTAGACAAATCTGACATGTTTTATATGCAGTAAAAAGAACATTTCAAAAAGATGTTTCTATATATCTCGAACACATACGATTTTTATATTTTCTATAATATTTTTAGAAGTTTAAGTTACTATAAGTTTTAGATTGATTATTTAAACAGCATTATTTGATTACATAAACAGACCCTCTCAAAAATCTTCATCTATCCTTTTAATTGGTTGGAAAAATTAGTGTTTAATATAAAAGTAGATTAAATTGCTGTTGATATAAACATTTTTGAAATGAAGAATACTCTATTGGTATATATGAGGAATAGAATATTTTGACATAAAGATATACCTAAGAATAATAAAGAAATTGTGTTCGAGGAAGTATCCTAGAATTATATAATCTTGATTGACAATGTAAGTCAATCATTGCAAAAATCTTCGATGCATGCCAATCTATATTGAGTTCTGAAGATCCTAAAAGTCCATCTCTCTAGGTCAATTAATTTGAACTACAAATATGTCAAGAAATATCAAGAACGATCTCAAAATAAGAAAGAAAGTGAAAAGGTTTATGAACAGTGAGATGACATTGTTTAGATGCGGACGGCTCTCTCACGTCAATGTAGATTTTCCTGGAAGTAGTTGGGTTGACGTTGTTTAGTGTAGACTATGAATCAATTTGTTCACAGTTTCGTATTCCAGATTTTTATATTTGAACAATGAAATAAGATACTTTTAAAATACAGCGGAATTTTTATTGTTATTTATATTATCAAAGGTTTATAGGTATTTTCATAATCATTAGACACCTAATTATTGATTGAAAAACATATCTTGCCTGTGATAATTCCATTAAACTGACGTTGAAAAATATGTTAGACTTGATTAGAATATAATTGGAGCATTTACGAACTTATCGTTTGATTGGTTCTGAGATATAAAAAGATAGGTTAGCAAAGGCGGTAATTTTCACACCACAAGTTATTTGCCTAAAGTAGTGAATTTTCTACCTCACATGTATTGCGCTATTTCATTTTGTTACCGACTACAAAGTTTTGCGCTGAGATAATTTTCCTATTTTTTGAATAATAACCGAATATGCCTTCAAAAGAAGAAAATGACAGTTGACGATCGTAGCTCTCTCTTCAATATTAAACGTCACATTATTTAGAATTAAAATGTGGTGGTGTCTTGTCCATGGAGCAGATCAGATAGGTCCATGCACCCTGATCACAATACCAGCCAACTGAGATGCCTTTTCCGTATGGATGTCTTCTTCTGGATTGAATTCAAATGTAATATACGTTCTTAAGATTCAAGATGACACTAAATGTAATAATGATATCAGCACCTAGATAATCTTAATCAAAGACGGCCAAGTAAACTTGACCCATATATTTGCTCCTGTTAGACTGAGAGATGAGGGAAGTTTAGCTCATGATTCTCCAAATGGCCACATAATTACCTAAAGAGCCTCTTTAGTCTTCTAATAATAAGTTTGTTTGATGAAACTAATGATTTTAGAGTTAAGCGCTGAATTCTTGCGAATCCAAATATAAACATATCTTTATTTATCAATAATCGCTCCCCAAATCTCCATATAAATATGAATTTAAGTTTTCCAACAGATCATGAAAATGATTCGTTACTTTATATGGCAATCTTTCGGTCATAATATCACCGACCGGCCAAAATCAAATTACTACATATTACTATTCTGTTTTGGCCCGTCAGTAATCTTCTGTTTTAAAAAAAGCTTACAGGATTTCATTAAAGAACGGCGTCGCTGTTATAATCTGTTGTATTCTTCTGATTCCTAGTTGTATAAGTGACACGAGATGAATGAGGGAAGCACAGGCGTGATACAGTTACAAAAGTAGATTTCTCTACTAAGTGACTTTATTTATAGCAGTTCGAAGAAAACAGGAAAATGATACAAAGTAGACCGACTGGATGATTGAGAAGCTACGGACCGACTTTTATTTAGGAACACAGAATAGGAGGAAGATTTGGTGACAGGTTGACATGACATTAAGTGGTGCTTAATGTAAAAGCTTTGGTATATATGAGGAATAGCATTTTGACATGAAGATATACCTAAGAGTAATAATGCAATTTTGTTCGAGGAATTATCCTAGAATTATAAAATTTTGATTGACAAGGTAAGTCAATCATGGCAAATAATCTTCGATGCATGCCAATCTATATAGAGCTCTGAAGATTCTAAAAGTTCATCTCTCTAGCTCAATTAATTTGAACTAAAAATATGTCAAGGAATACCAAGACAGATCTCAGCATGCAGTTCTATTCCAGTGGTACTTTATATTACGTTTAACGAGGTACCGAGATCTTGAAAATATAAACGTGATTTCTCTACAATTTACTAGGTAAAATCCCAACAATGGGATATTGATTCTAACATATTATCCCAACGTGAATCCCTACAATGGTATCCCAACACGCCGAGATCTATCCCAACCTGAATCCCTGCAAAGAGATGGTAACATGAAGGCATCCCAAAGTGGAATCCCACCACGAGATCTTAACGTGAATCCATACCAAGGTTTCCAAAATCCATTTATATATTCATCCCAACTTGAATCCCTACTGTGGAATCCTAACACTAAATCCCTAGAATGGGATACCAAGGTGTGAGGATCCCCATGACTCCTACTGTGGAATCCTAACGTTAATTCCTATAATGGGATACCAAGGTGTGAGGATCCCCGTGAATCCCTACTTTGGAATCCTAACGCTATAATCCCTAGAATGGGATACCAAGGTGTAAGGATCCCCGTGAATCCCTACTTTGGAATCCTAACGCTATAATCCCTAGAATGGGATACCAAGGTGTGAGGATCCCCGTGACTCCCTACGATCCCGAGGACGTACTGGAGAGAGAGAGAGCGGGAGGCCGACGTCAGCGCACCTACCTGCCACGGACGGAACTGCCGGCGTATTCTCACTGACGCAGCGCTGCCTCCGTGATCTTCCACCGGAAGTCTTAGCTTCCCATAAGGATGCCGGGATAGGTGACCATGTCGGATTTCTGTAGGGAGCAGTGTCCCGGTATTACCGCTTACATCACAAGCTGTAGGAATGAAGTAATTAGAGAACAAGACTAGTTCAACAAACACTCCAGACATTGTCTAAATACAATCCTTGATTATTTGCAATGTAAAATCTATTATGGACTATCGATTTAATGTGATTGTCTATTATATATACAGTATGTAGAGTCCTACTTCATTGAATGATTAGGTCCCCTGCACTATTATTAACACGTCTGTATAAGTCAATCGAAAGACGCTAAAACTTAATAACTTAACAGCATACGATGGTAGGTATAGCTTATTCTGTGAATTGGAAGAGTTCCAAGACCTGAAAACGAACTATCTCTGTATTATTCTGTATTGTACTAGTAATTTAATCAGATAACCATATATTAATTTGCTTCTTCAGAATGTTCAATGTGACCTTGGTGATACTAGTGAAATAATAGAGATAGCCATTTTTTTTATTGAATAAACGTGTCCATTATCCTTCATCACAGTGTTTCAGTTTGAGAGAATGGTAAAGATATCGTTTCTCGATATGTACATACACTTATGAGAAAAATGTTCGCTTTATTATGTAAATTGGTGTCAAAATTTGTTATTTTTCTCTATAAATAACTATATGAATAAGGGATTCTTTTAGATTGAAGATATTGATTTTGCTAATTTGAGTTCGGTAAACATAAATTTTGAATAAATATAATTATGTACTAAACTTTCTCAAAAATAGTTATACTAATATATTTACCTTTATTCATACAGAACTACATCACTAAATTTTAGGATTCCTTTCGTGCCTATCTCATTTTAATCCTTATTAAAACTCTCTTTTTTATGATACCTATACACACTGTATATTTAAACACACAAACACATCAATATTTTTATATCTAAGGATTTATTTTTATGATCCTTTTCATTTTTTTTTTCTCGAAAACGTTCAATAAATACATTACTTAATAAATATATCCATTTTATTAAAATTAATTATTTATTTGAAATTTTATATAATCAAAATATATTATTATAATTAATATACATTATAATAAACTCTTTATCTTTAAATTTTTAATTACAATTACATTTTAAAATGTTGAATCAATTATTTTAAAAATAAAATCAATCAAAGAATGAATAATTAATTATTTACAATTATTTTAAAAATTGCTTATCATACAAAAATGGTCATATAACCATTATTTTATATGAACAAAAAGATCCATCAAGACCTCTCATGAACCATGAATTATTCGATAGAGGACCATCACCATCAATGTAAGAAAAGCTTGGTTTAACACCTGTCCCAACTTCTATAGAGCTATCATAGAGACCAGGAGTTTCCACGCTTTTATGTGATTTTTTATTGTAGGTCTCTTCCGTACTTCCCTATATAAGATTCCATTAGAAGAGAAAATAGCTATGAAGTATAAAATAAGAATATAAATGGTAGCAATTCTCTCTCCACGATACTAATTATTACAGATAACTTCATTAAATCAACTTCCATCATTGCTTAACATACTGTAAATAACTACCTTGTGATTTCTTCTATCTACTTATGTTGTTGCTTATTTGTTTAATGGTTATGTTTATTCAATGCTCTTTTTCTTATTTTTTTATTTTCTTTTTGATAATTCTGTTACCTACTCTACTACAATTATTGTAAATAGTTTCACGCGCAATTATCCAGATCGGATATAGCGTGTCTTGTTTGCAACTGGTAAATAAATAAATGTGTTTATTTATATGTGAAAAGTGAAAGCTTTCGGATCTTTATAATCCTTCTACAGGCATAGCTATAAGTTGAGAAAGTGAGGATATATAACTATCTCAACTTCTCAACTTATAGCTTGTACTTTGCGCAAAAATAAAGAAACCCATTGCTACTTTTTATATTCTTATAATCCATATATTTATATATAAGATTATATATATTATATTATCTAAAAACTCAAACATTTATATATTTAAAAAAATATATATCTTATTTTTATTCATTGATAATTCTACTTTTGTTATCATCGTTTTTAGAATGACTTTCAGTTTTGTTGTAAATATGCGTAGTTAACATATCTATCTTTTTGAATCACTAATATAGGATTAACATTATAAATTCTATATAATGTGAAAATAACTAATGTGTAATATTTCCTCAAGTAATTGAAAATAAAAGCTACTTGATGGTAAATAATTATCTTTTTTTATAACGACTCAACCTTTTATCTTATCGATCCTTTGTCTTATCAACCCTTTATCTAACAACAAACAAATTATCCATAACATATATATATATATGGAAATTTTGCCGGGAGGATATTGATCTAAAGAGACAAAGGTCGCCTCTCCCGTCAAAATAGACGTCAAAACTAGACGCCATCTATAGATTTGGCCATGCCACTTTGCCAGCTAAACACCTCTTTGACAGATTGTCAAGATTCCATTAGATCCCGTGTGGATCTCATGGAATAAAGTCCGCCCTAGACTGACGAGGGCCATTAGCCCAAAACCATGGTCTCTAGGTGGACGCTTTTCAGTTTGCCAAAGCTGGTGTTATGGCTTTGTCACCGACCCGAGGCCGCTAGTTTGCGGTGACGGTCAATAGATGGCGTCTAGTTTTGACGGGAGAGGTGACCTTTGTCTCTTTATATATATATATCTATTACTAGAGGTTTTCCAATGACACACTAATAAATATGAAATACGAAATTTTGGATATCTATAAAGGTTTTATCTATTAAGAAAAGAAGAGAGTTTTAGAGCCTTGTTGTGCTATTGTTTGTGAGTGTCCTGTCATTGGAAGAAAGAGATGGCAAAGAGAACTGTACCATTGAAGCAGCGAGTGTTACTCACACAACAGGCCCGGTCAGATTGCAGGACGGTAACTGACATCCAAAGTTGGCCAATCAGCAGTACGATGTCATTCACACTGGATCCACCGTTTGACCATATGTCGTCTCGTCCATCTATTGCCGAACAGTTAAGTATTATTTTGCTTATGAGAATTGTTAAAAGTGGAAATTTATAGAATATTTCAGCGATGTAATATTTTGTTATAATTTGTTTATTGTTGTAGTATTGTCTATGATAATTTACATATCTGCTTATATATCGCAGCTTTGTTAGATTAGTTGTGTGTGTTGGCTAGCGGTTATGGCCGCTGATAGGCGAGCGCTGCAAGAGTGTATATATATTGTCCTTCCTTATTGTTTATAAATATCTTTAAGTATTAAAAGTTCTTCGTTCTTGTTTCCTCCTCATACCTACAGTTTGATCAGAATCAAAATGTCTCTCTATGCAATGGTCTCTATCATTATTATCGCTACTTTAATTAATATATATCTCTCTCCCTCATCATACGGAACTAGATATGCGTCGGATCTGGAGACTTTTGGGTTCTATGCTGCTGGTAGTATAGGAGCTCCATCTATGATTTCTTCCTGTGGTGAATCTGTATAAGATCGATGGTCTTAACAAAGCTGTATGTGTGTATCATACGGAAATTACTTATTCTAATAACGATTTATTTCTTAGCTAATGATTTCCTCTAGTTAATACCTGCACTCAAATCTATGCTCTACTGAATGATGTGTTTATACATTGAACTACCCTAGTCGTTGAGATACATATAAAGGAGATCTAGAATATCACACTGTCTATACTCTATCTTTCTCTTGGAGGTGGAGTCGTTTATTGAAGACTGAATTGTACTAAAATACTGTTATTCTGATATTTCAACAATGATCGCTGTCTCAATTTTCAAAACTACACCGAGATATATAATAGAGTTATAATGAAGACAACGATATCTTACTATTCGCTATTGAAGAAGAGACTCAGGCCGGGAAGAATAGCTTCTTTTTCCCGCCTGTGTTTATTCTTCTATAGTAAGATATCTAATGAACAACCATTTGATGATCAACCACCTTCCTGAGGTCGCCACTCAGTCTTCAAATGTACGATATGCTCTGCGAGTTCTTATTTTATTCATAAAATCGTACAATTCATAATAAATATACTTACTATAAGTTATGGCAAGATTTATTCGACTTAATTCTACAGAGTAATTTGAAGATCTAAAGAGAGAGAAAGATTGAGATTGAAACTGATTTATTACAATGTCCATATAACATTATATAGGGTTAATAGGATAAAAAAAAGTAAAATTAAATATTATTTTTATCAGAGGAATCCCACTGATGGTCATCTGGTATGATGCCACGCCCTGAAGTCAGACAGATCTCCCCGACTATTGCCATGTCGATGAATAGCTTCAGAACTCTGCTCAGGTGACAGGTACTCGTCCTCCCTGTTAGAAGGAGAGACAACAGCGTCATTCTATCTCCTTCCTATAATAGTTTTTAGAGAGGTTCTAAGATTTAAAAAAAAATAAAAGTTTTTTTAATACCTAAGGGAAGAAAACCAACTTTACCTGACTAATACAAGACAATTTGCTTGCAATAAAGACCAATACATTAAGTTTAATAGATTCTGCAGGATGTATATTTCAAGGCGAAAGTGTTGACTGTACATATTTCAAGCTACTATTTCTAATTACTATATGCAAAATTTGACATCGAACGTTTAATTTTCATGATTCCTAATGTTCAATTGTGTTAATTGTATATAATGTAATATATACACGCAATTATCCTAATTGTGGATATGGCGTGTCTCTCCCAACTGTTAAATAAATAAATAAAATACCGCTATCTTAATGAGTAAATCTTTAATGTTTTTCGAGGTTGTCCTATATCTATCTTGAGGACTATCACCGCCCAAGGACGTTGGAAAATTCTCGTAACAACCTCGTGTGATGAGTGAAAGAAACTACTTTAGATATACAACCTCGGAAAACATTTATGATTAGCTCATAAAATATACATAGGTGTTAATAAAACCTTTTTAAAAAATCTAAGATACTCCTAAGCCTATGACATTTATTGATTTTAAAAAATGACGGTTCTACTTTAATATATATATAAAAATAAATACATTTATTCGCCTGGTATATCTCCAATTTCATCTAAATCTATTATAAAAGTATCTATAAATTGTCAACATTTTATTGATAATATATATAATATATATACCTTGATATACACTTATACACTTTGATACAGATTTTCAAACCAATTCGCTTTGTCAACCTGCAACTTGATCGTTAAGAGCTACTTTACGTAGACACGCTGGGTTCAATTATAAGATTAAGTAAAATTTTAAAATTTCGATAAATAACACAAATGATTCATTAGAATGGTATGTTTGGTATGTATTATTGGTATGCAGTTATGGCATTAAACGTCCTTTGCTTGAATAAAAAAGAATCGCAGCAGTCACCTTGGTAGGCCGTTAGCATTCTGCCCACGTGGGCCAACATCCCGACATACGGACGTGGCTGGATTCTCCTGCTAACTCAAGGAAAGGAATTGGCCGAATTCCAGAAATAAAACGTTCAATTGATATTTATTACGTTAGATGTCATTCTGTTATTAGATTATTCTCTTCTGTTATATCAACACTTCTCTATTTTTATTTAAATAATTATTATTTTTATTAATTGTCTCTTCATTAGATGAATTAGAATTCTCATTAGAATTTTCTCTTCTTTATTAGATTCAATGTTGTTTTGTGAACTTTTTTTTTATATTCAGCTACATGATAAACTCTTTTTTTATATAAAAATAAATTTGAAACAATCAATAAGGAATGCCGGGCTGTTGGCGTTTCTTGCGCTCCAGGGGCCGGGGTTTTCCTTATTTCTCTCTAAGGAATCAAGGGTTTGGTTTATTTTCTCATTTCTTTTATTTCTTGAGATACTTCAAGAACTAGTACTTCAGGATCTCCATAATGAAGGGCTTGTTATACCGAAAGCTCGAGAAATAAAAGAAATGAGAAAATAAATCAAACCCTCGATTCCTTATTGATTGTATCAAAATGTAAAAGTAGGGAAAATAATCTTTATTATAAAAATAAATACATTTATTCACCTGATATATATCTCCAATATCATCTAAATCTATTATAAAATTATCTATAAATTGTCAACATTTTTTTGATAATTTAAAAGCAAGACATTGTTCTGCTACGTGCTGGTTGTATAAGAATGGAACAATAAATCCCAAGGGAAAGCATTATGTCTGTAGATGACTCTGCTTACACATGTTTTGTTCAGTTTTGCTATTATTGAAGTTATGAAACCTATTGGAATTCATAGAGCGTTGAAAGATCAGAGTGTTTCTTACTCCTCAACATACTTATACTGTTTGTTTCAACCAGTTCAATGCTTTCATTATTTAAAAATATCAAATTTCAGAGTGCCTTTGGTGCAAGTGCAAACAAACACTGTCTTTATATTACTACCATCTTGTGATTTATTTATATTTCCCATTCTTTCACATAGAGTACGTATAAAATCTTCATCCTTTACCATTTCTCTTACCAACTTTCAGAACAATTTATTACATTTAATTAAAAAGGCATATATTGGATCAAAATAACATTTATTTTGATCCAATATATGCCTTTTTAATTAAATATTTATCTATGGATTGCTCTATTTTCAAAATTTATTACATTGTTTACCTTTTTTTATGGACAAGACACCACCACTACCCACCTTTTTAAATTTTTAGAACAGGTTTTTTTACGCGACTTTTTATAATGCACAAATCAACTGCTTATTTTATTCTTCCTTTCTATTTATTTAGATTAAATTTCAGTGCACAGAATGTCTAAAAATGAAAATTCAAAAAAACCTATATGAAATGAATGTAGCGTAATTCTGATGTGCCAAAATTTAAGTGATAAATTGATATAAAGTATTCAACAAATAAAAAATAAATAATGGTATTTTATCTTCAAAGGAATTTTGCATAATTTGTGTGAGGATTTATGTTGAAGAGAATTTTGTAATGGATTGACCAGAAGAAAAAGTGCTTGGTCATTCTAATAAAAAAATGCCATGTTCCCCCATCAATCTAAAACAATAGGTATTTGGCCTTCGTAGAAATGCAGATATTTTTAATGACAATTATACGCCAACTCCATCAGAAATTTCCTTACTGTAAACATACGTTGTGGTCAAGATGCATGTCATTACAATTGATACTTGTGTTCCTTCGAAAAGTACCTTTCAAAAAAAACCAACCTTTATTATCACTTTCAGCATTTTTTCTTTTCCGTTCTTGAATTATTGTCTTAATTGTAACTATCCTTTGCAATTTTATCTGAAAACCAAAGAGAGAAACAGATACGTGTCTTCTCTGATTACAAAAGGCACACCGTTTATTATTAAAATTCATTGAAACAATGCATTTTTATTTATCATCCCACTTTACTAAACGTTCTGTTGTTTATATATTGATTTTTCTATTGCTACTGAGATTGTCTGAATTGTAATAGGAGCTAATCTTTGAGAGGATCAAGAACTCTTGGGAGATGTCGGAGATATATATGTACGGGGACTTGAATCTTTCGATTTTTACAAAAGTAAGTTGTTAAATTACGGTACAACAAAAAGTTACACACATATATATATATATATGGAAAATTTGCCGGGATGAAATTAATCCATGGAAGCAATGGTCGCCTCTCCCGTCAAAATAAACGTCAGAATGCCGCTAGTTGCGGCGACGGTCAATAGATGGCGTCAGATTCTGACGTTTATTTTGACGGGAGAGGCGACCATTGCTTCCATATATATATGAGAAAATAGTACAAATGTGATATTGTACTGTGATAAGGTGCATAAATTAAGAAAGAAAAAAAGGCATCTCCTTATCGTGCAACTGAATAGATGGTTCAAGCCATCAGCAACTTTCAGTTGCACGATAAGGAGATACCTTTTTCTTTCTTTCTTAATATTTATATGTGTGTGTGTGTGATATAAATAAATCAGTTAGTATTAACTGACATTTGATCCATCAGATCTTCTTATTGCATCTGAAATATTATTTTAAAATGAGGATTTACTCTTGTAGAAGTAGAAAATACCATTTTTGTACGTTGAGGATTAATTAAAGACTTATCAACCTTCATAAATTTATTATTCAACCCTTCAGTGAATCACTGTCCCTTTTTCAAAGTGGAAGTTTTAAGCGAAATTTGTCTTTTGTCGATAGAATTTCTAGAAAATGACATCTTTGCTTAAAGATTTTCACTTTGTAAGGGACGACAGTGGTCACTCAAAGGTTATATAACAAACGTTTTATGTTGACCAATCTACATCCTGAATTAATTTGGCCGAAATGTTATTCCATTCTAAACCGATTAGTTCAATTTGTGAGAGCCTGTGATGAACTTGTTGTACAGGCAACTGATTCCTTTTTTATAGATTATAATCTCTCCTGCTTTTCACATGTGTAGATATGTGGTGCACTTACAGTGAAGGCAGTTGACTACTTCTACCCACCATGATTATCATGGCCTGTACCACGTGTACTAGAGATAAGCAAAAGAAGGTTCTCTCTCTTGTGATTCTACTTGAAATAGAAGCATTATTACAATGATCATAGCAGTACCAAGGTTGTCAGGTAGTAGGAAGGCCAGTTAGACAACACATGCATGCATAATACACAAATTAGAATAAGGCATTCAAGTAATACTATTCATACCAAATTATGTTTCAGGTTCACCAAAACTGAGACTCTTTGTATGGTAATTTCTTTAAACTAGAATATTTCATTAACATTGCAGTCAAGGTTGGAGTTTTATTTAATTTGAGGGTTTAAAAGTGGTTTCATTTTATTTCAATTTAAAGCGCTATGTCCCCCTAGGAACACTTGCACTGTCATACATGTATGCTTTTACATTTGTGGATACATATATATACAATAATTTTAGGCCGTGAATAGAATAGTCATATGATGTTAACAATGAGAAAGAGAGAAAAAAACGAGAAAAAAGAACTGTGTACAAAAGAAAGAAGTGTCTGATAATATGAACAATCAACATAATATAAATAACATTTTCTCAAAAGATATTTGTTGCTATATAATTTAAAATATATTTACAAAATGTATTGAATTTAATATACATTTCTTTACTGGAAATAAAAATACTTGTATCTGTTACTATTAAATTATTGTCGATTCTATAGTCTTGAAAAACAGGACAGTCCAGTAAAAGATGTATTGAGGTTTGTTTCTCATGTCCACAAAAACAACTCGAGTCTTCCACTGCTTTAATTCTTTTTAAAAGGCTTCTGAAATTCCGATTATTAGAAATGAATTGAGAATTATGAAAATTTGGCCGGAAATATTTTGGTATGTTGTTAGGGAAGAAGTTTTGAAAAGTTTCATTTGTGTTGTTCTTTAAAGTTGCCATTTTAAATTCAATAAAAAGGGTTTATATAAGTTGTGGTGGTGGTGTATATTTTCATTCACATTCTTGCTTTTTTTTTTTCAAAATTATGATGGCAATGAAGCATACTGGGATTGAATGCCTTAATTCAACGATATCATTTTTTAAGAGAAATCAGTTTTATACTAAAATAGCAAAGTATTAATTTTACAAAAGGGTATGTATAACTAACTGATACCATTCTAAAATATTTTATATTCGCAATGCTGTTAATGTGCTATAGATATCTAGGTGATATTTTTAGCAAGATTTTTCACAGACCCTCACATTAATTTTTCCATTGCAATAAGGGCAGTAGTAATTGTTTAATATTAAAAGAATCATACGCGTCTATAATAGTTTCGAATTTTCATAGGCATTATTGTTTGATGCACTCACAAAATTAAATGAGAAAAAAAACACTTTTATTAACTCTCTATGCATACACCATTTTTTTCATGGAGAGGAGTGATAAAATAAGCAATACAAAATAACAATATATTTCTATTTATTAAAATCACCACGAACCTAGACCGTTCTTCTACTGTTTAATCTAACAAAACAATTAATAATTCTTTTCGATAGATTATAGCCAGTATGTTGAGGAACGTTTTGTATTCCAAAGTTCATATTCTTTGAAAATATAAAGCTTATTGCTATTTAAAAATGGCAATGGAAACTGGCCATTACGAAGGCTATCCTCTAACAGAAGTATCCTCTCACAGAGGTCAACTGTAGGTTGAATATAGGTTTCGTTTTAAGGTCAATTTGAGTTATCTTTACAATACTAGAAATGGCAAAATTATTGTTAGTGAAATATATAAAATAAATTATCTTATTTTCTACTTCACAATTTTGAAAAACTACAGTGAACATAAGTGATAGCAGCTCTCATGCAGTGACTACTGGAATCAAAATAAACCTAACTGCTTGAGATTACTGTTGCATGTTCATACAATATCAACTTTTATTGATTAGTGTTGATCTCTGGAATATTGTGGCAACATGTTTGGCTTGGGGTCGACATGGCTGTGTTGTAAACTAGACTAGACGGGCCAGTTATATAAGTTATAATTTATATTTCCCGAAATAGCACAATTTTTACAAAGGTATTCGTGTCAATATCAAAACGAACTGAGAGAAGATAAACAAAATGTCTACAGCAGAAGGTGATGACGTCTCACATGATTTATAATCCACCAAGTAGGTCACTGCAAAGTATTGTTGTTGCAAGCGTAGTCGAGTTCGACTTTTGGGTCTATATGGACCAATATCCTTCAATTTGATTTGTTAACATCCATCTACCGCAACTCATCTAGTGACTACCAGTAGTTTTTGATCATTTCCAGTCATCTCATTGAAGGTCTTCTTTCTCTTTTCCTTCAAAATTTACTAAAAATCAACATCTTTTCTAATCCATTTACTCTCATCATGTGTCCGAAGTAGGTTAGTCTTTGTTAGCATATTTGGGATTATGGGTCTCTAATAGATTTAATTACATTTAAGATTGAAACATTGGTCCTTTTATCTGTCCATGGCACTCTGAGTAGATTTCTCCATGTCCACATTCCAAAAGCCTGAAATTTTATTTTCATTTTTTCTGACAGTCCAGCTCTCACATCCATAAGTGACCACGAAAAATACCAATGCCTCCTCAATTCTCTGCGTTTTATTAAGAGAAATGTATTTATATTTCAGAATCTTTTCCAATTTCATCATTGCATTTATTTCTAGTGGTATTTTCTTCGTACTTCCACTAAGCAACTTCCTACCTCATCAAACCTGGGTCTTAAGAATATGAAGTTATCAACTATATCAATATTTTCTTGTTGAATTTCAAAGCTATTTTTATTATCTGTAGTTATTTTTTTTATCTTCTTTATAAAGAGTATTAGATGACACCTAATATTTTATTATATATTGTATATTGTGTATACCCAAAGGTATTGCAATATATATCAATTAATTTACCTTCTAACATTCAATTTGCATATGTGCATAGAGAGGTTTTAGTCCTCATTGTTATATTCTTCTGCTAGTTTTATATATCTATAAATATTAAGAACAATTGAGCAAAAATACATTATTATAGCTTATTATTCACATTATTCTAACGACAATGATAATAATTCTTGAAATTGAAGATACCTCGGCCAGCAAATTATTTTTTAAAATTTATTAATAAAATTTAAATAATTTTTTAAAAAAGATTTACTGGCCGAAGTATATTTAATTTGAAGAACTATGAATTCCGGCCATGCAGCCTCTATCTTTTCGATAATGATAATAATGTCTTTGAAATATTGATTAAAGTATCATTTATCATTATTATAATGTCAATAATAATGATATCTTTGGGGGTTGGTGGAAGGATGGTCTAAACCGTTGGTTTTCGACTGCTTCGACCCGGAATCAAATCCCGCATTGGGCACTTTTTTCTAATTAAAAAAAAAAAAAACCTCTAATGGCTCCCGTTTCTTGTAAAATTCCAGCCCCACCAGCGAGTGCAAGTAACCAAATTATGCTCGGGCACATTTGTAAGTGCAAAGTCGAACTGCTTTTCATATGTGTAGACATGTGGTGCGCTTACAGTAAAAAACATTAGTTAACTTCTGCCCACCATGATATCATGGCCTATACCACGTTTACTAGGGATAATAAAAAATGATATCTTTACTATAATTAATACAAAAATTAGGTAAAAACAATATAGGATGGTTAAAAATTAATTGAAGCGAATCGTGTGTAAAGCTGACTCATTTTTTCTATTAAGAGATATAACTTACAAATATAATATTTACCAATTATTGGTTGAACACCCACCTTTGTTAAGATACAACAGCGTATTTGTTTTGTATAAGTGAGCTACACACACAAAATAAATACATTGTAATACCTTGACAAAGATTGACGTTCAGCCAACCGAAATATTGGTAAATAAATATGGGTGCTGCGCTGCCTGGAGTATAGGAGCTCCATCTATTATTTCTTCCTGTGGTGAATCTGTATAAGACCGCTGGTCTTAATAAAGCTTTGTGTGTGTATGTGTGTGTGTGGTAAATAAATACATATATATCAACAACATGATCGCCTTGATAGATCTGTAATTTCAGATTAGGTTATCACCTCCTGCTGGTCGTAACATACTTGTATATTTATCGATTGTTTTATATTTTCAAAAAAACATATAATTATATTTGAAAAAGAAAGAATAATTTCTGGGTAACTATTGCTCACATATAATTATATTATTAAATAACCTATCGAGCAATTAAAACTAAATGTAATAACACGATGTTAAACCTAAAATTATGGTAATGTTCGAGGAACAAATATTCCGTTTACTTTGTATATTTTGTAAGATTTATATTTTGTTTTGTGTTTCAAGATCAAGAATATATTTCTCGTCTTTTCTGATGTTCTTGTGAATGGTTTAAATGGGCAATGAAAATATATTATGATGCATTAGCGCGCCATCTGTTATCAAAATTCGAAACTATAATACGCGTCTATAATACTATTCTTCGTAGATCGCGAATTACGTGGTGTCGCTGGAGACCCTCTGGCGATTCTCCACCAAATTCTGCAGCGCTGGCAGAGGCGCCATATTCATTGTACATAGTGTATATAATAGTTTCGAATTTTAATGAAAATATATCAATCCTCAAATTTTGAATATTTGCTATTTATTGAACAAATAACCCGACCATTCTGTTAGGTTAAAAATTTATATAGGTTCCTAGGTCTTCTTCTCATACAACTTGGGAGCATTCTAACTTTTAAGACATCAGGTATCGAGCAGGTCTTGTTTCTAGCGCGTCCTACCTCTTTTCTTGGTTTCATTTATTATTTGTCTACGTAATCTCCATTATATATAGGATGGATAAAGAACTTAATTATGACATTTTCAGCTGTTTTAAGATTTTTCTTGATACGAGAAAGTATCAGAAAATAATTTTATCATCTTATAGGTCGAGATTCCAGGACGTCCGGTCTCTTTGGTAATTTTTCCGGATACTGGCTGCTCTATAGTCAACTGATTTCATACAATTAGAGGTTGATAGATCTTTGATTATAGGGTTTTAACTGGGATTTTAATTTATTTTATACTCCAAACCGGAGAGAAATAATAAAAAGTAAAACTGAAGGAAACAGATGATTTATATCTATTCATTCGCCGATATTGCAAACATTAGAAATTGTAGGCATACTATTTTGGATTTTTAAATATTTTTCCGAGGTATATATTTTTCAGAAATGGTTGTCTATAAAATAAACTTTTTTCGATAAATTAAACTCTGTGTAGCAGCTCTGATGTTTGGTTAAAGTCCGATAATAACTACAGAAAACATTCTCAGTTCTTACATGTCGTGCATATGGAATTATTCTATTTTATGGTAGTTTTACTATATTTAGATTTATTCAGTGGATTGCTTATATATTACTGTATTACAAAGGATGTTCCAATTTTAAAAGAGCTATTTCTCAACGCTGTAGCTAGCTAAAGAAGCGCGCGATTCAAGTGAAGTTTTATTTATTCGAAAGAACAAGAAAATTGGTTTATATTTCAAGAAAATCGATTTTTTTAAAATATTCTAAATGCCGAAAATTATAAGTGATTTTGTAAAAATGTTACGTTTTCAGACTTTCTGAGGAGAAATTACTGGTTAATCCGAATTATTGAAATTATGAAAGCAAAGAATTTTGATTACTAAGTGTGCAAAATCATTCAAACAATAAAGGAAAACAAAGACATTATGATATCTATGAAATTAAACGAAAAAAATATTCTGGAAAAAAAAAGGCGCCTGTAGAAACCTTTAACTTCAACCGAAAGAAAGATAAAGGAAGTGGTTGTTAGAGAGAATCCACCTTCTCAAAGGAACATTTCCACAATAACCAACGTACCAGTTTCTACCGTTAACCGTATTATTAGGAAAAAATTGGCTTAAAAATAAGTAAAAGGGTCAAAGTTCATTTTCTCAAGCCGCACCGTATGAAAGAACTCAAGATCTGTACCAGGGCTCTTTTCGAAAAGTACCTGGCAGGTGAAAATGGAAGAATGTTGTTAAACTGGGTGAGGCGTAGGTTTACCTCAATAGCAACAAACCCTGTGCCATTTACTACGCTAACTCTCAAATAAACACCTTTCAGAACCGAGTTAAGTAATGCGGTGAAATTTTCTCAAAAGGCTTCATGATCGTTATAGCTTTCTGCTACAATGGGAAACTTTCTAAAAAGAAGGTAGACCTAAATGTCAAGATAAATTCGCAAATCTTCAAAAGACTTGTCTAGACCCATTATTCAACAATGAGGCTTCATTTTTGTATCCGAGTGACTCAAGATCCGTGTGGCTGCACCAGGATAAAGACATGAGTCTTACCTCCCGTTCAACGCGTCAACACCTGGATGAAAATATGGATGAAACAGGTATTTTGTACATTCATTTTAAGCACATCTCTGTCAAATCCCCAAACTTGACCCTTATGAATTTTTGTATCTTTGGCTTGCTGAAAACTACTCATAGATCCAGAAAACCGAAGACGCTAGATTGTCTCTGAATAGTCGTTAAGATTTTTGGGATTGTCTTGATAAAATATTGTAAGACGAATCCTTATTTCCTGGAAACATCGATATAGGACTGTTGCTAAGGGTCAAGGATTACACATAGAAAAAGTAATCAAAAATAAAATCTATTTTATCTTTTATTTTTTTCTTTCATTTTTTCATAGAAAATAATAAGTTGTAAGAATATTAGTAAATTATTTTTGAAAAGCATTAAAATCGTTTTTTTTAATGGAACACCCTCTGTACATTATTATTTTCATTTTTTCATATTTTATTAAGCATAGAGTGAGAGAGAGCCAATTTAAAAATGTATATAATTTTATTGACATTTATTCTTTTTGAAAATAGCACGAAAAATTGTACTGAGAAGATCAGGTTGATACATTAAAGAAAAAAGCATTTTCTGATCCTAAAATTAAATTTTGCTAATGGATTGCGCCATCTGTTGGAATAAATATGAACTAATCGTTGATTTTCAATTATAATAGATTTGGCCAATCATCAGCAAACCAACAACAACTTTTAGTTGCACGATCAAGAAATGCCTTTTTCTAATGGAAAATTAACCTGATCCCAGTACAATTTCACTTTTGTACTACCTTTATATATAGTGATATGGTGTAGCTTTATCACGCCATTACGACCTTAAATACTCATTCTTTGATTTTTAAAGAAGCCTTAAGGACCATATATTTTGGTCGTTAAGGCACACCTTCCACCAAACTGATCTTCTTCTTCTTTCTTATCTCCACACTGGGTAAAGTAGAATGCAGCTGCCTTTGTCATTAAGACTGGGAGCACTACTCAGTGGCAGGCCGACTTAGCTAAAAAAAAAAGGCCACCTCTGACATGAGGAACAGACGCCATGTGCAGCAACTCCTAACATGGAGTTTCAAATGCTGCTCATACTCTATCCCTGGATCAGGAGCCCTTACAGGGTACTATCAGCCGGGCCAGCTGAGCCCAGGTTTTTTAGCGAGCTTGTTACTTCTCCCTCTCCTCCTTTTTCTTCCGGGCTTGGGGCCGGCAAAGGCGGAGCTAAAACTGGTGAGGTCCAGAAGCCCGAAGCGCGTATGTGGCTAGCTTTTCATGATTAATCAAGAAAGGGTATTTAGTCAATTCCTAAATAATTAAGAATCACCTATTATTTATTGACAGAAGGTGCACGTATCAGCAACTTTTAGTTGCACGGTCAGGAAGTACCTTTTTCTTAGTCTTTTATTAATGTGCACAATTTTTCAGTTATTTAATGTCAATGAAAATGATAACATGATAGATAAAATTGATAAATGATTTACATAATATTACATACACTCTGAGATTCTACCACTTATACAGAATTTGATGAAAGATCGCTAGCGAGTCTCCAGCGAGACTGATAATTTACCTGTCGACGAAGTAAATTAATCCCGCAAACTTCGCCGAAGAGGTGAAGCATGGTCTTTGAGGCTCACCACGAAGATCAAGGACTGTAGATCCAAGGGTGAGAGGGAGGACGGCGCTGCAGGACCAGTATCGCTGGGCGAGTGACAGTTCTCTGTAGACTCCGGCGATACAGACATCCTGGTTTGACGCTGGGTGTACCGGATGAAAAAGAGGGTGCAGGGCGGCTAGCCGTAGAGCGATGTTCCTAGGATGGCTCTCGAAGAATATACGATGGAGGAATGCGAAAGACACACTAGTAGAGGACAAGTTTACTACGGACTTCCAGCGCCGGAGATACCAAAAAAAAGTGGGAAAGAGGGAACCAAGAGGAAACGCTCCAGAATGCGACAAACAGTGCGTGTTCTAAGGCTAAGAAAAGGCGTGGCTGTCCCAGGAAGTACTACGGCTTCCTACAGTTTCTTCTCCGTGGGCCTTTAGCAGACAGACTCTGGCAGAACACGCCGAGGGCGGCCAATTCGCACACTGCGAACCAACTTGAAGCAGCCCGAAACGAAGGCGTCGCCAAGAACCTACTGGTGCCTATGAGCTACTGCGTGCTGCATGAACCCCTTTGAAGTAGTCAAGCTGAAGTTAGGTCCTCATTTTTAAAATACCCTTATTACAGACGGACACAGGACGAGTCAATAGACCAAGCCAGACGGCTAGATAGCAATACTCTCCAGACAAACCGCGTCAGCCTAGCCTGCATTTGAGCCATGGTTGCGTCGCCGGGCAGTTATCCGTGCAGATGGTGGAGCACTGACGCCAGTAAAGTGAGTTGCCCGCTCTCGCTCTTGCGACCAGGCACAAGCTACGGAGGTATGAAGACTCCATGCCCTCTCCTAGATGTTCAGCTGATGAATTTCCTGGACTGATATTCAATGGTCTGGGGTAATTTCACAGGCACATTTCAAGGGCACTTTTGATGTCTTCCATTAAATTCCGTTTGAACTTTACCAATATTTTCATCGATCTCCTTGAAGAATGTCTCTGCGATTTTGGAAGATTATTCCCCAAGTAGCACCTCAACTCTCTCAACGACTGGCGTTGAGCGAAGAAGAGGGGAAAAGGGGGTAAAGATGGTGAAAAGGGATCTGTCACTTGGAAAAGATGGCACGGTGGTCCAAGCCGCGGTATTTGAGGGGCAAGTAACAGGCGACGCATCCGGAGAGCCTTGATGGTGTTTGGACTCGATTCAGATGAGCAGCGCCTAACCGGCTTCCG
>CP092875.1:59907287-59922997 GCA_030710605.1 Cordylochernes scorpioides
ATTTAATCGACGCCACCACCTTCTTCGATGCCGGAAGCCGATTCGACACGCGGATAGAATCCTATATATGTACTTCCATCTATCTTCTACGACACCACGTCACCTAATACCTAACTATAGACTACGTCTACTCGGACCATAGTGCCCTGTCATGATCCGAACGGGAGAGCCATCTTCTAGAAGATGGGTAAAATTCTAGGTTTGGGGCTTGTTAGTTGATCAAATGGAAACGTTTTTCAGTAAAATTTTGAAATATCGAGTTGAAAATAATATCGAGATATCTATATATTTATTATGATGTACTGTCGGAAAGCCGAGATGTGATGTATGATGCTACAATTCCTACCCGACCAAATTCGTTACCATTGCCGAGAATTTGAAAGGAAAACACTAAACTAATGAAAATAATTTGTAAAACAATGATAGACATGCAAATTTATCTTCATTGAACGACAGATATGCAAGTACTCGTATAACAAGTCGCAATTGGAATGATATAATGGAAGATATCATTCCGGAAATGAGGACTTTGAATGGGCAAAGAAGAGAAACGTCTTATCTTCTGAACAAGCCTCAACCCGGCAGGTCTCGCCACACAAACACACCTCGTAACAGGGGAACTAGGCCACCTCGACAACCATAAAAGGATGATAGGGATACCGTGACGCTGCTGAAAAACAACAGACGACAGCAGGCATTGAGCAAGGCCAGGTCAGCAAAACAGCAATCATTGATCAACGCATCTTTATCGAGCGGTGCTCTTATTTCGATACCGCCCAATACATCATAGCCCTGGAAGATATTCTGGGAAAATCTTCGGTGTTCCAGCTTATGAAGATGTCCAGTCATGTTCTTGATGGGCTGGCCAGCGTCGAAAAATCAGAGTACTAGTTGGAGACGAGCCTCAATATTGGAACTATCCTCTTTCCTGAGAGCTTTTTCATATATTAAACAGGCTGCCAAACTTTGTTTTCGGAAATTTGCTTATCGCGATCAAAGGTTGAAAATTCAACGTAGCCCTGAACCATCACAAGGTGGTCTCCTTGACCCAGGGAGTGGTGTCTCGTGAGGGCTACTCCAGGGTTACAGGAAACAGGGAGGCCGTCGTCGTGATTGATGAAGGCTTGAAGGCTCAACAGCTCCAATTGACATCAAGTTCAGTGGAGAGACATATGTTTCCGAGAGGTTCAGCAATTGCCGCTCTCAAGAACTTCTGCGAGCCGGATGCTCCAGGATGGACACGGATGAACGTCTTATTCTGAAATCGACCTCCCAGCCAGGTCCCTCTATCAACGCCCTTGTGCGCACTTCACATCCCCAGGAGACACTTGCCTGAGCAAATATTATATCCCCGCAAACTTCTAAAATTCAGCCAACAATGAATGCCATCGCAACCGAGATAATACAGGCAACAAATTTACAAGTCTGTATAAAGGAGAGCCAGCCGAATGAAAAATCAACAATCCTAGCAACCCAGTCTCCGGCTTCAGAAAGAACAAATCCTCAGAACATTCAGGATAATAGATTCTCCCAAGATATTTCTAATTCCAAAGCTCAACAATAGCTGGGCCTATTTCTGTTACATCCCCAGACAATCGGTTCAAGGGAAGCGAAGATTTAGAATTAAGGAGGGATGATATAGTGCTGACCATTATCTCATGACGCCGAGTTGGACTCGAGGCTGAACAGAGGTCTGAAATTTCTCCAATCAAATAATCTCTCCATTATGAAAAAGTCCTGAACCCGATTCAAGCGGCTCACCTTCTTCGGGTTGGATTATATAAAACACATTATGAGCTTCCGGACGGTGTACTTCAATGTGCGCAACATTGTCGCTCGCGAAAAGAGTGGAGTTGTCCTACTTTTCGAAGCCTCACGCGGTTGATGTTGTGTTTGTCCAAGAAACGTTCTGGCCCTGAACAGTCCGGGACCTCAGCTACATCGCCGTCTTCGCGCCAGGGTCAACTCCCAGGGAATCCGGCCTCGCACTATTTGTGGTGCTGGGAGTCATCTTCCGGACCTGTAGCCAGACAAGATCGCTTTTGTCAGCGTCAACATCGGCTTATCGAGGCCTGCGTCATCAACTTCCACCAATCCTACATTTCTGATTAACGGATCTTCGAACAGGTCATCGAAGAAGAACAATCAGGGAAGATGAGCGGGTCCTCGGCGACTTCAAAATTTCCGAGGAGTCTTCGAGAGATATCAGGTCTGTAACCATGGAAGCCTTCGCAGAGCTCCTGGAGGGGACCGCCCTCGTCGACACTGCTACCATCTTTTATGCCATGAACCTGCCTACGAGGGTTGTTAATTACGGAAGCCAGTTAGACGCTGTCCGTCTGAATCGAGTTGAAACACCATCAAGGCTCTCCGGATGCGTCGCCCGTTACTGACCCCTCAAATACCGCTCTTCATCCAGTACACCCAGCGTTAAACCAGGATGTCTGCATCGCCGGCGTCTCCAGAGAATTGTCGCTCGCCCAGCGAAACTGGTCCTGCAGCGCCGTCCGCCCTCTCACCCGTCGGATCCACAGTCCTTCGTGGTGAGCCTCAAGGACCATGCTTCACGTATTCGGCGAAGTTTGCGGTATTAATTTACTTCGTTGACAGGTAAATTCTCAGTCTCGCTGGAGACTCGCTAGCGATCTTTCATCAAATTCTGCATAAGTGGCAGATTCTCCGTGTATGTAATATTGTGTAGATAATTTATCAATTTTATTAATCATTTCGTTTTATCACTTTCATTGCCATTAAATAACTGAAAATTGTGCACATTAATAAAAGACTAAGAAAAAAGCACTTCCTGACCGTGAAACTAAAAGTTGCTGATACTTGCGCCTTCTGTCGGAATCAGTGATTCTTATTTATTTAAGAATTGACTAAATACCTTTTCTTGATTAATCATGAAAAGCTAGCCACATACGCGCTTCGGGCTTCTGGACCTCACCAGTTTTAACTCCGCCTTTGCCGGTCCCAAGCCCGGATGAAAAAGGAGGAGGGGGAGCAGTAACAAGCTCGCTAAAAAACCTGGGCTCAGCTGGCCCGGCTGATAGTACCCTGTAAGGGCTCCTAATCCAGGGATACAGGATGAGCAGCATTTGAAACTCCATGTTAGGAGTTGCTGCACATGGCGTCTTTTCCTCATGTCAGAGGTGGCCTTTTTTTTTTTTTTTTTGGAGCTAAGTCGGCCTGCCACTGAGTAGTGCTCCCAGTCTTGATGACAAAGGCAGCTGCATTCTACTTCACCTAGTGTGGAAATAAGAAAGAAGAAGAAGATCAGTTTGGTGGAAGCTGTGCCTTAACTACCAAAATATCTGGTCCTTAAAGCTTCTTTAAAAATCAAAGAATGAGTATTTAAGGTCGTAATGGCGTGATAAAGCTACACTATATATAAAGGTAGAACAAAAGTGAAATTATACTGGGATCAGGTTATTCTTCCATTAGAAAATGACATTTCCTGATCGTGCAACTAAAAATTGTTGATGGCTTGCTGATGATTTGCCAAATCTATTATAATTGAAAATCAACGATTGGTTGATATTTATTCCAACAGATGGCGCAATCCATCAGCAAAATTTAGTTTTACGATCAGGAAATACGTTTTTTCAATGTAACAACCTGATCTCAGTACAATTTCACTTTTGTTCTATTTTCTAAAAGACTGAATGTCAATAGAGTTATATAAATTGTTAAATTGGCTCTCTCTCTCTCTCTCTATGCTTAATAAAATATGAAAAATAAATAAACGCAAATAATAAAGTACAGAGGGTGTTCCATTAAAAAAACAACGATTTTAATGATTTTAAAAAATTACAAATGTTATTACAACTTTTTACTATCTATGTGTAGGAGTCGGTGGAAGGATGGTCTAAACCGTTGGTTTTCGACCGCTACGACCCGGGTTCGATTCCCACATTGGGCACTTTTTTTCTGATTAAAAAAAATGCTCTAATGGTCCCCGATTCTTGGAAAAATCCAACCCTACTAGCAAGTGCAAGTAACCAAACGGGGCTCTGGTACATTTGTTAGTGCAAAGTCGAACTGCTTTTCACATGTGTAGACATGTGGTGCACTTACAGTAAAAGCAGTCGCCAACTTCTACCCAACATGATCATCATGGCCTGTACCACGTGTACTAGGGATAAGCAAAAAATAAATATAAAACTTTCTATGTATAAGCCTTGACGTTTCGCAACAGTCCTGTATCGATGTTTCCAGGAAATAAGGCTTTGTCTTAAAATAGTTTGATCGAGATCATCCTAACAATATTTAACGACCACACAGAGACAATCTAGCGTCTTCGGTTTTCTGGATCTATGAGTAGTTTTCAGCAAGCTAAAGATACAAAAATTCATAAGGGTCAAGTTTGGGGATTTGGCTGGAAAATATGTGCTTAAAAAGGGTTACAAAATACCTGTTTCATCCGTCTTTCCGTCCAGGTGTTGACGCGTTGAACGGGAGATAAGACTCATGTCTTTATCCTGGTGCAGCCACACGGATCTTGAGTCACTCGGATACAAAAATGAAGCCTCATTGTTGAATAATGGGTCTAGACAAGTCTTTTGAGGATTTGCGAATTTATCTTTACATTTGGGTCCACCTTCTTTTTAGAAAGTTTCCCATTGTAGCAGAAACCTGCAACGATCATGAAGCCTTTTGAGAAACTTTCACCGCATTACTTAACTCGGTTCTGAAAGGTGTTTATTTGAGAGTTAGCGTAGTAAATGGCACAGGGTTTGTTGCTATGATTGAGATAAACCTACGCCTCATCCAGTTTAACAACATTCTTCCATTTTCACCTGCCAGGTACTTTTCGAAAAAGCCCTGGTACAGGTCTTGAGTTCGTTCATACGGTGCGGCTTGAGAACATGAATTTTGACCTTTTTACTTATTTTTAATCCAATTTTTTCCTGATAATATGGGCAACGGTAGAAAGTGGTACGTTGGTTATTGTGGAAATATCCCTTTGAGAAGGTGGATTCTCTCTGACAACCATTTCCTTTAACTTTTTTCGGTTGAAGTTAAAGGTTTCTACAGGCGCCTTTTTTTCCAGAAGATTTTTTTTCGCTTAATTTCATAGATATCATAATGTCTTTGTTTTCCTTTATTGTTTGAATGATTTTGCACACTTAGTAAACAAAATTCTTTTCTTTCGTAATTTAAATAATTCGGGTAAACGAGTAATTTCTGATCAGAAAGTCTTAACATTTTTACAATATTACTTATAATTTTAGGCATTTAGAATATTTTAAAAATCGATTTTTCATTAAATATAAACCAATTTTCTTGTTCTTTCGAATAAATAAAACTTCTCTGAAATCGCGCGCTTCTTTAGCTAACTACAGCGTTGAGAAATAGCACTTTTAAATTTGGAACATCCTTTGTAATACAGGAACATATAAAGGCAATCCACAGAATAAATCTAAATAGTAGAACTACTATGAGATTGATTAATTCCATATGTACGACGTGTAAGAACTGAAAATTTTTGTGTGGGTATTAACGGACTTTAACCAAACATCAGAGCTTCTACACAGAGCTTCTTTTATAGACAATCATTCCTGCAATATATATACCTCGGACAAATATTCAAAACCAAATGATTATACCTATAATTCTCTAATGTTTGCAAATCGGCGAATGGTTAGAAGTAGCCGTCTATTCACTCTACTTTTGATTATTTCATCCCGGTTTGGTATAAAATAAATAAAGATTCCAGTTAATCAAAGATCTATCAACCTCTAATTGTATGAATTTAGTTGACTATAGAGCAGCCAGTATCCGGAAAAATTACCAAAGAGACAGGACGTCCTGGAATCTCGGCCTACAAGATAATAAGATTATTTTATGATAATTCCTCGTATCAAGGGAAATCTCAAAACAGCTGAAAATGTAATAATTTAATTAAGTTCTTTATCTATCCTATATAAAATGGAGATTACGTAGAGACAAATAATAAATGTAACCAAGAAAAGACGTAGGATGCGATAGAAACAAGACCTGCTCATACCTGATGTCTTAGAAGGTAGAATGCATCCAAGTTGTATGAGAAGAAGACCGAGGAACCTATATAAATTTTTAACCTAACAGAATGGTCGATCTATTTGTTCAATAAATGGCAAATATGCAAAATTTGAGGATTGATATATTTTCATTAAAATTCGAAACTATTATAGACGTTTATGATAGTTTCGAATTTTGATAACAGATGGCGCGCTAATGCATCATAATATATTTTCATTGCCCATATAAACCATTCATTAGAACATCAGAAAAGACGATAAATATCTTCTCGATCTTGAAACACAAAACAAAACCTTACAAAATAGACAAAGTAACCGGAGTATTTGTTCCGAGGGCATTACCATAATTCCAGGCTCAACACCGTGTTATTACATTTAGTTTTAATTGCTCGATATGTTATTTAATAATATAATTATATATGAGCAATAGTTACCCAGAAATTAGTCTTTTTTTTAAATATAATTATATGTTTTTTGGAAATAAAACAATCGATAAATATACAAGTATGTTACGACCAGCAGGAGTTGAGAACCTAATCTGAAATTACAGATATATCAAGGTGATCAAGTTGTTGATATATATATGTATTTATGAAAAAACAATAGAAAAAAATAATAAGTGGGCCAGATGTTGATATTAAAAATAAAAAAGGCATATCCTGACCATGACCAAAGGCAAATGTGCTTTTCAGAAGGCAGAGCGCCATCTGGTGGAACAGAAATCAACTATTCATTGATTTAACCTGTTCCCTGATATTTGGCCAACCCAATTTCTTTATAAATCAAGAAAAGCCATCCACGAACGCGTTTCGTGCTGTTGGCGCACGACAGCGTGGATTTATTTACCAATATTTCGGTTGGCTGAACGTCAATCTTTGTCAAGGTATTACAACGTATTTATTTTGTATGTGTGTAGCTCACTTACACAAAACGAATACGCTGTTGTATCTTGACAAAGGTTGGCGTTCAAATAACCGACATATTGGTATAAATTATATTTGTAATTTATATATCTTAATAGAAAAAAATGAGTCAGCTTTACACACGATTCGCCTCAATTAATTTTTAACCATCCTATATTGTTTTTTACCTAATTTTTGTATTAATTATAATAAATATATAATTTTTTATTATCCTTAGTGCACGTGGTACAGGCTATGATAATCATGGTGTGTAAGAAGTTGGCGACTGCTTTTACTGTAAGCGCACCACAGGTTTACACACATGAAAAGCAGTTCGACTTTTTCACTTACAAATATGCCCGAGCCCAATTTGGTTACTTGCACTCGCTGGTGGGGTTGGAATTTTACAAGAAACGGGAGCCATTAGAGTTTTTTTTTTTTTTTTTTTAGAAAAAAGTGCCCAATGCGGGATTTGATTCCGGGTCGAAGCAGTCGAAAATCGATGGTTTAGACCATCCTTCCACCAACCTCCAAAGATATCATTATTATCGACATTATAATAACGGCATTGGACAAAATAACCGAGACCATACTGAAACACAAACAAAACGAATTGGTTGCATTGATTGCCATTGATATAAGTGGTGCGTTTGATAATGCGTGGTGGCGTGCCTTAATAAAAAGAATGGACGAAGACCACGTCCCAGCAGTTCTTATAAAAATCATACAATCATTTTTAAATCGGAGAAGAAAAACAAGTCTCACCTTCTCGAATACAACAATTTCAAAATATTTATCAAAGGGATGTCCTCAAGGCGGACCATTATCACCTTTATTGTGGAATATAGTCCTGAATGATTTGTTGATCAACTTCGCATCCCCAAATTCTGAAATAATCTGTTATGCGGATGATGTTTCCATTGTTTGCTGGCACAAGACCATAGAAGGGTTAAAAAATGAAACAGAAAGTACTTTAAATTTTATGTAATACAATGGTGTACAAGAAATAAGCTAAAACTAAGCCCGGAGAAAACCGGCTTAATACATATGCACGGCAAACAAAATATTCCAATGGAAACTCCAAACTTCATAATAAAACCAGTGAAAGAAGTAAAAATTTTAAGTATAAAATTTTCTAATCACAGAATTAAGTCAAAAATTAACTTCACACCCCACATTAATGATATTCTTTGTAAAATCAACCCTATGAAAAATTGTTATTTTCACTCTGTGGGAAAATGTGGGGATTGGATGCTAAAAAAGATTAATTTTATATAAAACTCTTTTCAGGCCAAAATACTAACCTATGGATCTGAAATATGGTATGAATTTATTAATAAAATAAGTAAACAAAGATTAAACTCTCTCAGCAATATCAGATTCTTCTTTGGGTAGTGAGAGCCTATAAAACGACCTCATCAAATTGTATTCATAGTTTGGCAAAAATACCTATTCTCACAGATCACATAGAATCGTTGATAATAAAATACGATTTGGCCAATTTATCAAAAGAAGAAATTAATGTATTCAAACCGCATGCCCCAACTATAATTCATAACTTCATAGAATCAAGAATGGCTGAAACAATAGCTAACACTAATGAAACATTCCGAAAAATTTTCCCATTTGGAATTCCTTTTTATTTTCGTCCGAATTTTTATAACTCACAGTTCGTCACGGGTCATGGTAATTTTGGAGAATTTTTGTCGAAAATCGGGGCAACGGATGATCCTAGCTGTTTCTGTGGAAAAGAAAACCAAGACTCAATACATTTATTAATAGAATGTCCGATATTTCACAGCTACAGAAGTAATCATTTTTATCCCATCGAAGAAATTTGCGAATTTGTATATAACAAAGACACTTATGTAAAATTCAATAATTTTTGTAAATTCATTTTGGATTTTCTCTTCTGTTTGAGAAAACCATCGTTTCAGTTTTAATTGTGTTTTTAGTCGGTTATTGAGTTGTATATAGTGAATTGTATATGGGTTGCTAAAATAATTTATTTTAGATTTTCTCTTCTGTTTTGGAGTACTATCGTTTAAGTTTCAATTATGTTTTTAGTCCGGTTATTAAATTGTATAAAATGAATTGTATATAATCTACTAAAATGTATTTAGGCGCAAGTATCCCGAGCTGGGATATCGCGTCCGATATGTCAAATAAATAAATAAATAAAAATTGACATTATAATGATGATAAATGATACTTTAATCAATATTTCAAAGACATTATTATCATTATCGTAAAAATAGAGGCTGCCTGGCCGGCATTCATAGTTCTTCAAATCGAAGATACTTCGGCCAGTAAATCTTTTTAAAAAAATATATTTAAATTTTATTAATAAATTTTCAAAAAATATTTACTGTCCGTGTATCTTTAATTTCAAGAATTATTATCATTGTTGTTAGAATAGTGTGAATTATAAGCTATAATAATGATTTTAGCTTAATTGTTCTTAATACTTATAGAAATGAAATTGAAAACTAGCAAAAAGAATATAAAAATAGGATTAAAACCTCCCAATGAACATATGCAAATTGAATGCTATTAAGTGAGTTAATTGATATTTATTGCAATACCTTTGGGTATACACAATATACATTATATAACAAAATATTAGGTGTCACCTAATGCTCCCTCTCTTAGGAATATAATAAAAATAGCTTTAAAATTCATCAAGAAAATATTGATATAGTTGATAGCTTCATATTCTTAGGAATAGGTTTGATGAGATAGGAAATTGCTTAGTGGAAGAAAGAAGAAAATTTCACTAGAAAGAAAGTCAATGATGAAATTGGACAAGATTATGAAAGATAAATACATTTCTTTTAATATAAAGCAGAGAATTGAAAAGGCATTGGTATTTTCTGTGGTCACCTATGGATAAGAGAGCTGGACTCTCAGAAAAAAAAGGAAAATAATTTTTCAGGCTTTTGGAATGTGGACATGGAGAAATCTACTCAAAGTGCAATGGACAGATAAATGTGGGCAAATGTTTCAATCTTAAATGTAATTAAATCTATTAGAGACCCATAATCCCAAATATGCTAACAAAGACTAACCTACTTCGGACACATGATGAGAGCAAATGGATTAGAAAAGATGTTGATTTTTAGTAAATTTTGAAGGAAAAGAGAAAGAAGACCTTCAATGAGATGACTGAAAATGATCAAAAACTACTGTTAGTTACTAGATGAGTCGCGGAGGATGGATATTAACAAATCAAATTGAAGGATATTGATCCATATAGACCCAAAAGTCGAACTCGACTACGATATCAACAACAATACTTTGCAGTGACCTACTTGGTGGATTATCAATCATGTTAGACGTCAGAAACTTCTGCTGTAGACATTTTGTTTATATTCTCTCAGTTCGTTTTGATATTGACACGAACAAGTTTGTAAAAATTGTGTTATTTCGGGAAATATAAATTATAACTCATATAACTACTCGCTTTAGCCTAATTTACAACACAGCAATGTCGACACCAAGCCAAGCATGCCGCCACATGATATTGACACGAATACGTTTGTAAAAATTGTGTTATTTTGTGATCAATTATAACTTATATAACTAAACTAGTCCGTCTAGTCTAGTTTACAACATAGCCATGCCGACCCCCAAGCCAAACATGCAGCCACAATATTCTAGATATCATTAATAATCAATAAAAGTTGATATTGTATGAACATGCAACAGTAATATCAAGCAGTTAGGGGTTTATTTTGATTCCAGTAGTCACTGCATGAGAGCTGCTATCACTTATGTTCACTGTAGTTTTTCAAAATTGTGAAGTAGAAAATAAGATAATTTATTTATATATTTCACTAACAATAATTTTGCCATTTCTAGTATTGTAAAGATAACTCAAATTGATCTTAAAACGAAACCTATCTTCAACCTACAGTTGATCTCTGTGAGAGGACACTTCTGTTAGAGGATAGCCTTTATAATGGCCAGTTTACATTGCCATTTTTAAATAGCGCAATAAGCTTTATATTTTCAAAAAATATGAACTTTGGAATACAAAACCTTCCTCAACATACTGGCTAACCTATCGAAAAGAATTATAATTTGTTTTTTTTAGATTAGAGAGTAGAAGAAGGGTCTAGGTTCGTGGTGATATATTTTAATAAATAGAAATATATTGTTATTTTGTATTGCTCATTTTATCACTCCTCTCTATGAAATAAATGGTGTATGCATAGAGAGTTAATAAAAGTGTTATATATTTTATTCTCATTTAATTTTGTGAGTGCATCAAACAATAATGCCTATGAAAATTCGAAACTATTATAGTATAATTAATGGGGTTATAGTTTCTACTGCCCTTATTGCAATGGAAAAATTAATGGGAGGGTCTGTGAAAAATCTTGCTAAAAATATCACCTAGATATCTATAGCACATTAACAGCATTGCGAATATAAAATATTTTAGAATGGTATCAGTTAGTTATACATACCCTTTTGTAAAATTAATACTTTGCTATTTTAGTATAAAACTGATTTTTTTTTCAAAAATGATATCGTTGAATTAAGGCATTCAATCCCAGTATGCTTCATTGCCATCATAATTTTGAAAAAAAAAAACAAGAATGTGAATGAAAATATACACCACGACCACATTTAAAATGGCAACTTTAAAGAACAACACAAATGAAACTTTTCAAAGCTTCTTCCCTAACAACATACCAAAATATTTCCGGCCAAACTTTCATAATTCTCAATTCATTTCTAATCATGGGAATTTCAGAAGCTTTTTAAAAATAATCAAAGCAGTGGAAGACTCGAGTTGTTTTTGTGGACATGAGGAACAAACCTCAATACATCTTTTACTAGATTCTCCTGTTTTTCAAGACTACAAAATCAAAAATAATTTAATAGTAACAGATACAAGTATTTTTATTTCCAGTAAAGAAATGTATATTAAATACAATACCTTTTGTAGATATATTTTAAATTATATAGCAACAAATATCTTTTGAGAAAATGTTATTTATATTATGTTGATTGTTTATACTGCCAGACACTTCTTTCTTTTGTACACAGTTCTTTTTTCTCGTTTTTTTTCTTTCTTTCTCATTGTTAATATAACAGGACTATTCTATTTACGGCCTAAAATTATTGTATATATATATATGTATCCACAAATGTAAAGGCATACATGTATGACAGCGCAAATGTCCCTAGAGGGACATAACCCTTTAAATTGAAATACTGAATGAAAATAATGAAACCACTTTTAAACCCTCAAATTAAATAAAACTTCAGCCTTGACTACAATGGTAATGAAATATTCTAGTTTGAAGAAATTACCATACAAAGAGTGTCAGGTTTGGTGAACCTGAAGCATAATTTGGTATTAATAGTATTACTTGAATGCCTTATTCTAATTTGTGTATTATGCATGCATGTGTTGTCTAACTACCATCTCCCCTGCCTGACAACCTTGGTACTGACTATGGTCATTGTAATAATGTTTCGAATTCATGTAGAGTCACAAGAGAGAGAACCTTTTTTTTTTTTTTGCTTATCCCTAGTACACATGGTACAGGCCATAATAATCATGGTGGGTAGAAGTAGTCAACTACCTTTACTGTAAGTGCACCACATATCTACACATGTGAAAAGCAGGAGAGATTATAATATAAAAAAAGGAATCAGTTGCCTGTACAACAAGTTCATCACAGGCTCTCACAAATTGAACAAATCAGTTTAGAGTGAAATAACATTTCGGCCAAATTAATTCAGGATTTAGACTGGTCAACACAAAACCTTTGTTATATAACCTTTTAGTTATCACTGTCGCCCTTTTCAAAGTGAAAATCTTTAGGCAAAGATGTCTATTTTCTAGAAATTCTATCGACAAAAGAAAAACTTCGGTTAAAACTTCTTACTTTGAAAAAGGGACAGTGATTCACTGAAGGGTTGAATAATAAATTTATGAATTTTGATAAGTCTTTAATTAATCCTCAACGTACAAAAATGGTATTTTCTACTTCTACAAGAGTAAATCCTCATTTTAAAATAATATTTCAGATGCAATAAGAAGATCTGATGGACCAAATGTCAGTTAATACTAACTGATTTGTTTATATCACACACACACACATACATATAGATAGTAAGAAAGAAAGATAGAAAAAGGCATATCCTTATCGTGCAACTGAAAGTTGCTGATGGCTTGCGCCATCTATTCAGTTGCACGATAAGGAAATGCCCTTTTTTTCTTAATTTATGCACCTTATCCCAGTACAATATCACATTTGTACTATTTTTATACACACACACATATATATATATATAACCTTTTGTTGCACCGTAATTTAACAACTTACTTTTGTAAAAATCGAAAGATTCAAGTCCCCGTACATATATATCTCCGACATCTCCCAAGAGTTCATGATCCTCTCAATAATAGCTCCTATTACAATTCCGACAATCTCAGTAGCAATAGAAAAATCAATGTATAAACAACAGAGCGTTCTGTACACTCGGGTGATAAATAAAAATTCATTGTTTCAATATATTTTAAAAAGAAACGGTGTGCCTTTTGTAATCAGAGAAGACACGTATCACTCATGGGCTTTCAGATAAAATTGAAAAGATAAATATAATTGAAAGAACACAATTCAAGAATGGAAAAGAAGAAATGCTGAAAGTGATAATAAAGGTTGGGTTTTTAGAAAGGTACTTTTCTTAGGAACACAAGTATCAATTGTAATGACATGCATCTTTATCAAAACCTATCTTTACAGTTAGGAAATTTCTGATAGACTTGGTGTATGATTCTCATTAAAAATATCTGCATTTCTACGAAGGCCAAATACCTATTGTTTTAGATTGATGGGGGAACATGGCATTTTTTTATTAGAATGACCAAGCACTTTTTCTTCTGGTCAATCTATTACAAAATTCTCTTCAACATAAATCCTCACACAAATTATGCAAAATTCCTTTGAAGATAAAATACCATTATTTATTTTTATTTGTTGAATACTTTATATCAATTTATCACTTGGCGCATCAGAATTACGCTACATTCATTTCATATAGGTGTTTTTGAATTTTCATTTTTAGATATTCTGTGCACTGAAATTTAATCTAAATAAATAGAAAGGAAGAATAAAATAAGCAGTTGATTTGTACATTATAAAAAGTCGCGTAAAAAAACCTGTTCTAAAAATTTAAAAAGGTGGGTAGTGGTGGTGTCTTGTCCATAAAAAAAGGTAAACAATGTAATAAATTTTGAAAATAGAGCAATCCATAGATAAATCTTTAATTAAAAAGGCATATATTGGATCAAAATAAATGCTATTTTGATCCAATATATGCCTTTTTAATTAAATGTAATAAATTGTTCTGAAAGTTGGTAAGAGAAATGGTAAAGGATGAAGATTTTATACGTACTCTATGTGAAAGAATGGGAAATATAAATAAATCACAAGATGGTAGCAATATAATGTATGTATAATATATACAGTGGTACCTCGACATACGAGCGCCCCAACATACGAGTTTTTCGAGATACGAGCCGACGAGCAAGTGATTTTTTGCTTTTAGTTACGAGCGAAATTCGAGATACGAGTTCGGTTCGGTAGTGTTGAAGATATTAATCTGTGATTTTAAATGTTTCTTTTTGACCAGTACTTTTGTTTTGTTTTTGCTTTTCCTAAAATGTTTCTTTCTTCTTCTTCATTATTTTTTGTTCTATATGCAAAACTTTGTTTTTGAGACTTGAATAAACAAATTCAAGTTTATTATATTTTTGTGTGATTTTAAAGTTATAAAACACAACAGGTAGTAACACGCAGTCGCGCCATCACGATCAGTTAGCAGCGTGCTTCCGCTGTGATAAGTTGTGTTTTGTGTTCGCGTTTTGTGTTGCGTTTACATTTACAGTTTTATTTCATTTATTTTTATAACCATGGATCGGAAGAAAGTTTGTAAAAAGTCTAGTGCTAAGAAAAAGATGATGAGTATTGAATTAAAACGTGAAATTATAGAAAAACATGAGCAAGGTGTTTGAGTTGTTGACTTGTCGAGGCAGTATGGCCGTAGTACGTCCATGATATGTTTTTGTGCTTAAACGGAAGGAGTCGATAAAGAGTGTAACGCCGGCTAAGGGCCTTACGATAATTTCCTAGCCACGAACCTCCCTTCATGAAAATATGGAGAAACTGCTGATGGTGTGGGTGACAGAAAAGCAGCTCCAAGACCAGTGAGGATATCTAATTTATTTCTTTACATTCTCTTTTTTTTTTTGTTTTTGTGCAATAAATATTTGATATTTATAAATACGTTTTTATTATTTAAAACCACGTAACAAAAATAACTGGGGTGACATTTTGGAGGTTGGAACGGATTAATGGTAGTTCAATTGTTTTGTATGGGGAGATTTGCTTCGAGATACGAGTAATTCAAGATACGAGCAAGGTTGCGGAACGAATTAAACTCGTATGTCGAGGTACCACTGTATATATATATATATATATATATATATATATATATATATATATATATATATATATAATGATGGTAGTAATATATGTATAATATATATATGTATATATATAATTATGATAATAATATAAAGTGTTTGTTTGCACTTGCACCAAAGGCTCTCTGAAATTTGATATTTTTAAATAATGAAAGCATTGAACTGGTTGAAACAAACAGTATAAGTATGTTGAGGAGTAAGAAACACTCTGATCTTTCAACTCTCTATGAATACCAATAGGTTTCATAACTTCAATAATAGCAAATCTGAGCACAA
>CP092875.1:59923097-59934119 GCA_030710605.1 Cordylochernes scorpioides
TAATTAACAACCCTCGTAGGTAGGTGCATGGTACCGAAGATGGTAGTAGTGTCGACAGGGCGGTCCGCTCCAGGAGCTCTGCGAAGGCTTCTATGGTTACAGACCTGATATCTCTCGAAGACTCCTAGGAAATTTTGAATTCCTGAGGACCCGCTCATCTTTCCTGATGGTTATTCTTCGATAACCTGTTTGAAGATCCTTCAACCAGAAGTGTAGGATTGGTGGCAGTTGATGAAGCAGGCCTCGATAAACCGATGCTGATGCTGACGATGACGATCTTTCTTGGTCACAGGACACAGATCCGGAAGATGACTCCCGGCGCCACAAATACGGCGAGGCCAGATTCCCTGGGAGTTGATCCTGGCGCGAAGACGACGATGTAGCTGAGGTCCTGGACTGTTCAGGGCCAGAACGTCTCTTTGACTAACTCAACATCAACTGCGTGGGGCTTCAAAAAGAAGAACAACTCCAGGCTCTTTTTGTGAACGGCAATGTCGCGCACATTGAAGTACGCCGTCCAGAATTTCATAATGTGTTTTATATAATCCAACCCGAAGAAGGTGAGCCGCTTAAATCGGGTTCAGGACTTTTTCATAATGGAGAGATTATTTGACTGGAGAAATTTCAGACCTCTGTTCAGCCTCGAGTCCAACTCGGCGTCATGAGATAATGGTCCGCACTATATCATCCCTCCTCAATTCTAAATCTTCGCTTCCCTTGAACCGATTGTCTGGGGATGTAACAGAAATAGGCCCAGCTATTGTTGAGCGTTGGAATTAGAAATATCTTGGGAGAATCTATTATCCTGAATGTTCTGAGGATTTGTTCTTTCTGAAGCCGGAGACTGGGTTGCTAGGGTTGTTGATTTTTCATTCGGCTGGCTCTCCTTTATACAGACTTGTAAATTTGTTGCCTGTATTATCTCGGTTGCGATGGCATGCATTGTTGGCTGAATTTTAGAAGTTTGCGGGGATATAATATTTGCTCAGGCAAGTGTCTCCTGGGGATGTGAAGTGCGCACAAGGGCGTTGATAGAGGGACCTGGCTGGGAGGTTGATTTCAGAATAAGACGTTCATCCGTGTCCATCCTGGAGCATCCGGCTCGCAGAAGTTCTTGAGAGCGGCAATTGCTGAACCTCTCGGAAACATATGTCTCTCCACTGAACTTGATGTACATTGGAGCTGTTGAGCCTTCAAGCCTTCATCAATCACGACGACGGCCTCCCTGTTTCCTGTAACCCTGGAGTAGCCCTCACGAGACACCACTCCCTGGGTCAAGGAGACCACCTTGTGAAGGTTCAGGGCTACGTTGAATTTTCAACCTTTGATCGCGATAAGCAAATTTCCGACAACAAAGTTTGGCAGCCTGTTTAATATATGAAAAAGCTCTCAGGAAAGAGGATAGTTCCGATATTGAGGCTCGTCTCCAACTAGTACTCTGATTTTTCGACGCTGGCCAGCCCATCAAGAACATGACTGGACATCTTCATAAGCTGGAACACCGAAGATTTTCCCAGAATTTCTTCCAGGGCTATGATGTATTGGGAGGTATCGAAATCAGAGCACCACTCGATAAAGAAGCGTTGATCAAAGATTGCTGTTTCGCTGACCTGGCCTTGCTCAATGCCTGCTGTCGTCTGTTGTTTTTAAGCAGCGTCACGGTATCCCTATCAGCCTTTTATGGTTGTCGAGGTGGCCTATTTCCCCTGTTACTAGGTGTTTGTCTGGCGAGACCTGCTGGGTTGAGGCCGTTGTTCTTGTTCAGAAGATAAGACGTTTCTCTTCTTTGCCCATTCAAAGTCCTCATTTCCGGAATGATATCATCCATTATATCATTCCAATTGCGACTTGTTATACGAGTACTTGCATATCTGTCGTTCAATGAAGATAAATTTGCATGTCTATCATTGTTTTACAAATTATTTTCATTAGAGTAGTGTTTTCCTTTCAAATTCACGGCAATGGTTACGAGTTTGGTCGGGTGGGAATTGTAGCATTATACATCTCGGCTTTCCGACAGTACATCATAATATATATAGATATCTCGATATTATTTTCAACTCGATATTTCAAAATTTTACTGAAAAACGTTTCCATTTGATCGACTAACAAGCCCCAAACCTAGAATTTTACCCATCTTCTAGAAGATGGCTCTCCCGTTCGGATCATGACAGGGCACTATGGTCCGAGTAGACGTAGTCTATAGTTAGGTATTAGGTGACGTGGTGTCGTAAAAGATAGATGGAAGAATATAGGACTCTATCCGCGCGTCGAATCGGCTTCCGGCATCGAAGAAGGTGGTGGCGTCGATTAAATCGACTTTGTGTGTGATCCGTGAAGACTTCTACTGAACCGAATGCCAGGCCTTTAGGAGACCTATCGGGATGTTCGGGTGATCGAGTATTTATCCACTTTCTCCACACACCAGAACTGCGATGGTCTGCGGTGGCCGTGGCATAGGTCGCCAACGTTGTTCAGAATGTTGGTCTCATGTAGGAACCAGAAACCATTGTCAAGCTTTTTGAAAAAAAAAACAGAGCTTGATTAATTTATTAAAAATGGCAATATCTCGAGCAGATTTAAATTCTTAATATACGGAAAATAATTTTGAAATCAGAGCCAAGTTTCTGACGTATTATAACTTCTGGTACAGGGTGTTTCTGGTGTCTTCTGTCAGAGACATTTCCTCAATGATCAAAACTTCGATGACCCGTCTCTTCTGAGCGTTTAATGTGACTAGCAGGTTGTTCATATTGCCGTTTTAGTAGAGGCTTGGAGGAATTTGTTTCTTTTCAGGCCAAAATGATGAACGCTAGTGATGGCCGCATATACCTTCTCGTTCTTCCTGAGATCTTGAGTTTGGCTCTGGACCAAAGTTCTTCTATTGAGATAAAGAAGGCTTCTGAGACTCATTGGTTGTAGTTCACGCTTTTATAAACATTTTTTATAATAACTGATGTATATTTGATATTCTGAAATATCTCATTTACCTCTGTATTCTTGCAAATTATGAAAATGATCAAAACACTCTCTATAAGTTGGTGTGCCGGTCTTCTAGCATAAATACTGCAACGGTATTTTCCACCCTTAAGTTGCTCTATAGGCACTACACATGGAAAATTATATTGAATAATATTTAGGGTCAATATTTGTCATCATCAGGTGAATTACAAAACTTCTTTGGAGTGCCTGCCTAGCTAGAATATTAGTAAAATGAATTCGTTCCAAATTTATTTTGAGACAATAGGCTTAGACCATTCTATGTTTTTTTTTTACAAATAAAGTGTGTGGGAAATTACCTGACACTGCTTCTATAAAACGTAAAAACTCTACAAAAGTGAAATTGAACTGGATTCAGGTGAATAAATTAAGAAAAAAAAAAGGCATCTCCAGATCGTGCAACTAAAAGTTTCTGAATGCTTGCGCCATCTATCGGGAAAAACATCAACCAATCGTAGAATTTTTATTTATTCTAGAATTGACCAATAAGGGGGTGTTTGGCGCAAGCTATCAGAAACTTTTAGTTGTACGATTCGGAGATGCCTTTTTTCTTAATTTACTTCTAGACGTCAAAAGTAGAGATTCAGACATCATTTTTCAATTAGTAGCGAAATAAATAAGTTTTACTTTAATATTATAAGGCATGTGTACACCTACACATATTTGTGATATAATACAATACGGCCTTTTTTCTGCTATTTCATCCAATCCATATCTCTTGTTCTCTCTCCTCTGTCCAATTTCAGATGTGGAGGAGAAGCAATATGAGAGAACCAAAAAGCGGTCTATATTTCCAGGACATGAGCATGTTCTTCAACCAGATCTTGGGTAGAAATTCTTACAAACACACAAAGAGAGGCTGAATATATAGAGATTAAAGTATAATTTCAATGTGTATTTTAAATAACTATACGTTGTTAAAGGACGATTTCTCTTCTTTTACGCATAAAACAAACTTCTACTGTCTTCACTGCGATGAAAAATATATTGGGAGGGCTTGGCTAATCAGTGGTGAGCCCTCCCAGCGATTTTCCTAATTTAATTCACCAGACCGCTAAGATTCCACCCTTCAGTGCTGCATATACGAGTACTAGCCGAATGACCCGGGCAACGCCCGTGTTTTACCCGATTGAATAAACACAAGGTAATAAGACCAAATCCAAATAAATAAATAGTGTGTGACGTTTCGGTAACAGCGTTGTTACCATCTTCAGACAAAAGTACTGAATGAGAGAATTTTACCACAGCATGCTTTTAAATAGTTCCTGTTATCAAGTGTGTAAACAAGATAACAGATAAGAAGATATTTATCTGATAAACAGATGGGATAAACACCTGCTGATTAATATTCTTAGAATTAAAAGTTTTTTCAAATATAATTAAAAGCATATCTATAAATATCATTTATATTTCCTCTTTCTTCCATTCTGTTAATTGTAGCACATTTCTTTTGAATGAAAAATGCTTCTTTAAATTGTCTCTTAAAATAATTTTTCTCATAATCTAGTATCTTTGTTTCTTTTAGGTTAAAATTATTATGTCCTGTGATTTTTCTATGTTCTACAAGTGCAGAATTCTCAATTTTATCCCATTTCAGAGCATATTCATGGTTTTTCATCCAAAAGAAATGTGCTACAATTAACAGAATGGAAGAAAGAGGAAATATAAATGATATTTATAGATATGCTTCTAATTATATTTGAAAAAAACTTTTAATTCTAAGAATATTAATCAGCAGGTGTTTATCCCATCTGTTTATCAGATAAATATCTTCTTATCTGTTATCTTGTTTACACACTTGATAACAGGAACTATTTAAAAGCATGCTGTGGTAAAATTCTCTCATTCAGTACTTTTGTCTGAAGATGGTAACAACGCTGTTACCGAAACGTCACACACTATTTATTTATTTGGATTTGGTCTTATTACCTTGTGTTTATAATCTACAATCCAAATTGTGCCTCATCAACCCGATTGAATGTTTTTATTCAAATACTATTTGTTACAATTATAAATTGGCGCCTTAAATAAATGCATATATTAGTTAATAACTATAGCCTATGTGCTTTATCTGTCTATGTACTGTTGGCTTACGTAGGCGTCTCTTACTGGGAAAAAGAAAGAGAGGATTCCATTTAGTTATTAACTAATATATGCATTTATTTAAGGAGCGACCCGCTCCAACACAAGAGTTACAAAAACGAAAAAGCGAGTGGGGGGGGGGGGGGCAAAGGTGGCGTGATCGTAGCCAACCAATAGGAGAGCGCCATTCCAAAAAAAAAAAGCAAACGGTGACAGAGATGAAAACTGAAGAATTAAGAGATGAAGAACGCATGACGCTCGTAACTGTATATTGGATAAGCAGAATTGTACAATACAGTATTGGAACTTTTAGAAGCGGTCTGATAGATTAAATTAGCGAAACCGCTTTGAGAGTTCACCACTGGTGAGCCTAGCCCTCCCAATATATTTTTCATCGCAGTAAGGATAGTAGAAGTATGTTCTATAAGTAAAAGGAACACTCGTGCTTTTATACTTTCATTTCTCATGTATAGATGGCGCGTTATTTCCTTATAACTATACAGTATGATAATTCCTCCCATACAAGTATATACATCAAGTTAGCTGTACAGTAGAGACAGCCATCCTAGGTTGCTCTTTTTGAGCGGTACCTAATAAAGTGATTTTGGAACAAGAATAAGAGACAGCTGTCCCCCATAATGTAGAAAGACGTATGGAAAGATGTAGATAGATTCTCTTGTCATCTGTCTGGTGCTTGTAGAGCCGTGACGATGTCAAGGTTTCTAATCGTCAAGTTCCCTTCCGAATACCAAACACTGTCCATTCCTTCGACGTCATCTCAACACTTCTAGCTGTCATTGTGGTGATACATGGGTGCAATTGACAAATGACAAATATTTGAGAAATGTTTGTGCGCCTTTTCATTAATATTACTAGCGATTGTACTTGACTTCTCTCCTCCTCTCTCTTCCAAAATATATAAATAGATATATATTTGTAGAACGAACTTTGAAATTAATCCCGCATGTGTTTCTTTTAAATGAAAAATCAAAATTTATTTTAAGGAGAAATAACGATTATTTCTCTAACCTTAGGGATGAAGTATGAAAGGATGAATTGTGAAGAGTAATGATAAACGGTTAAAAGAAACACATGCGGGATAAATTTCAAAGGACGTTCTACAATCATAACCCGCATTATATTGTATTATAAAAGATATATATTTGCTTATCCCTAGTACACGTGGTACAGACCCTGATAATCATGGTGGGTAGAAGCATGCGACTGCTTTTACTGTAAGTGTCTACACATGTGAAAATAAGTTCGACTTTGCACTTACAAATTTGCTAGAATCCCGCGTTTGGTTACTTTCACTCGCTGGTGGGGTTGGACTTTTGCAAGAATCGGGGGCCATTGGAGCATTTTTTTAAGTCAGAAAAAAGTGCCCAATGCGGGAATCGAACCTGGGTCGTAGCGGTCGAAAACCAACGGTTTAGACCATCTCTCTCTCCTTCCACCGACCTCTTCTAAAAATATTATAAATCGAAGGTTTTTCTATAGCTTTAGGTACGATTTAAATTCAACTGAATATATTGCCTTGAAAAAATAGTTTTACCAATTTTTACGTTTTTTTTTTTCTATTAGGAACTTTTTCATTTGAAATCCTATTATTTTCACCGTTTTAAACATGGAAATATATATTTAATTTATTATGTAATGTTCCGGGGGGGGGGGGGGGGGGGGAGAAGTCCGACCACACCTCCCTGCGGTCCCCCCTGGACCCTTGGAATATTTGACCAAATTCGTTTCCAAGGTGACTAATGTGGCAACGGCGGCACCAATTTTCCAATGAAGAGCAGATAGTGGATATTGCTGCTGCTGTGATGGAGATGCATGGAGACATCTGAGACTCTTCTTTGGACACGACAACAACAACATGTAATGTTCCAATTTCAGTATTAACTAAAATGTGCCATAAGTAGTTTTTTTTAATAGAATTTTTTTAAATACACCTATCCCCCGATTTACACGGTAGATACGTTCCTGAGAAAGACGTGTAAATCGATGGATAGGTGTACACAGAAATAAAATGCATTGACAGGTTAAAATATGTAGTCAGCACATAAGCTCGGGATTCCTCGTGAGATGTGTACACAGCGCATGTGTTCAATCACAGTAGCATTTAGTATAGTGCGATAAAAACAACAACAAAAAAAAAACTTATTTGGTAAACCGTGTAAAAGCGAAAACGTGTAAAACAAGTACCGTGTAAATCGGGGGATAGGTGTACACAGAAATAAAAATAAAATGCATTGGCAGGTTAAAATATGTAGTCAGCACATAAGCTCGGGATTCCTCGTGAGATGTGTACACAGCGCATGTGTTCAATCACAGTAGAATTTAGTATAGTGCGATAAAAACAACAACAACAACAAAAAAAAAACTTATTTGGTAAACCGTGTAAAAGCGAAAACGTGTAAAACAAGTACCGTGTAAATAGGGGGATAGGTGTATATAATTATAAGAACTTTTTTAAGACAACGATAACCTCCGTAGTCACTATAGAATAAGAAAACACAGGTCGGGGAGAAGAGATTCTTCTATATAAGAGGATGATCGTACAAGCTTTAAGGCTCACCGTAGAAAGGCATCTTTGCCGAAAGCTTGTACGATCGTGCTGACTTTGCTTAGAATTATTAATAAAACTGATTCAAAGAATATCATAAAAAAAAATCAAACTGACAATATGACCCAGAATAAGTATATTGCTACGGCATTTTATGGTTTCCACAAGTCCATATCTCAGAAGAAGGCCAAGTGACGCTCACTCCTCACTTTCTTACTGCTACTCTTTTTGTGTTGTTTTTCTTGCTTCCCTCTTTCTTGTTTTTTTTCTTTTTCTTCTGTTTATATCATTGTTTCCTTTGTCTCACTGCTTTGTTCTTATGCATACCTCTGGTGAATCCTGTATAGGGTCAGTGACCCTAAATAAAGGCTTTTTGTTGTTGTTGTTGTAAAAAAAAATCAAACATTATATTGTGTGGCGAAGAAATAATTTATTATTTAATTTAATTATTCAATGAAAATATTCAACAGATTATATAAATATATATTACTCTGTTTATGTAAAATAATGATCAAAATATTTCTTTGCTTGCTTGCTCAAGATTCTCTATCTGTAGATAGTTTTGTGGAGTTGTTAATAATTGTCGACTAGTCGCGGTGATGTCATCAATAAATACTTTTACAGCTCCAGATATACAAAGACTTGATTTTCTACGCTACAATATTTATTGATTTACAAAAGAGAGAACAAAATATAAAAGAGAAACTAATATTAAAACAAAGGAACTTTCTTCTTTTCGGTTAGCACCTATTTACATATGATCTTACACACACACTCTGTGGGTATAATTAATCAATTAAAATATTGTCGCGTATAAGTCCTCAAAATGACTATAACCTCCGCCAATAGATGACGCTTCCACCTGTTTCCATATGAAACTGGTGTGGGAATCGCCGACTGCTGTGATCTTGTTTCCTGGGGGAAATGTATGTAAATAGATGTTCATATTGGCCCCAGGAGGTGGCGTAATGTAAATATACCCGTTGTTTATTATTCAAGTTATATGTAATGTTTAGTAGTAATAATGACAATAAAGTAGTTTTTGAAGTCTACGTGCCGCCTGCTGTTTCTCTCGCAATCGCCACATTGCTGATGCTACTCTTCTGGTAAGTATCTCGTGTCCCCCCCCCCCCAGTGGTAAGGCCTAGAGATATTGCCAGAGAAAGGGAGTTCCACTTGAGCGGTGGTTCTCGGAAGTCCTTGAGTGCTCTGCAGAGTAGAGCTGCAGAGGGAAAGCAACAGGAGCCTGGGTAGGTGATCCACGACGGAGGAAGCGGCGTCGTCGCAAAGAACCGCGGAGGGTCAAGCCGCGACAATATATATACAACAGATCGTCCTCGTAAAAAAGTTCTTCCCTTGTGTGTGTATTGACTTGTATTTATTCTTTTATAAAAATATTCTTTCTCTATATTTTTCTTTCTTAAAAGAGGTTCCTCTTATACACGTATATTTATCATCTAAGAACACGATTTTTTTCAATAAAATACGTTTTCAAAAATCAAACCTTAAATAATTTTGTTATTGAACCTTCTAAAATATCAACACATTGCAATAACGTACCATCTATATACATAAGATGAAAGAATTTAAGCACAAATGTTTCTTTTATATACAATACAAACTTCTACTGTCCTTACTGCGATGAAAAAATATATTGGGAGGGCTTGGTTCATCAGTGGTGAACCCTCCCAGTGGTTTCACTAATTTAATCCACCAGACCGCTTCTTAGAGATCTAATACTGTATTGGCCGATTCTTCTTATATCGAAGCAATGAAAGGTAAAATCTCAGTAAGGACAGTAGAAGTTTGTATTTTATATTAAAGTAACATTCGTTCTTATATACTTTCATCTTATGTATCTTAAAATATTGTTATAATCTTTATAAAAGCTCATCAAACTCTAAATGACTTACGTATGTACATCCATCTCCTCGTGTTTTTTAAAAGCTGCTGCTAAACCTATGTTCAGATTGTATTGTATCACTAGGCGAAAATCACATTCTATAAACAGGATGATCGATATTATATACACTCATGGACAAAACTATAGGAAGTGGAAAATATTTTATATCGGGCGGGTCTTTTTTTTTTTTAGACAGAGGCACATTTGTTCACATTTGGTATTCTCGTTTCTTCAATAAAGATTACTGTGTATGAAATATCTTTCAGAGTTTTTGTCTGAATATAGATATAAATGCTAAAAATTGCCATTTCTTCAAGTTTTGTCTATGAGTTTATAAGTGAAGTAGCGAAGTATAAAGTACATTAATACGTCAAAGACTAAAGGAAGACTCTACCTAGCTATAGAACTTGAGTTCAGGTAAAGTTGTTTTCGAAAAAAAAAAAACATAAAATGTTTTTTTTTTCATAATCGGCTCATTTTGTGATAGTCGAGAAGAAATGAGAAGTTTCACTCTGGGTCAGTATAAACCTGCCATAATAGGTTGTCTGAAGGAACCAACAGCTCCATATTGTTGTGGATACGCACGCACGAACATTGGCTGGTCAGTGATCGCAATACGGACCTCTGCTACGATGGCTTCTGAAGGAACATTTAGGTTTATTGATTAGTGGCACTTTGTAATTTGATTTTTAATTCGGATAGTGTGTGGATTGAAGATAATACAAGGGATTGAGGAATGAAGACAGTACAAGCTATAACACCAATATAGGAGATTGAATTGAAAATAAGACAGGATAGAAGAATGGTAACAGTTCATGCTAAAACAACCAAGATAAGACAGGACGGAAAAGAATGAAGAGAGTACAGGCTACAACAAACAATATAGGAGATTGAATTGAAATTAAGATAGGAAAGAAGAATGGTTACAGTACAGGCTGTAACAACCAAGCTAAGACACTACATACTGTAACAATCAAGCTAAGACAGGATAGAAGAATGAAGACACCACATACTGTAACAATCAAGCTAAGACAGGATTTAAGAATGAAGACATTACAGACTGTAACAATCAAGCTAACACAGGATAGAGTGTGTGGAAACAAGATAAGACAGGACAGAAAAGAATGAAGACAGTACAGACTATAGCAAACAATATAGGAGATTGAATTGAAGATAAGACAGGATAGAAGAACGGTAACAGTAAATGCTAAAACAACCAAGCTAAGTCAGGATAGAGTGTGTGGAAACAAGATAAGACAGGATAGAAGAATGAAGACAGTACAGATTGCAACAACCAATATAGAAGCGTGAATTGAAGATAAGACAGGATAGAAGAACGGTAACAATACATGCTAAAACAACCAAGATAAGACAGGATAAAGTGTGTGGAATCAAGATAAGACAGGAGAGAGAAGAATGAAGACAATACAGGCTATAACAAACAATATAGGAGATTGAATTGAAGATAAGA
>CP092875.1:59934219-59951624 GCA_030710605.1 Cordylochernes scorpioides
AAAATAAGGCCACATTCTTTCAAATGTTTTTTGAGATATTAGGGAAGACGCTTACAGTTTTTTATTTTTGTAACAATTATTTGGTAGAGTGTGAAGTCTTTTGACCCGAAACCAAACTATTTTGGACTGAAAGAACTTTCTCGTCAAAATTTTTCTCGGTCGGTTTTTTGGACTATTTTTTACGCCTTGGAAATAGTTCTGTAAATTGAAGAATTGTGCCTTGATTTATCCTTTTTTTAGAGAATTAGTCATATAATTGAAGATATTCATTGTTGAAAATGTGTGTGTTTGATTACATGGATACGTTAATAATTTCTTTAAAAAAGTTTAAATATGGGCTTTGGTAATATTTCAAGGTGTCCATTTGTTATTTTTTTTAATTGCTGAAGATTCTTTATTTGATAAGGAAGTTATAATTGTGTTTTTATATTTTGCTGTTATTGGTGGAGTTTTTCTCTTTATTATTTTTCTCTTATTTAATTCAAGATTTCAAGTTTCAAAATAGCAATTTTATTTTGAAATTTGAATCCAATTTTGAATCCTATATATTATTCTCAATCTTTCGGGTTTAAAAACTCTTATACAAGAGTATATAGTCCTGTAGAAGGGTTTGTAAAACCTGAAAGCTTGAGGAAAATATATAATAAAGTAAGTAACGCATCCTCTATCGGGGCGAGAAGCCGTTTTATTTATTATTTTAATAGTGTATTGCCCCAACAATTAAATTGTTTCTTATAGAGTTATTACAAAAATATAGGCTCATTCTAGTGGTGTTAATATCATTCCGTCGTATATATTATTGAATTGCTCTTTATCAGAACAAGTAAGAAGCTTTATGACTTTCTACTGAGTTGGGTTAGTTATATGAAGATTTTCTATGAATGAATTCTAGCTGATATTAAGAACTTTTGAGAGATTCTTTGAATTATTAGATATGCTTCTTTGTTCTAAGGGTCGCATGTTTTCTTCATTTTTTACCTAATCAGTTTGTGAGACGAGTATTAACTTTAAAATTATCTGAATTAGGGTTTGTGTATGAATTTTATACATGGATATAATTTAAAATGGATTCTTCATATGATGATGTGGTAGCATCTATGTTTTGGAGCATGTTTAATCGGTAGGACGGTAGTTCTTTCGCTCTCCTTTCGGTATTGTATGTTGCATATAATATTTGAAGCCTTTAATTGTAATATTGGTCTTTAAACTGGTGAGTTTGAAATCTTGGGAAGAAAAATTAACATAGAGAGCTGGTGAGATATAATTTTTTGAAATTATGAAGTAGTAAAACGACATTTGAAAATTATCCCACATGAGTTTCTTTTCAACGAAAAATCAAAATTTATTCCAAGGAGAAATAACGATTATTTCCAACCTTAGAAATAAGGTATGAATGGTTGGAAATAATCGTTATTTCTCCTTGGAATAAATTTTGATTTTTCGTTGAAAAGAAACTCATGCGGGATAATTTTCAAATGTCGTTTTACAAACACAAGCCGCATTGTATTATATTGTATTATATGAAGAAGTAAATAAAAGCTAAGTTAAATAATAAATTTTCATTGCAGTAAGGGCAGTAGAAATTGTTCAATTTCAAAAAGAATCTTACGCGTATAAAATAGTTTCGAATATTCATAACAGATGGCGCGCTAGTGCATCATAATTTAAATGTTCTAATAAAAGACTCAATTTGATATTTGCGGAAGAGCGATTGCTCGAAGCATATTATATATTTATAAATGTATGTAATTCTACTGTCCTCAAAGCTTATGTCCATAGTTCATATAAAATACCCATTCCAAGAGTCTAGCATCAGTATCACTATAAAAATAAGATCTAAAAATTCAATATAACAGCGGTATGGTAGATTAAACTGGCGAAACCGCTTGGAGAGTTCACCACTGATGAGCCAATCCCTACCATTAATTTTTCCATTGCAGTAAGGGCAGTAGAAATTGTTTAATTTCAAAAAGAACCTACGCCTCTAAAATAGTTTCTAATATTGATAACAGATGGCGCGCTGGTGCATCATAAAATAACAGTGTATTCAGAAAAGTAAAATATCCTCTGTAATAAATATTAAATAAAACATAAAGCGTTTTCTAAGGATGTGTTTCTTACTTAATTACATATTCTCTTCAAACTTTCGGGTTTTACAAACTCTCTTCTACAGGATTATATCAGGAGTATATACTCTTTAGAATGGTTTGTAAAACCCGTAAGCTTTAGAAGACAATATATTAGAATAAGTAACTCATTCTCTCTCTCACCCTAGGTAAGAAGCCGTTTGATGTATTATTTTAATAGTGTATGGCCCCAAATATTGAGGATGTCAGGTGGGAAGTCGCGTGGGTGGGTTCATCAGGGCAACTGATTCCACGGTTCACGTTTTAAATGGCATTTTGAAGGTTTTGGTTTATTCGCAGTAAAGGAGACACAAACTTACAGTTCATATATCAAGCAGTTCAGATATACAACAGCATCGATTTTTGCAATATATGTGAATTTACTGTATATGAATTAAATAATGTACCAGGTTTATCTGGAGATGTGAAAAGAAACTCATCTCCAGAAACCTTTTGTTGTTGTCGTGTCCAATAAAGAGCCTCAGATGTTCCCATGCATCTCTATCACAGCAGTCGCAATGTTCTCTATCCCAGAAACCTTTTGCATTATTTAATTTTGAGAAGAAGGAATAAAAATTTATGGTGACGAGTTTCTTTTATTTGTGCTGTATAATCGGCAAGCTTTCGGCCTATGACGTCCCTCTATAGGCAACTCAAACCTTGCCTGTAGAGGGACGTCATAGGCCGAAAGCTTGCCGATTATACAGCACAAATAAAAGAAACACGTCACCGTAAACTTTTATTCCTTCTTCAAGATGATGTCTCGCGATTCTCCTTGTCTTGTAATTATTATTTAATTAATAAAGATTTATATTAATATATTCTGTCTTACATTAATTCGTCCCGGAGTACAAGAGACAACAACAAAACAAAATATTCAAGCAATAGAAGAAAGGATCAATAAGGAGAATAAGAAACAACCCGGGTTCCTGAAGCACAAATCGCCAAAAATAATCCTGGCTGTTTTGCTGCAGTCTAAAAGAAATTTCTAGCCATGGGGAGAGTAGATTGCTGTTTGAACCAGTTAAACGGGTAGTTCCAGGCCGGAAGTGAGTCAGGAAGGAGGTCTAAGGCTGTAGGTCTGAAGTCCCGTACTCCGAGAAGTATTTGTAGCCTGTGTAACATAAAAGTTGGACAGAAGAAGTGAGGACATGTTTGATCCAGATCTCTATGCCTAGCGCTATATATGCAAGAACGTAGCCGTGACTAGTAAGGGAGGTAGTGTTGGCCACATTCCAATACAGAAATATCCTAAGACGGATTAGAATGCACGCGAATCCTTAGAGTCTCCTGTTTGGGTAGTCTTTGGAGCAGACTAGAGGCCTTCATTACAGATGCGTGGACACGGCTGCGGGATAGGCTTTGTGGAAGGATGGAGTAGGACGGAACCAGGTTAAAGGCTGCTGCAGACTTTGCATACTAGTAAGCCAGTTCATGGGTGCAACTCTGCTGTGGCCCTTGACCCAACAAAGGCTGACCTGTGGTGCTTGGTTTAGCGCCAAAATTATCTACGCTATTAAAGTTGAACCAGAGGAAAGCCCGGACCACCACTGCTTTGAATATGCAGTTTCCAGCCACATTTTCCCTTGATGGAATTTGTAAGAGAGATAATCATGTAGCGGGTCCAGAGTATAATTTTCTTAAGACGAGAAACGAAATTTTGCTCATTATCAAATTCGACCATGAATATGAAAACATACTGGCCTATTGTGTTATAGTGTCCGAGAACATTTAAATCAGGATCCGGGTTGGGGCAGAACTCTCCTAACTAGAAGATGCAGTCCTGTGTCTTCCTGGGGTCAAGCTGGAGGTCATTATTAACACACCAAGCAGTCATCCTATCCAGAAAATCTTTGATATGCCTGAAAGACAAACGACCATGAATCTCTATTTGGAGGGTGAAGTATTCGGCAAAAGCACCAGCAAGCTTTCCCTGAATTGAAAGGGTAGGAATAGTGCAGGGGCTAACACATTCCAAAGGAAGGGCATTAACACAAAGCCTTGGGGTGTTCCTAGTTGGGAGAAGGTTGGGGCTTTGAATGAGGACGCGGAGTAAGAAACGTCTCTGTCTTCAAGAAAACGTTAAACAAGGCAAACCGACGAGTCTGAGCATACTAGGCAATCTAGAGTTTGGACAATAGCCAGTCTCTATATGGCATACTTGCTAATTTCAAGGCTTATTGCCAGAGTTTTCCTCCAGTGGGCCTGCTTGCTGTAAATAAACTCTGTGATTTTGGCCAGAGCTTCTTCTGCCGAATGCCCATGAACAAAACAAAATTGTTTGTCAGAAAACCAGCCGTGCCGATCTGCTAGCCTTTGGAGTCTGGTCAAAATGCATCTTTCATACACCTTTTCCGAGTTGTTGGAAAATGTAATGGACCTGTACCTATCTAGCTGGTTTGGGGCTGTGCTAAAACTTTCAGGGATAAAAATGAAGCAGCCCGCTTTCCAGGGTCGAAGAGAAGGAATAATTTTGAGATACTTGGAGAAGATTTTGGCCAGTAACGAATGTAATGGGGGTCTACCAAGGACCAGACATAGAGAGCCAAGCCCATCCGGACCTGGGGTCTTCCTGCTGCCACAACGTAGATGGTTCTGGAGATTACCCACGGTTGGAATTCTGGTTCATCGAAGTAGGGTAGAGATTCAATTTTTAGTGGGTTCGGTCAATTGTAAGGTGAAAAAATGCTCCAGGGTTGTGCGGCTTGTCTTACCGGAGAGCTGCTAAATAGTAAAAATGGTAATTTTTCAAATGAAAACTGTCCTTTGTGGAGAGGTGTCCGTTAGCGGGGTATCCGCTAAAGGGAGTTTCTACTGTATATAAAAAACTATAATTAATAGAAAATGAACTATGGACGTTTTCATTTTTTCTCCTATAGGAGAGCAGAAAGCTCGGCTAGAGATAATAAAAACCTTTCTAGAAACTTTTCGCCTCACGATTTCCTACCATTGATTATTTTCTCTCCAGGCGATATATATTATATAACTTATGATTTAAAAAAAAAAGTTTTTATTTATTAATTATTCAACCAGGCGCGATATTGAAATATTTGCGCCAATTACAGAGGAAACAAACAACAAACAAATCAAAAAATAGAAATAAATATTTACAAATGTACATGTATTAATCGACCGAGTTCATAAAATTTATATAGACAAAGTGGCTGATGTAAAAGAGTTAAATCATTTAGATCAGGGAATAATCGATGTCTCACTTCTGTAAAGTTCGGACAGTCGTAGATAAGGTGAAGAGCAGTTTGTTCAGTTTCTCCGCAGAAAAAATATGGTGTTTCTGATAGATTTCTTTTCTGTAAGTATTTTCGAAATTTTACGTGTGATGTGACAAATTGAGTGACTATAAAATTTGAATGAAACTGTGTAGGAATTCCGTTTGGAAAAATAGTGAGAATTGTATAAGTACACACACACACAGATTAGGCAGGATATCAAATGGTCAAAGACTCAAATTATAAAAATACCAACTTTTTTGTTTATCCCTATTACACGTGGTACAGGCAATGATAATTATGGTAGGTATAAGTATGCGACTGCTTTTACTGTAAGTACACCACATGTCAACACATGTGAAAATCAGTTCGACTTTACACTTACAAATGTGCCAGAATCTCGTTTGGTTACTTGTACTCGCTGGTGGAGTTGAACTATTGCAAGAATCGGGGGCCATTCGAGCAATTTTTGTTTTAATTCAGAAAAAAGTGCCCAATGCGGGAATCGAACCCGGGTCGTAGCGGTGGAAAACCAACGGTTTAGACCATCCTTCCACCGACCACCAGAAATACCAACTAAAGTAGCTGAGTATAATGTGAATAGGGCAATAACGCTAATTAGGATTCCAACAAAGGAAATCGTTAAAACTAATGACCCTGAGATAAACAAGAATCTACATAATTAGAAGTTGTTTCTTTGAGAAATATTTTATGTTTCTTTAGTTTATATAGCTCTCATTAACTCTATTCTATGTTTGAGTCAAAAGGCGATCCATCAATTAAGATTATATGAAAGGGCGTACCTGGATCTGTAAAGAAAAAACAGCAAAAAACAGCAATAAATTGATAAAGAGGGAGCAATCTCTCTAAATATTTTGAGGAAAAAAATTTTTTTTTCTTTACAGATCCAGGTACGCCCTTTCATATAATTTATTCTATGTGTTTTAAAGAACATCTTAGATTTTTTCATAACTCTGCTTGAACGAATAAGAATTCCGCATTCTTAAAGGCAACAATTATTCCTCTTAAATCATACAAAAATAGCACAAATTACTATAGAATATCTAACGGAAAAATCTATCATCGGTCCATTATTTTTCTATTGACTTTTCGCGCACTTAGTTGGAAGGTACTCTTTCCAGTCTTTCCTATTTTTTTAGGAATTCAAATATATTTTGTGATCATAATTTAATTAAGCTAGAACTTGTTATTAATACACTCCCTTCGGTAAAATTATAAATAAAAAATACAATTTTCTGAGGTAAGATTTTCTTTTATATTTATCGGCAATACAAGCTTTCAGACGTAACAGCTCTTCCACATACCTTTCGAAGGACTGTTGAGCCCGAAAATTTGTATTGCCGTTATATATAAAAGAAAATCTTACCTCAGAGAATTGTATTTTTTATAATTTAATTATTTGCCAAGTTATTATGAATACATGTTCAAAACTATTATAGACGCGTATGTTTCTTTTTAAAATAAAACAATTTCTACTGTCCTTACTGCAATTGGAAAAATTAATGGGAGGGCTTGGCTCATCAGTGGTGAACCTTTCCAGCGATTTCGCCAGTTTAATCTACCATACCGCTTTTATATTGCATTTTTGGAACTTCCTTTTATAGTGATAATGATGCTAGACTCTTGGAATGGGTATTTTAGATGAACTATGAGCATAAGCTTTGAGGATAATAGAATTACATATAATAATAAATATATAATTTTTCCATTGCAGTAAGGACAGTAGAAATTGTTTTATTTTAAAAAGAATCATACGCGTCTATAATAGTTTTGAATTTTGATAACAGATGGCGCACTAATGCATCATAACGAATACATGTATCTAACTCAACCTTAAACAGGACTCCCAACAATTGTTAGGATTGCTTATGGAGGCAACAAAGGAATCGTTTAATTGATTCGTTTAATACCTCGACTATATCCTCAGCACGATTTATTTTAACGTATATAGCACGAATATATACATTGGGTTAACCTAAGTGTATAATTATTTGGGAATGCAATATACGATAGAGTACAAGAAGAATGAACTATACAATAATTCTAGCCAGATCTGGTATATTATATTGACCAAATATAAATTTTCTAAATCTTAGAAAGATGAATTCCAGAAATAGATCCTACATGAAGAGATAGCGCTAATTAATTCCATCTTTAACATAAAGTTGGCGTTAAGCTTCACGCTTACACAAACGCCTTTTAAAAAATTATCTAGAAATAATTCAGGAATGAATTACAGACTAATCGTGTTGAATAAAAATTATTTGTCTTTTTGGTCAAATCATTTTATCGATAAAGTTAAGTAGGGTTTTTTTTTTTTTTTTGTGTGAATTTCTGAGAAATTTTCTTCCTAGACATTTTTATCCTAAATAATAAAGAATTATTATATATATCATGACTGTGTATCTAATGAAAGAGTAATACTACAGATCGTGCAAGTAAACGTTACTGAGGGTAGAGCGCCACCTTTCGGAATAAATATTGCTACGTGGAAAATTAGGAAAGATAAACTTCAGAATAAAACAGAAATTTATTCAAATCAAGAGCAAACTATGCATGATAAATAAAAGATAAGCAAAGAGGGAAGTTTACAGACTAGCAAAATATTGTGGCGAAGAAATAATTTTTAATTTAATTTAATTATTCAATGAAAATATTTGTGGAAACAGATTTAAATAAACATTTTCTAAATCATCATTTAGTTGCCTAACTTGCTTGCTCGATATTCTCTAGCTGTAGATAGTTTGGTTAATTTGTTAATAATTGTCGACTGGTCGCCGTGACGTCATCAATAAATACTTTAACACCTTCAGATATACAAAGACTTGATTTTTCTACGCTACAATATAAACATAAAAATGATACCCGTTAAAAAATAATAAATACACCTATCCCCCGATTTACACGGTACTTGTTTTACACGTTTTCGCTTTTACACGGCTTTCCAAATAAGTTTTTTTTTGTTTTGTTTTTATCGCACTATACTAAATGCTACTGTGATTGAACACATGCGCTGTGTACACATCTCACGAGGAATCCCGAGCTTATGTGCTGACTACATATTTTAACCTGTCAATGCATTTTATTTTTATTTCTGTGTACACCTATCCCCCGATTTACACTTTTTCTCAGGAACGTATCTACCGTGTAAATCGGGGGATAGGTGTACTTTGCTACAATATTAACTAAAAGTTAATTTTACTTATTTATTTCCAGGAATTGTCTAAAACCTTTTTTTTTTAATGTACTTATATAGGCAATCACATACAACGTACATTCAGACTGTTGATCTTGTTCTTTTTAATTCAAGAAAGGGTTTATTTCCAGAAATAAGGAAATCAACGTTCAGTGGATATGACAGCACTCTACCATCAGGATAAAAATATGCCTTTTAATAGTACTTATTACTATAGCCAAATAAAACAACGATTGAAGAGGAGTGTCTTATACTAACTTTATTAGCAAGCTTTCGGACGTCCTTCTACAGGCTTTACGATGACTGGAAATAAATAAGAAAAATTAACTTTTAGTTAATATTGTAGCAAGATGTATAATTCTTCTCAATGTATAATTTTCTTACAACATAAACCTTAGATTATTAAAACATTGGATCAGTAAACATGAGGGCCACCATGTCGTTCAATTACATTACTTTATTTCTCATATAACATTTTTGTAAACAAAAAAGGTGATGATGATAAATTCAATGAATATTTACACAATATAAACATAAATATTCTAACTAAATTAAACACAAGGTATTTATTATTTATTTAAAAAGTATCATTTTTATGTTTATATTTTTCTAGTCTGTAAACTTCCCTCATTGCCTATCTTTTGTTTATCATTCATAGTTTTTTCTTGTCTTAAGTACTTAGTACTAACGTAGATATGTTTTATATAGAGCCAAGAGAATATTTACTGATAACCTTTCTTAAAATACAGGTGGATGGTTGAATATGAAAAGGACACAATTTTTTACAATTCCTAAACGAAAGATGACAAAGTATTGGAATGACTTGTCTCCTCAGTGGTATAGCATTCCAGTATTCCCAATTCCACTAATATAATTATTCTCTTTAAGAGAATTTAGCAGAGAATTACTGAAATGTCGGGAATTAAATAAAAAATTGGTTTATCAATATCTTCTATTAGAAGGTAGGAGAGAAAAGGTTTTTAATTCACATCTTAATTTTAAATTTAAAATTTCAAATGTTGCAGAAAATTGATGAAAAAGATGGATTTCATTCTGAATAATATATTTTAGAGTTTTATTACATTTTATTGTTTTCAACACAAAATATTAGTTTAAAATACTTTTTTTAAGGTAACTAAAAACTTTTTCCCATCCTTGTAGAAGGCTCAAATCTATCTATTTCTCCTAAAACTGCAGGCTGGTGGCTGGCAGTATTCTTGTCACATTCCAGAGATTCCGTTCCAGGGTTGGTTTTTGGGTGGCATTATAGGGACTTTCCTGAAATTATGCATGAAATTCATTCAAACCGACTTCGCCGGTTCCCAACACACATCTCTCCAGTAATGATGTTAGCCACTACAGGTGTCGGTTGGACAAGATGTTAAACATGCTGGTGTCCTCCTCTCAACCATCTTCAGAGGACCATAACCCTCCTTTACCATATTTAGGATATATTCATCACTTTGTCTGTCAGTCTATAATATTCTCATCATTCTCCGCGCCACAACTTCATCTCGAAAGCTTCTAACTTTACCATTTCTTAGGAAAAAGGCATTTCCTTATTGTGCAACTGAAAGTTGTGGATAGCTTTCTCCATCTATTGGAATATTTATCAACTATGAGTTGATTTTTAATTATTCCAGAATTGACCAAATACCCATTCTTGATTAATCAAGAAAAGTTAACCACGTACAAATAATTGATATTTATTCCAATAGATGGCGCAAGTCATCAGCAACATTCAGTTGCACGATAAGGAAATGCCTTTTTCTTGATTTCTTCACCTTATCCCAGTACAATTTCACATTTGTACTATTTTTTTCATATACCATTTCTATCTTTCTATTAATCCAGATTATGTAGGCATAGTTATACACGCCTCAAATGGAACTTTTGATAACGTGTTTTTAGATATTTATTGAGAAGAATTTTAATGATGAATTATTTTTTTTATTATCTAATGACATTTTTCCTTAGGTCTATTCTTGCTTTTACGTCTCCTTGAATTTTTCCATTTGAGGTGATTAGGCTGCCAAGGTACACGTAAATGATGTAAGTAAAGCTAATATATTTCGTCCTCCAGACAAATTTCAGCCATATCCTTGTCTTCTTTAGTCTCTTCTCTCAATTTCATTATTTTGATTTTCATTCTATTGATATTCGTGTGGAATTTTCCTTCTAGTAATCTTATTAGTTTTATTTTCATATATTTTTCTATGTGTTTGTGTCACGCGCGGATTCGTCCTCAGCATGAAGAACAATATCATCTGCAAATCTAATTGATCTGTATAGTTTTCCATTTATCATTGGTTGTATCATATAACTATGAGATCTATATATATATCTTGTAAATCATTTTATTTGCGATCGAACGTTGTGACCAACTGTACGTATTACATCCCAAACACGATGCGACGTTGGCCATCTCTGTCTTGAGCTCGATGTACCATCTCGGCAAACGTTAAGCCAGTGAGTTCCTTTAATTGGTCCACGAAGCGTGTCGGTGGGCACTAGGTATGCGTCGCCCAGACGTCTTTCCGGTCAGTATGGTGTACTCCATTCCCCTGCGTCGCGCGATGTGACCGAAGAATCTCAAACAATTCTACTATGATCTAGGGAAGAGTAATATGGTGACGTCCTCCTTGCTTCCAGGTTACAAAACTCCAGCTATTCCCTTTATTCCAAGTCCACCTGCAGGTATCTGCTACAGACCGATGTACTCATCTTCAGTCAATAATGATCAAGCTGATTAAATCGCAGCTAACCTCCATATCTGGTAGCTATTCTACAACCTGTACTTGATAAAAGTCTGCTCCAAGCCTTGAAATAATTCTTATAGTGCTTTATTCATTTTTAAAAAGCTTTTTTAGATAAGTCTTTTTATAATATTAAAAAAAATTATTACCATTTTCAAATACACCTATTCCCGATTTACACGTTACTTTTTTACACGTTTTCGCTTTTACACGGTTTTCCAAATAAGTTTTTTTTTTGTTTTTATCGCACTATACTAAATGCTACTGTGATTGAACACATGCGCTGTGTACACATCTCACGAGGAATCCCGAGCTTATGTGCTGACTACATATTTTAACCTGTCAATGCATTTTATTTTTATTTCTGTGTACACTTATCTCCCCCGATTTACACGTTTTTCTCAGGACCGTATCTACCGTGTAAATCAGGGGATAGGTGTATATTAAAATTTTAAGATCACAGAAGGTTTTTTAAAAAATATAACTGGAGTTATAACTAAAAACGAAATATTTTCTTCAAATATCTTTATATTTGTGAAAAAAAATAGTACAAATGTGATATTTTACCGAGATGGAAAGAGATGCTCCATTTTTTTGTTCATATTTATATTTGTTATGATTTTTATGCAGTAGTATAAAAGTGATTAGCGTAGAATCCTCTGTAATTAGAGGAATTCGAAAAATGGCAAAATCGTTTAATTGAACAGTACAGTATATTTTAGGCTATGCCTTGAATGAACAAAAATAATGAATTTAAACGAATTAAATGAAGGCAAAATGTTCATTTGAGCGAAAAGGTAACTAAGAACACAGTACTTTATTAAATATTTTGCCAATCGTCTCGAATCTTTATACAAAAGTCAATTTGGGGGCATTGGGAAGTTTGGCTAATTATAAACCAAGATAATTGGAGTTCGAGCCGAAGGAAGAATTAACAGATTGAAGTACAACACGGCGCATTCAGCTAGGACGATCTCAGATCCAGGACGTTGATTGGTATTCGGCTCAGGCGCGAGATTTCACCAATTAAGATAAAGCCTCGAGAAGGATCCGCCCCTCATGTCCGGGTTGGTCGGGAATTACTGCGGCGGCTGGTGGGGACTTCCCCTTGAATCTGAGGTGGTTGGAGGAGTTTGTGGAACATGGAGTGCCGTGGAACTGAATTTAAGAGACATTTTGTACCGGACACTGGTGCTTAATGAGTTTGGTAAAACCTTCAGAACCTAGTGTATAGGAAACTGGTACTGAATGAGCTTGGTGAAACCTTCAGAACATAGTGACCCGGACACTGGGACCGAATGAGTTTGGTGAAACCTTCAGGACATGTTGTACCGGAAAATGGTTTTGAATGAGTTTAGTAAAACCTTTAAAATATATTGTACCGGAAACTGGTGCTGAATGAGTTTGGTAAATCTCGAGGACATGGTGTACAAGAAAATGGTACTGAATGAGTTTGGTAAAACCTCCAGAATATTTTGGACCGGACACTGGTGATGAATGAGTTTGGTAAAACCTCCATAACATGATTTACAGGAAATTGGTACTGAATGAGTTTGGTAAAACCTCCAAGACATATTGTACCGGACACTAATACTGAATAAGTTTGATAAGCCGCTAGAACGTGGTATCCCAGAAACTGATGTAAAATGTATTTGGTAAAACCTCAAGGTAAAGGTTTACCAGTAACTAATATTGTGAGGGTTTGACAGATCTTCCAGAGCGAGGAGTAAATTTAAATCAATAACCTCTGGGGCCGAAATGAACATTTTTTATCAAGTTGAGAAAAAGAGACAAGGTAGATTTTACTTGTGATCGGTTTAATGGTTAAAATAAAACTGTACTATATAGTGATAACTTACCTATCTATTTCAATTGTCAGTTTTTGCTGCCTCATTTCTGTAAAAAAAGGAGATATAAAAGACGAAGGAGATGTAAAATATTCATGTTCAGACAGGCTTTTCAGAGTTTAGCGCTGTAACGAATAAAGTGAAGCATAAATTTTAATGATTTTTTAAAAGGGGGTATACTATTTTTGTTTATGATCAAAGAATATCTGGCAAATGAGATCCGTCTGTGCCATCTATGACCTACAGTATCAAGAGACAGTGACTGACAAAGAGATCCTGGTACTATTGACTCTCCAGGATCAGGAATTACTGTACCAGCTCTAATCTGGAGCCGGAATTAGTGCAGGGAACAACCACGTTCCATTCCCTCACGCAGATTTTTTAGCCTCTGCACGCATTCCTGGCATGTTGGGGTCAGGCACGAACCTCCCGGCTTGTCAGGATCCTGTCGTTCTAAGCCTAGGAACAAAGATTACCTGTGTTAGCCATCGCTAATTTTTACATGGAAATGGGATATTGGGAAAAACAAGTAAATTCTCTAAGTTTTTAATATCACTTGCTGATTAAGAGTTTGTTTTAAAAAGATGCAGACAGCTACCTCAACCAATCTTTCTTTATTTTCTTCTCGACGATGTTTCAGTGACTATTTGTCATTATCCTTAGTGAATGAATTTTTCTGAATCCTTTATGCACGATTTTCTAAAATTCATATAAATTCTCACATATTTGTGTATATCGAGAATAAATGAGAGGGTAAAAATAAAAAGAAGATATTTTTAATTTTTAAAATGTATATAAATATTAAATACATAAAATTTTGTTTAAAATTGTCCATATTTACATATATAGAGTTGTGTTTATGGAGAATAAATAGTAATGAAATAAAACCGATGGCAAAAACCAAAACACTGGGCCGTCAAATTTAAAAAGATAAAAATTTAAAATAAAAAAAAAACCTTTAACATGCCCCAGAGATAAACCCATGAGCGATACCTCCCTGAGATACCACCTTTGTAAAATCAAAATGGATTTGACGTATTCCAACTTCTAGTGTTTTGGGCAAGGGTCTTGTAGTATGTCGTAAGATATTAAATTCATTTTAAACGTCCAACTGATATCATACAATATGTATATAGAGGAACACTGTATATAGAAATGTGTATACAACGCCATAACTGAAAATCTTGAATAATATGGTCCATAGCCCCAATATTTTAGGTAGGCAATCCCAATATTGAAATCAAACATATGCGTTATAGGAACATTAAAATAAATAAATATATGAGAGAGAGACAATCTAAGAACATCCCTAAACACAGGCTCTCCTGAAGGTAGTATCTCATCAGAAACTATGTTTAAGTTGAAAGACTTCTCATGACTTGGCCTGACAGGTCGCTCACAAGAGCTCCCTCCCCACGGAAGAGACCGGATTAACCCAGTTAAAGAAGTCTCTAATGGGATATTCTAATGTATTTCTATTGGATATTTTAAAGGATTATCAACAGAGGACTTACTGGTAATTTGTCACATCAGACCATTCTCTGTTGGTACCTTCAAAACAAAGCACTATTATGTTATTTTATTTTGAGTATATTTTTACAAAGTGTTAACAATAGTATTTATCACACGCAGAATTAGAAATGTTTAAAAATTAGGGGGAACTAAACATAATTTGCGGAGAAATTTGATCTTATTTTCCTCTTTGATGATTGTTGCAAGCCAATCGCAGGTTTATATACATATATTCGTGTGTTTAGTTTACTACATCAATTTTAAAGTTCGAGATTAGACGGTCTAAAACGTTATTTTGGCACAAAGAGAACGCCCAGGCCACTCAAAAATAACAGGTTCTGAAATGAAAGCTTTACCAGACTCAGACCTGACTCTAATGCAAAGTAGTTAATGCAGAATCCTTAAATGCTGTTCGAGAGAATATTTATAGATGTTTTAAGGTCATTGCAATGATTTAAAATCGAAGATATTGGGTTCCGTTCGTGTCGAAGCCAAGAGATGTTACAAGGAGAAAATTGATCTGTCAATATTGTTGCGTCAGAGATACAGAAGAAAATTACTTGTGTTTCGTGACGTATGATAAAACATTGATACACTACAATAACCCAAGACACAACAGTATGGGATAGGCTTGCATAACTTTTACAATCGACTATCAAGCCAAATTGTAATAGCGCAAACTTATACTCTAAATTTGACGATATCAGCTGGGTGTAGTGTATTTTGAGCTGCTCCAAACTAACCTTTCCAACAACAAAAAAGGTAATTGTGCCACGCATTGAAGCATAAACTCCCAGAATACATGAAAATACAAGAACGTGTAGTTTTCCAGCACAACAACACTCATACACATATTGGGAAAATGGTGAAAGACTCGTTAGTTGGAATGACTTATCGCGCCCACCATATTCACCGGACATTGCTCCTTCTTATTGTCATCTTTTTCCTATGAGGACTCATTGCTTGTCTAAGCTACGCTTCCCTTCTGGTGAATGAATCAAAAATTGGTTTTCTTCGTGAATAGCTCCGAAAGAGTGATTCGGTTTTTCCAACATGGAATCCACGCCTAATTCCTGAAAGATGAAATAAGGAAGTCTTTCTCTATTGGATAATATTTAAAAAACAATTTGAAACCATATTTTTCACACAATAGAGTTTTTATAATCAGAATCTAATTTTCAAATTGTACACGCACACGCCAAATATATAAATAATTGGGGAAAAGTTTGGAAGATTTTGATAGCTTTTCACACTTTATCCTTTCACGTTCCACGCAGTGAATTATCATAATATTTTGGAAAATTCATAATTTAAACAGTTTATATAATACATAGCAAAAATATTTATGAAGGAAAAATACCCAGATGATGATACTCGAAAACAATAGGCAAACATTAGAGTGTAGTTAGAGTTGAATTGTTAAAAAAGATCATTACACAAAGTATTATATTGTAATAAACCATTGAAATTGTTATATAGCAACAATTTCCAAATTATAAAAACATCTCTTTAATTTTAATATATTCCGGTATATGTTGAATTGAATAGGTTTATAGAGGGATGAATTTTTCATTTTTTTGCGATTGGCATTAATTGAAATTGTAATAAATGTGAAAAGATGCTCATTTCTAGAGACCTTTGGAATTATTTAATTTTATTATATTCATCAGAGAGAGGTTTTTTTTTCTGTATTTTCATTCAATTAAGTTCATGAGTGTATTTTCATTCAATTAAGTTCATGAGTGTATCGTGTATAGTGTATATCGATAGAAAATATATCAAGTGTTTTCATATTATAGAGTTTGAAGCTGGAAATGTTCATTTGAAGTAAATCTGATATTCTTCCACACCGCCGCGCGAGGTCTAACATATGGGTCTACCTTGTATTTATGGATCTAATTTAGCGGGGTCTAACATATTTCTAGTAGCTAGCGGATTTATTGCACATTAAGAAAGCAATAGAAGCAATAGCTTCAAGGTGTATCGTGCACATATTATGTTAATCAATATAAAAATTAGTCAGCCAGGTCCCGCGAGGAATGGACTCACGATGTGACAGTGGGGCGAGGTGACATTCCTGGAACGGCTAGTCACAGGGTCAGAGCTGCCCGAGGGTCAACGGCGTCTTAACCCGCCGTTACTTCCTACTGCCCTGGCTGGGGCTTATCTTCCATCTGTCTTAGCTTGGTTGTTACAGTCTGTACTGTCATAACTTGGTTGTTACGGTCTTTACTGTCTTCATTCTTCTATCCTGTCTTATCTTGTTTCCACACACTTTATCCTGCCTTAGCTTGGTTGTTTTAGCATGTACTGTTACCATTCTTCTATCCTGTCTTATCTTGTTTCCACACACTTTATCCTGCCTTAGCTTGGTTGTTTTAGCATGTACTGTTACCATTCTTCTATCCTGTCTTATCTTGTTTCCACACACTTTATCCTGCCTTAGCTTAGTTGTTTAGCATGTACGGCTACCATTCTTCTATCCTGTCTTATCTTGTTTCCACACACTTTATCCTGCCTTAGCTTGGTTGTTTCAGCATGTACTGTTACCATTCTTCTATCCTGTCTTATCTTGTTTCCACACACTTTATCCTGCCTTAGCTTAGTTGTTTAGCATGTACGGCTACCATTCTTCTATCCTGTCTTATCTTGTTTCCACACACTTTATCCTGTCTTATCTTGGTTGTTTTAGCATGTACTGTTACCGTTCTTCTATCCTG
>CP092875.1:59951724-60006636 GCA_030710605.1 Cordylochernes scorpioides
CGGCTTTGTGTGTGATCCGTGAAGACTTCTACTGAACCGAATGTCAGGCCTTAAGGAGACCTATCGGGATGTTCGGGTGATCGATAATTTATCCACTTTCTCCACACACCAGAACTGCGATGGTCTGCGGTGGCCGTGGCATAGGTCGCCAACGTTGTTCAGAAAGTTGGTCTCATGTAGGAACCAGAAGTCGTCATGCTCTTTGAAAAAAAAAAACTGATTTATTAAGAATGACATTGTTCCGTGCATGTTTAAAGTCGTAATACGAAAAATAATTCAGAATTTAGAGAAAAAATTGTGACGCATCTTAACTTCTGGTACAGGGTGTTTCTGGTGTCCCCTGTCAGGGCCATTCCCGTAATGATCAAGACGTCAATGGCTGTTTCTTCTGTGCGTTTAATGTGACTAGCAGGTTGTCCATCTTGCCGCTTTTAGTGGAAGCTTGGAGATTTTTGTTTCTCTCCAGGCCGAAATGATGAATGCTAGTGATGGCGACAGATACCTTATCGTTCTTCCTGAGATCTTGAGTTTGGCTCTGGACCAAAGTTCTTCTATTGGGATAAAGAAGGCTTCTGAGAATCATTGGTTGGAGTTCACGATTTTATAAACATTTTATATAATAACTGATGTATATTTGATATTCTGAAATATCTCATTTACCTCTGTATTCTTGCAAATTATCAAAATGATCAAAACACTCTCTATAAGTTGGTGTGCCGGTCTTCTAGCATAAATACTACAACGGTATTTTCCACCCTTAAGTTGCTCTACAGGCACTACACATGGAAAATTCTATTGAATAATATTTAGGGTCAATATTTGTCATCATCAGGTGACTCACAAAACTTCTTTGGAGTTCCAGCCTAGCTAGAATATTAGTAAAATGAATTCGTTCCAAATTTATTTTGAGACAATAGGCTTAGACCATTCTATGTTTTTTTACAAATAAAGTGTGTGGGAAATTACCCGAGTCTACTTCTATAAAATGTAAAAACTCTAAAAAGTGAAATTGAACTGGGATCAGGTGAATAAATCAAGAAAAAAAGGCATCTCCTGATCGTGCAACTAAAAGTTTCTGAAGGCTTGCGCCATCTATCGGGAAAAAATCAATCAATCGTTGATTTTTTATTTATTCTAGAATTGACCAATAAGGGTGTTTGGCGCAAGCTATCAGAAACTTTTAGTTGCACGATCCAGAGATGCTTTTTTTCTTAATTTACTTCTAGACGTCAAAAGTAGAGATTCAGACATCGTTTTTGAATTAGTAGCGAAAGAAATAAGTTATACTTTAATATTATAAGGAATGTGTGTACACCTACAAATCTTGGTGATATTGTAGCGTAGAAATCAAGTCTTTTTATATCTGGGGATGTGAAAGTATTTATTGATGACGTCATCACGACAAGTCGACAATTATTAACAAATCAACAAAACTATCTACAGCTAGAGAATATCGAGTAAGCACGCAAAGAAATATTTTCGATCATTATTTTATATTGAATAATTAAATTAAATAATAAATTATTTCTTCGCCACAATATAATACAATACGGTCTTTTTTTCTGCTATTTGATCCAATCCATATCTCTTGTTCTCTCTCCTTTGTCCAATTTCAGATGTGGAGGAGAAGCAATTTGAGAGAATCAATAAGTGGTCTGTATTTCCAGAACATGAGAATGTTCTTCAACCAGATCTCGGGTAGAAATTCTTACAAACACACAAAGAGAGACTGATTATAGAAATTAAAGTACAACTTCAATGTGTATTTCGAGTAACTATACGGTGTTAAAGCACGATTGCTCCTTTTAGACAAAAAATAAACTTCTACTGTCTTCACTGCGATGAAAAATATATTGAGAGGGCTTGGCTAATCAGTGGTGAACCCTCCCAGCGATTTTCCTAATTTAATTTACCAGACCGCTAAGATTCCACCCTTCAGTGCTGCATATATATGAGTATAAGCAGAATTGTACAATACAGTATTGGAACTATAAGAAGCGGTCTGATAGATTAAATTAGCGAAACCGCTGGGAGAGTTCATCACTGATGTGAACCAAGCCCTCTCAATATATATTTGATCGCAGTAAGGATAGTAGAAGTTTGTTCTATGTATATATAAAAGGTACACTCGTTCTTTTATACTTTCATTTCTTATGTATAGATGGCGTGTTATTTCCTTATAACTATACAGTATAATAATTCCTCCCATACAAGTATATACATCAAGTTAGCTGTACAGTAGAGACAGCCATCCTAGGTTGCTCTTTTTGAGCGGTACCTAATAAAGTGATTTTGGAACAAGAATAAGAGACAGCTGTCCCCCATAATGTAGAAAGACGTATGGAAAGATGTAGATAGATTCTCTTGTCATCTGTCTGGTGCTTGTAGAGCCGTGACGGTGTCAAGGATTCTAATTGTCAAGTTCCCTTCTGAATACCAAACACTGTCCATTCCATCGACGTCATCTCAACACTTCTAGCTGTCATTGCGGTGATACATGGGTGCAATTGACAAATGACAAATATTTGAGAAATGTTTGAGCCTCTTTTCATTAATATTACTAGCGATTGTACTTGACTTCTCCTCTCTTCCAAAATATATAAATAGATATATATTTGTAGAACGACCTTTGAAATTTATCCCGCCTGTGTTTCTTTTAAACGAAAAATCAAAATTTATTTTAAGGAGAAATAACGATTATTTCCAACCTTAGGGATGAAGTATGAAAGAATGAATTGTGAAGAGTAATGATAAACGGTTAAAAGAAACACATGTGGGATAAATTTCAAAGGTCGTTCTACAATCATAACCCGCATTATATTATATTATAAAATATATATATTTGCTTATCCCTAGTACACATGGAACAGGCCCTGATAATCATGGTGGGTAGAAGCATGCGACTGCTTTTACTGTAAGTGTCTACACATGTGAAAATCAGTTCGACTTTGCACTTACAAATTTGCTAGAATCCAATTTGGTTATTTTCACTCGCTGGTGGGGTTGAACTTTTGCAAGAATCGGGGGCCATTGGAGCATTTTTTCAAGTCAGAAAAAAGTGCCCAATGCGGGAATCGAACCTGGGTCGTAGCGGTCGAAAACCAACGGTTTAGGCCATCTCTCTATCCTTCCACCGACCCCTTCTAAAAATATTATAAATCGAAGGTTTTTAATAGCTTCAGGTATGATTTAAATTCAACTGAATATATTGCCTTGAAAAAAAGAGTTTTACAACTTTTTACGTTTTTTTTTTTTTTCTATTAGAAACTTTTTCATTTGAAATCCTGTTATTTTCACTGTTTTAAACATGGAAATGTATATTTAATTTATTATATAATGTTTCGGGGGGGGGGGGGGGGGGGGGGGAGAAGTCCGACCACACCTCCCTGCGGTCCGGTCCCCCCTGGACCCTTGGAATATTCGACCAAATTCGTTTCCAAGGTGACTAATGTGGCAACGGCACCCATTTTCCAATGAAGAGCAGATAGTGGATATTGCTGCTGCTGTGATGGAGATGCATGGAGACATCTGAGACTCTTCTTTGGACACGACAACAACAACATGTAATGTTCCAATTTCAGTATTAACTAAAATGTGCCATAAGTAATTTTTTTTAAATAGATTTTTTTTTTAAATAAACCTATCCCCCGATTTACACGATAGATCCGTTCCTGAGAAAAACGTGTAAATCGATGGATAGGTGTACACAGAAATAAAATGCATTGACAGGTTAAAATATGTAGTCAGCACATAAGCTCGGGATTACTCGTGAGATGTGTACACAGCGCATGTGTTCAATCACAGTAGCATTTAGTATAGTGCGATAAAAACAACAACAAAAAAACTTATTTGGTAAACCGTGTAAAAGCGAAAACGTGTAAAACAAGTACCGTGTAAATCGGGGGATAGGTGTATATTACGATGCTCTAGCGCGCCATCTGTTATCAAATTACAAAACTATTTTAAAGGGGTAATATTCTTTTTAAAATAAAACAATTTCTACTGTCCTTACTGCAATGAAAAATTAAAGGGAGGGCCTGGCTCATCAGTGGTGAACCCTCCCAGAAGTTTCGCCAGTTTAATCTACCATACCGCTGTTATATTGCATTTTTGTCCATAATTAATCTAAAATACCCATTCGAAGAGTCAAGCACCAGTATCACTATAAAAGGAAGTTCCAAAAATGCAATATAACAGCGGTATGGTAGATTAAACTGGCGAAACTGCTGGGAGGGTTCACCACTGATGAGCCAGGCCCTCCCTTTAATTTTTCATTGCAGTAAGGACAGTAGAAATTGTTTTATTTTAAAAAGAATATTACGCCTCTAAAATAGTTTTGTAATTTGATAGGTGTATATAATTATAAGAACTTTTTTAAGACAACGATAACCTCCGTAGTCACTATAGAATAAGAAAACACAGGTCGAGCAGAAGAGCTTCTTCTATATAAGAGGATGATCGTACAAGCTTTAAGGCTCACCGTAGAAAGGCATCTTTGCCGAAAGCTTGTACAATCGTGTTGACTTTGCTTAGAATTATTAATGAAACTGATTCAAAGAATATTATAAATAAAATTAAACTGACAATATGACTCAGAATAAGTATATTGTTACGGCGTTTTATGGTTTCCACAAGTCCATATCTCAGAAGAAGGCCAAGTGACACTCACTCCTCATTTTCTTACTGCTACTCTTTTTGTGTTGTTTTTCTTGCTTTCCTCTTTCTCTTGCTTGTTTTTTTTTTTCTTTTTTTTTATCTTTTCTTCTGTTTATATCGTTGTTTCCTTTGTCTCACTGCTTTGTTCTTATGCATACCTCTGGTGAATCCTGTATAGGGTCGGTGACCACAAATAAAGGCTTTTTGTTGTTGTTGTTGTAAAAAAAAATCAAACATTATATTGTGGCGAAGAAATAATTTATTAATTTAATTTAATTCTTCAATGAAAATATTCAACAGATTATATAAATATATATTACTCTGTTTATGTAAAATAATGATCAAAATATTTCTTTGCTTGCTTGCTCAAGATTCTTTAGCTGTAGATAGTTTTGTGGATTTGTTGATAATTGTCGACTAATCGTGGTGACGTCATCAATAAATACTTTTACATCTCCAGATATACAAAGACTTGATTTTCTACGCTACAATATAAATTGATTTACAAAAGAGAGAACAAAATATAAAAGAAAAACTAATATTAAAACAAAGGAACTTTCTTCTTTTCGGTTAGCGCCTATTTACATATGATCTTACACACCTACTCTGTGGGGATAAATAATCAATTAAAATATATTGTCGCGGCTTGGCCCCTCCGGTTCTTGCGACGATGCGCTTCTTCCGCCGTGGATCACCTGCCCGGGCTCTTCTTTGTAGATCTTCCCTGCAGGCCACCCGAAGACGTCCAGAAGAGCAGCAGCAACGATGATGGTGAGAGTAACGACAGCAGGCGGCACCAAGACTTCAAACACTAACCTTTATTGTCATCCACTACTAAACATTACATTTAAATGAAAAAATAAACAATGGGTATTTACATTATGTTTTACATCCTGGGGCCAATATGAAAGTGTATTTACAATTACCTTCCCCAGGAAACAGGACCACAGCAGTCGGCGACTCCCACATCAGTTAGAGAAGCGAAACAGGCGAAAGCGCCATCTATTGGCGGAGGTTGTAGTCATTTGGAGGCCTTACACGCCACAATATATATACAACAGATCGTCCTCGTATAAAATATGCTCTTTCCTTGTGTGTGTATTGACTTGTATTTATTCTTTTATAAAAAATACACTCTCTATATATTTTCTTTTTTATATGAGGTTCCTCTTATACACGTATATTTATCATCTAAGAGCACAATTGTTTTCAATAAAATACATTTAAAAAAAAATCAAACCCTAAATATTTTTGTTATTGAACCTTTTAAAATATCAATACATTGCAATAACGCACCATCTATATACATAAGATGAAAGAATTTAAACATGAATGTTTCTTTTATATATAATACAAATTTCTACTGTACTTACTGCGATGAAAAATATATTGGGAGGGCTTGGTTCATCAGTGGTGAACCCTCCCAGCGGTTTCACTAATTTAATCTACCAGACCTCTTCTTAGAGCTCTAATACTGTATTGGTCGATTCTGCTTATATACGAAGCACTGAAAGGTAGAATCTCAGTAAGGACAGTATAAGTTTGTATTTTTAATAAAAGTAACATTTGTGCTTATATACTTTCATCTTATGTATTTTAAAATATTGTTATAATCTTTATAAAAGCTCATCAAACTCTAAATGACTTACGTATGTACATCCATCTCCTCGTGTTTTTTAAAAGCTGCTGTTAAACCTATGTTCAGATTGTATTGTATCACACTCGGCGAAAATCACATTCTATAAACAGGATGATCGATATTATATACACTCATGGACAAAACTTCAGGAAGTGGAAAATTTTTGATGTCGGGCGGGTCTTTTTTTTTTTTTCAGACAGAGGCACATTTGTTCACACTTGGTCATCTCGTGTATTCAAAAAAGATTACTGTGTATGAAATATCTTTCAGAGTTTTTGTCTGAATCTATATTAATAAAATGCAAATTTCATAAGTGGACATCACTAAAAACTTTCGTTACAATGCATCAATTTCGACCAAATTTTCAAAATTTATGTAAAACAAGATGGAGCAGGTTTTGCTTAACATCAAAATATTTTTCCTAACTTTAACATGCGTAACTTCGCTGTTATCGATTAAATACAAAAAAATCAACAGAGTCAATTTTATTTATATATAAATACAAAATTAAATTTCAACAGAGTTAATTTTTTTACATACTAGCTAATAATCTCAATCTAAAAATATAATATAAAAAGCCAACAATGAAGAATGAATGTAAGATAAAAAGCCAACAATGAAGAGTAAATGTAATATAAAAAGTCAACAATGAAGAATGAATGTAAGATAAAAAGCCAACAATGAAGAGTAAATGTAATATAAAAAGTCAACAATGAAGAATGAATGTAAGATAAAAAGCCAACAATGAAGAGTGAATGTAATATAAAAAGCCAACAATGAAGAATGAATATAAGATAAGAAGCCAACAATGAAGAGTGAATGTAAGATAAAAAGCCAACAATGAATAGTAAATGTAATATAAAAAGCCAACAATGAAGAATGAATGTAAGATAAAAAGCCAACAAAGAAGAGTAAATCTACTTATATAATTGCCTTATTCTGTCTGTGTGAAGTTCACTGTGTGAAGTTCACAGATAGATTTTGGTCAGAATATAATATAAAAAGCCAACAATGAAGAATGAATGTAAGATAAAAAGCCAACAATGAAGAGTAAATATGATATAAAAAGCCAACAATGAAGAATGAATGTAAGATAAAAAGCCAACAATAAAGAGTAAATGTAATATAAAAAGCCAACAATGAAGAATAAATGTAAGATAAAAAGCCAACAATGAAGAGTAAATATAATATAAAAAGCCAACAATGAAGAATAAATGTAAGATAAAAAGCCAACAATGAAGAGTAAATATAATATAAAAAGCCAACAATGAAGAATGAATGTAAGATAAAAAGCCATCAATGAAGAGTAAATATGATATAAAAAGCCAACAATGAAGAATGAATGTAAGATAAAAAGCCAACAATGAAGAGTAAATGTAATATAAAAAGCCAACAATGAAGAATAAATGTAAGATAAAAAGCCAACAATGAAGAGTAAATATAATATAAAAAGCCAAGAATGAAGAGTAAATGTAATATAAAAAGCCAACAATGAAGAATGAATGTAAGATAAAATGCCAACAATGAAGAGTGAATGTAATATAAAAAGCCAACAATGAAGAATGAATGCAAGATAAAAAGCCAACAATGAAGAGTGAATGTAAGATAAAAAGCCAACAATGAATAGTAAATGTAATATAAAAAGCCAACAATGAAGAATGAATGTAAGATAAAAAGCCAACAATGAAGAGTAAATCTATATATATAAATTTGAATGTCTGTCTGTACTCTATAGATTCAAAAACCATACATCCAATCGCCGTGAAATTTTGGGATATTATTAGGTATATCACCGGGAAGGTTTTTGAAAAATAATTTCATGAATATCTTGAATATCCTTAGAGTTATTTTCAGATTTGTAGATTTAACTCGCAAGCAGCGCCCCCATTGTGACGATGATAACAAGTTTTCTTATCACTAAGTTTGTTATCTTAAATATTATTTATCAAAAGTAAGATTATCTCAGAATGACACGGCAATTTATTTGAGACAAGAATAATGATACAATTCCAAGGCGAAGATACTATTCCTTTAACTTCCAATTACCGAGGGAACCAATTAATATTGATTTTATTCAACTTATCGAGTATTTTTCAAGGGACCAGGAAAAAATGTTCACTAGATAAAACTATGATTTTCTAATGTAGAAAATTAGGAAAGACAAAATTCAGGATGACACGGCACACAGGGACCGGGAAAAAATGTTCACTTTATCGAGAGAATCAAATTTACGAGTTTCAAATTATCAAAATATATCTTATTTTTTAAATAAGTTTTTAGAGAATTGTTTTAACAAATGTTCGCTAGACAAACCTTTACTCGGGTAAAACCCCGGGCGAAGCCGAGTACGTTTTTTAAGTTTATAGAGAATTGTTTTAACAAATGTTCGTTAGACAAACATTCACTCGGGTAAAACCCGGGCGAAGCCATGCACATCCGCTAGTATAGATATAAATGCTAAAAATTGCCATTTCTTCAAGTTTTGTCTATGAGTTTATAAGTGAAGTAGCGAAGTATAAAGTACATTAATACGTCAAAGACTAAAGGAAGACTCTACCTAGCTATAGAACTTGAGTTCAGGTAAAGTTGTTTTCGAAAAAAAAACATAAAATGTTTTTTTTTTATAATCGGCTCATTTTGTGATAGTCGAGAAGAAATGAGAAGTTTCACTCTATAAATTCACTCTTCACAGTATAAACCTACCATAATAGGTTGTCTGAAGGAACCAACAGCTCCATATTGTTGTGGATACGCACGCACGAACATTGGCTGGTCAGTGATCGCAATACGGACCTCTGCTACGATGGCTTCTAAAGGAGCATTTAGGTTTATTGATTAGTGGCACTTTGATTTTTAATTCGGATAGTGTGTGGATTGAAGATAAGACAGTATAGAAGAATGAAGACAGTACAGGCTATAACAAACAATATAGGAGATTGAATTGAAGATAAGATAGGATAGAAGAACGGTAACAGTAAATGCTAAAACAACCAAGCTAAGTCAGGATAGAGTGTGTGGAAACAAGATAAGACAGGATAGAAGAACGGTAACAGTAAATGCTAAAACAATCAAGCTAAGTCAGGATAGAGTGTGTGGAAACAAGATAAGACAGGATAGAAGAATGAAGACAGTACAGATTGTAACAACCAATATAGAAGCGTGAATTGAAGATAAGACAGGATAGAAGAACGGTAACAATACATGCTAAAACAACCAAGATAAGACAGGATAAAGTGTGTGGAATCAAGATAAGACAGGAGAGAGAAGAATGAAGACAATACAGGCTATAACAAACAATATAGGAGATTGAATTGAAGATAAGACAGGATAGAAGAATGGTAACAGTACATGCTAAAACAACCAAGATAAGACAGGATAGAGTGTGTGGAATCAAGATAAGACAGGACAGAAAATAATGAAGACAGTACAAACTATAACAAACAATATAGAAGATTGAATTGAAGATAAGACAGGATAGAAGAACGGTAACAGTACATGCTAAAACAACCAAGATAAGACAGGATAAAGTGTGTGGAATCAAGATAAGACAGGATAGAAGAATGGTAACAGTACATGCTAAAACAACCAAGATAAGACAGGATAAAGTGTGTGGAATCAAGATAAGACAGGACAGAAAATAATGAAGACAGTACAGACTATAACAAACAATATAGGAGATTGAATTGAAGATAAGATAGGATAGAAGAATGGTAACAGTACATGCTAAAACAACCAAGCTAAGGCAGGATAAAATGTGTGGAAACAAGATAAGACAGGATAGAAGAATGGTAACAGTACATGCTAAAACAACCAAGCTAAGGCAGGATAAAGTGTGTGGAAACAAGATAAGACAGGATAGAAGAATGGTAACAGTACATGCTAAAACAACCAAGCTAAGGCAGGATAAAGTGTGTGGAAACAAGATAAGACAGGATAGAAGAATGGTAACAGTACATGCTAAAACAACCAAGCTAAGACAGGATAAAGTGTGTGGAAACAAGATAAGACAGGATAGAAGAATGGTAACAGTACATGCTAAAACAACCAAGCTAAGGCAGGATAAAGTGTGTGGAAACAAGATAAGACAGGATAGAAGAATGGTAACAGTACATGCTAAAACAACCAAGCTAAGGCAGGATAAAGTGTGTGGAAACAAGATAAGACAGGATAGAAGAATGGTAACAGTACATGCTAAAACAACCAAGCTAAGGCAGGATAAAGTGTGTGGAAACAAGATAAGACAGGGTAGAAGAATGGTAACAGTACATGCTAAAACAACCAAGCTAAGACCGGATAAAGTGTGTGGAAACAAGATAAGACAGGATAGAAGAATGAAGACAGTAAAGACCGTAACAACCAAGTTATGACACTACAGACTGTAACAACGAAGCTAAGACAGATGGAAGATAAGCCCCAGCCAGGGCAGTAGGAAGTAACGGCGGGTTAAGACGCCGTTGACCCTCGGGCAGCTCTGACCCTGTGAGTAGCCGTTCCAGGAATGTCACCTCGCCCCACTGTCACATCGTGAGTCCATTCCTCGCGGGACCTGGCTGACTAATTTTTATATTAATTAACATAATATGTGCACGATACAGCTTGAAGCTATTGCTTCTATTGCTTTCTCAATGTGCAATAAGTCCGCTAGCTACTAGAAATATGTTAGACCCCGCTGAGTTAGATCCATAAATACAAGTTAGACCCATATGTTAGACCTCGCGCGGCGGTGTGGAAGAATATCAGATTTACTTCAAATGAACATTTCCAGCTTCATACTCTATAATATGAAAACACTTGATAATTTTATATCGATATACACTATACACGATACACTCATGAACTTAATTGAATGAAAATACAGAAAAAAAAAACTCTCTCTGAAGAAAATAATAAAATTAAATAATTCAAAAGGTCTCTCTCTCTCTCTCTAGAGATGAGTTTCTTTTCATATTTATTAAAATTTCAATTAATGCCAATCGCAAAAAAATGAAACATTCATCTCTCTATAAACCTGCTTAATTCAACATATACAGGAATATATTAAAATTGAAGAGATGTTTTTATAATTTGGAAATTCTTGCTAATAATTTCAATGGTTTATTACAATATAATACTTTGTGTAATGGTCTTTTTTAACAATTCAACTCTAACTACACTCTAATCTTTGCCTATTGTTTTCGTGTATCATCATCTGGGTATTTTTCCTTCATAAATATTTTGCTATGTATTATATAAACTGTTTAAATTATATAATATATTTTTTCATCGCAGTAAGGACAGTAGAAGTTCGTTTTATGTATAAAAGAAACATTCGCGCTTTTAAGTCCTTTTATTTTATATTAAATTATAAACCTTTCAAAATATTATGATAATTCACTGCGTGGAACGTGAAAAGATAAAGTGTGAAAAGCTATCAAAATCTTCCAAACTTTCCCCAATTATTTATATATTAGGCGTGTGCGTGTACAATTTGAAAATTACATTTTGATTATAAAAACTCTATTGTATGGAAAATATGGTTTCAAATTGTTTTTTTTTTTTTAAATATTATCCAAAAGAGAAAGACTTCCTTTTTTCATCTTCCGGGAATTAGGCGTGGATTCCATGTTGGAAAACCCGAATCACTTTTTTAAAGCTATCAACGAAGAAACCCAATTTTTGATTCATTCACCAGAAGGGAAGCGCAGCTTAGACAAACTATGAGTCCTCATACGAAAAGGATGACAATAAGAAGGAGCAATGTACGGTGAATATGGTGGGCGCAAAGAGTCATCCCAACTAACGAGTCTTTAACCGTTTTCCTAACATGTGTATGAGTATTGCTGTGCTGGAAAATCACTGTCGTGTATTTTCACGTATTCTGGGCGTTTATGCTTCAATGCGTGGCACGATTAAATTTATTTATTTTTTGTTTGCTGGCAAGGTTAGTTTGGAGCATCTCAAAATACACTACGCCCAGCTCAAATAGTCAAATATAGAGTATAAGCTTGCGCCGTTACAATTCGGCTTGATAGTCGATTTTGAAAGTTGTGCAAACCTATCCTACGTGGTTTTGTTTTGTATTATTGTCGTGTATCAATGTTTTATCATCCGTCACGAAACAAAAGTAATTTTCGAAACTATTTTAAAGGCGTAAGATTCTTTTTGAAATTAAACAATTTCTACTGCCCTTACTGCAATGGAAAAATTAAAGGAAGGGCCTGGCTCATCAGTGGTGAACCCTCCCAGCGGTTTCGCCAGTTTAATCTACCATTAAATAGTTTCGAATTTTGATAACAGATGGCGCGCTAGTGCATCATATTATAAAAGTAATTTTCTTCTGTATCTCTGACACAACAATATTGACAGATCAATTTTCTCCTTGTAACATATCTTGGCTTCGACACGAACGGAACCCAATATCTTCGATTTTAAATCATTCCAATGACCTTAAAACATCTATAAATATTCTCTCGAACAACATTTAAGGATTCTGCAATAGCTACTTTGCATTAGGGTCAGGCCTGAGTGTGGTAAGTCTTTCTTTTCAGATTTTTTTTATTTTTGAGTAGCCTGGGCGTTGTCTTTTGTGCCAAAATAACGTTTTAGACCGTCTAATCTCGAACGTTAAAATTGATGCAGTAAACTAAACACACGAATATATGTAAATAAACCTGCGATAGTATTGGTTGGCTTGCAACAATTATCAAAGAGGAAAATAAGATCAAATTTTCTCCGCAAATTATGTTTAGTTACCCCTAATTTTTAAACATTTCTAATTCTGCGTGTGATAAATACTATTGTTAACATTTTGTAAAAATATACTCAAAATAAAATAACATAATAGTGCTTTGTTTTGAAGGTACCAACAGAGAATGGTCTGATGTGACAAATTACCAGTAAGTCCTCTGTTGATAATCCTTTAAAATATCCAATAGAAATACATTAGAATATCCCATTAGAGACTTCTTTAACTGGGTTAATCCGGTCACTTCCGTGGGGAGGGAGCTCTTGTGAGCGACCTGTCAGGCCAAGTCATGAGAAATCTTTCAACTTAAACATAGTTTCTGATGAGACACTACCTTCAGGAGAGACTGGGTTTAAGGATGTTTTAGAAAGGCTTTCTCTCATATATTTATTTATTTTAATGTTCCTATAGCGCATATGTTTGATTTCAATATTGGGATGGCCTACCTAAAATATTGGGGCTATGGACTGTATTATTCAAGATTTTCAGTTATGGCGTTGTATACACATTTCTATACAGTGTTCCTCTATATACATCTCGTATGATATCAGTTGGACGTTTAAAATGAATTTAATATCTTCCGACATACTACAAGACCCTTGCCCAAAACACTAGAAGTTGGAATACGTCAAATCCATTTTGATTTTACAAAGGTGGTCTCAGGGAGGTGTCGCTCATGGGTTTATCTCTGGGGCATGTTAAAGGTTTTTTTTTATTTTAAATTTTTATCTTTTTAAATTTGACGGCCCAGTGTTTTGGTTTTTGCCATCGGTTTTATTTCATTACTATTTATTCTCCATAAACACAACTCTATATATAATAAAAATGGCATATCCTGACCAGGAGCACATGTGCTTTACAGAAGGCAGAGCGCCATCTGGTGGAACAGAAATCAACTGAACATTGATTTAGCCTGTTCCCTTATATTTGGTCAACCCAATTTCTTGATAAATCAAGAAAAGCCATCCACGAACGCGTTTCGCGCTTTTTGGCGCTCGTCAGCGTGGACTAGGCTGTACCACTGCGACCAAAAAGATTTTTTGGTCCCAGTAATTTCTTGAAAAACCTAGAAATGTGTATTAAAGGCCAAACTTGCGTAAATACGCTTAACACATGAAAAAACGAAAGAAAAAAAATAAAAGATAAAAAGATCATGTCTTGAAATCAATAATAAAAATGGCATATCCTGACCAGGAGCACATGTGCTTTACAGAAGGCAGAGCGCCATCTGGTGGAACAGAAATCAACTGAACATTGATTCAGCCTGTTCCTTGAAATTTGGCCAACCCAATTTCTTGATAAATCAAGAAAAGCCATCCACGAAAAGCCATCTATATATGTAAATATGGACAATTTTAAACAAAATTTTATGTATATAATATTTATATACATTTAAAATTTTTTAAATATATTCTTTTTATTTTACCCTCTCATTTATTCTCGATATACACAAATATGTGAGGATTTATATGAGTTTTAGAAAATCGTGCATAAAGATTCAGAAAAATTCATTTACTAAGGATAATGACAAATAGTCACTGAAACATCGCCGAGAAGAAAATAAAGAAAGATTGGTTGAGGTAGCTGTCTGCATCTTTTTAAAACAAACTCTTAATCAGCAAGTGATATTCAAAACTTAGAGAATTTACTTGTTTTTCCCAATATCTCATTTCCATGTAAAAATTAGCGATGGCTAACACAGGTAATCTTTGTTCCTGGGCTTAGAACGACAGGATCCTGACAAGCCGGGAGGTTCGTGCCTGACCCCAACATGCCAGGAATGCGTGCAGAGGCTAAAAAATCTGCGTGAGGGAATGGAACGTGGTTGTTCCCTGCACTAATTCCGGCTCCAGATTAGAGCTGGTACAGTAATTCCTGATCCTGGAGAGTCAATAGTACCAGGATCTCTTCGTCAGTCACTGTCTCTTGATACCGCAGGTCACAGATGGCACAGTTTGACGGATCTCATTTGCCAGATATTCTTTGTTCATAAACAAAAATAGCATACCCCACCACCCTTTAAATAATGGTTTAAATTTATTCGTCACTTTATATTCATTACAGCGCTAACCTTTGAAAAGCCTGTCTGAACATGAATATTTTACATCCCCTTCGTCTTTTATATCTCCTTATTTTACAGAAATGAGACAGCAAAAACTGACAATTAAAATAGATAGGTAAGTTATCACTATATAGTACAGTTTTATTTTAACCATTAAACCGATCACAAGTAAAATCTACCTTGTCTCTTTCTCTCATCTTGATAAAAAATGTTCATTTCGGCCCCAGAGGTTATTGATTTAAATTTACTCCTCGCTCTGGAAGATCTGTCAAACCCTCACAATATTAGTTACTACTAAACCTTTACCTTGAGGTTTTACCAAATACATTTTACATCAGTTTCTGGGATACCACGTTCTAGCGGCTTATCAAACTTATTCAGTATTAGTGTCCGGTACAATATGTCTTGGAGGTTTTACCAAACTCATTCAGTACCAATTTCCTGTAAATCATGTTATGGAGGTTTTACCAAACTCATTCATCACCAGTGTCCGGTCCAAAATATTCTGGAGGTTTTACCAAACTCATTCAGTACCATTTTCTTGTACACCATGTCCTCGAGATTTACCAAACTCATTCAGCACCAGTTTCAGGTACAATATATTTTAAAGGTTTTACTAAACTCATTCAAAACCATTTTCCGGTACAACATGTCCTGAAGGTTTTACCAAACTCATTCGGTCCCAGTGTCCGGGTCACTATGTTCTGAAGGTTTCACCAAACTCATTCAGTACCAGTGTCCGGTACACCATGTCCTGGAGATTTACCAAACTCAATCAGTACCAGATTCCTATACACTAGGTCCTGAAGATTTCACCAAACTCATTCAGTACCAGTGTCCGGTAAAACATGTCCTGGAGGTTTTTCTAAATTCATTCAGAACCATTTTATGGTACACCATGTTCTGAAAATTTTACCAAACTTATTCAGTACTATTTTCCCGTACACTTTGTCCTGGAAGTTTTACCAAACTCTCTTAAATTTAGCTCCACGGCACTCCAAGTTTCACCAACTCCTCCAACCACCTCAGATTTAAGGGGAAGTCCCCACCAGCCACCGCAGTAATTCCCGACTAACCCGGACATGAGGGGCGGATCCTTCTCGAGGCTTTATCTTAATTGGTGAAATCTCGCGCCTGAGCCGAATACCAATCAACGTCCTGGATCTGAGACCGTCCTAGCTGAATGCGCCGTCGCCGTGTTGTACTTCAATCTCTTAATTCTTCCTTCGGCTCAAACTCCAATTATCTTGGTTTCTAATTAGCCGAACTTCCCAATGCCCCCAAATTGACTTTTGTATATAAATTCTAGACGATTAGATATATATTTAATAAAGGCCAACAGCCCGAAACGCGTCCGTGGTTAGCTTTTGTTGATTAATCAAGAATGGGTATTTGCCCAATAATGGAATGACTAAAAATCAACGAGAATAGTTGATATTTATTCCGATAGATGGCGCAAGCCATCAGCAACTTTCAGTTGCACGATAAGGAGATGCCTTTTTCTATATTTAATAAAGTCCTATTGTCTCAGTTACCTTTTTGCTCAAAAAACATTTTGCCTTCATTTAATTCGTTTAATTTTTTTTTTTTTGTTAAATAAAGGCATGGGCTGAAATATACTGTACTGTTCAATTAACTGATTTTCCATTTTTCGAATTCCTCTAATTACAGAGGATTCTGCGCTAAACACTTTATACTATTTCTTAAAAATTATAACAAATATAAATATATGAAAAAAGAATGGGGGCATCTCTTTCCGTCTCGGTAAAATATCACATTTGTACTTTTTTTTCACAAATATAAAGATATTTGAAGAAAATATTTCATTTTTAGTTGAACTCCAGTTATATTTAAAAAAACACATTCTGTGATCTTTTTTTTTTATTTCAATATATTTGAAAATGGTAATAATTTTGCTAATGTTATAAAAACCTTATCTAAAAAAAGCTTTTTAAAAATAATTAAAGCGCTATAAGAACTATTGTTGAGCCATTTAAGGCTTGGAGCAGACTTCTATCAAGCACAGATGTTAGATTAACCACCAGTTATGGAGGTTAGCTGCGATATAATCAGCTTGATCATTACTTACTATGAGTACATCGGTCTGTAGCAGATACCTGCAGGTGAACTTGGAACAAAGGGAATAGCTGGAGTTTTTCAACCTGGAATCAAGGAGGACACGTCACCATATTACCCTTCCCTAGATCATAGTAAAATTGTTTGAGATTCTTCGGTCACATCGCGTGACGCAGTGGAATGGAGTACACCATACTGACCGGAAAGACGTCTGGGTGACGTATACCTAGTGCCCGCCGACACATTTCGTGGACCAATTAAAGGAACTCACTGGTTTGACGGTCACCGAGATGGTACAACGAGCTCAAGACAGAGATGGCTGTTGTCGCATCGTGTTTGGGATGTGATATGTATAGTGGGCCACAAGGTACGATCACAAATAAAATGAATTATATATTGTTACATCATGATTAATGGCGTATTTCTTATATTATTTTTAATATATTTGAAATTTAAATTATATATTTATTTATTTTTATATAAAATATTCTATGATATTTATTTAAAACAGATTATTTAGATTATGATCATTTGTATTTAGGTACACGTGTGACTTCACTGCTCTCTTTGATGTGAGAAAATAAATAAATTATTCTGGAGGCTACTTAAAGAAGACTTATCTCACATTATTCCCTTTTATAAATTTGTAGGATGGTTGAAACACGCTCTGGTAAGATGCAAGACCCAGCACAGGAGAGAATCCAGGCTGAAGAGTCTGCCAAGCCGCAACCTGGTGCAACAATTGGTAGAGATGCTAGTTCCGACCCAGTTGTCCTGAATCCCAACATCGACATCCCCAAGTATGATGGAACGGAAGACCCTCGCCCATGGATTGAATCTCTTGAAGAAATTGGCTTCTTGTACCATTGGGCAGACTACATTATCTCTCGTTATGCCGCCATGAACATGACGGGAAGCGCTAAAACCTGGTTGAATTTACACAAAGCTAGTTTCACGAGCTGGGAAAATATAAAAATCCGCCTCATTCAGGATTTTTCTTTGGACGCGAATAAAGAAGAACTTAGAATGAAGCTCAACAGAATGCAACACTGGAATGAACCAGCAATCAGGTTCGCGGAAGACATTCTAGTGTTGTGCAACAAGGTTGACCCCGCAATGGAAGAAGAAACAAAAATTGAACATGTTATTGGAGGACTGAAAAAAGAGTACTCATTCGCGCTCTACCTGAACCCTCCTAAAACGACCGATGACCTTCTTGTCGTGTGCAAGAAAATGGATTATTTTGAAAAGAAGTATCGGGAACGTGTGGAGAAATCCAGAAACCTATATAACGGTCCACGCTATTCTAGACCCCAACAACAATCGAGGTACGTGCCGCCGACTGCCGCACGAAACTACCAGACCACTTCCAGGCCCCAAGCCCCTGTTTCCAATAATTACAAGAACGACTCCCCTCCTACCCCCAGACAGTATCGAAACAACTTTCCCCAGCCCTCTACCCCTAGACGTCCTTATAATCCTAACTTTGTGCCGAAACCAAACCTTCAGAGAAACACTTACAATAAAAGCCAAGAAGTGAGCAAAAATAGGACGGAAGATGGAAGATCAATCTGCTTTAAATGTAACAAGCCAGGGCACGTGGCCCGTTATTGTAGGGTCAAGTTTATAAGAATCCTAGAAGAGGATCCAGCAGATACCCAAGAGAAGGTCGAAGAGAAATGCCAAATGAATGAAATATCAGAGAAATCAGGACCTCGGCTTTATGCTGATGTATGTCATAGCACACAGACAAATATTCCTACCCGGAATAGATATTCCGTGTTGGAAGATTTAAACTAAGCGTCGCGCCTGAATGTGTCAATCAAAGCAAGTCGACCATAAACGGAATCAAGAAGTTGGACCCTAAATACAAATTAAAAATTAATGTGGACAAGATAGGGACTTTTGAAGCTTTGGTTGATACAGGTGCTGACCTCTCAGTGGTCGACCTCAGAACGGCCCTCGATACAGGCCATTGTATAAGTAAACTCGCAAAAATTTGTGCAGGACCCGATGGAAAAAAATTGGACATGGTAGGAAGTATATTTTTAAATATAAAAATTGATGACGAAACATTATCACACAACTTTGTGATATTGAAAACGCATTTACGGACATTAATTCTTGGGAGAGATTTCCTTAAGAAAATGAACGCAAAAATAGATTGTAAGCAAGAAACTATAAAATACGATTTGACGAATAATCATGACGAAATCAATTTTGAAATGTTGAAAATAAAGAGTGCCAAGGATTCCATTGTACCGGAATGTTCCATGAAATTGATCAAGGCATTGGTAGAAACAGAGGATGGAGAATATATTATCGAGGAGAGCAGCAAAATGTTTCAAACAAATGGACTTCGTCTAGCAAGAAGCTTGATCAATGTTATAAATAGGGAAACACACATCTGGATAACTAATCCGTATCCTCGACCGTTAAAAATAATGAAAAACCAAACATTGGCTTTTGGAAGTAGTCCAGCGAAAATAAATGTGAGTCGAGAAAGAGAGGTAGAAAAGAACGAAGAACCTAAATTCCAAATAAACGAAAATCTTTCACCAAAGGAACAGAAGGAGTTAAAACAAGTTTTAGAAAGGTATGGAGATCTTTTTTCATCGAGATTAGGGAGAACCAATTTGGCAAAACATCGGATAGACACAGAAGACGCGAAGCCAATTAAACACAAGCCTTACCGGGTAAGTGCTAAAGAACGAGATATTATAAAAGAGCAAATTGACGAGATGCTTACAGAAGGCATAATTAGGCCATCTTCTAGCCCTTGGTCTTTTCCAGTAATATTGGTCAAGAAGCGAGATGGTAAATACAGATTTTGTGTGGACTACAGAAAACTGAATAACGTGACAGTAAAAGATGTCTATCCGATCCCTAGAATAGACGAAGTTATGGATACTCTCCAAGGATCTACACACTTCTCAGCAATAGACCTCAGATCTGGATATTGGCAAGTTGAAGTCGAAGAAAGAGACAAAGAGAAAACAGCTTTCACTACAGCGCATGGATTATATGAATTCAACGTGATGCCTTTTGGACTTTGTAACGCGCCTGCTACCTTTGAGAGAAATATGGAGAATATGCTTGGAAATCTGAGATGGCAAATTTGTTTGTGTTATCTGGATGATGTTATCATATATAGCCCGGATTTTCCAACGCACCTCAAAAGACTTGAAGCTGTTTTTAGATGTTTTCGTGAATCTAATTTAAGGTTAAACGACAAAAAATGCCGATTTGCTTTTGAAGAATTGGAGATTCTCGGCTATATAACGAGCAAACATGGTATAAAACCCGCGGAACATAACATCAAAGCTGTCAGAAATTTTCCTCGGCCCATAAAGGTCAAAGAAGTACAATCCTTTTTGGGAATGTGTTCATATTATAGAAAATTTATCAAAGACTTCTCAAAAATTGCTGACCCTTTGACCAACCTTATTAAAAAAAGTGTATCATTTACCTGGACAGAAAGACAAGAGGAAGCGTTTCAAACCCTAAAAACAGCACTATTAATTCCACCAATTTTAGGTCACTTCAATCCAAATGCACCTACTTATGTTCATACTGATGCGTCCAACATCGGCATAGGTGCAACACTTGTCCAAGACATCGGTGGTGAAGATAAGGTGATCTCATATTTGAGTCGTACCCTAAGTAAAGCGGAGCAAAATTATTCAACCACTGAAAAAGAATGTCTGGCCGTTGTCTGGTCAATGTCAAAATTACGACCCTACCTTTATGGAAGACACTTTAAAATAGTAACAGACCATCACGCCTTATGCTGGCTCAAAAACTTGAAGGATCCAACAGGTCGATTGGCAAGATGGGCATTGAAAATTCAAGAATATGACTTCGATATAATACATAAATCAGGAAAGAAGCATCTGGACGCCGATGGCTTATCTAGGGGACCCTTACCAGAAACTGATTGGGATGAGGATTTTGAAAGGCTATTTTTAAATCAAATAACAGACGAAGAGGATAAGTTTATCGAAAGTGTTAAGAAAAACCTTAATGGAAGCAGGCGATCAATTGCGCAAAACTTTAAAGTGGAAGATGGATGCCTCTTTAAGAAAAACCCGAACCCTGAAGGCAGGGCGTGGTTGCTTGTGGTTCCAGAGAAGAAAAAGAGAGAAATTATGAAAGAATATCACAATCATATGTCGAATGGTCATCTGGGTGTCGCCAGAACCATGTACCGAATAAAGAGTAAATACTTTTGGCCATCCATGCTAAAGGATGTCTCAGAATTCGTTAAGACGTGTCACCTTTGCCAAAGTAGAAAAGGCTTAAACCAATTACCTTCTGGACTACTACAGCCCATTCCCCCAGCCAACTTTCCTTTCGAAAGAATTGGAATTGACTTTGTTGGTCCATTGCCATCTACGAAAAACAGGAAAAAATGGATAATCGTGCTGACGGACTACTACACTAGATATGCAGAAACAAAAGCAGTCTCGGAAGCAACAGTGAAAGAAGTTTCAAAATTTCTAGTAGAGGATATTTTTCTCCGGCACGGAGCCCCACAATATCTTATTAGTGACAGAGGCTCTCAATTTACCAGTAATTTAATGAAAGAGGTGATGAAAACGTGCAAGATTAAACCATGCTTCACAACGAGCTATCATCCCCAGACTAATGGATTGACAGAGCGGTTAAATAGAACATTGATCAATATGCTCAGTATGTATGTGAACACTGATCAGAAGAATTGGGACGAAATACTCCCATTCATCACTCACGCCTACAATACTACAATTCAGGAAACCACAGGATATTCTCCCTTTTTCCTGATGTTTGGAAGAGAACCCACGTCTCTTTTGGACGACAGGAATATCTCGGTGGACATTGACAAGGATGATTATGATGAATACATAAAACATCACTTAGACAAAATAAACAGAACAAGAAAATTAGTTATTAACAACACAATAAAGACTCAAGAAAGAATGAAAAAGAACTATGACAAGAAACACATGGAAAAAAGCTACGAACCAGGAGAATTAGTAGCAGTTTGGACACCAATTAGGAAAATAGGAAAGTGTGAGAAACTACTGAGAAAATATTTTGGCCCATATAGAATATTAAAGAAGCTGTCCAACGTAAATTACTTAATTGAACCAAAAGATAATCCTGGCCAAGACCCATTGATTGTCCATGTCTCAAGAATCAAACCCTATTTTGAAAGAATTGATGAGGTCAATCACGAGGACGTGACGACCTCTGGAGAGGGGGAAGTGTTACATCATGATTAATGGCGTATTTCTTATATTATTTTTAATATATTTGAAATTTAAATTATATATTTATTTATTTTTATATAAAATATTCTATGATATTTATTTAAAACAGATTATTTAGATTATGATCATTTGTATTTAGGTACACGTGTGACTTCACTGCTCTCTTTGATGTGAGAAAATAAATAAATTATTCTGGAGGCTACTTAAAGAAGACTTATCTCATTATTCCCTTTTATAAATTTGTAGGATGGTTGAAACACGCTCTGGTAAGATGCAAGACCCAGCACAGGAGAGAATCCAGGCTGAAGAGTCTGCCAAGCCGCAACCTGGTGCAACAATATAGATAATAGTTATACGATACAACCAAAGCTAAATGGAAAAATTTACAGGATTTGCAGTTGATATTTTTCTTCTTTCAGAGGACAAATACGTACGACACACACACACATAGAAAAATATCTGAAATAAAACTAAAAAGATTAATAGAATGAAAATCAAAATAATGAAATTGAGAGAGAAGAGAGACTAAAGAAGACAAGGATATGGCTGAAATTTGCCAGGAGGACGAAATAAACTAGCTTTACTTACATCATTTACGTGTACCTTGGCAGCCTAATCACCTCAAATGGAAAAATTCAAGGAGACGTAAAAGCAAGAATAATCCAAGGAAAAATATCATTAGATTATAAAAAAAATAATTCATCATTAAAATTCTTCTCAATAAATATCTAAAAACACTTTATCAAAAGTTCCATTTGAGGCGTGTATAACTATGCCTACATAATCTGGATTAATAGAAAGATAGAAATGGTATATGAAAAAATAGTACAAATGTGAAATTGTACTGGGATAAGGTGAAGAAATCAAGAAAAAGGCATTTCCTTATCGTGCAACTGAATGTTGCTGATGACTATCTATTGGAATAAGTATCAATTATTTGTACGTGGCTAACTTTTCTTGATTAATCAAGACTGGGTATTTGATCAATTATGGAATAATTAAAAATCAACTAATAGTTGATAAAAATTCCAATAGATGGAGAAAGCTATCCACAACTTTCAGTTGCACAATAAGGAAATGCCTTTTTCCTAAGAAATGGTAAAGTTAGAAGCTTTCGAGATGAAGTTGTGGCACGGAGAATAATGAGAATATTATAGACTGACAGACAAAGTGATGAATATATCCTAAATATGGTAAAGGAGGGTTATGGTCCTCTGAAGATGGTTGAGAGGAGGACACCAGCATGTTTAACATCTTGTCCAACAGACACCTGTAGTGGCTAACATCATTACTGGAGAGATGTGTGTTGGGAACCGGCGAAGTCGGTTTGAATGAATTTCATGCATAATTTCAGGAAAGTCCCTATAATGCCACCCAAAAACCAACCCTGGAACGGAATCTCTGGAATGTGACAAGAATACAGCCAGCCACCAGCCTGCAGTTTTAGGAGAAATAGATAGATTTGAGCCTTCTACAAGGATGGGAAAACGTCTTTAGTTACCTTAAAAAAAGTATTTTAAACTAATATTTTGTGTTGAAAACAATAAAATGTAATAAAACTCAAAAATATATTCTTCAAAATGAAATCCATCTTTTTCATCACTTTTCTGCAGCATTTGAAATTTTAAATTGAAAATTAAGATGTGAATTAAAAACCTTTTCTCTCCTACCTTTTAATAGAAGATATTGATCAACCAATTTTTTCTTTAATTTCCGACGTTTCAGTAATTCTCTACTAAATTCTCTTAAAGAGAATAATTATATTAGTTGAATTGGGAATACTGGAATGCTATACCACTGAGGAGACAAGTCATTCCAATACTTTGTCATCTTTCCTTTAGGAATTGTAAAAAATTGTGTCCTTTTCATATTCAACCATCCATCTGTATTTTAGGAAAGAATATCATTAAATATTCTTGGCTCTACAGAAAACATATCTACGCTAGTACTAAGTACTTAAGACAAGAACAAACTATGAATGATAAACAAAAGATCAGCAATGAGAAAAGTTTACAGAGTAACAAAATATAAACATAAAAATGATACTTTTTTTAATAAATAATAAATACCTTGTGTTTAATTTAGTTAGAATGTTTATGTTTATATAAAGGTTTAATATAATTTTTCTATGATTGTGTAAATATTCATTGAATTTATCATCATCACCTTTTTTGTTTACAAAAATGTTATATGAAAAATAAAGTAATGTAATTGAACGAAATGGTTGCCCTCATGTTTACTGATCCAATGTTTTAATAATCTAAGGTTTATGTTGTAAGAAAATTATACATTGAGAATAATTATACATCTTGCTACAATATTAACTAAAAGTTAATTTTTCTTATTTATTTCCAGTCATCGTAAAGCCTGTAGAAGGACGTCCGAAAGCTTGCTAATAAAGTTAGTATAAGATTCTCCTCTTCAATCATCTCTCTCTCTCTCTCTCGTTATATTTTGCTATAGTAATAAGTACTATTAAAAGGCATCTTCTCATCTTGATGGTTGAGTACTATCATGTCCACTGAACGTTGATTTCTTTATTTTTGGAAATAAACCCTTTCTTGAATTAAAAATAACAAGAACAACAATCTGAATGTACGTTGTATGCGGTTGCCTATATAAGTACATTTTTGAAAATGGTTTGAGACAATTCCTGGAAATAAATAAGTAAGTAGTAAGTAGAAGTAAAAATTAACTTTTAGTTAATATTGTAACAAAGTATTTATTATTTATTAACAGAGTATCATTTTTATGTTTATATTGTAGGGTAGAAATCAAGTCTTTGTATATCTGAAGATGTGAAAGTATTTATTAATGACGTCACGGCGACTAGTCGACAATTATTAACAAATTAACCAAACTATCTACAGCTAGAGAATATCGAGCCAGCAAGCTAGGCAACTAAATGATGATTTAGAAAATGTAAAATTTTAAATCTGTTTTCAAATATTTTCATTGAATAATTAAATTAAATTAAAAATTATTTCTTCACCACAATATTTTGCTAGTCCGTAAACTTCCTTCTTTGCTTATCTTTTATTTATCATGCATAGTTTGCTCTTGATTTAAATAAATTTCTGGTTTATCTTGAAGTTCATCTTTTCTAATTTTCCACGTAGCAATATTTATTCCGAAAGGTGGCGCTATATCCTCAACAACGTTTAGTTGCACGTTCTGGAGATTTGCTCTTTCATTAGATATACAGTCATCATATATATAATAATTCTTTATTATTTAAGATAAAAATGTTTAGGAAGAATATTTCTCAGAAATTCACACAAAAAAACCCTGTTTAGAACCTAACGTTAAAATTATTTAACCAAAAAGACAAAGAATTCTTATTCAACACGATTAGCCTGTATTTCATTCCTAAATTATTTCTAGATACTTTTTTTAAAGGTGTTTGTGTAAGCGTGAAGGTTAACGCCATCTTTATGTTAAAGATATAATTAATTAGCGCTATCTCTTCATGTAGGATCTATTTCTGGAATTCATCTTCCAAAGATTTAGAAAATTTATATTTGGTCAATATACCAGATCTCGCTAGAATTATTGTATAGTTCATTCTTCTTGTACTCTATATCTTATATTGCCTTCCCAAATAATTATACACTTAGGTTCACACAATGTATATATTCGTGCTATGTACAATTCAAACTTGTAAGAAAAATCATTATTTGAAAGACAAATATTCTACTTCAGTTACAGACATTTAAACATATATAGCTAAACATGTTCATCCATGCCTTTACAAGACAATAAAATCAACAAGCCATCCAGGGCTAGGTTTCTTTATTCTTATTTCTCTAGCCTCGGGGGCTATATCTCTCATTAATGTTAGCAATAGATACAAATTTAATCTACAACATTAAAATACATCGTGCTGAGAATATTGTCGAGGTGTTGAACGAATCAATTAAACGATTCCTTTGTTGCCGCCATAAGCCATCCTAATAATTGTTGGGAGTCCTGTTTAAGGTTAAGTAAGATACATGTATTCGTTATGATGCATTAGTGCGCCATCTGTTATCAAAATTCAAAACTATTATAGACGCCTATGATTCTTTTTTAAAATAAAACAATTTCTACTGTTCTTACTGCAATGGAATTATATATTTATAATTGTATGTAATTCTGCTGTCCTCAAAGCTTATGTCCATAGTTCATCTAAAATACTCATTCAAAGAGTCTAGCATCAGTATCACTATAAAAGGAAGTTCCAAAAATGCAATATAACAGCTGTATGGTAGAATAAACTGGCGAAACCGCTTGGAGGGTTCACCATTGATGAGCCAGGCCCTCCCATTAATTTTTCTATTGCAATAAGGACAGTAGAAATTGTTTTATTTTAAAAAGAATCATACGCGTCTATAATAGTTTTGAACATGTATTCATAATAACTTTACAAATAATTAAATAATAAACAAAAGAAAATTCACGAATGTTTCTTTTATACATAATACAAACTTCTACTGCCCTTACTGCGATGAAAAAATATATTGGGAGGGCTTGGCTCATCAGTGGTGAACCCTCCCAGCGGTTTCGCCAATTTAATCCACCAGACCGTTTCTCAGAGCTCTAATACTGTATTGGACGATTCTGCTTATATACGACTCGTACGCAGCACTGAAGGATGGAATCTCATTGAAAACCATTTCTGAGATTCCATCCTTCACCACTGACGAGCCAAGCCCTCCCAATATATTTTTTCATTGCAGTAAGGGCAGTAGTAGTTTGTATTATGTATAAAAGAAACATTCGTGATTTTAAATCATTTCATTTTATATATATAGATGGCGCGTTATTGCTTTGTGTTAAAAGACAATTCGCTGAGGGAAAAGTTTCTTTTATATATAACGGCAATACAAGTTTTCGGGCTCAACAGTCCTTCGATAGGTATCTGGAAGGACTGTTACACCCAAAATCTTGTATTGCCGTTATATATAAAATAAACTTTTCCCTCAGCGAATTATTTTTTATTTATAATTTTACCGAAGGGATTATATTGATAACAAGTTCTAGCATAATTAATTTATGATCACAAAATATATTTGAATTCCTAAAAAAATAGGGAAGACTATAAAGAGTACCTTCCAACTAAGTGCGCGAAAAGCCAATAGAAAAATGATGGACCGATAATACATTTTCCCGTTAGATATTCTATAGTATTTTGTGCTATTTTTGTATGATTTAAGAGGAAAAATTGTTGTCTTTAAGAATACGGAAATCTTATTCTTTCAAGCAGAGTTATGAAAAAATTTAAGATGTTCTTTGAAACACATAGAATAAATTATATAAAAGAGCGTACCTGGATCTGCAAAAAAGAAAAAAAAAATATCTCAAAATATTTCGAGAGATTGCTCCCTCTTTATCAATTTATTGCTATTTATTGCTGTTTTTTTTTACAGATCCAGATACGCCCTTTAATATAATCTTAATTGATGGATCGCCTTTTGACTCAAATAAAAAGTATAGAGTTAATGAGAGCTATATAAACTAAAGAAACATAAAATATTTCTTAAAGAAACAACTTCTAATTATGTAGATTCTTGTTTATCTCAGGGTCATTAGTGTTTTAACGATTTCCTTTGTTGGCATCCTAATTAGCGTTATTGCCCTATTCACATTATACTCAGCTACTTTAGTTGGTATTTTGGTGGTCGGTGGAAGGATGGTCTAAAACGTTGGTTTTCCACCGCTACGACCCGGGTTCGATTCCCGCATTGGGCGCTTTTTTTCTGATTAAAAAAAAAAAAAATGCTCCAATGGCCCCCGTTTCTTGAAAAAGTCTAACCCCACCAGCAAGTTCAAGTATAACTAAATGGGTCTCTGGCACATTTGTAAATGCAAAGTCGAACTGCTTTTCACATGTGTTGACATGTGGTGCACTTACAGTAAAAGTAGTCGTATACTTCTACTCACCATAATTATCATGGTCTGTACCACGTGTACTAGGGATAAACAAAAAAGTTGGTATTTTTATAATTCGAGTCATTTGATATCCTGCATAATCTGTGTGTACTTATACAATTCGTACTATTTTTCCAAACAGAATTCCTACACAGTTTTCATTCAAATTTTATAGTCACTTAATTTGTCACATCACACGGCCAGAAATACTTACATAAAAAAGGTCTATCAGAAACATAAAATTGTTCCTGCGGAGAAACTGAACAAACTGCTCTTCACCTTATCTACGACTGTCCGAACTTTACAGAAGTGAGACATCGATTGTTCCCTGATTTAAATGATTTAACTCTTTTACATCAACCACTTTGTCTATATACATTTTATGAACTCGGTCGATTAATATATATATATATATACATGTAAATTTGTAAATATTTATTTCTAAGTTTTGATTTGTTTGTTGTTTTGTAGGTTTTCTCTGTAATAGGCGCTAATATTTCAATATCGCGCCTGGTTGTTTAATAAATAAATAAAAACTGTTGTTTTTTTAAATCACAAGTTATATAATATATAACGCCTGGAGCAGCATATAATCAAAGGTACGAAATCGTGAGACGAAAGTCTCTTGTAAGGTTTTTTTATTATCTTTATCCGAGCTTTCGAGTATTTCTGCCCTTCTACAGGAGAAAAAAAATGAAAACGTCCATAGTTCATTTTCTATTAATAATAGTTTTGTATATACAGTATAAACTCCCTTTAGCGGACAACTCGCTAACGGACACCTCTCCACAAAGGACAGTTTTCATTTGAAAAATTACCATTTTTACTATTTAGCAGCTCTCCGGTAAGAGGACACATCTCCCTAAAGGATACTTTGGCTCTGAAATTAGGTGTCCTTCACAGGGAGATTCTACTGTATTTAGAATCTTGGTGGACCCTCGAACTTGGTCCAATCCCTCCGTCGCTGCTCGCAAAGTTCTCAGAGACCAATTCGGAATTTTTTTCGTGACCTCTATCGAGCATGCGACAGCCGATTCGAAGCAACGGATGGCAAACGTAAATCTTTGCTAAACCTCTGCAACGAAGTTTCAGCCACGGCATGGAGCGCCATACATCGCTTCATAACTCAGGAACGTAAACTCCACAGGTGTCCTCCTCTCCTCCAGAATTACTATGGTTTTACTCAGAGGAGACAAGCCGAGGCCAGTATGTTTCCATATTCTTGGTCAACTTGATAAGACATGAAAATTCGTTTCTCGTCTTAAGAAAATTATACTCTGGACCCGCTACATGATTCTCTCTCTTACAAATGCTATCAAGGGAAAATGTGGCTGGAAACTGAATATTCAAAGCAGTGGTGGTCCGGGCCTTCCTCTGGTTCAACTTTAATAGCGTAGATAATTTTGGCGTTAGACCAAGAACCACAGGTCAGCCTTTGTTGGGTCAAGGGCCACAGCAGAATTGCACGCAATGAGCTGGCTTACTAGTATGCAAAGTCTGCAGCAGCCTTTAACCTGGTTCCGTCCTACTCCATCCTTCCACAAAGCCTAACCCGCAGCCGTGTCCACGCATCTGTAATGAAGGCCTCTAGTCTGCTCCAAAGACTACCCAAACAGGAGACTCTAAGGATTCGCGTGCATTCTAATACGTCTTAGGATATTTCTGTATTGGAATGTGGCCAACACTACCTTCCTTACTAGTCACGGCCACTTTCTTGCACATCTAGCGCTAAACATAGAGATCTGGATCAAACATGTCCTCACTTCTTCTGTCCAACATTCTTGTTACACAGGCTACAAACAGTCCTACTTCTCGGAGTACGAGACTTCAGACCTACAGCCTTAGACCTCCTTCCTGACTCACTTCCGGCCTGGAACTACCCGTTTAACTGGTTCAAACAGCAATATGCTCTCCCCATGGCTAGAAATGTCTTCTAGACTGCAGCAGTATAGCCTGGATAGATTTGGCGATTTCAGGAACCCGGGTTATTTCTTATTCTCCTTATTAATCCTTTCTTCTATTGCTTGATTTTTTTTTGTTGTTGTCTCTTGGACTCCGGGACGAATTAATGTAAGACAGAATGTATTAATATAAATGTTTATTAATTAAATAATAATTACAAGACAAGGAGAATCGCGAGACATCATCTTGAAGAAGGAATAAAAGTTTACGGTGACGAGTTTATTTTATTTGTACGGTATAATCGGCAAGCTTTCGGATTATGACGTCCCTCTACAGGCAAGGTTTGAGTTACCTGTAGAAGGACGTCATAGTCAGAAAGCTTGCCGACCATACCGCACAAATAAAAGAAACTCGTCGCCATAGACTTTTATTTCTTCTTCAAAATTAAAAATTACAAAAGGTTTCTGGAATAGTGGACATTGCGACTGCTGTGATAGAGATGCATGGGGACATCTGAGGCTCTTCGTTGGACATGACAACAACAACAATACAGTATTCACACCCAAGATAGAAGACATTGCAACTGCTGTGATAGAGATGCATGGGGACATCTGAGGCTCTTCGCTGGACATGACAACAACAACAATACAGTATTCACACCCAAGATAGTGGACATTGCGACTGCTGTGATAGAGATGCATGGGGACATTTGAGGCTCTTTATTGACACGAAAACAACAAAAAAAGGTTTCTGAAGATGAGTTTCCTTTCACACATTTCCAGAAACTTTTTACATTATTTAATTCTCATATACAGGAAATTCAGATATATGGAAAAAATTGTTGTTGTTGTATAAGCGCTTGATATCTGAACTGTTAGCTTTTATGTCTCCTTTACTGAAAATAAACCAAAACCTTCAAAATTCCATTTAAAACATAAACTGTAGGTGTCAATTGCCCTGTTGAACCCACCCACACGACTTCCACCCGACATCCTCAATATTTGGGACAATACACTATTAAAATAATACATCAAATGGCTTCTCACCTAGAGAGAGATTGAGATTGAAACACCCTTTATTGACATCTTGTCAATTATGTTTCACAAAATTAATGAAGAATAATGGGAATATTTACAATGGTTTATGAGTAAGGATGACTCCACCATCTGGATAGGGTCCTCCTCCAGACCAGGAGAGGGTCTTCTTGGACCCCCCGCAAGAGAGAGAGAGAGAGAAAGAATGAATTACTTATTCTATTATATTGTCTTCTAAAGCTTACAGGTTTTACAAATCATTCTAAAGGACTATATACTCCTGATATAATCCTGTAGAAGAGATTTCGTAAAACCCGAAAGCTTGAGGAGAATATATAATTAAGTAAGAAACACATCCTCAGAAAACGCTTTATGTTATATATAATATCTATTACAGAGGAGATTTTACTTTCCTGAATACACTGTTATTTTATGATGCACCAGCGCGCCATCTGTTATCAATATTAGAAACTATTTTAGAGGCGTAGGTTCTTTTTGAAATTAAACAATTTCTACTGCCCATTACTGCAATGGAAAAATTAATGGGAGGGCCTGGCTCATCAGTGGTGAACCCTCCCAGCGCTTTCGCCAGTTTAATCTACCATACCGCTGTTATATTGAATTTTTAGATCTTTCTTTTATAGTGATACTGATGCTAGACTCTTGGAATGGGTATTTTAGAAGAACTATGGACATAAGCTTTGAGGACAGTAGAATTACATACAATTATAAATATATAATATGCTTCGAGCAATCGCTCTTCCGCAAATATCAAATTGAGTCTTTTATTTGAACACTAGACGAATGGCCCGGGCAACGCCCGGGTTTTACCCGAGTGCGAATATATTTTAAAAACGTTGTCTTGGGTGGTCGCTATAGACAGGGTGGTCTGTATAGACAGTTGTATGTATCACACAGCTGATAACAGGGTTGTCTAGAGTGGCCGCTATAGACAGGGTGGTCTGTATAGACAGGTGAATGTAACACACTGATGATAACAGGGTTGACCAAAGTGACCGCTATAGACAGGGTGGCCTGTATAGACAGGTGGATGTATCACACAGCTGATAACAGGGTTGTCTAGAGTGGCCGCTATAGACAGGTGTATGTATCACACAGCTGATAACAGGGTTATCTAGAATGGCCGCTATATACAGGGTGGTCTGTAAGGACAGGTGGATGTATCACACAGCTGATAACAGGGTTGTCTAGAGTGGTCGCTATAGGCAGGGTGGTCAGTGGTCGCTATAGACAGGGTGGTTTGTATAGACAGGTGGATGTAACACACTGCTGATAACAGGGTTGTCTAGAATGGCCGCTATAGACAGGTGTATGTATCACACAGCTGATAACAGGGTTGTCTAGAGGGGGGCAGGGAGGACACGTGTTCGCCGGCAGCCAATGGGCGCGCATTCTATCCGTGAGCTTCAGACAGAATAAGGCAATTATATATATAGATTTAAATTATGATACATTAGCGCGCCATCTGTTATGAATATTCGAAACTATTTTAGACGCGTATGATTCTTTTTTTTTTCGAAATTGAACCATTTCTACTGCCCTTACTGCAATGGAAAATTAATTATTTAACCTAGCTTTTATTTACTTCTTAATAAAATACAATAAAATGCGGCTTGTGATTGTAAAACAACATTTGAAAATTATCCCGCATGAGTTTTTTTTCAACGAAAAATCAAAATTTATTCCAAGGAGAAATAACGATTATTTCCAACCATTCATACCTTATCCCTTAGGTTGGAAATAATCGTTATTTCTCCTTGGAATAAATTGTGATTTTTCGTTGAAAAGAAACTCACGCGGAATAATTTTCAAATGTCGTTTTACTTTTTCATATTTTCAAAAAATTATATCTCACCAGCTTCCTATGTTAATTTCTCTCTCCAAGCTTTCAAGCTCACCAGTTTGAAGACCAATATCACAATTACAGGCTTCAAATATTATATGCAACATACAATACCGAAAGGAGAGGGAAAGAACTACCGTCCTACCGATTAAACATGCTCCAAAGCATAGATGGTACCACATCATCATATGAAGAATCCATTTTGAATGATATCCATGTATCAAATTCATACACAAACCCTGATTCAGATATTATTAAAGTAAATATTCGTCTCAAAAACTGATTAAGTAAAAAAATGAAGAAAACATGCGACCCTTAGAACAAAGAAGCATATCTAATAGTTCAAAGGACCTCTCAAAATTTCTTAATATCAGCTAGAATTCATTCATAGAAAATCTTCATATAAATAACCAAACTCAGTAGAAAGTCAAAAGCGTCTTACTTGTTCTGATAAATAGCAAACAACAATTCAATAATATATATAACAGAATTATATGAACTTCACTGGAGTGAGCCTAATTTATTGTGATAACTCCATAAGAAACAATTTAGAGTCCAAACCCCTGGACTCAAATTTACAAATCGAAATTCTATTTTGAAAATTGAAATCTTGAATTAAATAACGGAAATATCTTTATTTACGGGGCTGCTAACCAGAATGAATGATTTTTGAGCCCCGATGGACGCATAAAGCGGAATATAGATAAAGCACAGTTGGAGGGGCCTGGGGATGGGTGGCCAGGGGATCATCGCCAGGTGAGGCCAAAGAGAATTAAATAATTAATCAATAAATAATAAAGATAAAAAAATAATGGCAGAGGGCTAGACTCCATCAATACCAGCAAAATATAAAAACGCAATTATTGCTTCCTTATCAAATAAATAATCTTTCATTAATAGATGAAATAACAAATAAAAACCTTAAAATATTAACAAAGCACATCATTAAACTTTTATAATAAATTATTAACGTATCTCCATGTAAGCCAAACACACACATTTTCAACAATGAATATCTTCAATTATATGACTAATTCTCTAAAAAAAAAGGATAAATCAGGGCACAATTCTTCAATTTACAGAACTATTTCCAAGGCGTAAAAAATAGTCCAAAAAACCGACCGAGAAAAATTTTGACGAGAAAGTTCTTTCAGTCCAAAATAGTTTGGTTTCGGGTCAAAAGACTTCACACTCTACCAAATAATTGTTACAAAAATAAAAAACTGTAAGCGTCTTCCCTAATATCTCAAATACATTTGAAAGAATGTGGCCTTATTTTTTCGATAAGTAAAATCATATATCTGGAAACACAATCAAAATTATAAGAAATTATCCGAAAACAAAATACAGTTAAACCTGTCTATAGAGCCCCCTCTAAATAGCGTCTTCCTCTCTAGAGCGCCCGATTTTAAATACGTAGTACGATGCGATTTACATAAAAAGTGACCTGTCTATAGCACTCCCTCTCTATAGCATCCTATTTTGGCGAGTCTCAAGAGGGGGCGCTATAGAAAGGTTTAACTGCATATTCAGAATCAAGGTCAAAAATGCCCGTTCTTCCACAAGGAACATGGGATACCCCATGGCTCCATTACTGATCTCACCTTCTGCAAGCCATATTTACTGAGGATTTTCCTAGTGATGAGGTAATGTGAGCATACCTTTTTGCTGGTGCCACATCTATATTGACAACTTGGCCTATAACACAATATTATTTAACAAAAAACTACATAAAACATTTATATAGTCAGAATTTTGGTATTAAAATGCAGAATAGAAATGAATTCTAAAGGACAAAAGCTAATTTTTTCTTTCATACAAGAATTAAATAAAGAGAACCTTATGAAAATTCGAAACTATTATAGACGCGTATGATTCTTTTTTAATAATTAAATGATTTCTACTGTCCTTACTGCAATGGAAAAATTAATTGGAGGGCCTAGCTCATTAGTGGTGAACCGTCGCATAAATTTTTTCATTACCGTAAGGGCAGTAGAAATTGTTTAATTTTTAAACTAGAATTATAACGAGTCTATAATAGTTTTGAATTTTCATAAGAGATGGCGCGCTAATGCATCATAATAAATAGAACCTTGTTCAAAGAAATGTTCCAATCAATGCTGGCAATAAAATGGAAGGAGAGTGTTCAGTAGCAAGTAGTAACCTTGGATCAACGCCTGTCCTTCCTGAACTAAACAAGACAGAATCAACCTTACTAACGCAACAAAGAATATATTCCCAGCTGCCACACCAGATCAACTTTGGCAACGTGTGGAAGCTGCTTGGTCTGCTGTACTCCGAGAGTACTTCCGTTGTCTCTTTGAATCAATGCCGAGGCGTGTGGCAGCGGTGATCTCCAACAATGTCGGCTACTCTGGATACTGATTCTGGCAGGAACTTCGCAGAAGTCTATAAATTTAATCATTTGATACTTGGTAAACATGTTATCTACAAAATAAATTTTGTTGTGATATCCCTTGTATTTATTGGTGTTCCAATTTGGGTGGCCAGCAGTGTAGCACTTTTCTTGCGCTAAGCAACAAAAGTAATTCATATTTAAATAAATTAGTCTATTGTATAAAATTGAAAAGAAAATTTAAATACCTAGGGATATGAGTTTCTTTTAAGAAGATATTTAACAGCATTCGGGTTTAAAGGAGGCCTTTATACGGAAGAACTATATTTAAAAAAAAAAACTATCGAAGGGCCTTATTAAAGGGCGTGCCGACACGGGAAATAAGATTTCAAACATAGCTAAAAGTCAAGTACACGTCAAGTCTAGGCAACAAAGTCCGGCCATGAACCTGACGTCAACTAAGTCCAGATAACAAAGTCCAGCCGTGAACCTGACGTCAAGTCCAGATAACAAAGTCCGGCCATGAACCTGACGTCAACTAAGTCCAGATAACAAAGTCCAGCCATGAACCCGACGTCAAGTCCAGATAACAATGTCCAGCCGTGAACCCGACGTCAACTAAGTCCAGATAACAAAGTCCAGCCGTGAACCCTACGTCAAGTCCGGATAACAAAGTCCAGCAGTCATGAACCCGACATCAAGGCCTAGTAACAAAGTCCAGTCATGAACTCGACGTCAAGTCTAGATAACAAGTTCAGGCAACAAAGTTCAGCCATGAACTTGACGTCAAGTAAGTCCAGACATGAAACCCACGTCATGTAAGTCCAGATAACCAAGTCCAGCAGCCATGAACCCGACGTCAAGTAAGTCCAGCCATGAACCTGACGTCAAGTAAGTCCAGACATGAAACCCACGTCAAGTAAGTCCAGACATGAAACCCACGTCAAGTAAGTCCAGATAACCAAGTCCAGCAGCCATGAACCCGACGTCAAGTAAGTCCAGATAACCAAGTCCAGCAGCCATGAACCCGACGTCAAGTAAGTCCAGCCATGAACCTGACGTCAAGTAAGTCCAGACATGAAACCCACGTCAAGTAAGTCCAGATAACAAAGTCCAGCAGCCATGAACCTGACGTCAAGTAAGTCCAGCCATGAACCTGACGTCAAGTAAGTCCAGACATGAAACCCACGTCAAGTAAGTCCAGATAACAAAGTCCAGCAGCCATGAACCCGACGTCAAGTAAGTCCAGACATGAAACCCACGTCAAGTAAGTCCAGATAACAAAGTCCAGCAGCCATGAACCCGACGTCAAGTAAGTCCAGACATGAAACCCACGTCAAGTAAGTCCAGATAACAAAGTCCAGCAGCCATGAACCTGACGTCAAGTAAGTCCAGATAACCAAGTCCAGCAGCCATGAACCCGACGTCAAGTAAGTCCAGCCATGAACCTGACGTCAAGTAAGTCCAGACATGAAACCCACGTCAAGTAAGTCCAGATAACCAAGTCCAGCAGCCATGAACCCGACGTCAAGTAAGTCCAGATAACAAAGTCCAGCAGCCATGAACCCGACGTCAAGTAAGTCCAGCCATGAAACCCACGTCAAGTAAGTCCAGATAACAAAGTCCAGCAGCCATGAACCTGGCGTCAAGTAAGTCCAGATAACAAAGTCCAGCAGCCATGAACCTGACGTCAAGTAAGTCCAGATAACAAAGTCCAGCAGCCATGAACCTGACGTCAAGTAAGTCCAGATAACCAAGTCCAGCAGCCATGAACCTGACGTCAAGTAAGTCCAGATAACCAAGTCCAGCAGCCATGAACCTGACGTCAAGTAAGTCCAGATAACAAAGTCCAGCAGCCATGAACCTGACGTCAAGTAAGTCCAGATAACAAAGTCCAGCAGCCATGAACCTGACGTCAAGTAAGTCCAGATAACCAAGTCCAGCAGCCATGAACCTGACGTCAAGTAAGTCCAGATAACAAAGTCCAGCAGCCATGAACCCGACGTAACAAGCTGGTGCGATATGTGGGTCAGGTCGTCCACCAGGGGTCGCCCCCCGGCGTGGCCCACATACCACCTGTGGAGCGGCACCGACCCCGTACCGCCGACAGACAGGTAGGCTGCTGCGTCAACTTTCTTCCTCCCTGACACATCTCACGGGGATAAACGCGCTCGTTGAATGAATTCACTCCATTGATCTTTAGCATTAACTGAACGACTGGCCTGAACCTTTTAACTACACATTAGATATCAAGTTTCTTACTCTGATGGATATCATGTAATCAATGTCTATAGTTTCTATTTATAATCAGTTTCCTTATGGTAATTTCCGTGTGTTCACTCCATTGATCTTAAGAATTAACTGAACGACTGGCCTGAACCTTTTAACTACACATTAGTTATCAAGTAACTTATTCTGATGCGATATCAATCAATCAATGTCTACAGTTTCTAGTTATATTCAGATTTCTTATGGTAGTTTTAACTTAAATCTTTGACAATTATTAAGCATAACACCTATCTGCAACCTGAATAATACGTTAAACATATAGAAAAATCATCATATATTAAGGGATTAAACAAACTGAGATATTTCAGATTTCGAAATTTGAAGTTTATTCAAATTTATAGATGTCCATATTAGTAAATAATAATGATAGAAAAATTTGACTCATATAAAGTTTTGGTATTTATTTCCTATGTATTGTAAGCTGTTTACTTAGTGATAATACGTCAGTGATGTAAGAAGGGATTATAAGTAGAAAAATATTTATTTGTGTGAGACATTTCCCTCTTTTTATAATAACATGTTATAGAGTATTCATTGATGAATAAATCTATATGAGTTATATTAATACACCTATCCCCCGATTTACACGGTAGATACGTTCCTGAGAGAAAACGTGTAAATCGGGGGATAGGTGTACACAGAAATAAAAATAAAATGCATTGACAGGTTAAAATATGTAGTCAGCACATAAGCTCGGGATTCCTCGTGAGATGTGTACACAGCGCATGTGTTCATTCACAGTAGCATTTAGTATAGTGCGATAAAAACAAAAAACAAAACTTATTTGGAAAACCGTGTAAAAGCGAAAACGTGTAAAACAAGTACCGTGTAAATCGGGGGATAGGTATACTATTCGTTTTTTTTTTTATTAATTTTGTTTGAGGCAAAATAAGAGTGGTATATGGGGAATGAATAGTGAAATTTATCTAGGTGAATGGATAATATAAAAATTGTTGTCTGACGCGAAATGAATTAAGAAATTGTAAGATTAATATTATTTTTCCTTCTATGATACCGTTTTAAATTGATAAAAAACCAAAAGAAGTAGAAGGTATAATAGAATTTTATAGATTCGAGTGTTTATTTTGATTATTCAAAACTAATCTTGTTATAGTAGAATTTGAAGAAATGTCAAAATTAAGGATTCTTGAAAAGCAAATCATTTTTAAACGATGGTATTTTATATTTGCCTTAAAAAAATCAAAACAATTCAGCCAGAATATGATATTACTAAACGTTATTCATTCATACCATTTCTTTTATGTTCAAACAGGCTAAATTCGGCCGCTCATTCATTCAGGAGAAGAACTCCTTTCAACTCTTCAATTCACAAAGAGGATTCAAATGTTGATTAATATATATTTGGCAATAAAATAAACCTATTTTTGAGGTATGCATTGACAGTTTTTTTTAAATTATTATTTACTATATAAATTGAAAATTAATCACTATAAATTATATATTTACTTATATTCAAATAAAAAGGCATATATTCGATCAAAATATCATTTATTTTACCAATATTTCAGTTGGCTGAACGCCAAGCTTTATCAAGGTATTATGAGAAAAGTGGAATTACTCTCTCTCTCTCTTATTTAATATAAACTTATATCAATTATTTATATTGTAATATGTTTTATACAACAACAACAACAACAACAAAAAGCCTTTATTCAGGGTCACTGACCCTATACAGGATTCACCAGAGGTATGCATAAGAACAAAGCAGTGAGACAAAGGAAATAACGATATAGACAGAAGAAAAAGAAAAAAAAACAAGAAAGAGAAAGAGGGAAGCAAGAAAAACAACACAAAAAGAGTAGCAGTAAGAAAGTGAGGAGTGAGTGTCACTTGGCTTTCTTCTGAGATACGGACTTGTGGAAACCATAAAACGCCGTAGCAATATACTTATTCTGGGTCATATTGTCAATTATTGATGGAAGTGAAGCACAGAGTTGCCCAGTTTTGAGCATAAGGGTTCTTCTTTCTTCTTTCAGAGCATAGCAATCAAAAGTAATATGTTTTATAAAAAGTAGAGAAAATTGGAAAGGTCACAGGTATTGATATTAAAAATATAAATAGGGATATCCTGGTTGCCTACAGGGGCATTTCCTTGATTCCTCAGGAAGCCTCTTGGACTAAATTTTTGTCTTTGAGGTACAACTTGAACCACGCTGACGAGGGTCAACTACCCGGAACGCGTATGTGTTTGACTTCTCTTTTATCAAGAAATGGGTTAACCAAATATTATGGAACAAACCTAAATCAACGTTTAGTTTATTTTTCTTCCATTAGATGGCGCTCTCTCTGCTATCTAAAATGCTAATGAAGGTTGTCAGTAGAGATATGTCTTCTTTATTTTAAATATTGTAATACAACAACAACAAACAACAAAAAGCTTTATTAAGACAATTTATTCTTACACGGATTATCCAAGCACAGAAATGTAGAGTACATACAAGAATAACAGTAGTAACAACAACAAAAGTCCCTGTTATGACTTTTAGGTCTTATACAACTGCTCCACGTAGAAGAGGGTATATACAGGAATAACAACAATAGTTACAATAATTAGCAATGCTATTTACAATGTGTCAAGGACAATAATTAGCAATGCTATTTACAATGTGTCAAGGGGGATAGTAGCAGGAAAGGGGCCGCTGGGGAACTAGAGTCATGGGTAGATGTTATTATATCTCTTGAGGAAAGATTACGCGACAATAAAGTTGGGATATTCAGCAGGTTAAGAAAGTCTCCAAGGTGGTTGGTGCGAATGTTTAGTTCACCATATAAAATTATCTCCAGCCCATTGTGTATCTTGATCGTAGTATATATATCCTCTAGTTAGATCGTTAGGAGGTAGATACGTAAAAGTTATACAAGAATATTGTAATATATATATGTAATACATTAGCGTGCCACCTGTTATGAGGATACGAAACTATTATAGACGTGTATGATTCTTTTAAAAATTAAACAATTTTATCTCTACTGTCCTTACTGAAATGAAAAATTATTTGAAAATTGTAATACACCTATCCCCCGATTTACACGGTAGATACATTCCTGATAAAAACGTGTAAATCGAAAATTAAAAATTTTCACGAAATTTTTATGCGAAGAAATACAGACACAGTGTTCGTGTGCAGCAAGTCAGCACATAAGCTCGGGATTCCTCGTGAGATGTGTACACAGCGCATGTGTTCAATCACAGTAGCATTTAGTATAATGCGATAAAAACAACAAAAAAAACTTATTTGGAAAACCGTGTAAAAGCGAAAACGTGTAAAACAAGTACCGTGTAAATCGGTGGATAGGTGTATATCTTCAATTGAAAAGGCATATATTAGATCAAAATATAATATTTTCAGTGGAATATTATATTCAGTGAAAAAATAAAATGTGTTGTTCCCAAAGAGAGATAATTTACGTTTTAAAGAATTACTGTTTTTCAATAAGTTGACTACAACTTTTAAGGATGTCTTTGAAATTTTCAATGGCAAATACGATTTGAATAATATGTTAATTGGATTACAAGCATTGTAGAATTAAAGTACGCAGATAATGCAAATCGGTACATCACAGTGTCTGATATCCTTCTACCCTCCACCATTCAAAAATGAAAGCATTTATGCTCTTTATAAAAAAGTATTTAAAATTATAAGACAAATGTCTACAATCCATTGAAAAGAGGATGACAAATATTGAGAATGCAATGATAATAAGCGGAGAAGCTTCTTTAGAAGTATTTATAAAATTTCCCAAGCATGTCAGGTCACTTAATTTTATTCTGCTTAAATCCTTTTTATAAAAATTACGATTCTATACAGTCTATTGGCATTTCTAAATACATAAACAAGAACGTTTTTATAAAAAAAAATGATAGAGAAAGAAACGAGTGACATCTTAAAAGGGAAATAGCATAGGGAAATTTTGATTGTAGTTGTTTTAGTTAACCTAAAGTAATACTTTGTAGATTTTATTTTAAGAGCAAAGAATATTTTTATTATCTCTCCACTCAATGCCATTAGATCGAGAGTAGATCTAACATATGGTCAATTATGATGCATTGGTGCATGGGCAAACTAGGATTTAAATTTGCCGTATCAACGACTTCAGCTACTATCGCGAAACAACTGTGTACCAGTGTGAAATCTCCCTATACAAATATGTTAAAGACAATTCATTGTACATAGTGTTCATTTTTTTTATTTCAATTTAAAGCGCTATGTCCCCCTAGGGACACTTGCACTCTCATACATGCATGTCTTTTTATTTGTTAATATATATTTACAATAATATAAGGCCGTAAAGAATAGTTATATGATATTAACAATGATAGATCATTTTAAAATAGTACAGACTGTGAACTTTTGCATGTATTGACAAGATGTCAATAAAATGATGTTAATTGTCAATATCTTATAGATTTCTAAGATATATCAAGAAGAAAATCTCTAAAAAGAAAGTAGCACAAATATTTCGATATTTTTTAAAATTTCTTTCATTCTAATTTTTAGAAAGAGAAAACCTCAAATATAATAAGATGTAGAATCAAAATATAATATTGATTTCCTGATTTATAAATTGAATAAAAAATCAAAGTGAAAAAAAAAATCTATTTTTGTGTTTTAACTCTCTCTCTCTGATTTGATGAAAGTTCTTATACATTTTAATGTCGATTGTTTATGTTAGTTGGTCTGAAAATTCCATTTTACATTCTACCATTGTGTGTATTGGGACATTCTGCCTAAATAGCCTGCAACCTAGAGAAATACTTGCTGAGAAAATTCGAGACATACACTTTCGAAACAGTATAAATATTATGAAAAAGGCATCTCCTTATCGTACAACTGAAAGTTGTTGATGGCTTGCGCCATCTATCAGAATAAATAACAACTATTCTCTTTGATTTTTAATTATTCCAGAATTGGTCCCAATTAAACATTCTTGATTAATAAAGAAAAGCTAACCACGTAAACGTTTCGGGATGTTGGCCCTCGTCAGCGTGGTGCAAGCTGTACCTCAACGACCAAAAAAACTGGTCCTTCAGGCATCCTGAAAAATCATGAAACGAGTAGTTAGGGCCAGAATTGCGTGAGACCGCGACACGATGTGAAAAAATAGTACAAATGTGATATTGTACTTATATTATACTAGAAATATATTTACACTCATAGACAAAACTTAAGAAAGTGAAAATTCTTTGATATCGCCAGTCATCTGTTCTTTTAAGGAGACAGAGGCAATTTTGCTAACACTTGGTTATCTCGTATCTTCAATAAAGGTCACTGTGTATCAAATACCTTTCAGAGTTATTGTCTGAATACTGATATACATACTGAAAGGTACAACTTCCTTAATTTTTGTCCATTAGTGTATATAGCATCGCGAGGATTGCTTTTTAGCAAATATTGACAAAAAAACTGTTAGGCAACTATCGAATGAAGTCATCGGCACGTCACTTTTAAACAAAAACAAAAATGAAGCGCTATCTTATCATATCAGAATCTTATTTCTTACCTTTTTTCTGCAAGGGGAACTAATAAATAGATACATTTGCGATACGCTTATCTATTTTAAAATATGTTTTGGGGGTCGGTGGAAGACTGGTTAAACTGTTTGGTTTTCGACCACTACGACCCGGGTTCGATTCCCGCATTGGACACTTTTTTCTGGTTAAAAAAAAATGCTTCAATGGCCCCCGTTTCTTGCAAAAGTCTAACCCCACCAACGAGTGCAAGTAACCAAACGGGGCTCTGGCATATTTGTAAGTGCAAAGTCGAACTGCTTTTCACATGTGTAGACATGTGGTGCGCTTACAGTAAAAAAGCAGTCGCTAACTACCAACCATGATTATCATGGCCTGTACCACGTGTACTAGGGATAATTTAAAAAATATATAATGTTTTAAAGGCGAAAGAAATATTGTGTAAAATCTTCTATGGAGATTTCCACATGTATATACCTGTTGTTTTGTACATGATAAAATGGAAATATAATGACAGTTACAGAGAGAATATCTGAAACAAACTAACAGCTATATTCTCCACAGAGATGGTTTGATATAGGTGTACTTTGGTTATATACGCTCATAGACAAAACTTAAGGAAGTGGAAAGTCTTTTATATCGCCGGTTGTCTGTTTTTTTAAAGGAGACAGAGGCAATTTTGTTTACACTTGGTTATCTCGTGTGTCTTTAATAAAGTCAATGTAATATCGTTCAGAGTTATTGTCTGAATCCCGATATACATACTAAAAGGTGCATCTTCCTTATGTTTTATACATAAGGGTATATCAGGTATAGCATTCGAAAGTGTTACCCGTGAGAATTGAGATGCTCTAGACGCCAAAAATGGAATCAATCTGTACCATATTTGAAATAATAAACTCATTTGCTGATCATTATGTTTTATAATCCAGTTATAGCAGTCATTCTTTCTAGAAGCTCCCCGCGTCTTCCCATTTGAAGCTAGGTGAAAAATTGCCATTGACGTCAATTCACATGATATTTCCACATAAAGTTACTTACCTCATAGTGCCGCAGAGAATCTGATCAATCAGTATCTTACAAAACCAGGTGTAGAAATGTTTGCATATATATATTCTATGGGGCATATTCTTATTAATTAGCTTTACAATTAAAATATATATACATTTTTTAAAGGTATATACATAGATTATTAGTATATCAGGTTCATTGCCATTGTTTATATTTTAATACATTGTTAGTCATTGTTCGTAGTTTAAATATTCATGCATTGTATTATAAAAGTATAAAATTTTATATTTATAGTTATATAAACGTTCTACTCTGATTTATCTATATATATATATAATTGAATGTCTGTCTGTATGTTTGTACTCTATAGATTCAAAAACCAAACATCCAATCGCCGTGAAATTTGGGGATATTATTAGGTATATCCCCGGGAAGGTTTATGAAAAATAATATCTTGAATATCTTGAATATCTTTAGAGTTATTTTCAGATTTGTAGATTTAACTCGCAAGCAGCGCCCCCATTGCGACGATGTTAACAAGTTTTTTTATCTATAAGTTTCATTATCACTAAGTTTATTATCTTAAAGATTATTTATCAAAGTAAGATTTTCTACCTATTAATTGCGCACAAATCAAAGTTAGTTTTATCATTTATCTACAACATATATATTGGGAGAATAGATAAAATGATGATTTTGTAATGTAGAAAATTAGGAAAGACAAAATTCAGGATGACACGGCAATTTATTTGAGACAAGAATAATGATACAATTCCAAGGCAAGATACTATTCCTTTAACTTACAATTACCGAGGGAACCAATTAATATTGATTTTATTCAACTTATCGAGTATTTTTCAAGGGACCGGGGAAAAATGTTCATTTTATCGAGAGATTCAAATTTACAAGTTTCAAATGATCAAAATATGTCTTTTTTTATATATAAGTTTATAGAGAATTGTTTGAACAAATGTTCGTTAGACAAACCTTTACTCGGGTAAAACCCGGGCGAAGCCGGGTACATCCGCTAGTATTATTATAAAATAAATAAAGCTTCCAGGGCTAAGTTTCTTGTTCAACTTTTTATTTTCAAGCTTTCGGACTTGTCAGTCCTTCAACAGGATTCCCGTTGAAGGACTGACAAGTTCAAAAGCTTGAAAATAAAAAGTTGAACAAGAAACTTAGCCCTGGAAGCTTTATTTATTTTATAATATTTTTTATAGTTAGTTTATAGGCAAAGCTTGTAAAGGAGTAATATTGCTTGAAAGCTCTATGAATTTGTGAATAATTTGATAAATAATCTTTTTGTTGGAGAATGTGAGTCACTAGGTATATGTTCTTGGGTTTAAGTCTTGCTAACAATAGAGAACCAAGGAGACTATTCTTCAAACCAAATTTTATTCTTAATATGATGCAAATGGTAGCATGCAAATTATTTTCTATATTAGTATCAAATAAATTGAACCCTTAACTTTAACTGAACTTATTACTTAATAAAAACAATATATATCAAACATAGCAAGATGCAAAGCTGATTTCATTCTAGTAAAAAACCAAACAAATAAAGGGAATATTTTCATTTATTCCAAGTACACTTGATACTGTTCATGATAATCACGGTGGCAGTTAGCGACTGCTTTTACTCTAAGTATACACATATAAAAATAGTTCGAAATTTGCATTTACAAGTGTTCAATATAGTCACATTTGGTTAATTATATTCAATGACGAGGTTGTATTTTGCAAGAATTGTGAGTCATTTAAGCTTTTTTTTTTCCTCTAGAATAAAGTGCCCAATTCGGGATTCGATCCCATGTGATGACTGCCGACGGTTTATTTCCCTCAACCCCTACTGATGGAAACCAATCAATATTTATAACAACTCAGACTTCAAACATTTCAATAATTGAGGAAGCTGAGGTCGTTAACAACTTCAATAAATCCTCAGCAGGCGCGTGAAGCAGCGTTCGCTCCATTTAGCCGCTCCCTTCCTATTTGGGTTAAAAGGTCGTCCCTACACTTGTTACCTTCCCTGGGAGCTCAAGTAGGACACCCACCTCGCTATATACACCCAACCCTACCTATCTCTACTCGGTTATACCAACAATGGGCAGAACAGATCTAGTTCTTCTTTTAAAACGGACGAATTCCTACAATTAGTGACCTGGATACAATTGACAATTAACATTATTTTATTGAAATCTTGTCAATACATGCAAAAATGGACAGCCTGCACTATTGCTTTAAAATCATAATTAGATATATGGTGAAGAGCCCTAGATGTCCCCGTGCATCGCTATCACAGCAGTCGCAAAGTCCTCTATCTTGAGTGTGAATACTGTATTGTTGTTATCGTGTCCAATGAAGAGCCTCAGATGTTCCTGTTCATCTCTATCACAGCAGTCGCAATGTCCACTATCTTGGGTGTGAATATTGTTGTTGTTGTCGTGTCCAATGAAGAGCCTCAGATGTCCACATACATCTCTATCACAGCAGTCGCAATGTCCACTATCTTGGGTGTGAATACTGTATTGTTGTTGTTGTCGTGTCCAATAAAGAGCCTCAGATGTTCCTGTTCATCTCTATCACAGCAGTCGCAATGTCCAATATCTTGGATGTGAATACTGTATTGTTGTTGTTGTCGTGTCCAATGAAGAGCCTCAGATGCCCCCATGTATCTCTATCACAGCAGTCGCTATGTCCACTATCTTGGGATATATATGATGCATTATTAGATGTGTATAACTAATGAATATGTATATGGCGCCTCTTCCACCGCGGAAAAGTATGGTGGAGAATCGCCAGAGGGTCTCCAGCGACAACATGCATTTCGCGATCTACGAAGAAAACGTAGTGACTAGATGTTGAAAAAGAATTGGGAAGGCTTTGCTTGTGTTGGACTTTTACAGCGATTTCGCAAATTTAATCTACCAGATCGTTGAAATATTTTTCATGTTCAATCTGCTAATATAATCTGCACTTGAATATATATTGTAACAAAGTATTTATTACTTTATTAATTTATTAACAGAGTGGTCATTTTTTATGTTTATATCTTGCTACTCTGTAAATTTCCCTCGTGGTTTATCTTTTGCTTACCATTCATAGTTTTGCCCTTGCCTGAAATAAATTGTTGTCTCCTCCTGAAATTTTTGCCTTCCCTAATTTTCCAAGTGGCAATATTCTTGGGTGCTTAACGAAACTATGGAAAGGTGCTTCTGTACCTGTAAATATTTCACAAATATTTTTGCTTTAGCCTTAAGTAGAGTTTTCGTAGGAATTATAAAATGGTGAAAGAACTCAATATGAAACTTTATCCAAAGAATTTCTAATGACTTGAAAAAAAAAAAAAAACTGAAATAAACACCATAAAAAGTAATAAAAACCAACATAGAATTTTTATTCTATTAAAAAAAAACAAAGGGGTAATTATATTATTAACTATATTTTTTAAAACCTATTATAATTTATAATTTATGAATAAAAGAATATATTTTTCTGGGATTTTTGTCTATATTTATGGCAATTTCTCGAAAATGTAAAATGTCTTCAAAATTTTGAACAGGGTGTTGCAAAGAATATTAAATGAATAAAGAAATTAAAATGCAATGAATTTCAATAAATGCGAAAGGGTTAAATTTTATCCCACAAGCCTGTATTGTACAAAGAATTCAATCTCGGTTTAATTTATATATATTCTTTACAAATAGAAAATTGTTTTTTTTTAAATGTATGAAAATGGGTCTTTTATATCACAAATTTCACTAAATCTTTTTTTATAAAAGGAAATATTCAAATCACGTATTTATCTAAAACGCGCGCTGTTACAACTATTGTAGAAAATCATTTTCTCCAATCATATTATACATTGAGGAAGGGCTTGGCTCATCAATATGATTTAAGATTCTGACAAATTAAATTGGCCGAACGCTTCTGAAATATTTGGAAAAAAAGCATCTTCTAATCGTGAAAATGTAAATTACGAATGGCTTGCGACATCTGTCGAATACTAATCTTTGATTTTTTTTTTTACAATTCTCTCCACAATATTAACTAAATATTCTTTCTCGATAAAAAAAAATAGTACTTTGTACTATTTTTCATATAATTCTGAGTTATAATGCATTTTTGGCTTTAAATACTCATTTGGTCGCTGAGGTACTGCTTGGACCAAGCTAATGAGGACCAATAGTTAGAAATGCATATGTGATTGACTTTTCTTGATTTACCAAGAAAAGGTATTCAGCCAATATTCTGTATTAAAAAAAACATCAACAATTTATTTTTAGGGCTCAAAAATCATCTATTTTGGTTAACTTAAATAAAGATATTTCCACAGTTTTATTTGATATTTATTCTGAAAGATGGCGTAAGTCACCCGTAAATTTTAGTTGCATGATCAAGAGAAAGCTATTTCGAACTGTAACCATCTGTTACCGTACAATTAATTCCACTTTTGTACATCCGAACTGGTTAATAACTGAGCATCGTGTTGTTTCATTATATTGTCACGTGGAAAATTAGGGAAGACAAACTTCGGGGCGACACAACAATTTATTTCAAGCAAAGACAAACTATGAATGGTAAACAAAAGATAAGCCACGAGGGAAATTTATAGAGTAGCAAAATATAAACATGAAAAAATGACCACTTTGTTAATAAAAATAATAAATACTTTGTTACAATATCTATAACCTCAGTAAAGTGATTTTTTGAAGAAATTAAATTTGGAATATTTTGATCTCACTGAAAATTCTTCTATTTAGAATATAGTCTTTTCTTTTTGTAAATATCTTAATAAAATAGAGAGAAAAATATTTTCTAGAGAAACTCTCGCAAAAACAGATATAACAAGTATAAAATCTAAAACCATTTTTAAAGGGTAAATAGGTATTGATCAAATATAGCTTATTATACAAGAAAGGAAGCTTTAACCAAATAATTTCCACATACATTTTTTAAAATATCGCAATAGACGTGAATTGTTCAAACCCCGTCAAAAGGAATAAAGACACTCAACTATATATAGGTACTATGTATTTTGTCGTAATTTGTTATCAGAGATAGAGAGATAAAGAGTAGCACAACCTTTCTCTCATACACAATAGAAAATATTATAGAAAGAGATTAAAAATGGAAAAGATAAATTTTGAAGAGTGAAAACCTGTCTCTGAAAAGGCCAACAAATTGTAGGAAAGGAGATTCTGGCATTGACAGATGTTCCTCTGTCAACTTTTACTTGAACCGGGGGGTGATGACGACATTGTGGCTGGGGTCTTCTTAGCTCTTCTGGTCGGATTGTTTTTATCGAATTCTGGCATTGGTGCTATGATTATCTCTCGTTTGTATTGTTATATATATATATATATATATATATTAGATAATAATGATATTTCTGTTGATTTTTGATTATCTTGAGGATTATGCTATGGTAATGCAGTCGTGGTTAAAATCTTGAAAGTATAATAAAAAATAGTGAAGATTAGAAATAGCTTCAATTGAGCTTATGGAATATAGAAAATATAATTTGAGAAAGGTATGCCTGACTTAAGGCGTAAGAATAAAAAAATGAAAATCTTATTTACATAATGTACAAAAAAGTTTGAGCCGGCCATCGTGAAACAACAACAATCGGTTTTGCATAGGGAAACTCCCGACATCTGTTGGTAGATATAAACAGAATATTTGAATCTATGAAATATAATTTTAAATAAAATAATATTTTTATATTACATATATATTATGAAAAAAGGCATTTCTTGATCGTACAAGTAAAAGTTAATGATTGCTTGTGTCATCTATTGGAATAAATATCAACTGATCGTTGATATTTAATTATTTCAGAATTGGCCAAATGCCGTTTCTTGATTAATCAAGCTTACCACGTACGCGGGCTGTTGGCTCTAGTCAACGTGTTGTAAGCTGTACCTCAATGACCAAAAAAGTTGGTCTTATGGGCATCTTGAAAAACCATGAAACACTTATTTAAGCAGGAAGGGTATGAGAACGCCAATCAAGGTGTGAAAAATAGTACGAACGTGACTTTTTACTTGAATCAAGTGGATAAATTAAGAAAAAATGCATTTTATGATCATGAAACTTGAGATAAATACAGGTCCCCTACAATAAACATAGCACTCTCTGGACAATTACAATTAACTTAATTTTATGGACATATATTGTCAATACATGCAAAAGTGCAAAAGGTCTTCACTATTATTTTAAAATAATGATTATATATATACACAACTATATACAATCAATATGGCGCCTCTGCAACCGCTGCAGAGTTTGGTGGAGAATCACCAGTAGGTTTCAAGCGACAACACGCACTATCTGAATGTAGAAGATAAAACTCTTTAACGCTATTGTTTTTGAATGGATGAACTTCTACAATTATTGAATTGAATAGGGAAAAGAATTGAGAAGGATTGGCTCATCAGTTGTTAAACTTCCCAACAATTTCGATAATTTAATATAAATGATCTCTGAAACTATTGTATGTTGATTCTGTTTATACAGTCTGAACTTGAAGATTTTTTTGGTGAAGGTGTTAAACGAAAATATGGAAAAAAATCTTCTTTTATTGTATAAGTTGGTCCATTATTGAAAATAAATGTTAACTAGTTTCATCTCTTATATTTACAATTAGTTATAGCAGTTTCTTCCTAAATGAAGTATATGGGGAGAATTCCTCAATATCAAAACTTAGATGTTTTCCAAACTTTGGTTTATCAAGATAATAAAACTCTATTATAGTTAAATACACTCATGGAATAAACTTGAGGAAATTGTACCTTTCAGCATGTATATCAATATTTAAACAATAACTCTGAAAGATATTTGATACACAGACACACGAGATAACTAAGCATGAACATAAAAACTTTCCATTTCTTTAAGTTTTGTCCATGGGAGTATATTATAAAAAATAAAGATACCTGAAAATTTCATTAAAATATATACTTATTATAAAAAAATTCAATATGTATAGATTCATTCAGACTATCACAGACGAACTATATCAAAATAATAGCTATTTTCCTTTATTGATAGAGTAGAATTATTTTGATTTAGTTTTGTCTCTGTGATAGTATGAAGAAATTAGAATGATTTTTATAGCAAGTTTATACGTTGATGAAAGTTTCTCGGATATAAAAAACATGATATATATATATTGAATCTCATTCATTGACATCTGGAAAGATCAATAACCTATGATATTTTATATTTTATGAATGAGCAAATTCAAATTCTTCTGTTGGCTTTTAAAAACATTACATCTTCTAATATCATGTACAAAGAGCGATGATGTTAGCATTTCTGATAATAAAAACAAACTGTATAGAAAATTTCATAATTAATAATTTCATATAAAATGCTATAATACAATATAAACTACGCTAAAATTAAAGCGTTCTTTATAATATGTATAAGACGGACCCTATAAGCGCATTTTTAAATTTGAATGATGGAAATTAGGAGAATCCACTTTTCACACTAAACGCATTAATTAAATTTTCTTCAACTAACTAATTGTACAAGTACCACACCAATTTTATTTTAAATAAAATAAAGATAATAGGTTATCTTAATAAAAATTGGCCACAATTTTCAAGTTTTTGAAAACATGGCGCTTGAATTGATGCATCTCATTAAAAATGACAATTCTGCTAGTGAAAAATCCTTGAATAGATGATGTCATTTTTTTATTTTGGCTAGATTCCAAACCGGCTGTGATGCCAGAGTGTAGTACAAAAGTTTTCTAATTCTTTTAGCCATAGTTATGTTGTAGTGAGCTATGTGTTGTTTTGGCTTTTCGGAGATAGTATTTGAATTTCTGTTTGTCTATTTTAATTATATCTTACTTGATGATGAGAAAGTAGAGGAAAGAAAACCAGATACTGCAAGACATTGATGTGAAACCCGGATAATTTCAACAGTCACTCAGCTGTAGGGATGTCTTGGTGTAAACAGCGGGTGGTCTGGGGATTTTCTTCGTATGCCGTAATACGGGAATCACCCCAAGAGCATAAGGGAATTCCTACAGGATCTAGATTACCAAGCCGTAAAGATCCTATTTCCAAAGAGAGCGGGGAAAACATTGCCCAATTCATACACAAACCTAACGCTCAACTACCTCCTCAATGTTATTTACTTCAACTGATTCAAAGTAGAGTTGTGAAGACAATCATGATAATTTGTAAAGAATGGTTATCAGAAGAAAATTATGAATAGTGAAGATAGTAATCTATATATATAAAATTGAATGTCTGTCTGTCTGTCTGGCTGTCTGTTTGTCTGTGGTCTGTGTGTACTCTATAGATTCAAAAACCGTACATCCAATCGCCGTGAAATTTTGGGATATTATTAGGCATATCCCCGGAAAGGTTTACGAAAAATAATATCTTGAATATCTTTAATATCCTTAGAGTTATTTGCAGATTTGTAGCTTTAACTCGCAAGCAACGCCACCATTGAGACGGAGATAGGCTTAAGTTTGCTGCTCCTGATGACCTTGGGTCTGCCCCACCCCGTGAGAGAATGGATTCGCCTGGCCGCCGGCCGACAGTCCAAGTACCCAAGAGTTGGTGACACAGCTATGCCAAGTAGACAAGAAAAAAAGCCTCGCGGGAGCTTGCCCAAGATGACCTCCGGGAACTTTGTCCATCTTCCATAAACGACCATGAATTTATTCAACCTTATCGAGTATTTTTCAAGGGACCGGGAAAAAATGTTCACTAGATAAAACGATGATTTTGTAATGTAGAAAATTAGGAAAGACAAAATTCAGAATGACACGGCACACAGGGACCGGGAAAAAATGATCACTTTATCAGTTTCAAATTATCAAAATATATCTATTTCTTTTTATAAGTTTATAGAGAATTGTTTTAACAAATGTTCGTTAGACAGACCTTTACTCGGGTACCGATTAATATTGATTTTATTCAACTTATCGAGTATTTTTCAAGGGACCGGGAAAGAATGTTCACTTTATCGAGAGATTCGTTAGACAAACCTTTACTCGGGTAAAACACGGGCGAAGCCGGGTACATCCGCTAGTATGTTATAAAGAAGACACATACATTTTTACAAAGGCACAAATATTGTGTAAATGATAGAATTTGAAAAGAAAAATCTTATTTACAGTAAATTAATTGTTTCTGAATTTTCTATCATTCTCATTGTTTGAATTTTCAAATTTCCTTTGTTTAGCTCCACATAATGTTAATTTTTTAAATTCTATACCATTGATCAGGCGAGACACCTTTGCGGAAGAGGAAAGTTCAAACTTACCAGGTCCTTTTTGCAATCGACATTTGCCTAAGTCAAAGACAAAGGCTGAAAGAGCGTTTAAGATACAACGTGTGTGTGTGTGGATGTGAATGAACTAGAAACAGCTAACGTTTCTAAAAAACAACTACTCAAGATAATTTCACATCCAACTGGTTTACACACCTAGTTTTCAAGCTAACGTGCCCCAAAACAAATAGCTATTTTATCAGCATTTGTTTATTATGCAGGAGAGAGGCCTATTATCCTATATTTGTCAAAATTGACCTTAACTTGCTAATTCTTCTGTATTCAAATGATTCAGACCTCGACAGTAGACAGAAAGAAAGAGAGATGTGCAATAAAAGTGACAGAACAAACCAAGGCGACCTTTGTCGCCCCCAATCTCACGACAATCTGTTTGACGGAAGTAAAAGCAATGTCGTTCCACCCTCCCCCGTCCCACTTCTCTGAATCTCCCGGTCAACAGTCAAATGACCCACTTGGAACTCTCAACCCACTTTACCTTGTCATATGTCACCTTGCTGTCCCACTCCTGTAAGTACCTACCCCTTGTTGCTGGCTTGTTTCTACCAGTGCCATTTATGTTCGGACGTATTCTTCTAAATACACTCCTGGTGTTAGTTCAATTCCCTCTGGCTATGGATCTAGTATAAATATATATTTCAATATTTCAAGTAACACTATCTGTGGCTTCAAAATATATAATATTTCCTATTACCTATATATATATATATATTGTTTATCGTTTAGAGAGAGAGAGAGAAATACGATATGAAAAAATAAGTGAAATTGAAAGAACAATATCCGATTTTCAACTCGTGAAATAGAAAAAATCTATTTACGCATAAAAGGTCGGAGAGTTATAGAATTCGTCTATATATTTAGTTTAAGTCAACTATGGAAATCAACGATTTGAGCTTATATATATGATGCTAAGGTAAGAAAACATTCAACAACATATACTGCAATAACTTCCTTAACAAAGAATGAATTTGATTGAAGCCTGAGATAGCAAGAGATTAAAACTGCCCTCTGTAAAGAGAGAAAATTCGAAAAATCACATTTAGAACCGGTCTTGAAAACGGAAAAAGATAAAATATCTCAAGGAGCCTGGGATGTTTTTTTTTTTTTTTTAACTACTCTTGGCAAAGTCAGGACGAAAGAGAAATAGACTTTCATATTCAAGAGTTAAAAAATATTTTTGAAAGAAACTCGATTTCCAAACTCAACATACATTATATGCGGTTTGAAATGTCATTATAAAGGATTGAAAGGTTCTTGTCCTCAACAGGTGAACCGATAGCAATTCCCTGACAGAATCGTGAACAGGCTATTTTCGGACTAAA
>CP092875.1:60006736-60022764 GCA_030710605.1 Cordylochernes scorpioides
TGGTCATTGAGGTACAGCTTACAACACGATGACTAGAGTCAACAGCCCGCGTACGTGGTAAGCTTGATTAATCAAGAAACGGCATTTGGTCAATTCTGGAATAATTAAAAATCAACGATTAGTTGATATTTATTCCAATATATAATGGCACAAGCAATCAGTAACTTTTAGTTGTACGAACAAGAAATGCCTTTTTTTTTCATAATATATATGTTATATAAAAATATTATTTTATTGAAAATTATATTTCATAGATTCAAATATTCTGTTTATATCTACCACCAGATGTCGGGAGTTTCTCTATATAAAACCGATTGTTGTTGTTTCTCGTTGGCCGGCTCAAACTTTTTGTACATTATGTAAATAAGTTTTTCATTTTTTTATTCTTACGCCTTAAGTCAGGCATACCTTTCTCAAATTATGTTTTCTATAGTCGATAGGCTCAATTGAAGCTATTTCTAATCTTCATTATTTTTTATTATACTTTCAAGATTTTAACCACGACTGCATTACCATAGCATAATCCTCAAGATAATCAAAAATCAACAGAAATATCATTATTTCCTAATATATAACCTATATATATACTAGACGAATGACCCGGGCAACGCCCGTGTTTTACCCGATTGAATGTTTTTATTCCAATACTATTTGTTACAATTATAAATTGGAGCCGTGGATGTCACTCTTGTGAAACGTCCCGCCCCAAACTTTACATGTACATTAGGTCAGCTGGTATTACCCCTCATTTTCACCGCTAGAGGCGCGAGCGAATTGACTTTTTGTAAATATACATAATTATAAAGATAGAAGCTTCTATAGAAGATAATGATCATAATGATGATGCGCGCGCATCCGTGACATGAGGAATTGAGGAAAGACGATCGTGACTATATATATTAATTAAATAATAATAATAAAATAATAATAATAATATAATAATTATTATTATTATTATTATCATTAGATAATGATAATGATCATAATGATGATGCGCGCGCATCCGTGACATGAGGAATTGAGGAGGAAAGACGGTCGTGACTATATATGTTGATTAAATAATAATAATATAATAATAATAATTATTATTATTATTATCATTAGATAATGATAATGATCATAATGATGAGCGCGCATCCGTGACATGAGGAATTGAGGAGGAAAGATGGTCGTGACTATATATGTTGATAACAATATGAACGAGAGATAATCATAGCACCAATGCCTGAATTCGATAAAACAATCCGACCAGAAGAGCTAAGAAGACCCCAGCCACAATGTCGTCGTCACCCCCCGGTTCAAGTAAAAGTTGACAGAGGAACATCTGTCAATGCCAGAATCTCCTTTCCTACAATTTGTTGGCCTTTTCAGAGACAGGTTTTCACTCTTCAAAATTTATCTTTTCCTTTTTTAATCTCTTTCTATAATATTTCTATTGTGTATGAGAGAAAGGTTGTACTACTCTTTATCTCTCTATCTCCGATAACAAATTACGACAAAATACATATAGTAGCTATATATAGTTGAGGTGCCTTTATTCATTTTGACGGGATTTTGAATAATTCACGTCTATTGCGATATTAAATAAAATTATTCGGAAATTATTTGGTTAAAGTTTCCTTTTCATATAATAAGGTATAAAACTATTTTAGAGGCGTAATATTCTTTTTAAAATAAAACAATTTCTACTGTCCTTACTGCGATGGAAAAATTAAAGTAAGGACAGTAGAAATTGTTTTATTTTAAAAAGAATATTACGCCTCTAAAATAGTTTTATAATTTGATAACAGATGGCGCTCTAGTACATCGTAACATTATTGTTCTAATAAAAGACACAATTTGATATTTGCGGAAGAGCGATTGCTCGAAGCATATTATATATTTAATTCTGCTGTCCTAAAAGCTTATGTCCATAGTTCTTCTAAAATACCCACTCCAAGAGTCTTACAACAGTCACCTATAAAAGGAAGTTTCAAAAATGCAATATAACAGCGGTATGGTAGATTAAACTGGCGAAACCGCTGGGAGGGTTCACCACTGATGAGCCAGGCCCTCCCTTTAATTTTTCCATCGCAGTAAGGACAGTAGAAATTGTTTTATTTTAAAAAGAATATTACGCCTCTAAAATAGTTTTATAATTTGATAACAGATGGCGCTCTAGTACATCATAATAAGGTATATTTGATCAATACCTATTTACCCTTTAATATTGGTTTTGGATTTTATACTTATTATATCTGTTTTTGCGAGAGTTTATCTAGAAAAAATATTTTTCTCTCTATTTTATTAAGATATTAAAAAAAACTATATTCTAAATAGAAAAATTTTCAGTGAGAGAGATCAAAATAATCAAATTTTAATTTCTTCAAAAAATCACTTTACTGGGGTTATAGATATTGTAACAAAGTATTTATTATTTTTATTAACAAAGTGGTCAATTTTCATGTTTATATTTTGCTACTCTGTAAATTTCCCTCGTGGCTTATCTTTTGTTTACCATTCATAGTTTGTCTTTGCCTGAAATAAATTGCTGTGTCGCCCCGAAGTTTGTCTTCCCTAATTTTCCACGTGCCAATATAATGAGACAACACGATGCTCAGTTATTAACCAGTTCGGATTTACAAAAGTGGAATTAATTGTACTGTAGCAGGTGGTGACAGAAATAGGTTTCTCTTGGTCGTGTAACTGAAATTTACGGGTGACTTACGCCATCTGTCGGAATAAATATCAAATAAAACTGTGGAAATATCTTTATTTACGGGGTTGCTAACCAAAATAGATTATTTTTGAGCCCCAAAAATAAAATTGTTGTTGTTTTTTAATACAGAATATTGGCTAAATACCTTTTCTCGGTAAATCAAGAAAAGTCAATCATATATGCATTTCAACCTGTTGGCCCTCATCAGCTTGGTTCAAGCAGTATCTCAACGACCAAAAATGTTAGTCCTAGAGGTTTCCTGAAAATAGAGGAATGGGTATTTAAAGCCAAAAGTGCATTAGAACTTAGAACTATATGAAAAATAGTACAAAGTGATATTTTCTTGATTTATCGAGAAAGGGTATTCAGTCAATATTCTGGAGAGAATTGTAAAAAAATCAATGATTAGTTGATATTTAGTTTGACAGTTGACGAAAGCCATTCTTAATATTTAGTTGCACGATCAGAAGATACCTTTTCTAAATATTTTATAAGTGTTCGGGTAATTTAATTTGTCAGAATCTCATATCATATTGATGAGCCAAGCCCTTCCTCAATGTAGAATATGATTGGACAAAATGGTTTTCTACAATAGTTGTAACAGGGCGCGTTTTAGATAAATACATGATTTGAATAAATCCTTTTATAAAAATAGATTCAGTGAAATATGTGAAAAAATACCCCTATTCCTATATAAAACGATTATATAAATTAAACCGAGATTGAATTCTTTGTACAATACAGGCTTGTGTTATAAATTTAACCGCTTCGCATTTATTGAAATTCATTGCATTTTAATTTCTTTATTCATTTATAATATTCTTTGCAACACCCTGTTCAAAATTTTGAAGACATTTTACATTTTCGAGAAAACGCCATAAACATAAGAATAAATCCCAGAAAAATATATTCATGCATTTATAAATTATAATAGGTTTTAAAAAAAAATATAGTTAATAATAGAATTACCCCTTTGTTTTTTTTGTTTTTTTTTTAAATACGTAGAATAAAAATTCAACGTTGGTTTTTATCACTTTTTATGGTGTTTATTTCTGTTTTTTTTTTAAGTCATTAGAAATTCTTTGGCTAAAGTTCCATATTGAGTTCTTTCACCATTTTAGAATTCCTCTGAAAGCTCTACTCAAAGCTAAACCTAAAATATTTGGGAAATATTTACATATACAGAAGCACCTTTCCATAGTTTCGTTAAGCACCCAAGAATATACATTCAAGTGCAGACTATAATAGCAGATTGAACATGAAAAATAGTTTTAACGATTTGGTAGATTAAATTTGCGAAATAGCTGTAAAAGTCAACCACTGATGAGCCAAGCCTTCCCAATTCTTTTTCAACATCAGGTCACTACGTTTTCTTCGTAGATCACGAAATACATGTTGTCGCTGGAGACCCGCTGGCGATTCTCCACCAAACTCTGCAGCGGTGTCAGAGGCGCCATATACATATTCATTGTTCATATATATATAATAATGCATAATATATATTCCCAGATAGTGTTGGCATTGCGACTGCTGTGATAGAGATGCATGGGGACATCTGAGGCTCTTCATTAGACACGACAACAACAACAATACAGTATTCACACCCAAGATATTGGACATTGCGACTGCTGTGATAGAGATGCACAGGAACATCTAAGGCTCTTTATTGGACACGACAACAACAACAATACAATATTCACACTCAAGATAGTGGACATTGCGACTGCTGTGATAGAGATGCACGGGAACATCTGAGGCTCTTCATTGGACACGACAACAACAACAATACAGTATTCACACCCAAGATAGTGGACATTGCGACTGCTGTGATAGAGATGCATGGGGACCTCTGATGCTCTTCATTGGACACGACAACAACAGCAATACAGTATTCACCCCCAAGATAGTGGACATTGCGACTGCTGTGATAGAGATGCATGGGGAGATCTAAGGCTCTTCATTGGATACGACAACAACAACAATGCATCATATTAATATATATCCATTTGTCATTTCAAAGCAATAGTGGAGACTGTCCATTTTTGCATGTATTGACAAGATTTCAATAAAATAATGTTAATTTTCAATTGTCTTCAGGTCACTAATTGTAGGAATTCGTCCGTTTTAAAAGAAGAACTAGATCTGTTCTGCCCATTGTTGGTATAACCGAGTAGAGATAGGTAGGGTTGGGTGTACATAGCGAGGTGGGTGTCCCACTTGAGCTCCCAGGGAAGGTAACAAGTGTAGGAACGACCTTTTAACCCAAATAGGAAGGGAGCGGCTAAATGGAGCGAACGCTGCTTCACGCGCCTGCTGAGGATTTATTGAAGTTGTTAACGACCTCAGCTTCCTCAATTATTGAAATGTTTGAAGTCTGAGTTGTTATAAATATTGATTGGTTTCCTTCAGTAGGGGTTGAGGGAAATAAACCGTCGGCAGTCATCACACGGGATCGGATCCGGAATTGGAAACTTTATTCTAGAGAGAAAAATTGCTTGAATAACTCACAATTCTTGCAAAATACAACCTCGTCATTGAATATATTTAACCAAATGTGACTCTATATTGCACAGTTGTAAATGCAACTTTCTAACTTTTTTTTATATGTATTCAAGATACAATTGTAAAAAACGTTTAAAAATACAAAATATTTCCTCACAATGATTTCCTTTTTATTTTAAAATGAATTCTTTCAATTGATAATCGCTCTTTAACGGGCTTAATAAAAAACATCGAATATATCTTACAATAAATATTTACAAATACATACGCACGCAGCGTGGATATTTAAAAATAACATTTTAAAATTTTACATGTGTATACATACAGTAAAAGCAGTCGTTAAAATAATCGTGATTATCATGAACTGTAGCACGTATACTTGGAATAAGTAAAAATATTTTATTTATTCGATTAGATGTTCTTCGTCTTGATTATCTTGGTATATATTGTTAGTTATTGATTGAGTAATAAGTTTAATTAAAGTTACTGTAACCATTTATTTTATACAAATATTGAATGCATGACCATTTACATCATGTAAGGAATAAAATTTGGTTTAAAGAATAGTTCGCACAGTTCTCTCTTATTAGCAAGAGAATATGGTTTCGGTGGAAAGCTGGTTAAAACCGTTTGGTTTTCGACCACTAGGACCCGGGTTCGATTCCCGCATTGGACACTTTTTTCTGTTTAAAAAGAAATGCTCCAATGGCCCCCGATTCTTTGAAAAGTCCAACCTCACCAGCGAGTGCAAGTAACCAAACGGGGCTCTGGCACATTTGTAAGTGCAAAGTCGAGCTGCTTTTCACATGTGTAGACATGTGGTGCGCTTACAGTAAAATCAGTCGCTAACTACCTTCCTTGATTAGCATGGCCTGTACCACGTGTACTAGGGATAAGCAAAAAAAAAGGCAATAAAATTAATACCAATAACATATATATATATGCCTAGCAACTCACGTTCTCCAACAAAAAGTTATTTAATAAATAATTCAAAGCTTTATTAAGACCTTTCAGTCTTATACTGATTTTCCAAGCTGAAATGTAGGATAAATGCAGGAAAAAAGTAATAGTATCCTAATTTCAATACCATATTTATATACAGGAAAAATTATATTAAGACAATCAAGCTAATAGATTAGTCTAGGTAAATTGGGGGGGGGAAAGAAATTTATTATACGTGGATTTACCACGGATTCACGGCAAATGATATTAAATTATTCACAAATTCACACAGAGCTTCAAGCAATATTACTCTTTTACCAGGGTATAACTACAAACTAACTATAGATGTAAAATGTTAAAAATCAATAAGCTGGAAGGATGAGTATCTTTAGCAAATAAATTTATTTCAAGCTTTCGGGCTCAACCGCCCTTCGACAGGAAAATTACGCTGCGTTGATTGATGCGCGATTGATTTTTAACATTCTATTAAGGGATTAGCCTATTAATAATAGATGTAAAATGTTATGCTTTTATATGAAAATGCACGAATATTTAAACTACGAACAATGACTGTATTAAAATATAAACAATGGCAATGAACCTGATATGCTAACAATTTATATATATACCTTTAAAACAATGTATATACATTTCAATTGTATAGCTAGTTAAGAAGAATACGCTCGTAGAATATATATACAAACATTTCTACATCTAGTTTTGTAAGTCATTGATTGATCAGTTTCTCTGCGGTACTATGAGGTAAGTTACTTTATGTAGAAATATCATGTGAATTGACGTCAATGGCAATTTTTCACCTAGCTTCAAATGGGAAGACGTGGGAAGCTTTTGGGGAGTATAACGACGGCTGCGATAACTGAAAAATAAGACATAATCATCAACAAATAATTTTATTGTTTCAAATATGGTACAGATTGAGTCTATTTTTGGCGTTCAGAGCATCTCAATTCTCACGGGTAACACTTTCGAATGCTATTCCTGATATACACTTATGTACAAAACATAAGGATGTTGCACCTTTTAGTATATATATCGAGATTCAGACAATAACTCTGAAATATATTACAGTGACTTTATTAAAGACACACGAGATAACCAAGTGTGAACAAAATTGCCTCTGTCTCCTTTAAACAAACAGACAACCGGCGATATAAAAGACTTTCCACTTCCTTAAGTTTTGTCTATGAGCGTATATAACCAAACACACATAAATCAGCCCATCTCTGTGTAGAATATAGCTGTTAGTTTGTTTCAGATATTCTCTCTGTAACTGCCATTATATTTCTCTTTTATCATATAACAAAACAACAGGTAAATACATGTGGAAATCGTCATAGAAGATTTTACACAATATTTCTTTCTCCTTAAAAACATTATTATTTTTTAAATTATCCCTAGTACACGTGGTACAGGCCATGATAATCATGGTAGGTAGTTAGCGACTGCTTTTACTGTAAGCGCACCACATGTCTACACATGTGAAAAGCAGTTCGACTTTGCACTTACAAATGTGCCAGAGCCCCGTTTGGTTACTTGCACTCGCTGGTGGGGTTGGACTTTTGCAAGAAACGGGGGCCATTGAAGCATTTTTTTTAAACCAGAAAAAAAGTGTCCAATGCGGGAATCGAAACCGGGTCGTAGTGGTCGAAAGCCAAACGGTTTAACCAGTCTTCCACCGACCCCCAAAACATATTTTAAAATAGATAAGCGTATCGCAAATGTATATATTTATTAGTTCCCTTTGCAGAAGAAAGATAAGAAATAAGATTCTGATATGATAAGATAGCGCTTCATTTTTATTTTTGTTTAAAAGTGACGTGCCGATGACTTTATTCAATATTTTCCTAACAGCCTTTTTGTCAATATTTGATAAAAAGCAATCCTTGCGATGCTATATACACTAATGGACAAAAACTTAAGGAAGTTGTACCATTTAGCATGTATATCAGTATTCAGACAATAACTCTGAAAGATATTAAATACACAGTGACCTTTATTGAAGACACGAGATAACCAAGTGTTAGCAAAATTGCCTCTGTCTCCTTAAAAGAACAGATGACAACGATATCAAAGATTTTTCACTTTCTTAAGTTTTGTCTATGAGTGTAAATATATTTCTAGTATTATACCAGTACAATATCACATTTTTACTATTTTTTCACATCGTGTCGCGGTCTCACGCAATTCTGGCCTTAACTACCCGTTTCATGATTTTTCAGGATGCCTGAATGACCAGTTTTTCTGGTCGTTGAGGTACAGCTTGCACCACACTGATGAGGGCCAACAGCCCGAAACGTTTACGTGGTTAGCTTTTCTTGATTAATCAAGAATGGTTAATTTGGCAAATTCTGAAATAATTAGAAATCAACGAGAATAGTTAATTATTATTCCGATAGATGGCGTAAGCCATCAACAACTTTCAGTTGCACGATAAGGAGATGCCTTTTTCATAATATTTCTACTGTTTCGAAAGTGTATGTCTCGAATTTCCTCAGCAAGTATTTCTCTAGAATGCAAGCTATCTAGGCAGAATGTCCCAATACACACAATGGTAGAATGTAAAATGATGTTTCAGACCAACTAATATAAACAACGATCATTAAAATGTATAAGAACTTTCATCAAACCAGAGAGAGAGAGTTAAAACACAAAAATAGAATTTTTTTTTTCACTTTGATTTTTCATTCAATTTATAAATCAGGCAATCGATATTATATTTTGATTCTACATCCTATAATTGAGGTTTTCTCTTGCTAAAAATTAGAGTGAAAGAATTTTTAAAATGTCGAAATACTTGTGCTACTTTCTTTTTAAATTTTTTTTCTTGATTTCTTAGAAATCTATAAGATATTGACAATTGACATCATTTATTGACATCTTGTTAATACATGCAAAAGTGCAGTGTCTTCACTATTTTAAAATGATTTCTCCTTATTAATATCATATGACTATTCTTTACGGCCTTATATTATTGTAAATATGTATTAACAAATAAAAAGACATGCATGTATGAGAGTGCAAGTGTCCCTAGGGCGACATAGCGCTTTAAATTTAAATAAATAAACACTATGTACAATAAATTGTGTATAACATATTTGTATAGGGGGATTATACACTGGTACACAGTTGTTTCGCGATAGTAGCTAAATTCGTTGATTTGGAAAATTTAAATCCTAGTTTGCACATGCACCAATACATCATAATTGACCATATGTTAGATCTACTCTCGATCTAATGGCATTGAGTGGAGAGATAATAAAAAATTTCTTTGCTCTTAAAATAAAATCTGCAAAGTATTACTTTAGGTTAACTAAAACAACTACAATCAAATTTCCCTATGCTATTTCCCTTTTAAGATGTCACTCGTTTCTTTCTCTATCATTTTTTTGATAAACACGTTCTTGTTTATGTATTTAGAAATGCCAATAGACTATATAGAATCGAAATTTTTATAAGTATGATTTAGTGAGAAGAAAATTAACTAACATGACAGGAATTTTATAAGGATATAAGAATAGGGAAGTTTCTCCACTTATTATCTTTGCATTCTCAATATTTGTCATCTTCTTTTCAATGGATTGTAGAAATCTGTCTTATAAGTTTGAATACTTTTTTATAAAGAGCATAAATGCTTTCTTTTTGAGTGGTGGGGGGTAGAAAGATATCAGACACTGTGGTGTACCGATTGCATTATCTGCGTACTTTAATTCGACAATACTTGTAATCCAATTAACATATTATCCAAATCGTATTTGCCATTGAAAATTTCAAAGACATCCTTAAGAGTTGTAGTCAACTTATTGAAAAACAGTAATTCTTTAAAACGTAAATTATCTCTCTTTGTGAACAACACATTTCATTTTTTCACTGAATATATTATATTTTGATCTAATATATGCCTTTTCAATTAAAGATATACACCTATCCACCAATTTACACGGTACTTGTTTCACACGTTTTTCCAAATAAGTTTTTTTTGTTGTTTTTATCGCATTATACTAAATGCTACTGTGATTGAACACATGTGCTGTGTACACATCTCACGAGGAATCCCGAGCTTATGTGTTGACTTGCTGCACACGCACACTGTGTCTGTATTTCTTCGCATAAAAATTTCGCGAAAATTTTTAATTTTCGATTTACACGTTTTTCTCAGGAACGTATCTACCGTGTAAATCGGGGATAGGTGTATTACAATTTTCAAATAATTTTTCATTTCAGTAAGGACAGTAGAGAGAAAATTGTTTAATTTTTTAAAAGAATCATACAAGTCTATAATAGTTTCGTATTCTCATAACAGGTGGCACGCTAATGTATTACATATATATATTACAATATTATTGTATAACTTTTACGTATCTACCTCCTAACGACCTCTAACTAGAGGATATATATACTACGATCAAGACACACAATGGACTGGAGATAATTTTATATGGTGAACTAAACATTCGCACCAACCACCTTGGAGATTTTCTTAACCTGCTGGATATCCCAACTTTATTGTCGCGTAATCTTTCCTCAAGAGATATAATAACATCTACCCATGATAATACTCTAGTTCCCCAGAAACCCCTTTCCTGCTACTATCCCCCTTGACACATTGTAAATAGCATTGCTAATTATTGTAACTATTGCTGTTATTCCTGTATATACCCTCTTCTACGTGGAGAAGTTGTATAAGACCTTAAAGTCATAACAGGGACTTTTGTTGTTGTTACTACTGTTATTCTTGTATGTACCCTACATTTCTGTGCTTGGAGAATCCGTGTAAGACTAAATTGTCTTAATAAAGCTTTTTGTTGTTTGTTGTTGTTGTATTACAATATTTAAAATAAAGAAGACATATCTCTACTGACAACCTTCATTAGCATTTTAGATAGCAGAGAGCGCCATCTAATAGAAGAAAAATCAACTAAACCTTGATTTAGGTTTGTTCCATAATATTTGGTTAACCCATTTCTTGATAAAAGAGAAGTCAAACATGTACGCGTTCCGGGTAGTTGACCCTCGTCAGCGTGGTTCAAGTTGTACCTCAAAGACACAAATTTAGTCCAAGAGGCTTCCTGAGGAATCAAGGAAATGCTCCTGTAGGCAACCAGGATATCCCTATTTATATTTTTAATATCAATACCTGTGACCTTTCCAATTTTCTCTACTTTTTATAAAACATATTACAATATAAATAATTGATGTAACTTTATATTAAATAAGTAATTTCACTTTTCTCATAATACCTTGATAAAGGTTGGCGTTCAGCCTACTGAAATACAGTGGTACCTCGACATACGAGTTTAATTCGTTCCGCAACCTTGCTCGCATCTTGAATTACTCGTATCTCGAAGCAAATTTCCCCATACAAAATTCCCATTTAAAATCACAGATTAATATCTTCAACACTACCGAACCGAACTCGTATCTCGAATTTCGCTCGTAACTCAAAGCAAAAAATCACTTGCTCGTCGGCTCGTATCTCGAAAAACTCGTATGTTGGGGCACTCGTATGTCGAGGTACCACTGTATTGGTAAAATAAATGATATTTTGATCCAATATATGCCTTTTTATTTGAATATAAGTATATATATAATTTATAGTGATTAATTTTCAATTTATGTAGTAAATAATAATAAAAAAAACTGTCAATGCATACCTCAAAAATAGGTTTATTTTATTGCCAAATATATATTGATCAACATTTTTTTCCTCTTTGTGAATTGAAGAGTTGAAAGGAGTTCTTCTCCTGAATGAATGAGCGGCCGAATTTAGCCTGTTTGAACATAAAAGAAATGGTATGAATGTATAACGTTTAGTAATATCGTATTCTGGCTAAATTGTTTCGATTTTTTCAAAGGCAGAAAGAAAATATATCATCGTTTAAAAATTATCCGCTTTTCAAGAATCCTTAATTTTGACATATCTTCAAACTCTGCTATAACAGGAAAATTCACATATATAAATAGATTCTAATAGTCTTGAATAATCAAAATAAAAACTCGAATCTATAAAATTCTATTATACCTTCTACTTATTTTGGTTTTATATCAATTTAAAACGGTATCATAGAAGGAAATAATATTAATCTTACAATTTCTTAATTCATTTCGCGTCAGACAACAATTTTTATATTATCCATTCTCCTAGATAAATTTCACTATTTATTCCCCATATACCACTCTTATTTAGCCTCAAACAAAATTAATTTAAAAAAAAACGAATAGTACACCTATCCCCGATTTACACGGTACTTGTTTTACACGTTTTCGCTTTTACACGGTTTTCCAAATAAGTTTTTTTTTATCGCACTATACTAAATGCTACTGTGAATGAACACATGCGCTGTGTACACATCTCACGAGGAATCCCGAGCTTATGTGCTGACTACATATTTTAACCTGTCAATGCATTTTATTTTTATTTCTGTGTACACTTATCCCCCGATTTACACGTTTTCTCTCAGGAACGTATCTACCGTGTAAATCGGGGGATAGGTGTATTAATATAACTCGTATATCTATAACTCGTAAAGATATATTCATCAATGATTACTCTATACCATGTTATTATAAAAAGAGGGAAATGTCTCACACAAATATTTTTCTACTTAAAATCTCTTCATACATCACTGACGTATTCTCGCTAAGTAAACAGCTTACAATACATAGGAAATAAATACCAAAACTTTACGAGTCAAATAATTCTATCATTATTATTTACTAATATGGACATCTATAAATTTGAATAAACTTCAAATTTCGCAATCTGAAATATCTCAGTTTGTTTAATACCTTCAATATATGTTAAAATTTTCTATATGCTTAACGTGTTCTTCAGTTTGCAGAGAGGTTATGCAGAATAAATGTCAAAGATTTGAGTTAAAAATTACCATAAGGAAACTGATTATAACTAGAAACTGTAAACATTGATTACATGATCTCGCATCAGAATAAGTTACTTGATAACTAATGTGTAGTTAAAAGGTTCAGGCCAGTCGTTCAGTTAATTCTTAAGATCAATGGACTGAACACACGGAAATTACCATAAGGAAACTGATTATAAATAGAAACTGTAGACATTAATTACATCATCTCCATCAGAGTAAGTTACTTGATAACTAATGTGTAGTTAAAAGGTTCAGGCCAGACATTCAGTTAATGCTCAAGATCAATGGAATGAATTCATTCAAGGAGCGCGTTTATCCCCGTGAGATGTGTCAGGGAGGAAGAAAGTTGACGCAGCAGCCTACCTGTCTGTCGGCGGTACGGGGTCGGTGCCGCTCCACAGGTGGTATGTGGGCCACGCCGGGGGGGCGACCCCTGGTGGACGACCTGACCCACATATCGCACCACCTTGTTACGTCGGGTTCATGGCTGCTGGACTTTGTTATCTGGACTTACTTGACGTGGGTTTCATGTCTGGACTTACTTGACGTCAGGTTCATGGCTGGACTTACTTGACGTCAGGTTCTTAGCAGGACTTTGTTATCTGGACTTACTTGACGTCAGGTTCATGGCTGCTGGACTTTGTTATCTGGACTTACTTGACGTCAGGTTCATGGCTGGACTTACTTGACGTCAGGTTCTTAGCAGGACTTTGTTATCTGGACTTACTTGACGTCAGGTTCATGGCTGCTGGACTTGGTTATCTGGACTTACATGACGTGGGTTTCATGTCTGGACTTACTTGACGTCAGGTTCATGGCTGAACTTTGTTGCCTGAACTTGTTAACTAGACTTGACGTCGAGTTCATGACTGGACTTTGTTACTGGGCCTTGATGTCGGGTTCATGACTACTGGACTTTGTTATCCGGACTTGACGTCGGGTTCACGGCTGGACCTTGTTATCTGGACTTAGTTGACGTCGGGTTCACGGCTGGACTTTGTTATCTGGACTTAGTTGACGTCAGGTTCATGGCCGGATTTTGTTGCCTAGACTTGACGTCGGGTTCACGGCTGGACTTTGTTATCTGGACTTGACTTTTAGCTTTGTTTGAAATCTTATTTCCCGTGTCGGCACGCCCTTTAATAAGGCCCGTTGATAGTTTTTTTTTTAAATATAGTCCTTCCGTATAAAGGCCTCCTTTAAACCCGAATGCTGTTAAATATATTTTTAAAAGAAACTCATATCCCTAGGTATTTAAATTTTCTTTTCAATTTTATACAATAGACTAATTTATTCAAATATGAATTACTTTTGTTGTGCTTAGCGCAAGAAAAGTGCTACACTGCTGGCCACCCAAATTGGAACACCAATAAATACAAGGGATATCGCAACAAAATTTATTTTGTAGATAACATATTTACCAAGTAATAAATGATTAAATTTATAGACTTCTGCGAAGTTCCTGCCAGAATCAGTAGCCAGAGTAGCCACAATGTTGGAGATCACCGCTGCCACACGCCTCGGCATTGATTCAAAGAGACAACGGATGTGCTCTCGGAGTACAGCAGACCAAGCAGCTTCCACACGTTGCCAGAGTTGATCTGGTGTGGCAGCTGGGAATATATGCTTTGTTGCGTTAGTAAGGTTGATTCTGTCTTGTTTAGTTCAGGAAGAACAGACGTTGATCCAAGGTTACTAATAGCTACCGAACACTCTCCTTTCATTTTATTGCCAGCATTGATAGAAACATTTCCTCAAACAAGGTTCTATTTATTATTATGCATTAGCGCGCCATCTGTTATGAAAATTCGAAACTATTATAGACTCGTTATAATTCTATTTTAAAAATTAAACAATTTCTACTGCCCTTACTGCAATGAAAAAATTTATGGGAGGGTTCACCACTGTTTAGCCAGGCTCTCCCATTAATTTTTCTATTGCAGTAAGGGCAGTAGCAATTGCTTAATTATTAAAAAAGAATCTTACGCGTCTATAATAGTTTCGAATTTTCATAAGGTTCTATTTATTTAATTCTTTGATGAAAGAAAAGATTAGCTTTTGTCCTTTATAATTCATTTCTTATCTGAATTTCAACGCTAAAATTATGACTATATAAATGTTTTATTAACACAAAGCAATAACGCGCCATCTATACATATAAAATGAAAGGATTTAAAAGCACGAACTGCCTAACTGGCCTTGTCTTTATTGTTTGCGGAAGAGCATTGCTCGATGCAAATATTTGATTGTAATTCTACTGTCCTATAACCTTATGTCCATCGTTTTCTTAAAAAACCATTTCTGAGATTCCATCCTTAAGTGCTGCGTATATAAGCAGAATCGTCCAATACAGTATTAGAGCTCTGAGAAGCGGTCTGGTAGATTAAATTGGCGAAACCGCTGGGAGGGTTCACCTCTGATGAGCCAAGCCCTCCCAATATATTTTTTCATCGCAGTAAGAGCAGTAGAAGTTTGTATTATGTATAAAAAAACATTCGTGCTTTTAAATCCTTCCACTTTATAAATATTTTATGTAGTTTTATGTGAAATTAAATTGTGTTATAGGCCAAGATGTCAATAGAGCTGTGATATCAGCAAAAAGGTATGATCACATTACCTCATCACTAGGAAAATCACCAGTTAATAAGAATTGCAGAAGGTAAGATCAGTAATGGAGCCTTGGGATATTCCATGTTCCTCTTGGAAGAACGGGCATTTTTGACCTTGACTCTGAATATACAGTTAAACCTTTCTATAGCACCCCCTCTTGGGACTTGCCAAAATAGGATGCTATAGAGAGGGGGTGCTATAGACAGGTCACTTTTAATGTAAATCGCATCGTACTACGTATTTAAAATCGGGCGCTCTAGAGAGGGAGACGCTATTTAGAGGGGGCGCTATAGACAGGTTTAACTGTATTTTGTTTTCGGATAATTTCTTATAATTTTGATTGTGTTTCCAGATATATGATTTTACTTATCGAA
>CP092875.1:60022864-60037309 GCA_030710605.1 Cordylochernes scorpioides
GGCAATGCCCAGGTTTTACCCGATTAAATGCTTTTATTCAAATACTATTCGTTACAATTATAAATTGGCGCCGTGGATGTCATTCTTGTGAAACGTCCCGCTCTAAACTTTGTGTCTGAGAAGCGATATTTTTATGAAGAGATGATCTGGCTTTGTGTCTTCTGCTCGAATGAATGTTTTTCTGTTAGAATTTTGTTCCTGCATACTAAAAATGAACTGGCTTCACCCGTGGTCTCTGATTTTTAGAATTTTTCCGGATATAATTTTGTACCTGATAATCAAATATGATACAGCAATATTGTCATCATCATTTTCTGAATAAAAAACAACTACTTTTTTCCCAGAACCTGTCAATTTATTTTTCTTGACTAAAAATCCGAAAAATATATTTTCCAGATTTTTCTCTATGTCCTGTTAAAACACGTTTTACATGTCCATTAGGTCAGCTGATATTACCTCCCATCTTCACCGCTAGAGGCGCTGCTTGCGAGCGAAAGGGCAAATTTGCCACGCAATTTGCAAATAACTTGTATACATACTTGTGTACATAGACCATAAATCTGTACATAGACAGGAAAAGCACATATATTTTAATAATATAAATGAGTTTTAAAAATTGTAAAAAAAAATGCATCGGCCGGGAATCGAACCGGGGGCGCCCGCGTGGCAGGCGAGTATTCTACCACTGAACCAAAAGCAAACGGTGACAGAATTGATTATGACGCTAATAACTGTATATATTAATAATTTGATGTGATTTTTTAAATATGGGTAAAACCTTTTATACCTCGTGTGGGCGTTAATTCAACCAATAATCCAATTTTCCAATAATAAATATTTAAATCGCTCTAATTTAAAAATAATTTCTACGTTTTCGGCGATCAATATACGTTCATGGACAAAACTTGAGGAATTTGTACCATTTAGCATGTATATCGGGATTCAGAAAATAACTTGAAAATACACGACATAACCTGGTATGAACAAAATTGCCTCTGTCTCCATAAAAATAATAGGACGAAGGGCGACATCAAATATGAAACTTCCTTAAGTTTTGTCAATGAATATAGATTTTTTCCCCCATAACACATGTCATGTGAAATTCTAGAATAAAAATATTTTAGATCTGAATATTCTCGTAAGGATTTTTCATCAGGATAAATTTTATCATGATCATTTTCTGACCATAAATTTTTACAATATAATACACTGCGGCCTGTGATTGTAAAACGACACTTGAAGCTACTCCGCATGAGTTTCTTTTAAACCAAAAATCAAAATTTTATTTCAAGGTGAAATATCGATATTTCTATCCTTTTTGGATGAGGTATGAAAGGGTGAATCATGAAGAGTAATGACGAACGGAAAAATAAAAGTGTCCATGGATGGGAATCGAACCCACAATTTTTAATTCAACACTTTTTATCGATATAATCGTTTTGCAAATTTTGAAAAGCCTATTCGTTCTTCCACACTTTTTTAACATATGAGAATTCAAAACTATTTTAGACACGTATGATTATTTCAAAAATAAAAAATCATATCTCATACCCTTACTGCAATGAAAATTTGATGGGAGGACTTGGTTCATCAGTAATGAACCCTTCCAACGATTTCACCAGTTTAATCTACCATACCGCTGTTATATTGCATTTTTCTGTTTTCCTTTTATACCGATACTGAAGCTGACCTCTTGGAAATGGTAATTTAAATAAAATATGGATATAAGCTTTCTTTGAGAACACTATAAAGACATAAATGTATAAATATATGTTGTAATATATTTCAATTTATACTTATATCCTCATATGTAATATAACTATAGTGTAATACCAAAACCAAATAATAAAATTAGTTTGAGTTAAAGCCGGCGCCAGACAGTCGAAAGGTTTCCAATTACACCGTTGGTCCATTAAAAACATAGTCGGATTCCCAGGGGTGTCCCTCTTTGCTCAAATAGAGATAAGACCCCCCCTAGACCGGCGTCTGGCTACCTTCACTTTTTATCTCACCCTTTCTAAGGTGACATTCAGCATGCCTTGTTCTTTTATGTAAATCATTCACGTCTGAAACCACTCTGAACATTGTGGCCACAACGACTGCATCTAACCATCCACACCACAGTCATCCTACAGGATGAACTACATCACAATATATACAGGGTGATCCAAAAGTCCCGCACAACTTTAAAAATTGATAACTCCGCGAATATTTGCGCTAGAGCAATGCGGTAAATACCATTGTGTTCAGGATGCAGTGGGATTTTTTATGGCAAATAATTAAAAATTCGAAATTGATTTTAGTTACAACTTTATTTGCTAGATGGCGCTCTACCAGAATCAGCGATTAAGCGGCCAAAATGTTTGATAAATTGAAAAATATAACTGAACGACACGTATTTTTCCTTTTTGAAAACCAGGAAAGAAACCTAATAATATCAAATGATAAATTAATAAAACACCATTTCGCCAAAAGTTAGAAGAAATGGTTAACGATTTTTAAATACAATCTGAGATATGTAAAATAGGTATATGCAAATTAAAACATGTAGCAAAAAAAAACTGATATTTTAGATGCGGTTTGCTGGGATCCTCTCAGCTATTTAAATTTCGAAAATAATAATTTTCTATTTTTTTTTAATTCAACTCTCTCTCAGTATCGATTATACACCTATCCCCCGATTTACACGGTAGATACGTTCCTGAGAAAAACGTGTAAATCGGGGGATAGGTGTACACAGAAATAAAAATAAAATGCATTGACAGGTTAAAATATGTAGTCAGCACATAAGCTCGGGATTCCTCGTGAGATGTGTACACAGCGCATGTGTTCAATCACAGTAGCATTTAGTATAGTGCGACATACACACAAAAAAAAACTTATTTGGAAAACCATGTAAAAGCGAAAACGTGTAAAACAAGTACCGTGAAAATCGGGGGATAGGTTTATTTATTTTAGTTCATTTGAAAATTATTTATCTATCTCTGATGATTTATTTTACTCTTGAATGCCGTTGTTGTTTTTGTCGTGCCCAATAAAGAGCCTCAGATGTCTCCATGCATCTCTATCACAGCAGCAGCAGCATTGTCCACTATCTTGGGTGTGTAAAGCAGCTGCTCTGGGTCTATGTCAATTTTCTACAAGGCTGCGGGCATAAGAATATGTGGGTAGGTGTTAGTTCCACACCAGGACAGTTGTTGCATGTTCTATAGGTTCTTGTGACATCTGGATGTATTGTCATCCTTTATAATGTTTTGTTCTAAACCTTGTTATAGTTTTGTCATTTTTCTCTCGGAGTTTATTTCACATTTTGGTCTTTATTATTTTTTGTTTAATTATCTTGTATTTTGCAAAAGCATTAGCGTTAAATAGTGACATTTGTTCTTTCCTTTGGCTCAACTTTCTGGGTTCCTTTGCAAATTCAACTGCCATTTCATTACCCCCGATCCAAACACTGGCAGGAATCCATTGTAAAATGCAATTATTCTCCAATGATATCAGTTGAGTAAGTAACGAATGTATTTTCTGTGTGATTATAGTATTGCTCTTCTGAATTGCTTCTAGATCGGATATGAAGTCGTTGTACGGTATATTATACGTAATTCCTTCTGCTTGATGCAGGGATGGTTGGTTAAGGCATACATCAAGAGCTTTCCAGATAGCTGTCAGTTCACAAGTGAAGTTTGACGAAATATTTCTTGCTCCTTCTTTGATTTTGATGTATGTTCCATCTTGCAGTATTATGTTAATTCCAGCCCCTCCATTACTTATGGTAAGGTCTGATGATCCATCTGTATATATTGTTAAATAATTTATCTGATCGCATAAACCAATTGTGTCAAGTCCTTTCTTTTTAAGTATGTTTTTGTTCTCTTTTTTTATTGCAGGGTTCATTCAGGTTAAGATTGATGATTACATTTGATGGCAATAGGGTAGGAAATATTGGTTATTCTCGAATTTGAAATTCATTATGTTTCATATTTATGTTCTTTCTAATATTGCTGTCGTACTGAAGTGTTTAAGGTCTTTTGAGCCTTTCTATTTGTGTCCAGTTTAAATAGGTTCTATGGGATATGTGTTCGGTTTCTTTAGTTTTTAAGCTATTGGTGAATTTTATTGTTTTTAATTGTCTTCTGCTTTCAAGTAGGTCTAGACCACATTCTCTCTGAATTTTCTAATTGTTGGTATTTGAAACAGAACCAGTGATTAATTTGGCCGCTTTTGCTTGAATACTGTCTAGTCTTATATTTAGTGATGAACTTGAGGGAGCCCAAACAGGTGTTGCATATTCCATTATTGGCCTTATTAAGGTGATATATGTTGTTCTTAGAATTTTGGGTTTTGCTCTCCAATTTGTTCCACATAGCCTTCTCAGAAAGTTTAGGTTTCTGGTAGCTCTATTTGAGGTGCTAATTATGTGTTCTGTAAATCGCAATTCCTCATCAAGTATCACACCTAGGTAATTTGGAGATCTAATTTTATCAATTATATGATTGTTTATGCTTATTTTGGAGTTAAATTCATGCCTTTTTTCCTGTCATTGAAGGAGACCTATAGGTTTGTGTTTATTGGGTTTATTGTCATTTTGAGTTTCATTGCCCACTTCTCCAGTCCTCTCATTGATGTGTTCAGTATTTTTCTGATATTTCTATACTGCTACTTGTGTGCCATATGGCTATATAATCTGCATAACAGGCAACTTTTGTCTCTTTAGTGAGGATGTATGTTGTTAAGGTTGTGTCTTAATTAGATGTACAACAATTCAAACTTGACCATGACTCTTTTTTTAGCTCTTATACTTTTCGTTTGGCCAACAAAAATGTCCAATTTATATACACATATATTATTACATAATGAGACTTTAAAGAATGCAAATAATCTTCATATATTTACATACACAACACATCTCCCTCCTTAATAATACTCCAGTCGGTCTGGGGGTTTCCTGGATCTCTGAGGTCTAGGACTGCGGACGGGCACTTGCACAGCGGCAGGCTCCGGTTTAGGAGTGCAAGAGGGCACGTGCACAGCAAAAGGCCCTGGTTTAGGAGTGCAAGAGGGTACGTGCACAGAAGTAGTCTCCTCCTTGTTTCCTGATGTAACCTCTGGAACCTCATTTTCACTTGATTTCTGACTTCCACCTACAGGCTTCTCTCCTGATGTTCGAGGAAGTATCAAATTTCTTGTCTCCACTTGTTTCTTTCTCACAGGTCGCAATTGATTGATATGCCTCTTATACACGACGCCCTCGCAACTTATAAGGTAGTGACGGTAGCTCAATAATTTCTAAATGGTACCTTTTTCCCGTTTAGGTCCAGTTGCATAGTTGCTAAAATAAACCTCGCAACCTGTAGTAAACTGCTCCTGACTTCTTACGGCCTCATGAAATACCTCTCGCGGATTTCCCATCTTGGTATTAAATTCGAGAATCTTGATCATAAACTTCTATTCATTAGCAGTTCCGCGGGGGAATTTCTTTATTACAGTTTGGGGGAATGCTCTATTAGCAAATAGGAATCTTTGTAGATTCGTCTCTGAATCATTTCTTCCCATTATTTTTTCTCAAAAGGTTTTTAAACTCTCTTACATATCTCTCATCTAAACCATTTGTACTAGGATTATACGGACTGGTCTTAGTGTGCCGTATAACATTCATTTTGGTAAATTTCTCGAATTTACCGGAGACAAACTGTCTTCCGTTATCTGTAACCAAAAATTAGGGCAATCCAAATCTGGCAAAAATTATCTAAGATGATTTATAATCGTTTTGCTGGTAATATCTTTGATGATAAAAATTTCTATCCACTTTGAGTATGCATCCACGAGAACCAAAAACATTCTTCCCATGAACGAACCCGCTTGATCAAGATGAAGTCGATGCCACGGTTTTTCGGGCCAAGTCCATTCCGAGATGGTAGCCGGGGGCATGCTTGCCGATTCTTGGCATACTCTACATTCTCTAGTTAACTCCTCGATGTTACTGTCTATGCCTGGCCACCAGAAAATACCGTTTGGCAATCATCTTCATTTTAACAATCTCCATGTGCATTTCATGCAAGTCATTTAAAATTAAAGATCTTAATTTTGGGGAATTACCACTCTTTCACGTCATTGAAGACAACCAAACTCCAAACTTAATTCCTCATTGATCTTATAATGAGGAGCTAGTGGGTTTTCTCTCGGTACCCTTGTGAATTTCCAGTTGCCTTCTCAACATTCCTTAATACTAGAGACAGTATTTTATCTTGGGGCGTCTTATTTGCCACCTCCATAAAAGAGAACGGTACCTCATTCAACTTCCTGAGAAGAAGTACCTGGTCTTCATCAAGAGACTCCCTGAAACTCGATTCTAAAGGAAGACATGACAATGCGTCAACATTGGAATTATCACTAGTTTTTCGAAATTCCACAGTATAATTACATGCAGCTAATTTTAAGGACCATCTTTTAATTCTGGATGATGCACATATAGGAATTGGTTTATGAGGTGAAAATATATGAATTAAAGGTCGGTTGTCTGTGACCAATACAAATTTACGTCCCAGTAAGTATTGTCTGAATTTCTTAACGCTAAAGGTTATGCTCAACGCTTTCTTTTCTAGTTGAGAAACGTTTTTCCGCTTCAGTTAATGTTCTAGAAGCAAAAGCTATAGGGCATTCTTCTTTTCTATCATTTCTATGACTCAGAATTACGCCTAGTCCATAGTCCATTAATAATTATTTACATTTTTAAAATAACATTCGATATTCTTTTGTCCAATCCATCTACAATTTTTATTCAAAAGTTGATAGAATAGCGCTAAAATGTTTGCTATATTCTTTATGAATCTATAATAATAAATTAAGAGTCCTATGGAAGATCTTAATTGCGAAACATTCTTTAGGTTCAGGCGCCTCTATCACTGCTTTAATTTTATTTTCTAAGAGGTGCAGTCCATATTTATCCATTTTAAACCCTAAATATTTCGCCGATTTCTTTTTAAATTTACATATATATCTGTTTAACTTTAAACCTTTTTCTAGCAATCATCTAAACACTAGATCCAACTCTTGTTCATGATCTTCAAAGTCTTTTCCTGCAACCAAAATATCATCTATGTAGCAGGCCACACCTGGCAAATCAGCAAATAGACCTTCCATAATCCTCTGAAATTTATTTGGTGCTACCGCTACGTCATATGGTAGTCTTTTATAAGAAAACAACCTCTTTGTTGCGTTTATATCAACAACAGCTTTGGCTTCTTCCGCTAACATTACCTGTAAGTAAGCCTGTGATAGGTCTAGAGTCGAAAGTACGGTGCTTGTAGATAATTTTGAAAAGATCTCATCGATCGATGGAAGGGGATACCTATCTAATTATATTGTTTTATTAGCTGTACATCTAAAGTCACCACATATCCTTACACTACCATCCTTTTTTAATACCGGTACTATTGGAGCGGCCCAATATGCATGAACTATAGGTTACAAAATGCAAGAATTCACTAAACGATCAATTTCATTCTCTACTTTGTTTTTTAGAGAGAAAGGTAACTTCTGGCCTCACAAAACACAGGAGTCACATCCTTTTTTAAATTAAAATTTATTTTAACATCCTTTAGACAGCCCAAATCTTACACAATCTGCATATCTATCAATCAAACTATTTCTATTAGATTCATTTTTTAAATTTTTAATGCTAAACAATCTAGAATAATCAAGTTTTAACTGTTTAAGCCATTCTCTTTCTAACATAATCACCTGGAATTTTCATTTACAACTATTAATCGTAAATATTGGGTGGCTTCTCTTACAAAAACATTTCTTTGCCCTATAATCACTATTGATTTACCACAAAAGGATTTTAATCTTAAATTTGTTGGAAATAATTTTTTACCTTGCCAATAAATCTTATAAATATCTTTAGGTATTAACGTAACTGGACTTCCTGTATATATTGTAAAGCACAAAGAATAATCATCTACTGTTAAATTTATTGTGGCATCAGTTTCGCCCTGTACAGAATATATAGAGTCCTCTCGTACAAATTTACATCCCCACATTTTTTTACTAGCTTTGCAGACCCTACTTAAATGACCCAGTTTTTTTACATTTTAAAACAAGTCTTTGTTCTATGAGGGCAAACAGAGGCCACGTGTGAATGTCTTTCACCACATCTATAACACATTATTTCTCCCCTTTGCCTGAAAGGCCTATGCTGCACCATACTATTATTGTACTCACCCTTTTTATCTTTTCCATTCACAGGGGATATCTTGGCCACTAATTTATCTTGTAATTCTCTGGTATTTATCTCCGCCAGTTCGAACGAGATCGCCACTGCAAAACTTTATCCAGAGTGACATCGTCGTTTTCTTGTAGTAACTTCTTTTGCAGGCTTTCCAACTTGATTCCAGCCACAAAACGGTCTCGCATCATGGTTCCCATCATATCGCCGAAATTACAATTTATTGCTAAATGTTTCAATTCTCTAAGATATTCAGAAATTGTTTCTCCTTCCTGTTGAATTCTCTTTAAAAATCTGCATCGCTGTGGTATCACTTTCTTCTTTGGATCCAAATTCAGATTAATTCTTCGAATGCTAGTATCATAGGGTTGATCTTTCATTAGACCAGGAAGAAAATGTCGTTTTCCTGCTTCAAAGTTTCAGAATCTGGTAGCGAGGTAAAAATCAGCACTTTAATCTCCTCCTTCAGATGCCAAAAAGAAAGCCTCAATTTTTTTTACAAAAAGATAGAAGTGTCCTCCACTGGGCTATAGCATCTAAAAGGTACTATTAACTTTGAACTTGTCATGCTGATCTTTTCTCCTCCTTTTTTTTCTTGATCCAGATAGTTTAAAATATGTAGTTGTTATACTTGCATAGACGCCGTTTTCCTCAGCTTTTTACTGGCTCTGTAGATCCCGCATCCTCGTCGCCACTTTTGTTGTGTCGTAATTGGACGTACAAGAGCTCAAACTTGACCATTGCCAACAACAAATGTCCAATTTATATATACATATATTTTTACATAATGAGGCTTTGAATAATACAAATAATATTCATCTATTTACATAAACAACAGTTAATATATAGCGAGAAGAGTAGAGGACTGAGCACAGATCCCTGAGGTACACCAGCCCATGTTCTTCGGTCCTTGGAAAATGTTCCATTGACCCGAACCTTTATCCTTCTTCCCCTTAATAAGTCTGCAATCCAGATTAAGGTTTTTCCTCTTACTCCGATGTTGTGCAGCCTTTCAAATAATTTCTACACTCGATCAAAAGCTGAGGTCATATCCAGGAATACGGCCGTTGTCTTCTTTGGCGGTTTTTCCTAGAAATATATTATTGATTGACAGAATTAGAACAGTTTATGAGTTGTACAGTGTCTGGATCTTTAGGCAGTTTGGTAGAAGTTTATTTTATCATTGTTAGTGAGCCAGACTATGAGCCTAGAGCGGATAATTCATTCTATTATTTTATAAAGTATGCTGGAAAGAGCAATTGGCCGATAGTTCTTGCATTCCTTGGCATCTTTGTTTGGTTTCAGTAATAGCACTATAATTGATATCTTCCAATTCTTTGGTAGTTTACCAGTTTGCCATCATGTGTTCAGTATTCGTAGGAGTTGATTTTTAGCTTCGTCTCCAAAGTGTTTAATCATTTGACCAAAGATTAGAGCATCTCCATGTGACATCTTGGATTTAACCTTTCTATTGATGAGTTTAGCTCATTCAGTGTGAAGTCTCTCGAGTAAATATCTAGTTGATGGTAATTTCTTGCTTCTTTAACTAACCTGTTTACATTATTTTTTAGAGTCCTGCCTTCATTCGTATAGCTGAGTCTGGAAGTGCTTGAAAGATATTCAGCAATTATGTCAGCCATCTGTTTGTTCATTCTCGCTGTTCATATCGGTTAGAGTATTGGAGGATTAGTGTTGGTTTTGATTGTTTTATAACACTAATTATATTCCAGTGATGGCTTTCCTTTTTTAAATCAATTTTATCGCAGAATTCTGCCCATTTTTCTCTCTTGTTTGAATATCCAAATTTCTTGTTCTATTTTGTGACTAATTTCAATGAGTTCCTTTATGATTTCTTCTGTTTTATTTGCTTTAAGAAGTTCATTGATATCGTCTCTCTCTGCAATCATTGCCTCAATATTGTGGTCCTTCCAGTAAAGTATTCACAGGTGTTTACGTCTACCTCTAGGTATCGATACTTTTGCAGCTTTGGATATGTTCGAAGAGAATTTTTCCATTTTTTTTGTCAATCGTTCTGTGATTTAATTCTTCGTTGCACAGTTCTTCAAGATTTTCTGTGAATTTTTTCCAGTGTTCTTTTATTCTGTTGGAAATTCTTAATTTTGAATTTTAGGGTTGTTGAAATTGGTCTGTGGTCACTGATTGCACTTTTCAGAATTTTCCATTGTGTTGTGGGTGCGATGTTGTAATTTATCGCTGTGATGTCTATTGCGCATTCTGTGCCTGTGGACTTGGATAAATAGGTGTTCTTTTCGTTATTTAACGGTGTAAGGTCGAGGTCGGTTAGCATGTCCTCAACCTGCTTACCTTTGTTATCCTGGACAGGTGATCCCCAAGTTGGTCCTTCGGCGTTAAAATCACCAAGTATGATTGCGATATCCGAAGACGCTTCAATTAATGTCTCTATCAGGCCTGTATTGATGCTAGTATTATCGTGGTGATAAACATTTATGATTGGAATTGTTTTATCTGTAAGATAGATTTCTATTGCCTGATCCTCTGTCGTGCTTTCTCTAGGCTTACTCTGATTATAGGCGATTTCCTTAAATTTGATTTCTAGAGTTTTAATCAAAACGGCAAGTCCTCCTCCGAATTTTCCCGGTCTGTCCTTTCGTAGTGTTGTATAATCTTTGATATTGAATCTCATATTCTGATTCAATTTTGTAACCTGAGGACAAGTAATATGTACATTGTTGTCACAGAGAAGACAAGTCAGCTCTTTATTTTCCTCTGGGTACCATTTATATTGAGTTGTAGTAGATTGAATTGTGTCCTCGTAGTAGATTTCTCATCATGAGCTCGAGCTGCAGCTCCTGACGCGGCGGTTACCCCGGACGCGGTAGCATTACTGGAGATATCAGTTTTGCTCTTCATTTGAAAATGGGTGCCGTTGCAACGTTAGTCATCTTGGAAACGAACCAGAATTTGGTCAAATATTCCAAGGGTCCAGGGGGGACCGCAAGGAGGTGTGGTCGGACTTCTCCCCTTCCCCCTGGAATGCCGTCACTACAGGATAAAGCACTCTTGGTGAATTTTTTAAATTGTGATTCAGAATCTGCCACTGAAGTTTTAACGAGCGTTTCGGTCCTTTAAAGATTTTCGAAGCGGTAAAGGACCAATGAGTTGCTACTCTCTAAAGCGATTGATTAAAAGTTTTGAGGAAACTGGATCTCTGGAAGCAAAACCTCAGAGTGGAAGACCATCGACATGCAAGTCAGTGGCTGTTACGGTTTTGCAGAATGCTGAAGCTATTCAAACGTTATCCACGTATGGAGAAGTAAGTGCTAGACAAGTTTCTCGACAAACGGGGATTTCGTATGGAACAGTTTGGAGAGAACACACATTTAGAATTTTTCTATAAAAATATCCTAACAAAATTCAAAGTTTCCACGAGTTGAAAGTCAACGATTTTAAGAAGCGTCAAGAATTCGCTGCATGGGTTTTCCGGCAAGTTGATATTGATGAAAACTGGCTGTCAAATGTTCTAAGAACAGATGATGCTCACTTTTATCTAAAGGGAGAATTAAACATTCAAAATTGCCTCATTTTGGCAACAGAAAACCCTGGGATTTTTACAGAAATACCACTTCATCAGCCCTGAGTTACAGTTTTGTGTGGGTTCACTTCTTCTTTTATTATTGGGCCATTTTTCTTTCAAAAAATGAATGGAAGAACTTTTAAAACCGTTTTTGTAACTGGTGAACGTTATGTTCAACTTTGGAGAGAAAAAGGTTATTCCCATATTGCAGGACAGACAAGCACTAAGCGAAATAACATTCATGCAAGATGGAGGACCTCCTCATATCTCCCTGGGTGCCAAACAATTGCTGAAGGATACGTTCGGTGAAATTCGTTGATAAGTCGCCACTTCATATACCAGTGGCCTCCAATATCACCAGACTTGACGCCTTACAATTTAGGTTATGGGGGTATATTAAGTCGCGTTTTTATCGATGCCGGCCTACCACATTGGCCATGTTGAAAGCTTCTATCAGTTCGCACCTTTTTTATAAATTTCAATTATTTAATTGCGACCATTCTGTCATCTATCGTCTGCAGGCGGTGTTTGAGAATGAAGGGCGCCACATTGAGCAAGGATTGTGACCTAATACAAGAGAGAAGGCAGTTACCTCATGTGTTATATTTTGTAGCTCTTTGTTTTGGGTTATGGGAATAATAAATACTGTCCTCACATCTTGACTCTTTATTTTTTTCTGTGAACAGTAATTTTTTGTTTGTCATTTGCCCACATCTTATATTATGTCGTGCAGGCCAAAGTGTTATAACTTCTCGAATAACACTGGTATACACAATTTTATCCCTTATGTTTAGTTTATCGCTTTTCGCTCATTAGAAGAAATAGCATAAGGAATATTCTCTGTATCCCCCCCCATCCAACTTTAGAAAATTTACGCAAAAATAATACAAAATGATTTTATTACCACGTTTTTCAACGCAAAAGGTCGATTTAAAAATGTTTTTTTTTTTGAGGGGATACATTTTCAAAATTATGCACAGTATAATAAACAATGATAACATTTGACAAACCCATTGGATATTTGGAATAAAGTACGACAAATATATTTTGTCACTCCCCTCTATATTTCATTTGTTGGATCATGACAAATATCCAGTTAAATAGTCAAGTGTCACCAATTAGTCAAGAAACTATACATTCCTTATAGCACGAAATCCTATTAGTAGTGCCATCATAATTTTTGGTACTATATTAACATTTCAAAAATCGTGTATTGATATCAGTAGTTATTTTCAAACATTCAATCTATTTCACAAAACTCCATCTAAAATATAAATATTTTTTGCTACATGTTTTAATTTGCATATACCTATTTTACATATCTCAGATTGTATTTAAAAATCGTCAACCATTTCTTCTAACTTTTGGCGAAGTGGTGTTTTATTAATTCATCATTTGATATTATTAGGGTTCTTTCCTGGTATTCAAAAAGGAAAAATACGTGTCGTTCAGTTATATTTTTCAATTTATCAAACAATTTGGCCGCTGAATCTCTAATTCTGGTAGAGCGCCATCTAGCAAATAAAGTTGTAACTAAAATCAATTTCGAATTTTTCATTATTTGCCATAAAAAATCCCATTGCATCCCGAACACAATGGTGTTTACCGCATTGCTCTAGCTCAAATATTCGCGGAGTTATTAATTTTTAAAGTTGTGCGGGACTTTTGGATCACCCTGTATATGCTTCGAGAAATTGTTCTTCCGCAAACATCACGTAGTCTTTTATTAGAACAACTAGACGAATGACCCAGGCAACGCCCGGGTTTACCCGATTAAATGTTTTATTCAAACACTATTCGTTACAATTATAAATTGGCGCCGTGGATGTCACTCTTGTGAAACGTCCCGGTCCAAATTTTACAGTCAGATTAGAAATTATAGTCAGATTTATTTTATTTAAAGAAACATATTTCCATTTAAGTATTGTTATTTATTTTAAAAGATTAAGTAATTTTGCAAAACGATAATTGCCTTAAAAAGAAATTGCCTTAAAAAAAAAAGAAACATTCGCGGTGATTTTGTCTTGCATTCGTTTATACAATTATTATATATATTGGCATCATATATTAACTTTATGAACGGAAAAATATGTCCAGGGTAGCCTAGTGGTCATGGCATCTGCCCGGTAAGCGGAAGGTCGTGGGTTCGATTCCCATCCCTTGACACTTTTTTTATTTTATCCATTCTGACCAAAATCTATCCATGAACTTCACACAGTGAACTTCACACAGACAGAATAAGGCAATTATATAAGTAGATTATATACACACACAAAAGCCTTTATTAGGGACTTGCCCCATACAGATTCTCCCAATTGGGTAAGGTAATAATCATCTTGTGTTATTTACATAGAAATTGAACTGGCTTTACTCTTCGTCTCAAAGTCATTCACTTGTTGACTGGTCCTTACATAATGATGATCTAACAAATGTATAGTAAGCTATTGCCTCAGATTTGTTCACTGATATTTTTATTAGAACAATTATAATAGGATGCACGCTATCTGTTATGAGAAATTGAAACTATTTTAGACGCGTTTGATTCTTTTAAAAACTAAATAATTATAACTACTGACCTTACTGCAATGAAAGTTTAACATGCGAATACAGAATTTAATCAAAGTTTGTTTCGAAATTTAATTATATATATATGTCATAATAT
>CP092875.1:60037409-60140809 GCA_030710605.1 Cordylochernes scorpioides
ATGTGCTATTCCAATAAATAATAATAAATATATAATATTAAAGCAATAATAAAGCAATAATAAAGCAAATAATAAAGCAAACCTACAGTAAACCCAGAGAGAGATGGGCGGGTAAGGAACGGTCACTTTAGACCTCAGCGAAATTCCAAGGGGCCTACTGGGGCCCGTTACTTGGAATCTCGGGACTATTAAGACAGTTGGGGATTGTGTGCGACACGAACGGACGCCCGGCTTTGCCGGGCCTGGCTCTCGCTCTCTCTCTCTCTGGTTGTCTGGGCTCCTCTTCCAACTTGTGGTGTCCTTATTTCTCTTCCCACCTTATTATATTGCCACATATATATGGAGAGAGTATTAGTTTGTTCAACGAATAGGCCGAGAATGATAGCAAGCCCCAAAATAATAAATTTTGCTTTATAAATTTAATTTAAAAAATTGTATATATTTTAAATCGATGTATATTTATAGTTTACTAGTATGTTTAGATGTTGAAACACCAGAGTATCTTTTGTTAGCTTGCTCTCTGACTAACCAAATTGTACTTGCTTACTTTGACATAATGTCAAATCACCTTTCAGTATATACTCAATCTTATGAAAACTTTGGTAAGTTCAGATCTATTTGTACACAAATTTATAAATCATTACTAATTCATCGTGTAAATAATTAAAGATATATATGTAAATAATTCTAATATAGGACAATATAGTCTGATAGACTTCGTACTTCTGTAATAATGAAATAAATGTCCCTTATTACTATATTATTTTATGGGGAAAAATAATAAGGATTATCTCTATATTTTCCTTGTTTATATAGCTTAGAGCATTTGTTGTTGATAGAATGTTTGGAAAATATATGGCTAATAAACTTCTTTTTTATTTAGTTCCAGACGTTTTTTTCAGTGACTCGCAGTCACTCTCCTCAGGATAATGACACCTTCTTCCTTCAACCCCCCACTTACCCTACATTGTCACCCTACAATATATTTTCCATATACAAAGAATTAACTGTAGAAATTGTTTTCAAATATAAATGTGTGCTTCTTGTTTTTTTTTTTCTTTTTCTTCTGTCTATATCGTTGTTTCCTTTGTCTCACTGCTTTGTTCTTATGCATACCTCTGGTGAATCCTGTATACGGTCAGTGACCCTAAATAAAGGCTTCTTGTTGTTGTTGTATATATAAATGTGTGCTTAGAAAATTTTTATTTTTAAACAAAGGCGCAATATTATAATATTTAAATAATGTTATATTTAAAATATAATCTGCGAATATAATAAATAAAATATATTTGACTATATTGTTTTTTTTTTTTCAAGTCTTTGAATTCTCAAATGGAAAAAAAAAATTAGATAAAATTATTTCAAAAATGGATTTTAATAATATGTGGGAAACAATGGTGTTACCATTTATAAATGAAAGAAATAATTTAAGTCGTTGGTATAGATATGATAAAATTCTGGAAGCGATTAGGAATATAACACAAAAACTGAACCTCGATAAAACAATAATAATTTCCAAGTTTGACAAAACTGTGATGGGGGCCATAGACTATTTTTCACGTGAATTAAGTGTACTAAACGGTCGATATTTGTTAATGGGATTTTACCAATTCTATGGTATATACTATCGTGATGTTTTGCTCATTTCTGGTATTATCTCCGCACTATATGGTGTAGAGGAAAAAGACATTTTCAAAAATAGTGGGAATCACAGAGAATATTGGAGACAAAAGGTTTTAGATCTTCACGGTTATCGAATGGTCAAATCATTTTTTGATTTCGCACATGATTGTCGATATCAGTCTGAAAATTCACGAGAGCATTTTAAAAATGTTATAGAAGAATTTTTAGATACCGTTTATTGTTCTGATAATAAAGCAGATAATAAGTATGAAGCGTGGTTACATCATATTGTAATTCCATATACAGAAATGTTCATCGAAAATCACAGAGCTAAAAATTATGATCTTCGTGGATCGAACAATTCAGCTGAAATATACAAGTATATCAAAAACGAACTAAAATTACTTTCTGATAGTTATGCTGATGATTGGAATATCACCATTGGAAAATATATGTTTGATCAATTAATCTTTGATAAAGTGACTTCAGTGACAGAAACACCCGAGCTAACTCCGAAATTAATCAACAAATATTTTTTTATTCATAACCAAATTGATATTGAACACTTGAAAAATCATTTTTTAAATAGATTAGGAAAGACAATTACGTGTACGGAATCCGGAATCAATTTTATACCCAAGGTTGATGCTATTGTAAAGTTTTTGAAAGGAAAAGCAGTTAATGGCCTGAAATATAAATTTGCAAAAATGTTATTGGGAACCATCCTAGAAAGTCTTTATACAGTCTGTAAAAATAACAATACATCGCTTATCAAACTTGTGGTTTCATCAATTGATTCAGTCATTAGAAATATGAAGACACATTGGTATAATAGCATAACAATGAATAATCATTTGAAAAAACAACATTTTTGAAACTCTGGGATATTTATCCAATCATTTGGATGAATTGGAAGAAGAATATGTCGAGTCATTAGTTGAGCGATTGAGGAAAACTGCTTCAAAAACTTCTCTAACAATCGAGGAAAAGACATTAGCTAAAATGGCGGATATAACCAGGTATGGATTTAGAAAGACATTCCAGGTTATCAAGGATTTTGAAACAAGCAATAATATCAATTTGAAATATGCGAGAATATTAAAAAAAAAACCATCGAGGGTCTCAATGAAAACTGAAGTTTATAAATACGATTTTCCATCTTTTGACAATAAATATTTTCTGAATAGTCTGAAACTCCCAGAAGAAATTAAGAATAGCAAGGCTCTCTACTCGAACCTCTATATAAATTATGCCAAACTTAATGGTAATTCTAAGAAATTGCAATTTCTTTCATTCCACGGTTCTGTAGAAATAGGTCTTTGTTACAGAGGTGGCCAACAAGTTATTATGAAACCTATCCAGGCTGTAACATTGCTTCAATTTCAAGAGACAGATTCGCTAGCATATTTGGAACTTCAAGAACTAACCTTGATTGACAAATATACTTTGGCGAAAGCCGTTCAAGGGCTGGTTGAAGTAGGACTTCTAAAGTTGGACACTGAAGTTCTGTGTGAAAATTCCAATATCCTCCTTAATCTACAAGTGAAATCTAAGGGCAAGACCCTGCATGTTCCCCTTCCTGACTTCAAAATGAAAGAACCTAAATTTCAAGGTTCTCAAAACCTTTCAACCCAAGCTGCCATCGTCAGGTCGGTCAAATCCCACCATCCTCATCCTGTCACCCACCAGATCCTTCTAGGAGAAGTCCAAGGCCGAGTACAGAAATATTTCAACTTGGATGAGAAGACCTTCCAAGATGCTCTGGGTCATTTAATCGATATGGAAAGTGTCTACGTTGAAAATGGGAAATATAGCTACCCTGTTTAAAAAACCAGTTTCCCCAAATCAACTAGATTTAACCTCTGAGTCAATCACGATAGCCATTTGTAAACCTTAACGTTTTACCTTAATCAAAAACTCGATATAAAAAGGTGTAAATAAGATTATAAAAATATTTCTATAATATTTCAACTCTATATTTGAATGTAAATTCATGTTTGAATAAATTGATACATAAATTATTGTATGCTTGACTAAATTTTAAAATTCATTTTTATAATATACAATGTAACATAAATATTTACTGACAATGTGTTTTTTTTCCTATAATATTCTCAAATATGATTTCTACATATCCTTTTTACTGCAATGACAAAGGTTATTGAATAAGAGAGCTTATTTTGAATAATATACAATGTATATGACAAATGCCGCTATTAAATCATCCTATATTTTATTTAGTAAGAAAAGGTAGGTTTCTTCAAAACCCTTTGATAAATTTCACTCCCACAGTTTATATTTCCACTCCGTCATATACTGGCGAAAAAATCTTAATATTTTAAACTTTTATTCGTATTAGATAACATTAAAAAATAATTGTAGCTAATTCGATTGAAATAATTTTACTTTATGTAGATCAATTCTCATTTCATAACTACCATTTTCACTATTTAGCAACTCTGCGTAAGAGGACATCTCTCCCTAAAGGACATTTTGGCTCTGCAATTAAAAATGGTAGTTTTGAAAATAAAAACTGTCCTTTATAGTGAGGTGTCCGCTAAAGGGAGGTTCTACTGTAATAATTATTTTATATAAAATACAGGTGTAATAATACTTGAACTAATACATCTGATATAGGCTATAACTCCTGGTTGATATAAAAAAATCATTTGTTATAAATTTTCTATACGTTTGACTATTTTTCATGTACTATTAACAATCTAATTTTCAATGGCGGCATATTTTAAATAATAGAACAATGATTCATCATATTAAAAAGATGTATAGTCACAATAGAAATGCCAAACACAAATCTACAATAATTAACATTGCTAAAAATTACCTTTTTTTAAAACTAATTATCAATTCTCTCAGCGGTAAGAGAACACCTTTCTGTAACTAGGTTACCTTTAGAGAGAGGTACTACTGTACTTGATATATGTATGATATCTGACTTTCAAACAAAAAGCAGACAAAGAAATATCGTGTATTGGGCGATTCTGCTTATATATACGACACTGAAGTAAGTTTAATTTTGGCATTTAAGAAAACTATAAGATTTTAGAGGTAATTAGAAATATATTTAACTCTCTATATATATTAAAACATAAATATTTAAAATCTAATTATATCTGCTTTTCACATGTGGTGCACTTACAGTAAAAGCAGTCGCCTACTTCTACCCACCATGATTATCATGGCCTGTACCACGTGTACTAAGGATAAGCATAAAACCCTAATTCTATAACCCTTATATTGCAATGATTAGAAATTTATTTAAAAAATGGCGAAGCCTCTAGGGGGTTTACCACTGACGAGCCATTCCCTCTTTATTTCAATTTTTAGTCATTGCTTTATATAAAGGCTAAAGAAAAAGATTTTAAACATATGTTTTTTTTTAATAGCACTAAAAATATATTTCCAATTATCAGCGATAAAGGGTACTAATGAGCGAATTAAGTAGAACTGCTCTTCACTGAAGGTTAATAACGAGTTTACAAGGTGGGAAGAGGAGCTTCTTTTTATTAGCATGCACACAAGCTTTCGGACATATCGTCCTTCATCAGGTAAGAGTAATAAACGCGCTGAGGATCCATATATACACAAAGCTGAAAAGAAAATTTACATAACTGCAAAAGATAAAAGTATTTAAAGATATAAAAATAAGAATCAAATATGCTAAAAAGAATATAGGAATTAAATGCTAATAAATCTGGACTAAGTACATATGCACTATGAATGGTGTTAATCAAGGGCAGGTAAATGCAACCTATGGCTATTCACACAACATATGGTATTGTTCTGGTATATGTCGGGGAGACGGGTAGATCCGTCGCCATCAGAATGGTTGAGCATTCCAGAAACATCTCTAATAAAAACCTAAATTCCCCTATTTACAGTCATTCTATGCAAACCGGTCATACATTCAATCTAACAAAGCCATCCATTCTATACAACAATATCAATAATAAGTATCAAAGACTTTTACTAGAGGCATTTGTGTCAATAAAAACAAACAGCATCAACAGGCATATAGATATACCAGAACAATACCATATGTTGTGTGAATAGCCATAGGTTGCATTTACCTGCCCTTGATTAACACCATTCATAGTGCATATGTACTTAGTCCAGATTTATTAGCATTTAATTCCTATATTCTTTTTAGCATATTTGATTCTTATTTTTATATCTTTAAATACTTTTATCTTTTGCAGTTATGTAAATTTTCTTTTCAGCTTTGTGTATATATGGATCCTCAGCGCGTTTATTACTCTTACCTGATGAAGGACGATATGTCCGAAAGCTTGTGTGCATGCTAATAAAAAGAAGCTCCTCTTCCCACCTTGTAAACTCGTTATTAACCTTCAGTGAAGAGCAGTTCTACTTAATTCGCTCATTTTTACGCTTTTTATCCTGGAATTCATCATGAATCCTTCCGCTGAAGACCTACCTCGTTATACCTATCAGTTGCGAAAGAAATCGTTACAGTTGTCAAGATGGCGCCTCCATTTGAACTTTAACAAACTGTGTGAAACGGCTGATTTTATACCTCCATCCCTTCGAATCAGGGATCCTGTTCGCAATCCATTTTCATCCGTCGTCATACGCCGCGCCCAACTCCATCTGTTATCGTCTAGGATTAAAGGTTGCCACTCCAATATCCGATTTATTTCTAAGTCCGTCAAGGGATGGATCTTTCTGGTCTCTCAGCTACTAACCAATCCAGAAATGGCCGATCTGTTGCAATCCATCACAAGGGACATCCGGCTTCAGAAGAACGATATAACGCAACGTCACAACTCCAAGCTTCATCACTGGATCAAGAAGTACAACCTTCCTGCCTATCTACTAGAAGCCTATCTTCCCCAGTCACCCCAAGGAGTGGTCAACCTCTCGGACTATGTCTTGCCATCTGCTGATGCTGAGATTCTGTCATTGGGCCTAAAATACAGACTGCCTGGGCCTTCTGATATTCCTCGCATCATAGCTGGTGTGGAACCCGCTCTCAGAGGCCTTAACCACCAAGACACCCATAGGATCAGGCATTTCGTCACCTCCACCCTTCAACGACCCTACAATATCCCTAAACCGTCCCTAGCCATGAATAGGGTTATCTCCCGTCTTAAACGCAATAGAGACATAGTTATAACAAAATCCGACAAAGGCTCACAGACCGTAATTCTCAACACTACCGTTTACAAGCAAAAAATGCAAAACGTTCTCGACCAACACTCCATTTTTTCTGCCATCACTGAACAGGAACATAAAACATCCGTTAAGAATTTCCGTTTACTATTGTTAAGATTAAAAAGGTCCCAGCAGATCACTAAAGAGCAATATAACGACTTCACAGCTAACCTCGCCCAAATAGCCTACATTTACGGCCTTCCAAAGATCCACAAGCCCGATGTTCCCCTCCGACCAATCATATCTTACCATCTCTCTCCGGCATATACCCTATCAAAATTTTTGTCCAACTTCTTGACCCCCCTTCTACAGTCTCCCCCATGGGAATATACCATTGCAAACTCCCCCTCGTTTGTGTCCTATATCACCAGCCTCACACCTCCCCCCAGGTCCATAATGGTTTCTTTCGATGTAACGTCTCTATATCTCTCACTTGCCCACCCCTTGATCATTAGTAGTTTACGCACTTTCCTCGAAAATGCCCCCCTGTTAGACACCCTCACCGCGGAGACGGTTGTCGAGCTCACTTCCATATGCCTAGGCATGTCCACCTTCACATTTGATACCCAGTTTTTCAAGCAGACCAAGGGCTCCCCCATGGGTAGCCCCCTCTCAACCGTGGTGGCTGAGGTTGTCATGAAGTCACTGGACCAATGGATCACTTCACGCCATTCTTCAGACATCTTTCTATGGAGGCGGTACATCGATGATACCTTTTGCTTGGTAAGTGAGGTATCTGCCTCTCACATCCTATCTGACCTCAACTCCTTCCACCCAGACATAGCCTTCACCCATGAAACAGAAAATCACTCAGTCCTACCTTTCCTAGATACACTAGTCATACGCACCCCCAGCAGTTTCCATACCACAGTATACTATAAAAACAACACACCCCCACACCACACAAACTTCCGGTCACATTGCCCAACACCACACAAAATCAATACAGTTAGAGCTCTCACTAAACGTATCTTTACTCATTGTTCCCTCCCGTTATTCCAAACAATAGAAAAGGCTAAAATATTTTCATATTTATCCAAATCCGGCTACCCGACCCCCTTCATTCTTAAACACATGCATGACCCTCACCACAACAGTGCTCCAGCTATACACAGAAATATTTGCTCCCTTCCTTTTTGCCCCCAGTCTATCACCATAGCCAGGTTTTTAAGGCAACATGGCATTGCAACATACTTCCAGAACCCACCTAACATCGCCACACTAATCCGACACCCCATTACCAGATCTTCCCTTCATGCGAGTTCTCTCCGTTCTGGTGGTGCTGTCTATTCCGTCTCTTGCGACCAATGCAATGCCACTTATGTCGGGGAGACGGGTAGATCCGTCGCCATCAGAATGGTTGAGCATTCCAGAAACATCTCTAATAAAAACCTAAATTCCCCTATTTACAGTCATTCTATGCAAACCGGTCATACATTCAATCTAACAAAGCCATCCATTCTATACAACAATATCAATAATAAGTATCAAAGACTTTTACTAGAGGCATTTGTGTCAATAAAAACAAACAGCATCAACAGGCATATAGATATACCAGAACAATACCATATGTTGTGTGAATAGCCATAGGTTGCATTTACCTGCCCTTGATTAACACCATTCATAGTGCATATGTACTTAGTCCAGATTTATTAGCATTTAATTCCTATATTCTTTTTAGCATATTTGATTCTTATTTTTATATCTTTAAATACTTTTATCTTTTGCAGTTATGTAAATTTTCTTTTCAGCTTTGTGTATATATGGATCCTCAGCGCGTTTATTACTCTTACCTGATGAAGGACGATATGTCCGAAAGCTTGTGTGCATGCTAATAAAAAGAAGCTCCTCTTCCCACCTTGTAAACTCGTTATTAAAGGGTACTAAATTGATGGTATTTTTATAAAGTTTAGGACAGTAGAGATTTGCATTTAATACAATATAAAGTTTCGGGAAGATGATATTCATGTACCTAAAGAGGCAACACTTTCTTTATAAAAGGAGAGGGCTTCAAGCATATATAAGGTTGTACCAAAAGTTTGTGTTTTTCTTATTATTTGGCGAATAATATAATTATGGCGAATACATATAATACAATTACACCTATCCCCCGATTTACACGGTAGATACGTTCCTGAGAAAAACGTGTAAATCGGGGGATATGTGTACACAGAAATTAAAATAAAATGCATTGACAGGTTAAAATATGTAGTCAGCATATAAGCTCGGGATTCCTCGTGAAATGTGTACACAGCGCATGTGTTCAATCACAGTAGCATTTAGTATACTGCGATAAAAACAAAAAAACACTTTTTGAAAACCGTGTAAAAGCGAAAACGTGTAAAAAAGTACCGTGTAAATCGGAGGATAGATGTACTTTTTATATTATACGAAGACATTATACATAACGACGAATAATATGGATATTTAATTTTTTGCAAGTGTTTACGAGCTTTTGGAACATCCTTGTATTTAGGTTGATGCCAAAATAATGACCGATTTGTAGTGATAACTTTAAAAAGCAATAGCTCGTTACAAGCAAACCTTTATTAATCAAAATAAAAACCTTTGGCATCGATACATCTTTGCCAACGAGAGCTGGTATATTCCAGTTTTATAAAAATCTGGAGTTCTGGAGGCAATGAATTCATCGAAAGCCGTTTCGGCATCACCTTGGTTTTTAAAGTATTTCTCATTCAGGAAGTTGGCGAGGTGCTTAAAAAAGTGGTAGTCGGTAGGCGAGAAGTCGGGCGAGTATGGTGGGTGATCAAGAGTTTCATAGCCCAACTCATTCAACTTTTGCCAGTGATCATTGAGACGTGTGGTCGGGCTTTGTGGTGGAGAAGAATAGGCCCTTTTCTGTTGACCAATATCGGCAGATACGGCGAAGTTTTTGGTGCATTTCATTGATTTTCTGACAATACATCACCCCAGTTATGGTTTCGCCTGGATTCAGGAAGCTGTGGTGGATCAAACCAGCCGTAAACCACCAAACAGTCAGCACGACCTTCTTTTGATGCGGTTTGGGCTTTGGGAAGTGCATCTATGCTGCGTCGCGGTTCAACCATTGCGTAGAACGTCGCCGGTTGTCGTAGAAGATCCATTTCTCGTCACAGGTGACAATACGGCTCGTTCTTGTTGCACAGAAGTAGCGCCGACGACACTTCAAAAGCTGATTTTTATGAACATCATTCAAATCGTGCGGCACCCATTTGTCGAGCTTTTTCACCTTTCCAATTTGTGTCAGATGATGAACAATTGTCAACTGATCGACGTTGAGTTCTTCGGCAACTTCTCGTGTAGTTTTGCGTGTATCCGCCTCGATTATTGCCTTTAATTGGTCGTTGTAACCACGGACGGACGTCCACGGCCCTCTTCATCTCCAAGGCTGGTATCGCCGTTGAGAAAGTTTTTGAACCACCTACGAGTGGTGCGTTCAGAATTAGTATCTTTGCCCCATGCGCTGATGACATTTCGAGTTGTTTCCGCAACGTAGTGGCCGAGTTTGAACTAAATTTGAAGTAAATTATGCGGATTTTCTGTTTTTAAAGCATTTTTAATACAGCCTGAAATCACACAAAATTATTGTTGTAAATATATTGGTATATAGAGTGACAGGACAAGAAATAAGCTTTATAATGATATATTACTTGCAAATATTTAAAAATAATTAATTTCAATTATCAACGATTGAAAATTTGGATTTATGATATCGGCCATTATTTTTGCATCGAGACATCTGAGGCTCTTCATTGGACACGACAACAAAAACAGAAAATTGACATGGACCCAGAGCAGCAGCTTTACACGCCCATGATAGAGGACATTGGGACTGCTGTGATAGAGATGCACGGAGACATCTGAGGCCCTTCATTGGACACGACAACAACAACCTCGAAATAGATCTCAACGAAGGGAATACTGAAACAATGACTGTAACTCGATGTAAAGCCAGGAAAATAAACTTTTAAAAGTATTTAAACAGGATCCAGATATCGCCTCTAAGATTAATTTAAAAGCTAACACAGTGAAGAGTTATTTGTTATATAAAAACCTCGTTGCGTAGTTAAATTTAATCTTTTTTTTTTTAGAAGTATAACATTCACACTATTTGTTATCTTTATATTGAAATTGAACTTTTTTCAGAGATTTTCTCATTTAAAATACCCATTATATTCATTTGATTGATATAAAACGATTTAATGTTTATTCGATCTAATTCGGTCTTTTTTTTTTTTTTTTCTTGACTCGCAGGAGATGATCGCCATTTCATGAGGTAATTCCTATCCCGATATTGGAGAGACACTTGAAAAACGGTTAGACACAACATAAATTAAGATTTAAAAACAATAAATAATATTCAAATATAGATACAATTATTCAATTCGCAATATTTTTCCAAACGGAATTCCTACATAGTTTTATCCAAATTTTATAGTCACTCAATTTGTCACATCACACGGAAAATTCCAGAAATACTCACATAAAAGAGGTCTATCTCAGAAACACCAAATTGTTCCTGCCTAGAAACTAAACTGAAATTCACCTCATCTAAAACTGTCCGAACTTTGCAGAAGTGAGACATCGATTGTTCCCTGATCTAAATCATTTAACTCTCTTATACTACCCATTTTGTCTATATAAATTTTATGAACTCTGTCGAATAATACATGTAAATTTGTAAATATTTAATGTTGGTTGTTTTGTTTGTTTCCTCTGTAATAAGCGCAAATATTTCAATTTGACGCATGTTTGATTAATAAATAAAAACGATCATATTCTCTCCGAATAGCAAAGCAATTATTACAACAATAGCCGAGTGACCCGGGCAACCCGGGGTTTACCCGAAAGGCTTGTAAAGACACACTAAAAGTAAGAGTGGATTAAAAATGGCAATGGGTATATTCTGATTTCTTAAAGGCAGTATTTCAAGTAAGGTTAAATAAAATACTTTCTAAGGAAAGTATATTTGTCTAGGATTTGTCTTGATTTTAAAATTAGACATAGAGGTGCATGTATGCTAATTATAAAAAAAACCTATCATCAAATGATTTATATTATTATTTAGTATCAATGTAAGGAAATTGGTCAATTAAGGGAATTAAAACAGTGACCACTATTAAGAGGCAATCTCTTCCAGTGTGTATGGCTGTCCTTTAATTTTACGGTCTAAAAATTTGAAAAGTAAAAAAAAAAAAAAGCCAAACCGTGGCTATAGTGAACCAAAGGCTCTGTCCCATTGGGGTTCACTTCAGAGGGGTTTTACTATATGAGATGTAAATAATTCTAATATAGCACAATAGTCTGATAGACTTCGTACTTCTGTAATAATAAAATAAATGTCCCTTATTACTACATTATTTAATGGGAAAAATTAATGAGGATTATCTCTATCTTTTCCTTGTTTATATAGTTTGGAGCATTTGTTGGTTGTAAGTATGTTTGGAAAAATATATGGCTAATAAACTAACTGTTATTTAGTTCCAGACGTTTTTTTCAGTGACTCGAAGTCACTCTCCTCAGGATAATGACCCCCTCTTCCTTCAACCCCCCAAAGTCATTTACCCTACACTGTCACCCTACAATATATTTTCCATATACAAAGAATTAACTTTAGAAATTGTTTTCAAATATAAATATGTGCTTCTTTTTTTTTTTCTTCTTTTTCTTCTGTCTATATCGTTGTTTCCTTTGTCTCACTGCTTTGTTCTTATGCATACCTCTGGTGAATCCTGTATAGGGTCAGTGACCCTAAATAAAGGCTTTTTGTTGTATATATAAATGTGTGCTTAGAAAATTTTTATTTTTAAACAAAGGCGCAATATTATAATATTTAAATATTGTTATAATTCAAATATAATCTGCGAATATAATATATAAAATATATTTTACTATATTGTTTTTTTTTTCAAGTCTTTGAATTCTCAAATGAAAAAAAAAATTAGATAAAATTATTTTAAAAATGGATTTTAATAATATGTGGGAAACAATGGTGTTACCATTTATAATTGAAAGAAATAATTTGAGTCGTTGGTATAGATGTGATAAAATTCTGGAAGCGATTAGGTATTTAAAACAAGAACTGAACCTCGATAAAACAATAATAATTTCCAAGTTTGACAAAACTGTGATGGATGACATAGACTATTTTTCTCGTGAATTAAGTGGACTAAACGGTCGAGATTTGTTAATGGAATTTTACCAATTCTATGATATATACTATCCTGAAGTTTTGTTCATTTCTGGTATTATCTCCGCACTCTATGGTGTAGAGGAAAACTACCTTTTCGAAAATAGTGGGAATCACAGAGAATATTGGAGACAAAAGGTTTTAGATCTCCACGGTTATCGAATGGTCAAATCATTTTTTGATTTCGCACATGATTGTCGATATCAGTCTGAAAATTCACGAGAGTATTTTGAAAATGTTATAGAAGAGAGATTTTTTAGTTGTCGTTTATTGTTCTGATAATAAAGCAGATAATATGTATGAAGCGTGGTTACATCATATTGTAATTCCATATACAGAAATGTTCATCGAAAATCACAGAGCTAAAAATTATGATCTTCGTGGATCGAACAATCCAGCTGAAATATACAAGTATATCAAAAACGAACTAAAATTACTTTCTGGTAGTTATGCTGATGGTTGGAATATCACCATTGGAAAATATATGTTTGATCAATTAATCTTTGATAAAGTGACTTCAGTGACAGAAACACCCGACCTAACTCCGAAATTAATCAACAAATATTTTTTTATTTATAACCAAATTGATATTGAACACTTGAAAAATCATTTTTTAAATAGATTAGGAAAGACAATTACGTGTACGGAATCCGAAATCAATTTTATACCCAAGGTTGATGCTATTGTAAAGTTTTTGAAAGGAAAAGCAGTTAATGGCCCGAAATATAAATTTGCAAAAATGTTATTGGGAACCGTTTTAGAAAGTCTTTATACAGTCTGTAAAAATAACAATACATCGCTTATCAAATTTGTGGTTTCATCAATTGATTCAGTCATTAGAAATATGAAGACACATTGGTATATTAAGTTAACAATGAATCATCATTTGAAAAACAACATTTTTGAAACTCTGGGATATTTATCCAATCATTTGGATGAATTGGAAGAAGAGTATGTCGAGTCATTAGTTGAGCGATTGAAGAAAACTGCTTCAAAAACTTCTCTAACAATCGAGGAAAAGACATTAGCTAAAATGGCGGATATAACCAGGTATGGATTTAGAAAGACATTCCAGGTTATCAAGGATTTTGAAACAAGCAATAATATCAATTTGAAATATGCGAGAATATTTTTTAAAAAACCATCGAGGGTCTCAATGAAAACTGAAGTTTATAAATACGATTTTCCATCTTTTGACAATAAATATTTTCTGGATAGTCTGAAACTCCCAGAAGAAATGAAGAATAGCAAGGCTCTCTACTCGAAACTCTATATAAATTATTCCAAACTTAATGGTAATTCGAATAAATTGCAATTTCTTTCATTCCACGGTTCTGTAGAAATAGGTCTTTGTTACAGAGGTGGCCAACAAGTTATTATGAAACCTATCCAGGCTGTAACATTGCTTCAATTCCAAGAAACTGATTCGCTAGCATTTCTGGAACTTCAAGAACTAACCATGATTGACAAATATACTTTGGCGAAAGCCGTTCAAGGGCTGGTTGAAATAGGACTTCTAAAGTTGGACACTGAAGTTCTGTGTGAAAATTCCAATATCTTCCTTAATCTACAAGTGAAATCTAAGGGCAAGACCCTGTATGTTCCCCTACCTACCTTTATGATGAAAGAACCTAAATTTCAAGGTTCTCAAAACCTTTCAACCCAAGCTGCCATCGTCGGGTCGGTCAAATCCCACCATCCTCATCCTGTCACCCACCAGATCCTTCTAGGAGAAGTCAAAGGCCGAGTACAGAAATATTTCAACTTTGATGAGAAGACCTTCCAAGATGCTCTGGGTCATTTAATCGATATGGAAAGTGTCTATGTTGAAAATGGGAAATATAGCTACCCTGTTTAATAATCCAGTTTCCCCAAATCAACTAGATTTAACCTCTGAGTCAATCACGATAGCCATTTGTAAACCTTAACGTTTTACCTTAATCAAAATCTCGATAAAAAAGGTGTAAATTAGATTATAAAATTCTTTCTATAATATTTCAACTCTATATTTGAATGTAAATTCATGTTTGAATAAATTGATACATAAATTATTGTATGCTTGACTAAATTTTTAAATTCATTTTTATAATATACAATTAAACATAAATATTTACTGACAATGTGTTTTTTTTCTATAATATTCTCAAATATGATTTCTACATACCTTTTTTACTGCAATGACAAAGGTTATTGAATGAGAAAGCTTATTTTAAATAATATACATTGTATATGATAAATGCCGCTATAAAATCACCCTACATTTTATTTAGTAAGAAAAAGTAGGTTTCTTCAAAACCTTTTGTATAAATTTCACTCCCACAGTTTATATTTCCACTCCGTCACATACTGGCGAAAAAATCTAAAGATTTTAAACTTTTATTCGTATTAGGAAACATAAAAAAAATAATTGTAGCTAATTCGATTGAAATAATTTTACTTTATGTAGATCAATTCTCATTTCATAACTACCATTTTCACTATTTAGCAACTCTGCGTAAGAGGACATCTCTCCCTAAAGGACATTTTGGCTCTGCAATTAAAAATGGTAGTTTTGAAAATAAAAACTGTCCTTTATAGTGAGGTGTCCGCTAAAGGGAGGTTCAACTGTAATAATTATTTTATATAAAATACAGAGGTGTAATAATACTTGAACAAATACATCTGATATAGGCTATAACTCCAGGTTGATATAAAAAAATCATTTGTTATAAATTTTCTATATGTTTGACTATTTTTCAGGTACTATTTACAATCTAATTTTCAATGGCGGCATATTTTAAATAATAGAACAATGACTCATCATATTAAAAAGATGTATAGTCACAATAGAAATGCCAAACACAAATCTACAATAACACTGATAGACAAAACTTAAGGAAGTTGTACCTTTCTGAATCCCGATATATATATTGTCAAGAAGCCCAGCGGCTCCAATCACGAGAGGCCCCATGGGACGTTTGTCAATCATCGCTGGACACCGGGTGTGAGGGGTTCTGTGGAATCTGGCCGGCGGGGGGAGCTGAGGTCCCTCATTAGGATTAACCTTAACTTGGGGTAAGTTCTACTTTATCCATCTCCCTATAAAAACCCCTTATAATAAATTAATTATCCCCAAACTTGCCCTTGCTTTATTTATCTCCGCGACATATTTTGGCGGAGACGCTGGGTAGCGTGACGGAACTTCGAAGAAGTCGACGTCTACAGGGACGTGAACCAATTCTTCAACCTTTGCCACAACTAATAGAAATGGAAGACGACCACAGACCTACTGTTAGCGGATCCTACCTCCCTTGTCAGCGCCAACGAGATCCTTCTACCTTTTCTGGAGATGGAAATATAAACCCTGGACAGTGGTTGAAAGAGTACGAGAGAGTGTCGAAGTACAACAGATGGGACGAGACCATGAAGCTTGCCAACGTCGTATTTTACTTGAACGGAACTGCTGGAAGGTGGTTTGATAATAACGAAGAATCAATCAACTCGTGGAGAAGCTTTGAAGACGCATTCCGCGGTGTGTTCGGACTGCAAGAGGATTCTGCTCGACGCGCCGAGGAAGTTCTGAAGTCAAGAGCACAGAAGGCCGAGGAATCCAGCGAGTCATACATCCAGGAGATTCTTAGTCTCTACCACCAGGTGAACCCTCGCATGGAAGAAGGTGAGAGAGTTGCTCACATTATAAAGGGAATTTCGGAGGACACATACCAGGTATTGGTGGCGAAAGACATACAGAGAGTAGATGAGATCCTGAAGTTTTGCCGTCATCTGACAACCGTCAAGCAGCGCAGGATCGGCCGTACGAAATTCGCCAGGTTGTCAAACGTAATGCCCATTTCGTGTGTTGACGACTCAGACGACTTGGCCGCGTTAATTCGCCGCATCGTTAGAGAAGAGATACAAAAGGTTTTCTCAGCACCTGAAGTGATCAATCCTCTCCGAGAGGTGAACGCCCTGGAACAGACTGTGAGGGAAGAGGTCAGCCGTGCTCTACAACCTACCAGACCACAAGTCAACGTGGTACAACAACAACCACGAACGCCCTATTATAATATCGACCGACCAACCCAACCCAGGAAAACGGAACATTGGAGAACCCACGACGACAAACCTATCTGCTTCCACTGCGGACGACCCGGACATGTCGTCCGTTATTGTAGGGAACGACGGCAGGTCTTCGCTGAAGCCAGGTCAAGGAATGGCGGAGAAGGAAGAAATGTTGGATTTTCGAGTCGACCCCCGAGATATGACGCCGACGACGACTATGTAACGCCCCAAACCTCGACGTACTTCTACCGGAGCTCTTCCCCACATCCAAGCCGCGCAAGGTCGCCAGCCCGAAGACAATCCCAGTCGCCAGCCCGTCGTTTCAGCCGTTCTCCCATGCCTCAGAATGTGAAAAACTAAGTGGAGCGGCTTCTAACGGGGGTGAGGTCGCCATTGAGGAAAATCCTCCAGGGTATATCGCCGCTAAATTAAAAGAAAATTTTGTTATGGTCGAAATAAATGGACGCAAAATTAAAGCATTGGTCGATTCAGGAGCCGACTTTTCTGTTATTTCAGACAAATTTCGACGCGAACTAAAGACACCTCTCTTCAAAGAACCAGGTCCCATTCTTAAAGCTGCAAACAAAAATTTAATAGAGACCCTAGGAAAATGTGTCCTGAACATAGAAGTTAATGGTCTGAATATCTCATTTGAATTCGTTGTTATGGTGGAATGCAGCCATGACATCATATTTGGATGGGACTTCTTCAAGGCCACCGAAGCCGTCATTGATTGTGGCAGAAATGAACTCCATCTCGGGGAAACCTCCGTCCTGGAATCTCGAGAGGAGGAAAACCAGAGATTGTTTGCTTCCAAAGACTTTGTCATCCCGCCTAAATCAATAAAGAAGATCAGTGTGATAAACGAAGAAATATGTGGTGTTAGAGATGTTTTAGTCTCAACTTCTAAGGACTTATTATTAAGAAAGGAAGTTCTTATACCAAACTCATTGGTTACATTTCGACACGGCCGAGGTAGCATTTGGGTGGCGAATGGAGCGTCTTGGCCGCAACTGATTCCATCAGGAATGAATATGTGCACCATGGAAAGTTATGAGAATGGGAATATCTGCAATCTTATTGAATCCAGCGATAAGTTACAAGAAACACAGCTAAAGTCACGTGAATGGTCACAGAAGATAAACCTTACTCTAGATCCAGGGCTGTCTGAAATTCAAAGGTTACAGCTTGTTTCATGCCTTGACGAGTTTATTGGCATATTTGACTTTGGGAGTACTCCTATTAAGCCCACCAGTACTGTGAAGCACAAGATAAACACAGGCGACCAGTCTCCTATCAAACAGCGGCCCTATAGAGTAGCACCAAGTGAACGACGACTAATTCAAGATGAAGTGAACAAGATGATTGAAAATCACATCGTGAAGCCCTCTGAAAGTCCTTGGTCATCTCCAGTTATTCTAGTTCGAAAGAAAGACGGGACCTGGAGATTCTGCGTAGATTACCGTCGATTAAATAAGATAACAAAAAAAGATGTTTACCCGCTGCCACGCATTGACGATGCCTTGGACAGTTTAGCCGGCTCTAGTTACTTCTCCACGATGGATCTTCGGTCCGGGTATTGGCAGATTGAAGTGGACGAAAAAGACAGGGAGAAAACTGCTTTCATCACTCCAGATGGGCTGTATGAATTCCAAGTAATGCCCTTCGGTCTCTGCAACGCTCCAGCAACGTTTGAAAGGATGATAGATAGTGTTCTGGGTAGTCTTAAATGGAACATGTGCCTTTGCTACCTGGACGACATCGTAGTTTACGCACCTACCTTTGAGGAACATCTACGTCGTCTACAACTTGTATTAAGCTGCATCCAGAAAGCTGGACTAAGCTTGAACCACAAAAAGTGTCTTTTTGGATCAAGGAGGATAAAGATTTTGGGACACCTTGTTGACGCCAATGGAATTCATCCAGATCCAGATAAAGTTGAAGCCGTCTCTAAATTTCCGAGGCCAAGGAATATCTCTGAACTGAGGAGCTTTCTTGGATTATGTTCCTATTACCGAAGATTTATTGAGAACTTTGCCGACAAAGCTAGATCTTTGCATGACCTACTGAAGACTGAAAAACAATTTTATTGGGATGCAGCTCAAGAGAAAGCGTTTGAAGTCCTTAAAACAGCTCTAATTTCAGAGCCTGTCTTAGGACACTTTGATGAATCCGCTGATACCCATCTACACACGGATGCAAGCGGACATGGTATTGGAGCTGTTCTTCTACAAATACAAGGTGGAAAGGAGCGGCCTATAGCTTATGCATCTAGAAGCTTGACAAAGGCTGAAAATAACTATTCTACAACGGAAAAAGAATGCCTTGCTGTAGTCTGGTCTATTAGCAAATTCCGCCCATATTTGTTTAGTCGACCATTCACGGTTGTCACTGACCATCATTCTCTATGTTGGTTGGTAGGGCAGAAAGATCCTTCTGGCCGTTTGGCAAGATGGGCGCTGAAGTTGCAAGAATTTGACGTGACCGTTATCTACAAGAGCGGACGCAAACATAAGGATGCCGATTGTCTGTCAAGGAGCCCGCTTGAGAACGATCAACCAAGTGCTGTGATGTCACTAACCAACGTCGATATAGAACAGACTAAAGACCCGGATTTAGCTAAAATAATCGATAATTTAAACTCGGGCTACACCAGAAAGGAATTCAGCATTATCGACGGCATCTTATACAAGAAAAACTATAGCACAACTGGAAGACCCTGGCTTATGATGATCCCTAAGCACTTAAGATCGGAAGTTATGGCAGATTTACATGATGCTCCTACAGCTGGGCATTTGGGTTTCGCCCGGACGTATGACAAAGTCAAAAAACGATTCTATTGGCCTGGCCTTTATAGAACTGTTCGCCAATATGTAAGCCATTGTCGGGAGTGTCAACGAAGGAAGAAATTACCTCGACGTCCGGCTGGACAACTTGTTTCCATACCGCCCGTAGAAAAGCCATTCTATAAAGTCGGGGTTGATCTCCTTGGAAGATTTCCAGTTTCTAAAGATGGAAACCGTTGGATCATTGTGTGCACCGATTATATGACAAGGTATGCCATAACGAAAGCGATCCCAGACGGAGGAGCAATCGAAACAGCTAAGTTCCTGGTTGAAGACGTCATCTTGAAGCATGGAGCTCCTAGAGAAATGATAACAGATCGCGGCAGAAATTTCATTTCTCAAGTAATAAAAGAGATCAATGCTCTGTGCGGAATTGTGCACAGATTTACAACGGCCTACCATCCCCAGACCAACGGCCTGACTGAAAGGTTCAACAAAACTCTGGGAGACATGCTGTCCATGTACACAGGTGTTGAGCAGAAGGACTGGGACCAAGTTTTGCCCTATGTAACTTTTGCTTACAACACTGCTAAACAGGAGGCGACCGGCTACACCCCGTTCTTTCTTGTCCACGCCCGCGAGGCCGAGACCTACATCGATGCCGTACTACCCTACCTACCAGATGAGATCTCTGACGACTACGTTGGGGAACTTGTGACTAGAGCTGAGGAAGCGCGTCAACTCTCCCGATCACGCCTTCTACAATCACAGGCGAAAGACCGTAGACTATACGACCAGAAACATACTCCAGTCTATTACCAGAAGGATGATCTTGTGTGGGTTTTTACTCCCATCCGAAAAGTAGGACTATCAGAAAAGCTACTGAAGAGATACTTCGGTCCCTATAAGGTGACCAAGAAGCTTTCAGAAGTTACGTATGAAGTAGAGCCCGTGGACCCCTCTCCCCGATCACGGAAAGCCAAGGATATCGTCCATGTCATTCGGATGAAGCCCTACCTGGACCCTGAAGAACAACATTCTATTCTGCTAGGGAACACCAGCCGTGATAGATTTCCTTCTAGAACAAGGGCTGAGACAAGCTAATCAGCGGGTCGCTGTTTTTTTTCTAAGGAGGGAATAATGTCAAGAAGCCCAGCGGCTCCAATCACGAGAGGCCCCATGGGACGTTTGTCAATCATCGCTGGACACCGGGTGTGAGGGGTTCTGTGGAATCTGGCCGGCGGGGGGAGCTGAGGTCCCTCATTAGGATTAACCTTAACTTGGGGTAAGTTCTACTTTATCCATCTCCCTATAAAAACCCCTTATAATAAATTAATTATCCCCAAACTTGCCCTTGCTTTATTTATCTCCGCGACAATATGCTATAAGGTACAACTTCCTTAAGTTTTGTCTATCAGTGTAATTAACATTGCTAAAAATTACCTTTTTTTAAAACTAATTATCAATTCTCTCAGCGGTAAGAGAACATCTTTCTGTAACTAGGTTACCTTTAGAGAGAGGTACTACTGTACTTGATATATGTATGATATCTGACTTTCAAACAAAAAGCTGACAAAGAAATCGCGTGTATTGGGCGATTCTGCTTATATATACCACACTGAAGTAAGTTTAATTTTGGCATTTAAGAAAACTATAAGATTTTAGAGGTAATTAGAAATATATTTAACTCTCTATATATATTAAAACATAAATATTTAAAATCTAATTATATCTGCTCTTCACATGTGGTGCACTTACAGTAAAATCAGTCGCCTACTTCTACCCACCATGATTATCATGACCTGTACCACGTGTACTAAGGATAAGTAAAAAACCCTAATTCTATAACCCTTATATTGCAATGATTAGAAATTTATTTTAAAAATGGCGAAGCCTCTAGGGGGTTTACCACTGACGAACCATTCCCTCTTTATTTCAATTTTTAGTCATTGTGGGGTAAAGGCTAAAAAAATAGATTTTAAACATATGTTTTTTTTTAATAGCGCTAAAAATATATTTCCAATTTTCAGCGATAGAGGGTACTAAATTGATGGTATTTTTATAAGCTTTTAGGACAGTAGAGATTTGCATATAATACAATATAAAGTTTCGGGAAGATGATATTCATGTGCCTATAGAGGCAACACTTTCTTTATAAAAGGAGAGGGCTAACTCTTCAAGTATAAATAAGGTTGTCCCTAAAGTTTGTGTTTTTCTTATTACTTGGTGAATAATATAATTATGGCGAATGCAGATAATACAATTACTTTATATATTATACAAAGACATTATACATAACGACTAATAATATTGATATTTCAATTATTTGCAAGTGTTTACGAGCTTTTGGAACAACCTTGTATTTGGGTTGATGCCAAAATAATGACCGATTTGTAGTGACAACTTTAAAAAGCAATAGCTCGTTACATGAAAACCTTTATTAATCAAAATAAAAACCATTGGCATCGATACATCTTTGCCAACGAGAGCTGGTATATTCCAGTTTTATAAAAATCTGGAGTTCTGGAGGCAATGAATTCATCGAAGGCCGTTTCGGCATCACCTTGGTTTTTAAAGCATTTCTCATCCAGGAAGTTGGCGAGGTGTTAAAAAAGTGGTAGTCGGTAGGCGAGAGGTCGGGCGAGTATGGTAGGTGATCAAGAGTTTATAGCCCAACTCATTCAACTTTTGTCAGTGATCATTGAGACGTGTGGTCGGGCTCTGTCGTGGAGAAGAATAGGCCCTTTTCTGTTGACCAATCTCGGCAGATACGGCGAAGTTTTTGGTGCATTCCGTCGATTTTCTGAGAATACATCACCCCAGTGATGGTTTCGCCTGGATTCAGGAAGCTGTGGTGGATCAAACCAGCCGTAAACCACCAAACAGTCAGCACGACCTTCTTTTGATGCGGTTTGGGTTTCGGGAAGTGCATCTATGCTGCGTCGCGGTTCAACCATTGCGTAGAACGTCGCCGGTTGTCGTAGAAGATCCATTTCTCGTCACAGGTGACAATACGGCTCGTTCTTGTTGCACAGAAGTAGCGCCGACGACACTTCAAAACGCTGATTTTTATTAACATCATTCAAATCATGCGGCACCCATTTGTCGAGCTTTTTCACCTTTCCAATTTGTGTCAGATGATGAACAATTGTCAACTGATCGACGTTGAATTCTTCGGCAACTTCTCGTGTAGTTTTGCGTGTATCCGCCTCGATTATTGCCTTTAATTGGTCGTTGTAACCACGGACGGACGTCCACGGCTCTCTTCATCTCCAAGGCTGGTATCGCCGTTGAGAAAGTTTTCGAACCACCTGCGAGGGGTGCGTTCAGAATTAGTATCTTTGTCCCATGCGCTGATGACATTTCGAGTTGTTTCCGCAACATAGTGGCCGAGTCTGAACTCACGAAGTAAATTATGCGGATTTCCTGTTTTTAAAGCATTTTTATTACAGCCTGAAATCACACAAAATTATCGTTGTAAATATATTGGTATATATAGTGACAAAGCAAGAAATAAGCTTTATAATGATATATTACTTGCAAATATTTAAAAATAATTGATTTCAATATTCAACGATTGAATTTGGATTTATGATATCGGCCATTATTTTTGCATCGATACATCTGAGGCTCTTCATTGGACACGACAACAACAACAGAAAATTGACATGGACCCAGAGCAGCAGCTTTACACGCCCAAGATAGAGGACATTGCGACTGCTGTGATAGAGATGCATGGAGACATCTGAGTCTCTTTATTGAACACGACAACAACAACAGAAAATTAACATATACCCAGAGCAGCAGCTTAACACACCCAAGATAGAGGACATTGCGACTGCTGTGATAGAGATGCACGGAGACATCTGAGGCCCTTCATTGGACATTGGACAACAACAACCTCGAAATATATCTCAACGAAGGGAATACTGAAACAATGGCTGTAATTCGATGTAAAGCCAGGAAAATAAACTTTTAAAAGTATTTAAACAGGAGCCAGATATCGCCTCTAAGATTATTTTAAAAGCTAACACAGTGAAGAGTTATTTGTTATATAAAAACCTCGTTGCGTAGTTAGATTTAATCTCTTTTTTTTTAGAAGTATACCATTCACACTTTTAGTTATCTTCATATTGAAATTGATCTTTTTTCAGAGATTTTCTTATTTAAAATACCCATTATATTCATTTGATCGATATAAAACGATTTAAAGTTTATTCGACCTTATTCGGTCTTTTTTTTTTTTTTTCTTGACTCGCAGGAGATGATCGCCATTTCATGAGGTAATTCCTGTCCCGATATTGGAGAGACACTTGAAAAACGGTTAGACACAACATAAATTAAGATTTTAAAACAATATATAATATTCAAATATAGATACAATTATACAATTCGCACTATTTTTCCAAACGGAATTCCTACACAGTTCTATCCAAATTTTACAGTCACTCAATTTGTCACATCACACGGAAATTTCCAGAAATACTTACACAAAAGAGGTCTATCTCAGAAACACCAAATTGTTCCTGCCTAGAAACTGAACTGAAATTCACCTCATCTAAAACTGTCCGAACTTTGCAGAAGTGAGACATCGATTGTTCCCTGATCTAAATCATTTAACTCTCTTATATTACCCATTTTGTCTATATAAATTTTATGAACTCTGTCTATTAATTCATGTAATAATAATTTAATGTTGGTTGTTTTGTTTGTTTCCTCTGTAATAAGCGCAAATATTTCAATTTCACGCCTGTTTGATTAATAAATAAATACGATCATATTCTCTCCGAATACCAAAGCAATTATTAAAAAATTAGCCGAGTGACCCGGGCAACCCGTGGTTTACCCGAAAGGCTTGTAAAGACACACTAAAAGTAAGAGTGGATTAAAAATGGCAATGGGTATATTCTGATTTCTTAAAGGCAGTATTTCAAGTAAGGTTAAATAAAATACTTTCTAAGCAAAGTATATACATTCGGGCAGATACGAACACGGAAAAATCCCGCGAATCCAGAGTAGTTTCTCAAGAGAACAATTCTGATTATATATAAGCAGAAAAGTAATTAGGAATTAGAAACACGAAATATCTACCATTAGAAATTAATAAAAGTCACAAATAAAAACGTACTTTTATAAAAAAAAGCAAATCAGTAACGATAAATATTGTAGCGTGGTAATGGATGACTTAACAGATAAATATATAAGCAAAATATTATATGTTTATGACGTCAGCACGACTATAATTAAAACTAACAAATTATTTACAGCTAGAGAGAGATAACCCAGGTTCCTGGAACGCCAACTACCCGGGGAGTCACTAGTATGGACTAGTGTTGAGCGCTTTTACTCGCGTCTTGTTTTAATTGCTGAGTTGACCAGGAAGTTCCATGCTGAGGTTTAATCTTGAAGGCTGGCCATAGATTGAGGATTGAGGTGGGTTAGTCCAAAAAGGATAGCTGTTTGCATCCTATGTCTCAGGAATGCTGGACAGCTGAAGAGAAGATTATCGACTGTCTGAGGCTCTTCTGAACAGTGAAGGCAGGTAGGGTCTGTTTCGGGATGCACACGTGTATTGTCTGCCAGTACATGGCCATGGCCCGTGAGGATGGTGGTGGTGGCCTCTCCATGGCGGATATTTGGTAGAAATTTGAAGAGATGGCTTGGAGTGGCAGCAATTCTCCTGAGGGATCTGGTCGAATGGTCTCGTAAATATAATACAGTCCATTATGATAGATCAGCCTTACGTGTTAGGTTTCGAGCATGAGTTCGAGGCAGGATGGAGTTTGAGTGTGGTAGGACAGAAGTAGCGGCAATTTTTGCTGCACTGTCTGCTAGTTCATTGCCATTGATTCCAGTGTGTCTGGGTACCCAACACAGCCTGATGTAAGGAGCTCTGTTAAGGAATTTTATTATATTTGCTACAAGCGATGTATGTGTTGGTCCTGAGGAGCAGATAGCTGATAAAGCGGATCTACAGTCCGAGACAAGGATCACTGCTGTTTTGGTTAGACTAGTCTCCGCGATTTGAGCTGCCCAGAGAATTGCTGAGAGTTCAGCTTGAAAGGCAGTGCAGTCTGGGTGAAGCCGTAGGAGAAATAGCTAGAGAATATTTAACAACAAAGCTATAAAGAAGATCTCATAAGATCTCATATAATGACGACTAAAATAAAATGGTAACGCGCATGCGTCGCAGCACTTTTTCTATCAACACCAGAGGGGGCTGAGAAGAAAGAGGAGAATCAATTAACGATCTATACATTTTTATATATAAGATTATTTAAAACCTATATAACAGCTATTATGTTGTGTGTTTGAACACAAGCGCCTGAGAAGCCAACGATATCACCATCTACTTATATAATTGTCTTATTCTGTCTGTGTGAAGTTCACGGATAGATTTTGGTCATCAACGCGCGCATCATCATTATGATCATTATCATTTGTTGAAAAAATAGGAAGGAGAATGCCGGGAAATTGTCTTTAAAGATAGAAAGTTTTATTAAGTTATGCTCTAATTTTACATAAAGTTAAAGCAGCTTGCTTTACATACTCCCCTACAACAATGGTAGAAATAATTTATATACATGGCGGTCAACTGGTCAAAAACAAATAAAAGAAGAGTAGAATGTTGAAATTGATTATTCCAACACCCTCCCTCAATTTCTACATTCCCAACTCACGAATACATCTCTCATGAGAGACCTTTGTCAGACTCTTGGTTAAGATATCCGCAACATTCTCCTGGGTTGGTGTATGGACGACCTCGACAAGACCTTCATTGCCCCTTTCCATAGATGCGAATCTTCACTAGACAAGGCTTGATCTAAATCCTTTGGATCTGGCAAACTGGTGTTCTGTCTAAAATCCTTAGACAAATTAGCTTCAACGTATTCCTTTCGTGGTCTTCCCGGTTTTCCAGTACGTAAAATTCTTGGTCTTCCTCTTCCTCTCTGCGAGATGACTTCCTTTGTTTCTGATGGTTCGCCTAAAAACTCCGAATCAGTTCCGGGCAAAGTGTTTTCATCATCCTGAAGACTTTCCTCCTCCAATGATTTATCTTCCTTTTTCTGTGGTATAGCTTCAATTTGCACCACGTCATTCCTAGAGGTAGAGTTTTCAGATTCGAGGAAACGTACATCTCGACTTTTTATCATCATGCCTGTCCCAGGCTTCCATAATCTGTACGCTTTTGATTCGGGAGAATAGCCAACCAGTCGGTATTCTTCACTACGAGGAGCGAATTTTCCTCTTCTCGGACGGTTGTCAACAGCGAAACATTTACATCCAATAATTCTTAAATGAGAAACGGTTGGTTTTCTTCCTGTAAATATTTCATACGGAGTTCGACTTTCATTTGTTCTTGGGCATCTGTTTCTAATGTATGTAGATGTATGCACAAGTTCAGCCCAAAGTGGATCTGGGAGGTTCGCTTGAATTATGAAACATCTAGTCATTTCTACCAGAGTTCTGTTCGTTCTTTCAGCAACTCCATTTTGTTGCGGAGAATATTCAACTGAGAGCTGATGTCTAATTCCTTCCTCCGATAAATATTCTTTAAAATCTGAATTCAAATACTCTGCTGCATTGTCACTTCTAATTGCTTTAATTTTCTTGCCAGTTTGTTTCTCAGCAAATCTTTTAAAGACTTTAAATCCTTTGAAAATTTCACTTTTTCGTTTCATAACAAAAGTGAATATCATTCGTGAGAAATCGTCAATGAAAGTTGCGAAGTACAATGCACCGCCATATGACTTTGTTCTCATCGGTCCACATATGTCAGAATGAATAAGTTGCAGTGGCTCTGTTGACTTTGTCAGAGAGACTTCTGGGAATGGTAATCGAGTCTGTTTACCCCTAATACAAGTTTCACAACTTGTTATACTTTTAAATTCACCCTTGGGTAATCCATTGACTAAATTCTCTCTCTGCAATTTCTTGAGGTCATCAAAATTAAGATGACCAAACCTATTATGCCAAATTTCACTGCTATTTTTGTCTATACACATTCTGGTAAATTGCGTTTTTGCATATTTAGTTTAACGCAATATGTAAAGTCCGTTTCTTTTGTAAGCTTCTATGCAAATTTTCCTCAATGGATTCACAATTTCCGCTTTTCTTCTCATAAATTTTACAAAGAATGATTTTTCTGTGCAGGTGCTGACTGAAATCAAATTTCCCTTCAGTCCTGGGACAAACAACACATTTTCCAACTTTAATAAAAATGGTTCACCATGTTCGAGAACTTCCAATTCTACCGTTCCTGTACCTAAAGCTTCTATGCTTTGGTCGTTCGCTAATTTAACGGGTATTGGCTCTGTTTCTCTTAAATTTGAAAATGCTGTTCTAAAGCAGCACATGTGTGCAGTTGCACCGCTATCCAGGCACCACTCGTCAACATCAAGAATATTTTCATCTCTAATTCCTAGAGAAGCAGCCATTCGCGTATTGTTTCTTCTAGAGTTCCTTTTTGACCAGCAGTCAGCCGCTTTGTGGCCTTTCTTGCCACAGTAATGGCAGTTAAATTTAAAATCCTTCCGATTTGGTGGTTTAGTGGAATTGGTAGTTTTTCTTTCTGGATTTCCAAAAAAGGCATTTTGTACTCCAGACGAAGTTCCCTCCATTTCACGTTGTCTTTGATCTTCTTCTATAATCTTCACCTTTAAAGTTTCAAGTTTTGGGAGCTCATCTCTGGTTTCTATTGCAGTCCTGAATCCTTCATACGATTCTGGAAGACTACATAACAAGAGTATAACTAAAAAATCTTCGGGTACTTGAGCCCCAATTTCACCTAGATTGTCCACTAATGAAGTAAATTTACTCAGGTAATCTTTCAAATCATCATTAGGCCTCATTTTCATCTGTATTAGCCTTTTGGTCAGGGAAACTCTCGTCGCAGGTCCTTTAGGTCGATAAACTTCTTCTATCTTTTTCCAGGCCTCCTCGGCAGTTTTACAATTCTTAACATGTATTAGTTCTGATGGATTCAAGCTCAATACAATTGTAGCGAGAGCCTTCTGATCCTTATTTTGCCAATTAGAAAACTCTTGGTTACCGGGTTCAGGTTTGACATTGGCTTCATTAACATAAATCCACAGATCAGAGTGAACAAGAATCATTTGCATTTGAAGCCTCCATGTCTCAAAGTTTTGCTTATTCAACTTCTCAATTTGATATAGACTGGACATGCTTGATTCTTAATATCTTAGACAATCAGTTCTGGGCCCATAACCTGTTGAAAAAATAGGAAGGAGAATGCCGGGAAATTGTCTTTAAAGATAGAAAGTTTTATTAAGTTATGCTCTAATTTTACATAAAGTTAAAGCAGCTTGCTTTACATACTCCCCTACATTTATTTATTTATTTTATTTCGTCTCAATTTACAGGTGTTACATTCGAGCACAGCTCGCGAGTCACCTTGTCCTGGCTATTTACACATGGCGAGTTGGTGGAGTAGAAGTGGTCCCCCTAGGCCTTGCAGGAGGGCAGCTGTTGGGCGATGAGCTCTTGACTAAGTGTCAGGGCCGGGTCGTCGGAATCGGGGATTGATATCTCCTTTATTTTGTAGAATATCTTGTATGGTTGTATTATTTGAGTTTTGCATTTGAAGGTATAATTTCTTAACGGAAGTTTGGTACATATCTTCTAGATCGGGTTGGTTTAAGTCCTCCTTCAGTATCTTGTTTGATAGGTTGAATGGAGCTCCTATACTTGTCCGAAGACAGATTCTCATGAATGCGTTTATCCTATTTTTGTCTGTGGCTGTAATATATTTGCACCAAACTGGGAGTGCGTATGTTACTATCGGGAGGATACAACTTCTGTATAGAGTAAACTTTTGTTTTGTAGTCAATTTGCTTCTATAGTTGAACAGGCTTGATAATGTTATTTTGGCGATTTTTGCTTTCTTTATGATATTTTTGACATGCATGTTGAATTTCAACTTGGAGTCTAAGGTAACTCCAAGATATTTAACGCTGTCAGTCCAGTTAATAGGGCTCTGGTTTACCTTCAGGATGGATTGTGGCTTGAATTTTTTATTGTCTAGTGGAGGAAAAATTATTGCCTGAGACTTTTTTGGGTTGATGTCTAATTTCCAATCATTGCACCATTTGGTTATACTGTTTATGTAATTTTGGAGTTGTGTAGTTATTATTCCTATTGATTTGGAGTTTGATAAAATTGCTGCGTCATCTGCAAAAAGTTTTATTTGACATTTTGGATGTGGAGGGAAATCGTTGATGTAGATGTTGAATAGGTAGGGTCCAAGGATAGAGCCTTGAGGGACTCCAATCTGGGTTGGTTTTGCCGTGGTTATATAATTCCCTTGCTTAATTGAAAAGGTTCTGTCCTGGAGATAGTTTTTCAAGAATTTGATAAAATCCCTTGGAAATTGATTTTTTGTTATTTTTGCTATCAAGCCATCATGCCATACTCTATCAAAGGCTTTGGTAAAGTCTAGAAAAACAGCACCTACTGCCTCCTTGTGGGACTTTCTTATTTGGATGTAGTCTATTACTGTGATTAGCTGGTGGGTTGTGGAGTGTCCTTTTCTGAATCCAAATTGTTGAGGAATGATAAAGTTAATAGAATCCATGTATGACTGCAATCTGCGAAGAACGATTCTCTCGTATACCTTACCGATGGTAGAGAGAAGGTTGATTGGTCTGAGATCTTCAGGTGATTTGACAGGTGATTTTTTTGGAATGGTTATGATAATGGCATGTTTCCATGTCTTCGGGAAGTAGCACAGGTGTAATGCAGCATTGAAGATCCCAGCGAGGAAAACTATCCATTTGATGGGGAGGTTTTTAGTCATTTGCGGCGTAATATTGTCGTGGCCTGGAGCTTTGTGATTACCTAGGTTTTTAATCACTTCCTTGACTTCATTTGGCGTTGTCATTGATAGTATATTCTCTTGGGGATGATGGCAAGTGTTATCTGTTAGGTACAACGGAACCTCATCCTCCGCCTTGGAAAAGTGTTTGGAAAAATGCTCTGAAAGATCATTTCCAATTTCTTTGTCGGTCAGCAAGGTTTTTCCATTTGCGTTTAAACTAGTGATTTTGTCAGTTTTTTTTCCTAATGGGTTTTGTTTTTTTCCAGAAGTCTGTTGGGCTCGATTCAAGTTTGCTTAAAAAACTATTCCAATTTTCAGATTTCTCTGCTTCAAGGGCTTGATTTACCTTTCCTTGAAGATTGAGGTAAGTAGCCCTATGAGCTGGATCCCAGGTTGATTGCCATCTTTTCCTAGCTTTATTTTTCTCCCTTATTAAGGCTTTGGTTTTTGGGTTCTTTATTGATTTGGGAGATGAAACTATGGTGTTTTTCGAGTAGCTATTATTAATTTTTTCGTTTAAAATTCCAACTGCTGAATCAATGTCTACTTCAGTTTTCAAGGGGAGTCTGGGGGGCGTAGTGGAGATTAGATCTTGTTGAAAATGAACCCAATTAGTTACTCGGCTGAGCTGGGTTGTGAATTCATCCTTTGGGCAATTCAATTCAAAGATTACAGGGAGATGGTCAGATGATAAATCGTTGGTGGTTCTGGCCTTTGGGGTCCAGGGAATGTTTTTAAGTACAGCGAAGTCTAGGAAATCGGGATTGCCGAGTGGACTGTAATGCGTGGGTGACGAAGGTGCGACAATGTCGAGGCTTTCTCTTTCAGAGAAATTGTGCAGCACGATTCCACTGTTATTTGAAGTCCTTGATCCCCAAAGAGGGTGTTTGGAGTTCCAGTCTCCTGCAACGATTATTGAGTGGTTGTGTTTTATCAGTTGGTTCAAATCTTCTTCCAATAATGGTGCATCAGGCTTCTTATAAATTGCTGTGATTTGCAAGAGGGTTTTTCCATCTGGTTTTATCAAAATTGAAGTATTTTCCAAGTTTAAAGTATGAATCAGCATATTTTTATATTTAAAAAAGGATTTTAAAATGATGGCTGTTCCCCCACCCTTTCCTGTAATTCGATCAGTTCTAATGGTTTGATAGTTCCTGAACTTTAGATCAATTGAGGGTTTAAGGTGAGTTTCACTGAGCAGAGCAATGTCAATTGAGTTATCTTCTAAAAAGTGCAATAATTCTTCTTTCTTTGGTCTGATTCCGTTACACTCCCCTACAACAATGGTAGAAATAATTTATATACATGGCGGTCAACTGGTCAAAAACAAATAAAAGAAGAGTAGAATGTTGAAATTGATTATTCCAACATCATTATCTAATGATAATTATTTATTTATCTACTTATATAATTGCCTTATTCTGTCTGTGTGAAGTTCACTGATAGATTTTGGTCAGAATGGATAAAATAAAAAAAGTGTCAAGGGATGGGAATCGAACCCACGACCTTCCGCTTACCGGGCAGATGCCATGACCACTAGGCTACATATGCAATGAAAATAACAATTAAAAATTGCTTTAGTAATTTTTAATTGTTATTTTCATTGCATATTTATGATATGGGTTCATTCAAAAAACTTTTACCGCAGTTTAAAATATATATCTATATATTTATCTATTTACTTATATATTCACTGGCCGTGTGACCATTTAGAACCTTGCGGAAAGTTATAGGGTCATTTTTTTGTGAATTTTTTTTTTTTTTTTTTCGATTTTATTGAAAAAAAAACGATATGGTGCCTTTAAAAATGATCTTTATTACCATGCAGTTTTCTATTTAGTCAATATACCTAAGTTCATTTTGCAAATGTAATTATCTCTATCGATTTAGTAGGTGAAATGCAAAAGAAAAAATCGAAATGATGAAATCTTTATGAAAATTCACATTTTTATTTTTATATTTTCAAGACACACACAGTTTGGGGCGGGACGTTTCACAAGAGAGACATCCACGGCGCCAATTTATAATTGTAACGAATAGTATTTTAATTAAGACATTTTAAAAACACACAGTTTGGAACGGGACGTTTCACAAGAGTGACATCCATGGCGCCAATTTATAATTGTAACGAATAGTATTTGAATTAAAACGTTTTTAAAATATATTCGCACTCGGGTAAAACCCGGGCGTTGCCCGGGCCATTCGTCTAGTCTACTTATATAATTGCCTTATTCTGTCTGTGTGAAGTTCACTGTGTGAAGTTCACCGATAGATTTTGGTCATCAACGCGCGCATCATCATTATGGTCATTATCATTATCTAATGATAATAATTATTATTATTAATCTACTTATATAATTGCCTTATTCTGTCTGTGTGAAGTTCACTGTGTGAAGTTCACGGATAGATTTTGGTCATCAACGCGCGCATCATCAATATGATCATTATCATTATCTAATGATAATTATTTATTTATCTACTTATATAATTGCCTTATTCTGTCTGTGTGAAGTTCACGGATAGATTTTGGTCATCAACGCGCGCATCATCATTATCTAATGATAATAATTATCATGAATATAATTGCCTTATTCTGTCTGTGTGAAGTTCACGGATAGATTTTGGTCAGAATGGATAAAATAAAAAAAGTGTCAAGGGATGGGAATCGAACCCACGACCTTCCGCTTACCGGGCAGATGCCATGACCACTAGGCTATATATTATATATAAATTATATATAAATTAAATATTAAAACTATATATTCAAATTATTCTACTTAGCTCACGAACAGCGCCCTCTATCAAGGTTATAAATACGTTTAAAATCGAAATCTTTTTAAAATTTTATTAATAATAGTTCGCTTACTAACTAGAATACTTGATCTAAATCGAAATATTTATAGACGCTCGCTCGATTTGAAGATTTATATCGTAACTAATCTGACTGTAAAGTTTGGAGCGGGACGTTTCACAAGAGTGACATCCACGGCGCCAATTTATAATTGTAACGAATAGTGTTTGAATAAAACATTTAATCGGGTAAACCCGGGCGTTGCCCGGGTCATTCGTCTAGTATGTAATATCTGACTCCCAAGGTAGGTTCAATTTCAATCTATCTATTCTACGCTCATACAAGAGAATTATTTAATTTTAAGACACTAAAAGTATGAGCCGTGGAAACAATGTGGTACAAGTAACTTGGATTGTCTAAACAATATTGAGTTATTTACATACGAGGAACATTGAAAGCATAGATTATGGAATATGTATGATGTTTTAATTAAACTTAAATTATCTTATGAAATTTCTAAAATATCTAACACACACTGTAGTGTGTTGTGCCAAAATTTCGAGGCTTATTGACGAATCTAAGCAAATGACTACCATTCACCCGCACAATGTCTTCTGACCCGAAAGCGTTCCTACCACACCAGATAGAACACTTTTGTTGAAATATTTGGATGATTTCATACCTCCTCAGGTAGGGTGTTATGAAACCGGAGCAGATACATGATGAGGGCCATAGTTTAAACCATCGTATACAGGTTGTTAGCTTTTGTTTCACATTTTCGCTTTCTTTCTACAGATCACTCTCTAAGCATTCAATACATAAAATATCATAAGATGCATTGTTTTATGCATTTCACAAATTTTTAAGAAGTATAGGTACCGTTTTGTTCATAAATACACCCATACCTCGCTTTGCGTCGTGGTTACGTTCCAAAAAACACGACGCAAATTGAAACCACACAAAGTGAAAATATGTGATGGCGCAATCAAAAACAAAGGTATTGCCATATTTTAGGAAATAAAATTCAAAAAAAAAAAATTAAAGACTCGAATCCAAAACAACGCAACTTTGAAAATCAAACGACGCACAGTGAAAATCAGTAAAAATTAAGCAGCGACGCAACTTCGAAAAAAACGCAAAACGAAACGACGCAAAGCGAGGTATTGGTGTATTATTATCATACCTAATCAAATGTAGTTTTCTTTCTCATTGTTTACTTTTAGAGGTAAAATATTTCAGATTATCGCTGCTCCTATTTCTTTCTATCTATATCAACATTTTTGATAAATTTCATAACGGCATTTATTTTGCATTTGATCAAATGGTTTTTAAGAAGTTGAAACGAATCCATTTGGTAACTTCCCTAAAGTGCAGACTGATTATATTCCAGATCGGTATGGATCAAATTTTTTCACCAAAGGCCACTGAAGATCGACACCTACCAATCAAATGCATCAATCAAGTCTCTTCTATTTTTAAGTTCTTATTTATTTTTATGTATATGCAGATACGTGACTCTTTACATGTATTTTAGAAATTTTCTGAACGGTATTTATTTTGTGTTTGATTAAATGGTTTTTAAGAAGTTGTAATGAATTCATTTGGTAATTTGCTCAAAATGTAGACTGTTCAGATCGGTATAAATCAAAATTTTAACCAAAGACCAGTGAAGATCGACTTCTACCAATCAAATGCATCTGTAGTAAATTAACTTTAGTCAATTTGAAATCCCCTATTGTGAGAGAAATTGAATTAACCTTTACTGAATTGAATCTCAATTCTTACATTCTCCTTGCTAGTACACCTATCCCCCGATTTACACGGTAGATACGTTCCTGAGAAAAACGTGTAAATCGAGGGATAGGTGTACACAGAAATAAAAATAAAATGCATTGACAGGTTAAAATATGTAGTCAGCACTTAAGCTCGGGATTCCTCGTGAGATTTGTACACAGCGCATGTGTTCAATCACAGTAGCATTTAGTATAATGCGATAAAAATAAAAATAAAAACTTATTTGGAAAACCGTGTAAAAGCGAAAACGTGTAAAACAAGTACCGTGTAAATCGGGGGATATAGATGTACCTTATATAGGTTTGTCAGACTACCTTTACATTTACTGGACGAGGTATCTTTAATTTTAAGAGCTATGAATGTCGACCAGGCAACCTCTATCTTTACGAGAGATAATAAAAAGATTTACTGGCCGAAGTTTTTTTAACCTTAAGTGATACCATTACTCCGTCTTTGTATTTTTACTCTAAACTATACAGTTTGAAAAATGTATTTTATATTCTCAATTCGATAAAAATAATCCCTTGAATCAATATTAAAACAATAACATTAAGCCTCCAGGGAAAAGTTTTTTTTTTTTTTTTTATTTAAAAATCTCTCAACCTTTCGGGCAAGAAAGTCCTTCTACGTGAGAAAATATATTACATCATTAAAACGCCAATAAAATAAGATTTAAGTTAAACCAAAGTAAAAACCAAGTTGAGCCAAAGCTTTTATATTCTATTATATTTAATTAAAAAGGCATATATTGGATCAAAGTATCATTTATTTTACCAATATTTTAGTTGTTGCTGAACGCCAACCTTTATTCAGGTATTATAACATACTAGACCAGTGATTCTCAACCTTTTTTTTTTGTTGCGGCATTATTTTAAAGATTTGAAAATTTGGCGGCACAATTTTAGAATTTCGCGGCACACTTTTGCTAACTTGAATGCAAGAAAATTCAAATTATGTATCAATATTTCTATGCAAAATATAAGTAATATACATCTCTAACATTCAATTTGCTAATTTCGTTATTTTAAAAAGTAAAAAAATGAAAAAGAAAAAAAGAAAAACCAATACAAACGTGAACATAATCATATGACTAAAATTCGGCGGCACATTTTTAGAATTTCGCGGCACACAAAATTACCGCGGCACATTGGTTGAGAATCACTGTACTAAACGGGTGACCCGGGCTTCGCCCCGGGATTGACCCGTGTGCATATCTACCCGAGTGATATATATTTAGATAAGATTTTTTTATATAATTGTTTGTTATTAGCATTATCTATTTGTTTGCATCAGCATAATTTAATCTAATCTTTGATAGAGGGCGCTGTTCGTGAGCTAAGTAGAATAATTTGAATATATAGTTTTAATAATTGATTTATATATTTTTTAAAATAGCCTATCGTCTTCCCCGTATTTTTTACCTATGTATGGAAATTTTGGTTTGAATTAGTGAACTACTGCGAATTTGTATACCGGACATACAAACAAACATACAAACATTCCTTTTTATATATATAGATTAAAGATTAATGTGTGTCAACAACAAACTCAGCGCCACATAACGTCAGAAGAATTAAGTTTTAAAAATATTTTGACGTTATGTGGCGCCGAGTTTGTTGTTGACACACATTAATATGTTATAATACCTTGATAATGGTTGGCGTTCAGCCAACTAAAATATTGGTAAAATAAATGATATTTTGATCCAATATATGCCTTTTTAATTAAAGATATTTTTATGGATTGCTCTATTTTCAAAATTCTATTATATATATAAACTTTTTGAAAATTGGAATAAACCTCAATGTTATTTTATTCAATATATTGATGGTGAATATGTAATAGTATCCTAAATTAAACGAATACCCATAAGATGTATATTTTAAAACGAATACTTTATTAAATATTTTTATAGAACGACATTTGAAAATTATCCCGCATGTGTTTCTTTTGAACGAAAAATCGAAATTTATTTTAAGGAGAAATAACGATTATTTCTCCTTAAAATAAATTTCGATTTTTCGTTCAAAAGAAACACATGCGGGATAATTTTCAAATGTCGTTCTACAATCATAGGCCGCATTATATTGTAGCGTAGAAATCAAGCCTTGAAATATCCTAAGATGTAAAAGTATTTATTGATGACGTCACAGCGACGAGTCGACAATTATTAACAGGTCAGCCCAAAAAACCATCTCCAGCTAGGGAATCTTAAGCAAGCAAGCAAAGAAATATTTTAAAGATGATTTCACAAATACAGAGTAATATATATTTTTATAATCTGTTGAATATTTTCATTGAATAATATTAAATTAAATAATAAAATATTTCTTCGCCACAATATTGTATTATAAAATATGTTTATATTTGAAATATATATAGTTTGTTTATATATATATTTGTTTATCTTTTATCTATATATATAAAAATGAATGTATGTGTGTGTGTCTGTCCTTTATGCCTGACCAAACCACACATCGGAACGCCATGAAACTTTGGGAAGTTATTTAGTATAGTACTGGGAAGGTTTCTAGCAAATAAAATTTTTGAAATAACTTTTCGCCTAAAAATAATCAAGATAAATATTCTAATTTATCTGTTATAATTCAACAATCTGCTCTAAATATTATAATGATGATACGATGATTTTGTAATGTAGAAAATAAGGAAAGACAAAATTCAGGATGATACGGCAATTTATTTGAGACAAGAATAATGATACAATTCCAAGGCAAGATATTATTCCTTTAATTTCCAATTACCGAGGGAACCAATTAATATTGATTTTATTCAACTTATCGAGTATTTTTCAAGGGACCGGGAAAAAAATGTTCACTTTATCGAGAGATTCGTTAGACAAACCTTTACTCGGGTAAAACCCGGGCGAAGCCTGGTACATCCGCTTATTATATTTATAATATAATAAGTTGATGATCAGTTACTTCACCTTTTGATAAGAGATTTAGAGAAATAACTATAATTTCAAACCTTAGCTTTATCCTTTAATATTGTTAAGATAAAACTTTAATACGGTTTAAGAGCGGTTATCATTTTTAAATCGTTCATTCAACAACTAGTTATTATTCTAGTTTATATAAAAATTGTTTAAACAATATATATTAAAGATTATGTGTGTTTAAAGATAAGTCATCAAAAGGGGAATATCCCTGATTTCTAACCTATCGAAATTATTTACATCTATCTTGAAGACAAGATTGAATGATTGGATGGAGAGAAAGTCAATTTTGGCAGAAAATCAGGCTGGTTTTAGAAAAGGCTACTCTTGTCAGGACCACATTTTCACGCTCGTATCATTAATTCAAATGACCCTTAGCCGTAGAAGGGGAAAGTTATATGGCTTCTTCATTGACCTAAGGAAGGCCTTTGATACTGTGCCGCACCATCTACTTTGGAAAAAACTAGCATTAAATGGTCTGAGCTGTCGATTTATTAAACTAATTAAGAACTATTATACCCAAATGACGGCAACAGTCAGATGGCGGGGTTCCTTCACGGAGGCTATCAAAATACAAGCGGGAGTATTGCAGGGAGAGCCGTTGTCACCTTATTTATTCATTCTCTTCCTAAACGATCTGGTACCCCTGTTCGATGAATCAGAATTACCAGGCATAAATCTTGAGAATTATGGAACTATACACCTTTTACTGTATGCAGACGACATAGTGATCTTAGGAGAATCTAAAGTTAATTTGCAATTGAAGATTAACTTACTTAAAAAGTACTTAGAAGAGAACTGCCTAACGTTAAACCAAAATAAATCTAAAATAATGGTGTTTAGAAACGGTGGAGGAACAGCTCGTTCCGAGACATGGTTTTGGGGTCAGCAACCCCTGACAATAGTAGCTAAATATACATATCTGGGTTACCCTCTGACTACAAAAATCTCGACCCAATATGCTTCCCAATACTTTAGAAACAAAGCACTGAATGCAATTAATGCACTTTGGAGAATCCTTACATAGGCGCGAATAAAGTCCTTTACCTCAGTGATGAAACTTCTTGACACTATTGTTCTTCCTACTTTACTATATGCGGCACCAATGTGGGCAATTAACCAGCTGAAGACAGTCAATAATACCCAAGATGCATTTCTTCGTCGTCTCTTAGACTTACCAAACTTACCAGGATATGTCCTCAGAAGAGAATGTGGAAGAATATCAACTGAACTTAATGCTGTAAAACTCACATTAAAGTTTTGGGTCAGGATTTTAAAAATGGAGACGAGCAGATTACCACATGCTTGCTTAAACTATCTCTGGAAAGTCACCGCGAAAAAGGAAATAGAAAACAGTTTTACTCAAAATTTAATAAAAATTCTAGACTCTAAGGGATATTCCTTTCTTAAGGGCTGTGAAGACTACTTAGCCATAAAGAAAGAATTGCCAGGCATAATTAGAACTACCACAGACCAACTAATTCAAAACGATCAGATGAAAATCACTGATTCAACCCACTTTGCTCACTACAAATTTTTGAGTGAATCATTCATGACAGAGGAGTACCTACGATTAAATATCTCGCTTCCCAACAAAAGACTAGTTGCACAACATAGAGTTTTATGGCAATTTTTCAGGGAAGAAAGAAAAGACTTCTGGAAAGAAAATGGCCGGAACTGTTTTCTTTGTATGGATCTCATGGATGATAATTTGGTTCACTATTTCTTCCAATGCCCTATCTTAACAGAAAAACGTACTGAAATTTTCCCAAGCCCTACCTCTGGTCAATTTAGATACCATCGCATAGGTTAACTTCTCTCTTCAGCTCTGAATGATGAATTACTGATTGTTAGATACTTTAGGTTCTGCACAGAAGCTGGGCGCATGAGAAAGAATGCAGGGCAAAGGATACTGGAGGATGAACTATCTGTAAATAGGTAACTGAATGTGAGACAAACCTGATTTTGTTGTAAATGTTTCCTCTTCCCTCTCCTCTTGTTGACGTGTAAATACGGCGAATCCTGTATGGGGCGGAATGCCCTAAATAAAGGCTTTTGTTGTTGTTGTTGTTGTTGTAGATAAGTCATCAAAGGCTATGTATTTCAGATTGGCAAGATTACAAAGTTCCATCAAAGACTTCAGTAACTGAAGATCAACTCCCTCACTAATGCATCTCTAGTAAGTCACGTTTATCAAATTTGAAGTGAATATAATCCACCATCGACATTGGTAAAACACTCTATCTTTGATTTGTTTCCTAGATGTATAACCCTATATATGTAAATACGGAAAAAATTCTTAAACAAAGTTTATGTAATGATGCACTAGCGCGCCCTCTGTTATGAAAATTTGAAACCTTTTTAGACGCGTAAGATCATTTTTGAAATTAAACAATTTCTACTGCCCTTACTGCAATGGAAAAATTAATGTGAGGGCCTGGCTCATTAGTGGTGAACCCTCCCAGCGGTCTCACTAGTTTAATCTACCATTCCGCTGTTATATTGGATTTTTCGATATTATGTAAATAATTTTATATTTTAATCTTTTAATTTGCGAAATTCTCTTTATTTTTAAGATCTTATTTATTTTTATATACAAGTACACCTATCCCCCGATTTACACGGTACTTGTTTTACACGTTTTCGCTTTTACACGGTTTTCCAAATAAGTTTCTTTTTTGTTTTTATCGCACTATACTAAATGCTACTGTGATTGAACACATGCGCTGTGTACACATCTCACGAGGAATCCCGAGCTTATATGCTGACTACATATTTTAACCTGTCAATGCATTTTATTTTTATTTCTGTGTACACCTATCCCCCGATTTACACGTTTTTCTCAGGAACGTATCTACCGTGTAAATCGGGGGATAGGCGTATATACGCAGATACGTGACGCTTTACATGTATTTTAGAAAATAGTGTATGTGTATAAGTAGAATTCAACATTCCTCTGAATGACAATAAGTCATTGAAACGTCAAGAATTATTGGTGGATGTAGTTATATTTTTTTCCTATTCATGATAAAATTATGAAAAACTTTTAAAATTACAAAATTATTTCCTCAAAATTACATATCAATTTTTAAAAATTCAGTTGTAAATATCCACACTGCGCCCGTTTGTATTTGTAAATATTGTCGCGTTGAAAAAATAGACGTGAGGAGAAGTAAACCCAACCGAGCTTTATTCTCTCTGACTGTCTACCTTATAATCTAGCTGTTAGGTTTTTTTTATTATTATTATTATTGTATTTTTTTAATTAATTATAATTCATATTCATAGAATTTTATTGTTACTCATCATCATTCTTTTTTTTTTTTCTTCTTCTGTTTTCTTTTGTGTTATAAATACAACTAAATCGCATTAAATCGTAATGTAATTCTCTTTTGTTGTTTGAAATAAATCGAATTGAATCAGCTCGTTCTTTCTAGAAGAAACTTCAAAGAAAACGTGTTAACAATAGCTATATGACATAATTAAAAACTTATGTAAATCAATACAATCTAAAAATTATGCAAACAAATAAACCACACTACAATATTTCTTGTTAGATATAGTCGATATTTTTTTGGCGAATCTAGGATCAATGCTCTGAAACGATTTCTATCACTTGAAAGAAAATTACAAAAATCTCCAAGTATCCTAAAACAATATTGTGATTTCATGGACGAATATCTTTTAATCAATCATATGGAGCTTATTCCCAGTGATGAGCTGGATACACCTTCAGGACAATGTTATTATATACCTCATAATTGTGTTTTAAAGGAGCAAAGCACTACCACTAAATTGAGAGTTGTTTTTGATGCATCTTGCAAAACTAGCAATGGCAAATCTCTAAAGGACTTTCTTCATGTAGGACCAAAACTACAACAGGATATCTTCAACATTCTAATAAAATTTCGAACACGCCCAATAGCTTTTTCAGGAGATATAGAGAAAATGTATCGCCAAGTAAGAATCGATTCTAGGGATTGAAATTTCCAGAGAATTTTATGGAGAAAAAACCCATCAGAACCTTTATTGGATTATAGACTACTGACTGTGACATATGGACTGTCTTGTGCGCCATATCTCGCCATGCGTACCCTACATCAACTTGCAAGGGACAAGGTGTCAACTTTCCCAGTGGCCTCAAAAATAGTACAAACCGATTTTTATGTTGATGACTTGCTTTCTGGTGCAGACACAATTGAAGAAGCTACATGTCATATTCGTGAAGTCAATAATCTTCTTTCTTCAGCCGGATTTTCTCTTAGGAAATGGAGATCAAACGTCCCGGAGGTCCTTTCTGGATTTTCAGAACAGGTTGAAGATAGGCATAATCTTCGGGATTTTGAGAGTAATTCATGTGTCAAAATACTTGGTATTTGTTGGAATCCTTCCTTGGACATTTTTCAGATTCTTGTTAATGACATTCCAGAACAAACGAATTCTAAAAGACATTTGTTGTCCCACATCTCCAGATTCTTTGATCCTATAGGCTGGCTGTCACCAGTTATTATTCGTCTTAAAATTTTGCTTCAATCACTTTGGAAACAGAAGTTGAATTGGGATGATCCCTTGCCTGATACTTTGTGCTCTCAATGGAAGAAAATCGAAAAGGAATTATCCGTATTAAATAAAATTAAAATTCCTAGATACTTCTCGTGCAGGGGAGCTTTACTTTCTGTTGAACTTCATGGTTTTTGTGACTCTTCAGAAGTTGCATATGCGGCAGTATTTTATATAAGATCTCATTTCAAATCGGGCCAAGTGAAAGTTTCTCTGATTGCTTCCAAGACGAGGGTAGCTCCTCTGAAAATGATTTCCATACCACGGCTGGAGCTGTGCGCTGCTCTTCTTCTCGCAACTTTATATGATACTATTCGCAATTCTTTATGTTTACAAATTGATAGAGTATTTTTATGGACTGATTCCAAAATTGTTCTCAGCTGGATTAAATCTGAATCTAGACATTGGAAACCATTTGTCGGAAATAGGATTGCTGAAGTTCAAAGATTGACTTTACATTCTTCCTGGCATTATGTCATTTCGAAAGATAATCCTGCAGACTGCGCTTCCAGAGGTATAACTCCTTCAGAGCTGGTGGATCACTCTCTTTGGTGGCGAGGACCAACTTGGCTCTCGGATGTGAACTTTGAAGATCCAATTCAAACTCAATATGATTTTCAGAAAGAAATTTCAGGTGAAAGACGAAAAACATTCTCTGTTTTTCATTCCACTAATCTTCTTTTCCCAGACTTCATTTTCAAATACTCAAATATCAACGAACTTGTTAGAATTACAGCATGGATTTATAGATTTGTATTCAATGTCCAATGTTCTTACAATGAAAGAAAGAAAGGACATCTATCTTCAAGCGAATTAACAAGTTCAATTCTCAATATCATTCGTTTCATCCAAAGTTCTGAATTTCAATCAGAAATTACCTGTTTCAAACAAAAGAAATCTTTACCAACTAACTCAAGGCTTTTATCTTTGAATCCTTTCATTGATGAATCTGGACTATTACGGGTTGGAGGAAGATTACGTCATTCAAATCTGCAATTTGATGAAAAGCATCCAATAATATTGCCAAGAGATAATTTTATCACGGAATTAATAGTGCGACAGTGTCATCTGGATCATTTACATTCTGGTCTTCAACTGACCATGTCAGCACTACGATTACGATATTGGATTCCTGCAGGCAGAAGTTTGGTCAAGAAAATAATCCACCAATGCATGGTGTGTTTCAGGGCTAAACGCCAAGTTACCAAGCAAATCATGGGAGATCTGCCTATGCACCGAATTGTGAAATCAAATCCGTTCACTAAAACTGGAATTGACTTTGCAGGACCGTTTTTGATGAAACCAAACATCAAAAGATCCAAAGTAAAATTAAAATCATAAGTTGCCTCATTTGTATGTTTCTGCAAAAAAGCAATTCATATAGAAATTGTATCAGAACTATCTTCAGCGGCTTTCCTCGCAGCTCTCAAGCGGTTTATTTCTCGTCGAGGAAAACCTTCTGATATATTTAGTGATAACTGGACCAACTTTAGGGGAGCTAACAACATTCTCCGAGAGCATTTTGGTATATTGAAAGCTTCAACAATTCAAAAATTCATATCTAATGAACGAATCAACTGGCATTTTATACCTCCTTCCGCCCCAAATTTCGGTGGTATCTGGAAGGCTGGAATAAAATCCTTCAAATTTCATCTTCTCAGATGCTTAAAGTCTCAGATACTCAAATTTGAAGAGCTGAGTACTCTGACAACTCAAATAGAAGCTTGTTTAAATTCGCGACCTATTTGTCCTCTAAGTTCAGATTCAGACGATTTTAATCCTCTTACACCAGGACACTTCTTAATCGGGAGACCCTTAACTGCCCCTCCAGAATCTAATGATGATGATGATGTTCTGATAAACTACCTCGACCGCTGGAGCCTAAATCAAAAAATTATAAATGTATTTTGGAAACGTTGGAATCTAGAATACCTCAACAATTTGCAACAACGCCTAAAATGGCAAAAATCCTCACCCAACATTAAGGAAGGTGACCTCATCTTGCTCAAGGATACCATATCACCACCAGCAATGTATTGGAGCCTTGGTCGCATCACCAAAGTCTTTCCGGGAGCGGACGGAAAAGTTCGAGTCGTCGAGGTGAAGACCAAGCACCAAGAACGCCTTACTAGAACTGTCTCTAAAATAGTACCATTACCTTTTGCTGAGGACTAAGTTAGTCCACCGGGGTGGAGTATGTTAGGTTTTATTATTATTATTATTATTATTATTATTGTATTTTATTAATTAATTATAATTCATATTCATAGAATTTTATTGTTACTTATCATCATTCTTTTTTTTTCTTCTGTTTTCTTTTGTGTTATAAATACAACTAAATCGCATTAAATCGTAATGTAATTCTCTTTTGTTGTTTGAAATAAGGCGAATTGAATCGAATTGAGTCAGCTCGTTCTTTCTAGAAGAAACTTCAAAGAACAATAGCTATATGACATAATTAAAAACTTATGTAAATCAATACAATCTAAAAATTATGCAAACAAATAAACCACACTACAATTTTTCTTGTTAGATATAGTCGATATATTTTTAAGCCCGTTGAAGAGCGATCATCTCTTGAAAGCTAGTAATTTAAAATAAGAAACTCATTTTTTGTGAGGAAATTGTATGATGTTATGCCTTGTTATAAAAAAGGAAATACTCTTACCTTAAGGATTTATTTAGCTTAGTTTTATTTATTTAACTATTTAAAAGGCAACATTATCTAACTTATAACAACTACAGCTATGCCGGAACTTCCGCCAGCCTAAGGTAAACAAAAACAGTAATGATCATGATCACCTTACCGATAAATCCGCCAGGTTGTAAGATGATAACTTATTCTCAACACAGAAATAGTTTATATTTTTTTCCTAATCAACTTCTAAGCAACAAGAAATCTTCAGAACTCCATCTTTGGTTTCTACAATGAACGTATCAAGTGTGTGTAGTGTGTTTCAGGAGGAATTTAAAAATAGAGATTCTTCCCCGACACGTAATAATTATTATTCGAACTTACACTTTCGGGCCTATATAAGCCCTTCGATGAGAGTAACATCTAACTAGAAAACTGCGACGTTTAGAATATACGAGGGTTGTCCGTTAAATAAGTTCCACAGAGGGTTTTCATACAGAAAAACAAGTTTATTTGCCCTGAACTATACTTTTTCGAAAATATCAGACTTTTTTTTTTTTCATTTTTCTACATATTTCCCGTTTCGTTGGACGCATTTTTGCACTCAGGACACCCACTTATGGAACCCAGAGTCAAAAACCTCTGCCGCATGTCCGCGTAGAAAGCCTAAAACCGCTTCTTCCAACTCGTCATCGTCCTGGAATTGGGTTCCACCCAGGTTTTTCTTCAACTCGAGAAAGAGATGAAAGTCACTAGGAGCTACGTCCGGGCTGTAAGGTGGGTGTGTGTGACACCAATTCCCATCCAAATTCTTCGATGAGGGCGGTGGTTTGACGGGCGGTGTGCGGCCAAGCGTTGTCATGGTGAAAACGCATCCCTTTGGTTAACATCCCTCTCTTCTTGTTCTGAATCGCGCGTCGAAGTTGTTTTAAGGTCTCATAGTATCGGTCGGAATTAATTGTTGTACCCCGACGCATAAAGTTGCATAACAATAGGCCCTTTCGGCCCCAAAAGACGGTAGCCATAAGTTTCCCGGCAGAAAGCGTTTGTTTAAACTTTAGAGGTTTCGGCGAAGAAGCGTGCTTCCACTGCTTGGATTGCTCCTTTGTCTCCGGTGTGGTGTAGTGTACCCAGGTCGTCTCATCACCAGTAACGATCGATTCCAAGAATTCCTCTCCGTCAGTTTCGTGGCAATCGAGAAATTTCTGGGCCGCATCAACCCGCTGCCGTTTATGGTCTTCAGTCAGCATTTTCGGAACCCATCTGCGCACCATACCGGAACTCATACACCCTTCTCCATTCACTTGACAGAGTTCAGTATGAATGTCCTTCGCCGAATTCTTCTTGAGGCCAAAAAGCGAATTACTGACCGTAATTCGCAGCTGGCGGGAGACACGAGGGGGAGCTCCATCACTAACGGCTGCTCAGCCAAGACTAAGCTTACCAACGACGTAGCCTTGGTGGGAAATTGGAGTGGTGAGAACAAGCTACGAGCCCGTGCAGTCGGCTCGCGCCTAAAAGCGATCCTCATGCCAGTGATGCCCCGTGGAACTTATTTAACGGACAACCCTCGTATATACAAATGCTTATTATTATTATTTATATATTTTACTATGTACCAAAAGGGCACCGTTCCCTTTAAACGTGCATCAGAACGATGTCACTATTGCATCACCCTAGTAAAAGAAACACGTCCATAAAACCTGGATAATTACTTTGAAACATCTCTATATATATAAAAATGAATGTTTGTATGTTTGTTTGTCTTTGTCTTTGTTTGTATGACTCCTATACAAATTCGCAGTAGATCACTAATTCAAACCAAAATTTCCATACATAGGTAAAAAATAACGGGGAAGACGATAGGCTATTTCAAAAAATATATAAATCAATTATTAAAACTATATATTCAAATTATTCAACTTAGCTCACAAACAGCGCCCTCTAGAACGCGTGGGCATCTGACGGCGGCGCGCGCCCATTGGCTGTTTTATACTCTTTACTTTTGTTTAGCTTTTAAATAACATATTTTCTTCTCTACTTTGCCTATTTTTATCACTATTTTATACTCTTTTCTTTTGTTTAGCCTTTAGAGATCTGAGATGCCTCCCAAGAAACGCAAACCTATTGGAAAAGTCCTACCAAAAGTGAGTAAAAAAAGAAATGTGCGAAGTGCTGAGACTGCTGTGCAACGTGAGCATCGTCTTAGGATTAATCGAGAAAGGGCCAGTACTTCGAGAGCGGCGGAATCCGTGGGACAGCGTGAGAACAGGCTTCAACAAGAGAGAGACAGGGCCAGTACCTCAAGAGCGGCGGAATCCTTGGAACAGCGTGAGAACAGGCTTCAACAAGAGAGAGACAGGGCCAGTACCTCAAGAGCGGCGGAATCCGTGGGACAGCGTGAGAACAGGCTTCGGCAAAAAAGAAACAGGGCCAGTACCTCAAGAGCGGCGGAATCCGTGGGACAGCGCGAGAACAGGCTTCAACAAGATAGAGACAGGGCCAGTACCTCAAGAGCGGCGGAATCCTTGGGACAGCGTGAGAACAGGCTTCAACAAGAGAGAGACAGGGCCAGTACCTCAAGAGCGGCGGAATCCTTGGAACAGCGTGAGAACAGGCTTCAACAAGAGAGAGACAGGGCCAGTACCTCAAGAGCGGCGGAATCCGTGGGACAGCGTGAGAACAGGCTTCGGCAAAATAGAAACAGGGTCAGTACTTCGAGAGCGGCAGAAACCCCACAAGAACATACGGCCAGGATTCTGCATGTCAGGGAAAGAACTTTGGCCTCACGAAACTCGCGTGATAGACTTTCCAATTTACTTTTAGAAGGTTTTAATTATGATTCGTGCAAAAATTACGAACAACACCCAAGTATTACTATCGGCCAAATGTCTATAGTATGTAACTACTGTAAAGCAAAGAAATTTAAAGATGAGCCTCCTGGCTTCTGCTGTAAAAATGGAAAAGTTTATCTTTCACCTCCGCAATTACCACCAGATGAGCTTTTTTCTTTGATGTCTGGCAATTCATCCGAATCCAATCATTTTTTAAGGAATATAAGAAAATACAATTCATGTTTCCAAATGACTTCGTTTGGTGCCACATCATTTTCAGAAGAAAGTGTTTTTCCAACAACTTTCAGGGTTCAAGGTCAGGTGTACCATAGAGCAGGTTCATTATTACCCTCACTTGATCAGCCTCCCCAATTTTTACAAATATTCTTCGTGGAAGATGCTCAGCTAGAGGTGAACCAAAGATGCCATTTCAGTTCTGCCTTGCGACATGGTACAGTATTGTGCCTACAGCGTATGTTTCATCGATGCAATCAACTTATAAAAATATTTAAAACAGCATTGGAGAATATGCCATCAGATGAATACAAGTTAGTAATAAGGGCTGATAAAACACCATCAGGTGAACACGAACGCCGTTTCAATGCTCCTCAAAGTAATGACGTTGCTGTAGTTCTATCAGCGGATGAGTTTAATCAACGTGACATCATTATACAACGCCGCAGCAATGCACTGAAACGCATTTCTGAAACACATAGATCTTATGATCCACTTCAATATCCTATAATATTTTGGGACGGCGAGGATGGCTACCATTTTAACTATAGACAGATAGACCAAAATACAGGTGTACCAACTAATAGAAAAGTTTCAGCTATGAGCTTTTATTCATATAGAATAATGGCCAGGGATAATGTTTATAATCACATTTTAAATTGCAGGCAATTATTCAGTCAATATATTGTAGATATGTATGCAAAAATTGAGAGCGAGCGTCTTCTTTACATCCGTCTTAATCAAAAAGAGCTCAGAGTGGAAGAATACATTCACTTGAGGGATGCTGTTGCCAATGATGGGATGGTTGCTAATTTTGGAAAATTGGTGATACTGCCAGCTACTTTCACAGGAAGTCCTCGACACATGCACGAGTACACACAAGATGCCATGGTCTTTGTTAGAACTTATGGACGCCCCGATCTTTTTATAACATTTACATGTAACCCTTCATGGCCTGAAATTAATGCCGAACTCTTTAATGGACAGAAACCGATGGACCGCCATGACCTGACAGCCAGAGTGTTCAAATTAAAGTTGAATAAATTAATTGCTCTAATAACAAAGCAATGCATATTTGGGGAGACTCGATGTTGGATGTTCACAATTGAATGGCAAAAACGCGGACTACCACATTCACATATTTTAATCTGGCTTAAAGACAAAATTCATCCTATTCAAATTGATAATGTTATTTCCGCTGAGATACCAAACCCAGAGGAAGACCCCAATCTCTATGAAGTGGTGATAAAAAATATGATCCATGGACCATGTGGCACTTTTAATATAAATGCACCATGTATGAAAAATGGCAAGTGCAGCAAAAATTACCCAAGAGACCTGATTAGTGATACACAAACTGGGTTTGATGGTTATCCTCGCTATAGGAGACGAGCCCCAGAAAATGGAGGTTTCAAAGGCAAGCTGAAGGGCCGAGGAAACACTGAAATTGAAGTTGACAACAAATGGGTTGTTCCATACTCCCCACTTCTTTCTAGAATGTTCAAGGCCCACATAAATGTTGAATATTGTCATTCAGTTAAGTCTATCAAGTATATTTGCAAATATGTGAATAAGGGCAATGATATGGCCATTTTTGGACTTTCCAAAGAAAACACTAATGATGAAATATCTCAGTACCTGTTGGGTAGATATATCAGTAGCAATGAAGCAGTTTGGCGGATATTGAGTTTTCCTATTCATGAACGTCATCCAAACGTTGTTCACCTTAGTGTTCATTTGGAGAATGGCCAAAGGGTGTATTTCACCAATGCTAATGCCCGGACAGTTGCGGCAGCACCACCAAACACTACTTTAACGGCTTTCTTTCAATTGTGTCAACAGGACCCGTTCGCAAAAAATTTGCTCTATCCTGAGGTTCCACGATATTACACTTGGAATGCTTCAAGAAAGAGTTTCTGCAGAAGGAAGCAAGGAACATCAGTTCCCGAACATGAAGGCATATTTGCCAGTGAAGCTCTCGGTCGAGTATATACTGTTCACCCTAACAATGCGGAATGTTTTTTTCTCAGAATGCTGCTTCATACAGTCCGAGGACCAACTTCATTTTCATCTTTAAAATGTGTTAATGGTGAAGAATGTCGCACATTCAGAGAAGCTTGCCAAAAGCTTGGCTTACTTGAGGATGATCAACACTGGGATAATGTATTATCAGAAGCAGCAAGTCAGTCTTTTCCTGAACAAATCAGAGAACTCTTTGCCATTCTACTGACCACCTGCAACCCATCCAATCCTCAAAATTTGTGGGAGAAATATCGTGAGAGCATGAGTGAAGATGTACTTATCAAAGCCAGAAGAGCTAACCCTACTCTTGACATAAACTTCTCATCCGATATTTTCAATGAAGCTCTTTTATTGTTACAAAATAAGTGTCTGGCCATCAATGATAGGACATTATCACAGCTAGGCTTGCAATCCCCGGAGCGATGTCAGCCGACAATATTAAATAGAGAACTTATGAGAGAAAAGAACTACAATATTGAACAACTTCGCAGGTTTGTTGATTCCAAGAAGCCTCTCTTGGTTGAAGATCAAAGAGAGGCATATAATAGCATTATGGACTGCATCAATAAACAACAGGGTGGCATTATTTTCCTTGATGCACCCGGAGGAACTGGGAAAACATTTTTAATTAATTTATTACTTGCTGAAGTCCGATCAAAGAATGCAATTGCACTTGCTATTGCCTCATCAGGGATAGCTGCCACACTCATTGCTGGAGGCCGTACAGCGCATTCAATGCTTAAATTACCATTAAACATTGCTAACGAACAATATCCCACATGTAACATTAGCAGTACATCTGGTCAGGCCCAAGTACTCAAAAGTTGTATAATCATTGTATGGGATGAATGCACTATGGCTCATAAGCATTCTCTTGAAGCCCTCGATAGAACTTTGCGAGACTTAAAGGGAAATAATAAACTAATGGGAGGAATTCTACTACTTCTAGCCGGTGACTTTCGTCAAACTCTCCCAGTCATACCGAGGTCAACTCCTGCTGATGAAATCAATGCTTGCCTTAAAGCTTCAGTTCTTTGGAAGCACATTAAAAATATTACATTAAGAACCAATTTGAGAGTACAAGTTTTAGGGGAACACTCTGCACAGAATTTCGCTCGCAAGCTTTTACAGATTGGTGAAGGTACATTCCCAAATGGATCCCCAATGTGTGATGTATCTTTTCCTCTTGATTTTGGAAATATAGTTTCATCTGTTGGGGAACTTATAGATAAAGTTTTTCCAAATATAGCAGAAAATTTCAGAAATCACGGATGGTTGTGTGAGCGAACAATTCTTGCTCCTAGAAACGACGCTGTTGATGAAATAAACAACTGCATCCAGGATATGCTTCCTGGCTCCGTAACTGAATACAATTCAATTAATACAATGGTTGATGTTGATGACACTGTGAATTATCCGTCTGAGTTTCTCAACTCTCTCAACCCATCTGGATTGCCACCACATCATCTACGGCTTAAGATTGGCTCGCCCATCATGCTCCTCCGAAATCTTGACCCTCCTAAGCTTTGTAACGGTACAAGACTTTGCGTAAAAAGACTGTTGCCTAATGTCATTGAGGCAACAATTTTAACTGGGAAGGAGAATGGAAAAGATGTGTTGATTCCTCGCATTCCATTGATACCGAATGACTTTCCTTTTCTTTTTAAACGCTTGCAATTCCCTGTACGGTTGGCATTTGCCATCACCATCAACAAGGCCCAGGGGCAATCCCTCAAGTGTTGTGGTGTCAATCTTGAATCTCCATGTTTTTCCCATGGGCAGTTATATGTAGCATGCTCAAGAGTTGGCTCACCAAATCATTTGTACATATATTGTAAAGATGGAAAAACTAAAAATATTGTTCATAGACAGGTTTTATAAAATTGCAGAAGCCATTGCTTAAATTTTAGCATGCGCAGTAATATATACCAAGTAATGCTTACATATAAATTTATAATGCTGATATATATCTTAATAAATATTGTTGCAATGTTCTGTCCGCTTTACCTTTTTTTCGGTGTTCGCTTTCCCCATATTATATACTAGCAGAGTGACCCAGGCAATGCCCGAGGAATGCTCTAACCAAATATATATTCACTAGGGCAGATAAGCACTCGGGTAAATCCCGGGCGTACCCCGGGTCACTCTGCTATTATGTCTAAAAGTGAATGTATGTCCGGTATACAAATTTGTAGGAGTTCACTAATTCGAACCAATATTTTAATACATATGTACAAAAAATACAAGGAAAACGATAGGCTAATTCAAATTATATAAAAGTGGATATTCTGATTTCAGTACAATTTTGATTAAATTATGCTGATGCAAACAAATAGATTATGCTAATAACAAACAATTATAAAAAAAATTCTTATCTAAATATATATCACTCGGGTAGATATGCACACGGGTAAACCCCGGGCGAAGCCGGGTACATCCGCTAGTACTATATACAGTTACGAGCGTCTTTCCTCATCTCCTAATCAGGCATCTCTCTGTCACCGTTTGCTTTTATTGGTTGGCTACGGTCACGCCACCTTTGCCCCCCCCCCCCCCCCCCCTGCCGGCGGCGCGCGCCCGTTGGCTGCCGGCGAGCACGTGACCTCCCTGTGCGCGCGCATGGCCGGCGGTAGGCTATAGTTATTAACTAACATATGCAATTAATTAAGGCGCCAATTTAGAATTGCAACAAATAGTATTTGAATCAAAACATTCAATCGGGTAAAACACGGGCGTTGCCCGGGTCATTCGGCTAGTATATATATATAGATAAGAGAGAGAGAGACGCTTTTTGTATAAGTGAAAATATCAACCTCGACACTATTCTAACATTTTTCAATAGTTTAAACCCATTTTCAACCTTTACATGCAAAATAGAAAATACCAGCTCTTTGGCATTCCTAGACATTAAACTTACCAGAATCAATAGTAAAATAGAAACCATTATATATAGAAAACGAACAGATACAGGAAAATATCTCAATTTTAATTCATTTAGCCCATTAATTATAACATATCCGTGATTAAAACACTATCTAAAATAATTTTCACACCCACTGCTTTTCAGATATTAAAAATAGTAAAGTTGAACAAAGCATATTTTACAATGAAATGGAAAATAATGAATATCCTCCAGGTTTCATCAATAAACATATATACAGACCCACGAATATATCAAAAACAATAGCAGAAGATTAAACATCTATCTGAACATGGTTTCGCTTCACATAAACAATTGAATATGATTTGATTTTCTATCTTCATATTTACACTGCCCACCGTATGCTGGAAAGCCCGCGCCTGGCACCCAGCTCCTTGGAAGATGGAAGAAACATTAATATATATAGTCACGACCGTCTGTCGTGGCCTCTGTCACGGATAATATACAGTTATCATCGTCATGCGTTCTTAATTCTGTCACCGTTTGCTTTTGGTTCAGTGGTAGAATGCTCGCCTGCCACGCGGGCGCCCCGGGTTCGATTCCCGGTCGATGCATTTTTTTTTTTTTACAATTTTTAAAACTCATTTATATATTATACAAGAATGACATCCACGGCGCCAATTTATAATTGTAACGAATATTATTTGAATAAAAGCATTAAATCGGGTAAACCCCGGGCGTTGTAGATTATAAACACAAGGTAATAAGACCACATCCATGATAAGGTACAGTTTGGATTATAGATTATAAACACAAGGCAATAAGACAACATCCATGATAAGGTACAGTTTGTATTATAGATTATAAACACAAGGTAACGAGACCACATCCATGATAAGGTACAGTTTGGATTATAGATTATAAACACAAGGTAACAAGACCACATCCATGATAAGGTACAGTTTGGATTATAGATTATAAACACAAGGTAATAAGACCACATCCATGATAAGGTACAGTTTGGATTATAGATTATAAACACAAGGTAACAAGACCACATCCATGATAAGGTACAGTTTGGATTATAGATTATAAACACAAGGTAACAAGACCACATCCATGATAAGGTACAATTTGGATTATAGATTATAAACACAAGGTAACAAGACCACATCCATGATAAGGTACAGTTTGGATTATTACTATATATAGTCACGACCGTCTTTCCTCATCGGCCGCCTCTGTCACGGATAATATACAGTTATCATCGTCATGCGTTCTTAATTCTGTCACCGTTTGCTTTTGGTTCAGTGGTAGAATGCTCGCCTGCCACGCGGGCGCCCCGGGTTCGATTCCCGGCCGATGCATTTTTTTTTTTACAATTTTTAAAACTCATTTATATATTATACAAGAATGACATCCACGGCGCCAATTTATAATTGTAACGAATAGTATTTGAATAAAAGCATTTAATCGGGTAAACCCCGGGCGTTGCCCGGGTCATTCGGCTAGTGACTGATAAAAGTTTATAAACCGTACAAAGATGATTAAATAAGGGAATAAATATTTTAATGTTTTACATTAACTTTTGTTTACCCTAGATATATATTTAACAATTTTTCCTTCGTATTGTTACATAAACAGCATGATATAAACTTTGCCCGTTGGAAGGGCAACCTGGTGCAACAATGTTTACAAATTCTTGGAATTAAAATACATCTTCGGCCAGAAATTCTTTTGTGTTTTCTCGACGTTTCGACAAAAACCGTTTGTTCCTGACGACGACAAAATATTTTTGTCGAAATATCGAGAGAATAAAGACATTTACTGGCCGAAGTTTGTCTTTTAAGTCTAAGACCTATGAATGCCGGCCAGGCAACTTTTATCTTCATGATTTGGGCGATTCGAGCCTACAAAACTACATCCTCTAACTGTGTCCATAGTCAAGCGAACATCCCCTTTCTCACAGATTATATTGAATCTAAAATAATTAAATATGATTTGGCTCAACTTTCTATAGAGAATCAAGGGGCTTTTAGACCACATGCTCCAAGTATAATTAGATCATTTTTAAGTGCAAAAATGGATGAATTATTTCTAAAAACAAATGAAACATTCCAAAGTTTCTTCCCGTTTGGAATTCCAACATTTTTCCGTTCCAATTTTTATAATACCCAGTTTACAACGAACCATGGAAATTTTAAGGGATTTTTTTTTATCAAAAAATGGAGCGGTTGAGGACTCTAAGTGCCATTGTGGCAACGAAATCCAAGGCTCGAGACACCTACTGCTGGAATGCCCACTCTTCTTTACCGCTAGACAACAGACAGTAAATAATGTTGTATATCTATATCAATTTGTAAATAGCAGAGAGAATTGTCACATATTTAACTATTTTTGTAAATATATTTATGATTATCTTTCTAACCTGAAAGGTTCAGGTTCCTAATATATATTATTGTTTCTCTTTTTTTTTTCTTGTATAATATGTTTATAACTGTTTCTGTTTAAAAATGTAAATGGACGCAATTATACCTATCAAGGATATCGCGTTTTGTGTGTTGAAATAAAATAAAATGATAATGTTTACAAAGTTTACATTAAACTCGAATATGATTTTCTCAATGTATTGGTTATATTTCAGATCGGCAAGATTCGAAATTTCAACCAAAGACTACGGCCGCTGAAGGTCTACTCCATTATGAGCGCACCTCGTGTAAGTCATTTTTATCACATTTAAAGTCCTATTATCAAATTGAGTTAACATCAACTAAAAAGAACCTTAACGCCTATATTCTCATATAAAATGAAAGGATTTAAAAGCACGAATGTTTGTTTTATAAATATTTTATTATAATTATATTAATTATAAAATAATTTTCATCGCAGTAAGGGCAGTAGAAGTTTGTATTATTTATAAAAGAAACATTCGTGCTTTTAAATCCTTTCATTTTATATGTATAGATGGCCCGTTATTGCTTTGTGTTAATTTATGCCTAACTGGCCTTGTCTTTATTATTTGCGGAAGAGCATTGCTCGATGCAAAAATTTGAATGTAATTCTACTGTCCTATAAGCTTATGTCCATAGTTTACTTGAAAACCATTTCTGAGATTCCACCCTTCAGTGCTGCGTATATAAGCTGAATCGTCCAATACAGTATTAGAGCTCTGAGAAGCGGTCTGGTGGATTAAATTGGCGAAACCGCTGGGAGGGTTCACCACTGATGAGCCAAGTCATCCCAATATATTTTTCATTGCAGTAAGGACAGTAGAAGTTTGTATTATTTATAAAAGAAACATTCGTGCTTTTAAATCCTTTCATTTTATATGTATAGATGGCGCGTTATTGCTTTGTGTTAACCTATATTCTCCTTTCGATGATAATGTTTGTAGGTTCAAAATCTGAATTCCCATTACTAACCATTTTTATAAACAAAATTAGCATCACGTGAATATTTTAGATTGCAGAGCGCAATCCATTGCAACAAAAACCAACTAAACGTTGATTTAGCTTGTTACAAAGATATTTGGCCAAACCAATTTATTGATAAATCAAGAAAATTCAACCACGTACGCGTTTCGGGCTATATGTCAATCAAATTTATATAAACATAAAATATATTTGAATATACAATAAATTGGAATGATCTTTAATGGTTTCTTCTAAAATAATAATCCCTTGTTTAAAATAGCATTTGAGAGAAGCATATTGTCGCGGAGATAAATAAAGTAAGGGCACATTTGGGAATAAATTAATTTATTATAAGGGGTATTTATAGGGAGATAGAGAGAGTACAACTTACCACAAGTTAAAGATAATCCTAATGAACGACGTCAGCCACCTTCCCGTTTTCCTTATTTACAGATCAGCTTCCGAGAACCCCTCACACCTGTGGTCCCCCCCCCCCTCCCCGGGGTTCAGGGATGATTGACAGGTGTCCCATCTGGATGGAGCTTCTTGACAATATTTTATCTAGGGAAGAGTTTCTTGAAAAAAAAATATAAGGTTATCTCAAAATTTCGTGCTTTTCTTAAAACGTTGTTTTTCTTATTACTTGGCGAATAATATTATTACGGTGAATTCATAGTAATACATAATACAATTACTTTATACTTAATACAAATGCATTATACATAACGGCGAATAATATTGGTATTTAATTTTTTTTGAAAATGTTTACGAACTTTTGGGGAACAATCTTGTATAATTTAATCAACTAGAGATTTCGGGATTTGGAGTCTTTCTACGGAAGTAAAGTTAAATGTGGAAGTGTTATAGTTAACCTTACTTCTGTAGAAGGTCTCCAAGACCCGAAAGCTCGAATTAATTATAATATATTTTTCAACTGTAATTCTACTGTCCTATAAGCTTATGTCCATGGTTTTCTTGAAAACCATTTCTGAGATTCCACGCTTCAGTGCTGCGTATATAAGCAGAATCGTCTAATACAGTATTAGAGCTCTGAGAAGCGGTCTGGTGGATTAAATTGGCGAAACCGCTGGAAGGGTTCACCACTAATGAGCCAAGCCCTCCCAATATATTTTTTTCATCGCAGTAAGGACAGTAGAAGTTTGTATTATGTATAAAAGAAACATTCGTGCTTTTATAAATCCTTTCATTTTATAAATATATTTTTTGTGTGTAGACATCAACATTCGATTACCATTAATATATTGTAAGATTATAAACTCAAAAGGAGCTTCTATTATAGAACATGTTTATTTTGTTAGATTTCGAACAACATCTTTCTTCAACGGGCGTAAAGACAAAGTGTGATGTGAGATACGTACAATTATATAGACGTACATTGAGAGCCAAGATATATACACATTTGTAACTCAGGTAGAATTAGAAATTGAGAAATAAACCAGTTTATTTATTATTATTATTATTAACCATGTCAACAACAAACTCAGCTCCACATAACATCAATAGAATTAAGTTCAAACATATTTTTGCCTATTACGGTTGCTCTTTGGGATTTTGATTAGGACCTGTTTCAAATAATTATCACATTCCTGGTTTTTTAATTCATATTTGGAGAGTTAGACTCCATACTTAATTAATTTTATTAAAATGGAAAATAAATAAAAATTATAATAATTCCACTTAACCAAGTAATATTTATTTAAAGTGTACGCATAAACAAACATTAATATATATATATATATATAATAAAAGGATTTAAAAGCGCGAATGTTTCTTTCATACATAAAACAAACTTCTACTGTCCTTACTGCGATGAAAAAATATATTGGGAGGGCTTGGATCATCAGTGGTGAACACTCCCAGCGGTTTCGCCAATTTAATCCACCAGACCGCTTCTCAGAGCTTTAATACTGTATTGGATCATTCTGCTTTTATATGCGACACTGAAGGATGGAATCTTAGAAATGGTTTTCAAGTAAACTATGGACATAAGCTTATAGGACAGTAGCAATATATTTAAATATTTGCTTCGAGCAATGCTCTTCAGCAAACTATAAAGACAAGGCCAGTTAGGCATAAATTAACACAAAGCAATAACGCGCCATCTATACATATAAAATAAAAGGATTTAAAAGCGCGAATGTTTCTTTTTTTTCTTTTTTTTTCTTGTTTTATGTATGAAAGAAACATTCGCCCTTTTAAATCCTTTTATTTTATATGTATAGATGGCGCGTTATTACTTTGTGTTAATTTATGCCTAACTGGCCTTGTCTTTATAGTTTGCTGACGAGCATTGCTCGAAGCAAATATTTAAATGTATTGCTACTGTCCTATAAGCTTATGTCCATAGTTTACTTGAAAACCATTTCTAAGATTCCATCCTTCAGTGTAGCATATAAAAGCAGAATGATTCAATACAGTATTAGAGCTCTGAGAAGCAGTCTGGTGGATTAAATTGGCGAAACCGCTGGGAGGGTTTACCACTAATTGTGATGATTGTGAAATTTGTCCCTCTCTGGATCCCCCAGGTGTCTGGTGGCAAGCTGGTGTCACTTTGAGACGACTAGAAAAGACGTCATACTTTATTACTTACATTATCACATTGTTTAAATTACGATACATATATTAATTTTAATAATTTTATTCATATATTACCTAAAATTATATCACAGAGAGAGCTAGAAATTGATATTCTCATTCTTAAATAAGGCTTGGTATTTATTCAATATTTAGTTATATGGAATTCAAACTATATTAGACGGGTATGATTCTTTAAAATAAATCAATTTTTATTTTATCATTTCAGAGTAAGAGCAGTAGAAAAATTTTTGATTTACACCAATACCTCGCTTTGCGTCGTTTCGTTTTGCGTTTTTTTCGAAGTTGCGTCGCTGCTTAATTTTTACTGATTTTCACTGTGCGTCGTTAGATTTTCGAAGTTGCGTTGTTTTGGATTCGATTTTGAATTTTTTTTTTCCTAAAATATGGCAACATCTTTGTTTTTGGTTGCGCCTTCACATATTTTCACTCTGCGTCGTTTCAAATTGCGTCGTGTTTTTTTTTTTTTTTTTGGAACGTAACCCCGACGCAAAGCGAGGTATGAGTGTATTTTTAAAAGTATCATACGAGTCAAAAATAGTTTAAATTTATTACAACAGTGGCGCGCTAAAGCATCGTATAAATATTGAGGTTTTTTTTCTCCATTGAATATAAGCAAAAATATTTTTTCAAACTTAATTCTATTGACGTTATGTGGCGCTGAGTTTGTTGTTAACACACATTAATATTATATAATACACTGCGGCCTGTGATTGCAAAACGACACTTGAAGTTACACCGCATGAGTTTCTTTTCAATGAAAAATCAAAATTTTATTTCAAGGTGAAATATTGACTATTTCTAACCTTTTTGGATGAGGTATGAAAGAGTGAATTATGAAGAGTAAAGATGCCCGGTAAGCGGATAATTGTGGGTTCGATTCCCATCCCTGGACACTTTTATTTTTCCGTTCATCATTACTTTTCATAATTCACCCTTTCATACCTCATCGAAAAAGGTTAGAAATAGTCAATATATCACCTTGAAATAAAATTTTGATTTTTCATTGAAAATAAACTCATGCAGTGTAACTTCAAGTGTCGTTTAACACATTAATAGTGTTACGTCGTACACAGACGCTATTCGTGTACTTTGTCTAATCAGGATGCCACAAAGATATACACGTGAGTTCGAAGGGATTGCAGCTAAAGTTAGCGCTTTATTGTAGCTCACTTAACATAAGGAATACAACAGTGGGACTTGCTTTCGACCTCCCCGTCAGAAGAATCCTTGGCGCCGTGGACGTCCTCTTGTGAAGCGTTCCGCTCCACACTATACACATGCAGCCTGGCCCACACCGCCTTGTAGGATCATTCACACGCCCGGAGGCAAGTCGCCACGTTTTCTCCTTGCCGCAGATGTAACCAGACTCTGTCTTCCCCCACACAGGAATGCTGTTTTTAACGCCTGCCACATGGCAGCGGGGGCCGCTAGAGTCCGCCCCTCTTTCCCCAACTTTACTCTGGTTACTAGGCCTTTTCATCCATGTAACAATATGTTATAATACCTTGATAAAGGTTTCGGCGCTCCAGCCAAATGAAATATTGGTAAAATAAATGATATTTTGATCCAATGTATACCTTTTTATTTAAATATTCAGTTATATAAAATGTTTTTTTTTCTTTGCAATAACTAATTTGGTTTTGCCCTTAGATATATAAAAAATCTTTGAAAATAAATATACTTACATAATTTTCCGCGAGCCGATTAAACACTTTGAACTTGATAACCACTTGGCTGTAAAAAAACGTATTCAGAAGATAATATGATAAAGTTGTAAAGTATAACACTTACCTACAAGCCATTTTACATTTGAGTTGACAAACCTCTATATCAAGATGATCCAGACAGAGTAGTTTTTCTTAAAAACATAAAATTTTCATGTTAACATATTGGGGAATAAGAAATTTGACCTATTTCTGATGCGTATGATTCTTTTAAAAATAAATCAATTTTCTACTGTCCTTACTGCAATGATTCAAAAAATAGGAGGGCCTGGTTCATCAGTAGTGAACCCTCTCAGCGGCTTCGCTAGTTTAATCTACCATACTGCTGTAATATTGCATTTTTCGGTTTTCCTTTTATACTGATAGTGAAACTCGACTCATGGAAATTTCGTATTGTAGATTAAACTAGCAAAATTTTCTTCTTTATCTTCTAATCTTTAAAACAAGGTTCATTTATATTTCTAGGAAGTTCCTTGCCAGATCAAATTAGTATATTCTGTATAGGCATATGAGACTATTTCCCAAAAGAAAATACTCTATTGTCTCCTGAGTTCATTTAAACCATAATGAAGATACATAATTTACTTTTCTCATTTCCACTTTTTTGAACGTCATATATAAAATTATTAGTGCATAAATTATATTTATTATTATTTTTATTTTTTTTTATTTTATTATTACAGAAGCACGAAGTCTATCAGACTATATTGTGCTATATTAAAATTATTTACATATATATCTTTAATTATTTACACGATGAATTAGTAGTGCTTTATAAATCTGTGTACAAATAGCTCTAAACTTGCCAAAGTGTTCATAAGATTGAGTATATACAGAAAGATGATTTGGCATTATGTCAAAGTAAGCAAGTAAAATTTGGTTAGTCATAGGGCAAGCCAACAAAAGATGCTCTGGTGTTTTAACCTCATATTTAATATTAGATATAAAAATTTAAAAAGGCATTTCCTGGCCGCAAATACACATGTCTTGATTTCTCAGGAATCCTCAAAGAACTAATTTTTGGTCGTTGAGGTACAGCCTGTACCACGCTGACGAGGGCCAATAGCCCGAAACGCCTTCGTGGTTGACTTTTAATGATGTATCAAGAAAATGGGTTGACCAAATATCATGGAACAGGCAAAATCAACGTTTAGTTTATTTCTGTTCTACAAGATGACGCTCTGCCATCTAAAAATTCTCATGTGAGCTGTCAGGATGTGACCTTTTTATTTTAAATTTCCACACCTAATCTTATTTATATATTATTATTTTTAACACATTTAATATCATTTTGAAAATAGAGCAATCCATATTTAATTCATTAGATAATAAAAAGGCATATATTGGATTTAATAAAAGATTTATTTTGCCAATATATGCCTTTTTATTATATAATTTAATATCATATATATATTAATTTTTTATTATTTTCTTTCTGTTAAGATTATTTAGGAAATACTTTTTTTTTTTGCCAAATATATGCATCACATAAAATTTCAAAATAGATTGTTAAAACAAAAGAAATTATAAAATTTATATTTGTGTATGTTGTGTATGTGTATGTATATATATTATGTATATATTTCTAATGTGAACTTACCTCTGTTACATAGTTCAACTGGAGAAAAATAAAGGATTTGTACAGGAGCACAGTTGCACTTCTTTATAGTAAGATCGAGGGCACAAGAATTGATGCAAGACTACACACAACATTTATTTGAAATTCCGAAAAATATATTTAAATTATAAAAAGAGTGTTTTATATATTCACTACCAGAAATTAATGAATCTGCGTTTTAAACTTCGCCATTTTCGGAATATTCTGTTTAAAAAAACAATTACAGTCGAACTTGGATACTTCAAAGCTCAAGAGACCAAAAAAAATTCGAATTATCCAAAAATTTGAATTAAAAAGGTTTTGAATAAAAGGTTTAAAAGTCTAGGGACCAAGATAAATATTCGAATTGAGACGTTTTCGAATTAAAGACTTCGAATTAACCAAGTTCTACTGTATTGTATTAATCACACACACAAAGCTTTATTAAGACCACCGGTCTTATACAGATTCACCACAGGTAGAAAGGAAGCATAGATGGAATTCCTATATTCCAGGCAGCGCAGCTCCCAACAACAGCCCCCTAGTCCGACGCATGTCAAGTGGCCTTACGTTCCTTTGTGCCTACGTCATGGTATATTGAATTAATCATAAATATTGTTTAAGTGTTTACATAAGAACACTGTTTATATCAATATAGTTAAATTCTACGGTTTTCATTTATTTTAAAAAGTAAAAGAAGAATACTTCTTAAATGATTTAAAAATTAAGCTTCAGCTTATATTCACAAGAAGATATCTGAAGAAAGATATTCATTTCTTCCTGAATAAATATTATGGCGACGAAAAAATCTATATATTATCATTTAATTTAATTAATCAATGAGAAAGAACCCAACAGATTATTACTCTATATTTGTAAAAATCATCATAAATGTTCATTAGTTTGGTTGTTCAAGATTCTCTAGCTGTGTATAGTTTTATTGGTCTGTTGATAATTGTCGACCAGTCGTGCTGATGTCATCAATAAATACTTTTATTGTAGAACGACATTTGAAAATTATCCCGCATGTGTTTCTTTTGAACGAAAAATCTAAATTTATTTTAAGGAGAAATAACAATTATTTCTAACGTTAGGGATGAAGTATGAAAGCATGAATTGTGAAGAGTAATGATAAACGGAAAAATAGAAGTGTCCAGGGATGGGAAATGTCGTTCTACAATCATAAGCCGCATTTTATTGTATTATAAAATACCTTTATCCTGAAGAAAGAGGTTGTCTAGCCGACATTCATATTTCTGTGAAAAATAGAAACTTTGGCCAGTTTTTATTTTTTCAACGTTTCAACAAAATATGTTGTCTTCGTCGAGAGAAATAAATAAAAATAAAGCATTTGGCAAAACGTTAAAATTTGTTCAGAAGTTGCAAGGGCGTTCTCACGCAACCCCCCCGCAATCTGCGATCCCCCAAAACACATTATTGACTGTATTGACTCATCCATTGATTAGCTCTACTTATCCCAGCAGACACCATCAACAAGCTCTAAAAGCTTGATACCCTGATATAATTGAGCGGAGATAAGAACGAAGAAAATATCTTAAGATTACATTTTTCAATACCTAAAACGAATTAATATTCTGAAGGCCTTTAACAGGAATGTAGACGCTGCCACTACGATCTTTGTTCTAAAAACCTGATTTCATTTTATTGTGTTTATGATTAATATACAAATCTATACAGAAATATAAATGTAGGAGAGATAGTCTAGTTCATTTACCTCTCTGGAAAGTGGATCTCCAGTCTTCCTCCAGTTCCCCAGGTAATCATAGCAGTCAGTTCTGTAGGGGGCAGGAAGAAGAATAGATTCATCCTGTTTAATCATTCAGACATCATTGGGTGAAGTAGAAAGCATCTGCCTTTGTCATTAAGACTGGGAGCACTACTCAGTGGCAGGCCGGTACAGAACAGGAGGGACAAGCACCGGTTCTCTCCACCCAAGAGAACAAAGATCTTTGATTTCCAGACTTGAGTCTGGTCATCTACAGACAATAACTTTCCAGAATGGTTGCAAGGTTTTCCCACTAAGTACTAAGTGCAATTCTCAACCTGAAACTTCAAAACACATTATTGACTGTATTGACTCATCCATTGATGAGTTCTACTCATTCCCATACACCATCAAAATCTCAAGTTCTACAAGCTTGATACCCTCATATGATTGAATGAAGATAAGAAAGAAGAAGAAAGAATCTCATAGAAGCTTTCATCTTAAAATTAAGATTCAATTGAAAATTAAGAATGGTTTTCTATTAGAAGGCACATCTTACATTTATAGATGCATTAAAACTATGCAACTCCAAATTTATATACCAGGATATTACATTGATATTCTTGTGTGTATAGTCTATATATCATATAGAATATAACAAATGAATGTTTAAGAAAACTATATAGAAGCATATATAATCCCATAAATAAATAATTTGAAACGAATTTCAATTTTAGAAAGAATATGCAAAAAAAGATATATTTTTATTAATGAACTATTTCACTATTTCTTTCTTATCGTAAAGATAGAGTCTCGAGTGGCCGGCATTCATAGTTCTTGAAAATAAAGATACTTCTGCCAGTAAATCTTTTTATTACCTCGACGTTTCGACAAAAAGCTTTTGTCCTCGTCAGGAGCAAACAAAAATTAAAACATTTGGCAAGGCGTTAAAAATTAATCTAATAAATTATTAATAAATAATTAATGATAATTTTTGTTTTCTCCTGACGAGGACAAAAGCTTTTTGTCGAAACGTCGAGTTATTAAAAAGATTTATACTGGCCGAAGTATCTTTATTTTCAAGAAATATTTCTCTCTTGGTTAAAAAACCGTAATTGCTAAACTATGTATTCGTATTTATTTCATTGGTTGTTCCTAGGTAGGATGTGGAATCAAGCATTATTTCAATGTCCTTTCCTTTCTTTTCTTCTTAAACGTCTACTCAAACCTTGTAATTCACCAATTATTTATGTAAAATAATATCTGAATTTAGTGTTGTTTTTTTTTTATTGACGCAAGTATTCCTTGTGGGATATCGTGTTTGATTTAATGATAATAAATAAATAATATATATTATATATATGGAAGCATAGGGCGCCTCTCCTGTCAAAATAAACATCAAAACCTGACGCCATCTATTGACCGTCGCCGCAACTAGCGGCCTCGGGTCGGTGACAAGGCCACAACACCAGCTTTGGCAAACTGAGAAGCGTCCACCTAGAGACCATGATTTCGGGCTAATGGCCCTCGTCAGTCTAGGGCGGACTTTATTCCTTGAGATCCACACGGGATTTAATGGAATTTTGACAATCTGCCAAAGAGGTGTTTTGTTGGCAAGGTGGCTGGGCTATCTATATTGTATATATCTATGTTGTAATATATTCCAATATATACATATATCCCCATATGTATTATAGCTATAGTATACTGTAAAAACATAGGGCAGTTCCTCTGAGACACGATGATTGACAGACCCCCCTGGACAGATCTCCCCTGACCGGTGTCGGCATTACTCTCTCGCCATCTCTGTGGTGACATCCAACATGTCTCGCCTTTTTTTTTTTTTTGTGGAATACATTCACGCCTGAAACCACTCTGAACATTGTGGCCACAACACCTGTCTCTAACCAACCACACAACAGTCATCCTACAGGATAAAACACATCACAACATATATATATATATGTTATATTAACATATTTTATTTAAAACTAGCGGATGTACCCGGCTTCGCCCGAGGTTTTACCCGAGTAAAGGTTTGTCTAACGAACATTTGTTAAAACAATTCTCTATAAACTTATTTAAAAATATATATATTTTGATAATTTGAAACTCGTAAATTTGAATCTCTCGATAAAGTGAACATTTTTTCCCGGTCCCTGTGTGCCGTGTCATCCTGAATTTTGTCTTTCATAATTTTCTACATTACAAAATCATCGTTTTATCTAGTGAACATATTTTCCCGGTCCCTTGAAAAATACTCGATAAGTTGAATAAAATCATGGTCGTGAATCTCTCGATAAAGTGATTATTTTTTCCCGGTCCCTGTATGCCGTGTCATCCTGAATTTTGTCTTTCCTAATTTTCTACATTACAAAATCATCGTTTTATCTAGTGAACATATTTTCCCGGTCCCTTGAAAAATACTCGATAAGTTGAATAAAATAATGGTCGTTTATGGAAGATGGACGTAGTTCCCTGAGGTCACCCGCGAGGCTTTTTTCTTGTCTACTTTGCACAGCTGTGTCACCAACTCTGCCCCCGCGCGCCAGGACCTCTTGATCCCTCTGATTGGTCGGTGGGAACTTGGACTGACCGGCCGGCGGCCGGACGGGGGGGGGGGCAGACCTAAGCCTATCTCCGTCGCAAGGTGGCGCTGCTTGCGAGTTAAATCTACAAATCTGCAAATAACTCTAAGGATATTAAAGATATTCAAGAAATTATTTTTCGTAAACCTTTCCGGAGATACACCTAATAATATCCCAAAATTTCACGGCGATTGGATGTATGGTTTTTGAATCCATAGAGGACACACACACACACACTCGAGCGAGCGGCCACGCTTTTGCGAGCTCCGCCGTTTTTCGCCTCTGGCGTGAGTGTAGATGTCTGTTGACATGCCAAATTTGGTATGGGCGAATAGCCCAGGATCGGCTGACTCAGTACCTGAAAGGCCCAGCCTTGTATCCCAATCTGGTGAAGAGAAATCACCGAAAAACAGCCTACAGAAGAAAACTTCTGAAGAAAATTCTGCAAATCAAAAACATGCAAATTCGCCGGCAGGCGACGTGCATGTAAATCCGGCCGCCGCGCGTGACGTCACCGCGCCGCCGACTGCTGCTTTGAACAGCGCTACAACAGCCAGCCCGGCCTCGCTCAACTGGGCCGACAGCGAGATGGCGGAGGTGGACGACAACGAGGGCTTCATCCTCGTGAAGGGCAAGAAGAGGCGCCTCGGCTCAACTTCACCTGAGCACGCTGCAAGGCAGCCCAACAAGCCTGGAAACCAGCGCAACTCCCAGCAGCGGACGCGGCCAACAGGGCCGAGAGCAGTGCCGCCTCAGGAGATCAAGGTGACACGCGCGAACATCGCCGCAGCCAAGGCGAGGCAGACCTCTTCCACCCACGAGAACTACGTCTTCGTGGAGCTGTGCCCAGACATCCCGGACTACTCCTACCTCCGGGCGATGAGCAGGCTATTCGGAGGGCCTGGAGGCATTACACAATTCAACAAGATGAACAGCCACTACATCGTGGGCTTGGAGACCAAGGATCTTGCGCGCCGTCTAGTTGAAGACGGCCTAGAAATCGAGGAAACGACCCTTAGGGTCTTCCCCTACCGCAAGAGGGCCGAGCGAATCATCGTCGCCAACCTGCCCGGCTTCGTGGAGGACAGAACCGTCGTGGACTCCCTGGGCCCATACGGGAAGGTCACCTCCATCGCCCCCATCATGGTCAAAATGGGGGAGTTCACCTTTACCGACGGCCGCCGGGAGGCCTTCATCCTGCTCAACGACGGCGTCAAATTGGACAGGCTGCCCACCCGCCTTGAGATCCAGTCCAAGGGAGACACCTTGCCGGCCTTCCTCTCCTTTGGCATCAAGTGCTCAAAATGCGGGAAACAGGGCCACCGCAGAGCCAACTGCCCAGCGCTCGCCAGGCAAGGGAACGGCAGCCCCAGGCAAGCAGCGTCTCCCACCGACGCAAGGCCCCCCCCCTCCCTCCTTCTCAGCGACCAAGGAAGCCGGCACCTGCGCCCGCAACACCGGCGTCCCCTGTCCAACCGGCAAAGACTTCAACCGAGGCTCAGGCGATCCCCTCGGCACACCAGCCTGCCGAACAGATGGATCTCACTCACCCCGCCCCTGCTGCCCACCCTGCTCCCCTGGCTGCCCTGCGGCCCCCCGAGCCTCGCATCCCTCCGCTCGACCACGAGATGTCGGTAGAGAAGCTGTCCTCACCTCCCGCCACGCCTGCCCGGGGAAAGGCCGCACTCGAACAGCTGCTGGAGCACCTCGGGAAGTCCCCCAACCCCTCCATCGACTAGGACAAGCTGCCGGACCTGAACTGCGAGGAGGCTCAGAAGCTCCTCACCTCTGAAACCACCATGAAGAAGCGAGCGCCCACGATAACAGAGGAACAGTTCACCGCCCTCGAGAAGTTGCACGAAACCATCAAGGCCTTGTGCCCAGACTCCAACTCCACTATCCGCAAAACCCTCCAGAAGACCAGGAAGGTGCTGCGCGAAGGACGGCCCCAATGAGTTACCGCGTCGCCACCATCAACGCGCGAGGGCTCGCCACTCGGGGGAGGAGCCTTGCCCTTTGTCATCTCCTCAGGCAACATCACGTGGACATCGCGTTTGTCCAGGAGACAAACGCATTTCATCTGGGCAGCGGCCAAGACCTCTGCCTCGGCTACAGCGCTGTTGTACTGGCCCATCCCGTAGCCATCTCGGGATCCGGCCTCGCCTGCGTCTTCGGACCAGGCGTAGCCGTGCTGCAACAGCGTATCCTGTGGCCGGGCCACATCGCCTTGGCAACAATAGATGTCCACGGCGAGATGACGGCCATCGCCGTTCATCTGGCGCATGAACCCCGGGAGAGAAACCGACAACTGGAGATCCTGGCGGCGACAGCGGCACAGGAGGAGGAGGGGGCCTGCTGGATCATCGGCGACTTTAACATCAGGGATCGGGGCCCCTCATCATCATCATCATCGGATGCCCTCGCCGCTCTTCTGGACCTGGCCGCGCTGGTCGATGTGGTCACCCAGTTCGATGCCGCCCACCTGCCCACCAGAGTCGCCATGCACGGCGACCAAGTCGAATCCAACCGCCTGGACCGGATCCTCGTCCCTCCTGGAGTCCTGGATCGCGTGTCCATCTACGCGACCAGCCACTACCACCTCTCGGACCACCGCCTCGTGCTTTCCAGGTGGGCCCGCCCACCACCGCCGTCTCTTCCCCCACCCAGCCTCACTTGGCCGCGATGCTCCGCTCGGGCCTTGCTCTCGAACATCTGGCTGGCTACATCCGGGAGTTGGAGGAAGACACAGCGCACGATGACGACGACGGGACCTTCTGGGATAGGTGGACCTCCATCAAGGCGGGGCTGCTGGCGGAGGCCAGATCCCTGCACGACCCACGCCACGCTGCCAGCGACAGCTACATCTACAGGGCGAGACGTTACATCGCGGCGCAGCTCGAGGCCTCCTCCATCCGGGCCGACTACCCATCGCTGCCGGACCTGGCACGCGCCATCCGCCTCCGACGCCCGGTCAGCGTTATCAGGGACGACGAAAATAACGTCATCGAGGGCCCCGAGCTTCGGCGGAGGGCGTTCGCGACCTTCCGGCCCCGCTTCGCCCGTCCCGCCTTCATCGCCAGCAGCGCGCCCACCACCACCCGCGAGCTGAGTGAGGAGGACCCGCTCCACCGGCCGGACATCAGCCCCAGCGAGATCGCCAACGCTATTGAGCACCTCCCTCGCAGAAAGGCCCCCGGCTGGGACGGCTTGCCGTGCGAACTCCTCGTCGCCTTCAACGAGGACTTCTTCGCGGAAGCTCTGGCCCGGGTGTTCGCGGCTTCACGGCTCCGCGGTGCCCTTCCTCCGTCGACGCGGCGCAGCTCCATCTGCCTCGTGCCCAAGACCCGCGGAGGTCGCGGCCTTGATGTCTACAGGCCTGTCGCGCTGCCCTCGGCCGACTACAGGGTCCTGGCCGCCATCCTTCACCGTGGCCTCAAGCCCCACCTGCGGACCCTGGTGCCGGAATGCCAGACCTACGCCGTCCCCGGGAGGTCCCCGTCATGGAACATCGCCATGGTGACGGACGCCATCGAGGAGGCCACCGCCCTGGGCTCGCCGCTGGCCGTCATGGGCGTCGACCTAGAGTCCGCCTTTGACTCATTGGACCGCGGCTTCCTGGAGTCCCTGCTAACATCCCTCCGCCTCCCGCCGGCCTTCATGGCCTGGATTAACATCCTCTACGCCGGGGCGGACGCCACCATCCGGGCCGGAGGCTTTCATACAACAGCCTTCCCCCTTCTCAACGGCCTCAGGCAGGGTTGCGCCGTAAGCGCCGCACTCTTCAGCATCGCCACGGGGCCGCTGCTACGTCGCCTGGAGTTGACCCTCGGCGTGGGCAATGTCATCGCCTACGCCGACGACATCGTCCTCCTATTCCATCGCGACGGAGACTTCGAGCGGGTGGCGACCGTCTTCGAAGACTATAGGCAGGCCTCCGGAGTTGGCGTGAACCTCCGGAAGAGCGCTGGCCTCTGGTGCGGCGCCTGGCGCAACCGCGGCGACTCCCCTCTCGGCGCCTCCTGGTCGACTACCTCCATCAGGATCCTCGGGCTCGACATCGCCCCCAGAAGCACCGTCGCTTACCGGGAGCAGCATCTCCTGGCCCTCCAGGAGACTGTGTGCCGCAGATGGACGCCCTTCACCCGCGGCCTCTCCCTCGTCGGACGAGCAAGAGCGGCGAACACGCTGGTGGGGTCCACGATCCAGCACCACCTGCATGGATACCTCCCATCACCCCCGACCATCGCCAAGCTGCAGGCCCGACTGGCGAGGTTCGTCTGGGGGCCAGACCACACGGCGTGGCTTCCCGCCAACGTCATGGCGAGGCCAGTTGCCATCGGAGGCCTCGGCCTTCTCGACCTCGCGACCCAGCTCCAGCTCGCCTGCCTCAAGGGGGTAGAGGTCGCGCTCCGCGGGGGCAGAAATGCCTTCAGCTGGCTGGTCGGCGGCAACAGCGGGGAAGCCTGGATCCACCCTCCACCGGACGGCACCCGTCTCCAGCCTCGCCGTCTCCGGCTGCTGAAGCTATGGGAGGAGGCCTCCAACATCCTGGGCCTCAACCACCGGGCGGTCCCCACGGCTCAGCTGCTGGACCTCCCCATCATCGGTGGCTGCCGGTTCCTCCGCCCTCCCGACCTCCTGGCCCCCGCCCGCTGGAGCGGAGCCCGAGTCCGGGACCTCATCGAGGAGGAACACCTCATCGCCCGCCCTACGCGCTCGGCCCTGGCTGACGCCGCGGCCCTGGGCGCCTTCTATCGGAGGCTGACCTCCGAGAACGCCGTGGGCTTCGGGGCGGAGTCTGCACCCTCATCTAGCTCTTTAGCTGCGGCCGTGGTGCTGCGAGGGACGGCTACGCCGTTCCTCAACGGCCTCACGACCCGCTCGGCCCGACGGGCCCTGGATCGCCCGCGCCTCGCCGCCACGCCCATCTCCAGATTCCTGGCGAGATGGACGCCCACCATCAATCCACCATCCAGGATCGACTGGGCCTCACTGCGGCGCTGCGCCCACTCGGGCCACGAGGCCGACGCGGCCCTCAAGTTGGCCCTCCACGCCTTGCCCCATCCGGCCCATCCTGCCTCGGTCGGCCCCTCCTGTCCTGCCTGCGGGTCCATCGACCGCTCCCTCAGCCACCGTTACTGGTGCTGTCCCTCCATCAGGCCTCTCATCAGAGAGGCCTTCAACATCATAGGGTGGCCCCCTGACCTGCAGGCTTGGATCATCGGCGGGTCCGGCCTTGAGGACGACGCCCTTTCCATCTTGGCGTCGGCAAAGTTGCGAATTTATCGCTACTTTGTACAGGTTGGGCTCGGAGAAGCAGTGGAAGACCCGCTCATCGCCTGGTCCAGGACCCTCCAGCGCCGAGGTTTTCTTCCTCCATCTCCCATCACCATCTTGTATAAAATATGTTTCATATATGTATATATTTTCTACAGGTAAACTCCGTATAATTGGTATAATTGTATAACGAATCTAAAGTTTTACGAAGGAGCCTCTTTTATTATACTTATGCAAGCTTTCGAACCTTTCGGTTCTTCCACAGGCGTGGCTAGTATGACTATACTAACAGGGTATAAGCGCGCTTGAGCCATTATATACAACATATAAATTTACATGCGGAGTGATATTTCAAATGTAATAAAAATAGAAATAGGAATTATGACTATAAAATAAAACTATGTGAAAGCACTTAAAGATTTTTAAAATATAGATAAAATTATGGCAAAAACTTTTAAATTCCTTTTAAGTTAAGTAAAATAATGATATTCACTGTATGTAAGCAGTGCGACACTTTAAAATTTCGTAAAGTTTAAAACCAGTATAATTTAAAACATCTCAACACAGAAAAACCAAGCGGGGGTCCACTCCAACCCGACCACACACCCGAGTATATAACTATTGAGATATTATATGATATATTTCCGGTAGATCTATTTTCCTATTGATGCTGTTTGTTTGTGTTGATATGATGGATTCCAGTACCAATCTGTGCTGCTTATTGTTTATGTGCTGATAAAGGATTTTAGGATGATCTAAGTTAAAGTTATGGCCAGTGTTTGAAATATGTTGGTATATAAGTGATTTCGGGTCTCTATTGTTTATGTTTCGTTTGTGTTCGGTGATTCTGATATACGCGGTTCTGCCAGTCTCCCCCACATAGGAGGCTGGGCAATCCTGGCAAGAAACCGCGTATACTGCTCCGGTGGAGTGGATGGGATTGTTGGGTGTGTCTGCTTTGGTGATAGGATTCCTGAGGAGGGCAGCAAGATTGGGAGGGCTGTTAAAATAAACTTGGATACCATATGGGCGAAGAATTCTGGAAATGGTAACAGAGAACGAGGAATATGGAAGATAGCAAACTGCTCTATAAGTCGTGGAGGTCCTCGGAGCTGTGGGATCAAACGTGTGTTTATCTATGAATTTTCTTGGGTATCCTGCAGTGGTTAGAAGGGTGGTAATTCTGTTTTTTTCTATGGTTTTGAATATAGGTAATGAGCAATGCGTATGCATTCTTTTGGTTAAAGTCCTGACTGTATTTACTTTATAGGCTACCGGGCTATTGGAGGAGAAATGGGTGTATAGGGGTGGGATATTCTTTTTGTAATAAACTGCTGTGTGCAATCTGTGTGGAGTGCGGATAATGAGGATGTCCAGAAAAGGCAATACTAGGTTTGTTTCTGTTTCGTATGTGAATTTGATGTCTGCGTGAAAGGAATGTAGAGTGTTAAGAATAGGTTGGAGCTCATTCGGTTTGATTATACAGAAGATGTCGTCCACATACCTCCTCCAATAATGAATGTCGGAAGAATGCATCTGATTGATCCACTGGTCCAAGGACCCCATCACGACTTCAGCAACTATGGATGAAAGAGGGCTGCCCATTGGGGTGCCTCTGATCTGCTTATAATGCTGGTGGTTAAATGTAAAGGTACTAATGGAAAGACATAAGGACGTTAGCTGGGTTATCAGGGTTATTGTTTGATCTTGAATACCTGCTGACTTGAGAAATGACTGTAATTTGTTTAAAATGAGGGCGTGTGGAAGGGAGAGGTATAGCGCTGTGACATCAAATGAAACCATAGTGTGATGTGCGGGTGGCTGCATTTGTGTGATTTCCTAAACGAAACTGGGTGGGTGTGTGATGTTGTATTGGTTAGGATTGTTCTTCATGATAGGGGATAATAGTTGGGCCAGATATTTAGCTAAAGTGTGCGCCGAGGAGAGGTGGTATGCGATGATGGGTCGGAGTGGTACCCCAGGCTTGTGTATTTTAGGAGCACCATATATGTACGCATCCCGTGTGAGAGAACCGGTGAACTGAGTTAATTGTTCCTTGGTGATCTGCTTCGCCTTCATCAAGTTCCTAAGTGATGACTTGTAGCCCTTGACCAAGGCGTCTTTCGCAGATGTTGAGATGTTCGTAAATGTGGATGTGTCAGCGAGTATGTTCATCATTTTTCCTTCGTAGTCAGCTCTATCCACCAAAAATGATGAACATACTCGCTGACACATCCACATTTACGAACATCTCAACATCTGCGAAAGATGTGTAGATGAAAAATGTATATAATGGCTCAAGCGCGCTTATACCCTGTTAGTATAGTCATACTAGCCACGCCTGTGGAAGAACCGAAAGGTTCGAAAGCTTGCATAAGTATAATAAAAGAGGCTCCTTCGTAAAACTTTAGATTCGTTATACATATATGTATATATGTCATAATTTGTATAATTAGATGCCAACCTAATCCAATATAAGTATGAAAATGTATGATTTGTTTCAATAAAACAAGGTAACATTGGAGGACAGAAAGACCTAGAAGAAAGGCCTAGAAAAGAGGCTTAGAAGTTAGCACGATCATTAGTAAAGTTATACCCAGTTTAATTATCGCGGAACTAATAAAAGTTGAGTTCAACAAACTATTACTTCCTAGTCAAGCTGGGACATGTCTAAAGACAAAAGAAGTAACGTAGACCAATTAGGGAGCAACTCAGCAGAGGTCAACCAATAGGGAACCGCCACGTCACATATTTCAACCAATGAGAGGTAAGAAGAGTTCTCGTGTTAAATCGAGAACCAAGAATTGTCAGTTGTTCTTTCGATCCCACCGAGATAGCACCTATAGTCTTCACTTCGCTCCCACCGAGTTCGGACCTAGAATCTTCACTTCGATCCCACCGAGTTAGGACCTACAGTCTTCTTTTGGATCCCATCGAGTGGTTCTTTCGCTCCCACCGAGGTAACACCTGCTCTAGAGACCTCCCCCGTTCATCCTTTCAGCTAAGTCAATCACCGTCATGTGAATAGATATCTCTAAACGGTAAAATCTTCCCAATTACATGCGTGACTCTTTGGCATTTTTGGACATACGCATAACAAAAACACGCAATAGATATAATACTGAAGTCTATTATAAACCCACCTTTCACCCAATGTATATAAATTTTTCATCTTTCTGCCCATTAGGCCATAAAATCAATACAGTAAGAACCTTGTCCAAGAGAATATATACCCACTGTTACACTGAGGAGTCAAAGCAGAAGGAAACAAATAACATAATTTCAAATTTAATGTCCTCTGGTTATCCTAAAAACTTTATTTTAAGGCATTTCTATAACCCATCCCGCACCAAGATATATGACAACTATAAATCCATCTGCACAATACCGTATTCCTTGCAAAGCATAAAAATAGCTAGAGAATTAAAGAACTTCGGCATCCGCACTTACTTTTCCAACACTCCCAGTATAGGCACTATCTTAAGGAACCCTATCACTAAAAACAACACGCCTCGGAACACTGTTCAAAGAAACAATGCTGTTTATTCCATAAAATGCAACGATTGCGACAGTGTTTATGTAGGTGAAACTGGCCGTTACATTAAAGACAGAATACAGGAACACGACAGAAACATCAGACATAACGATCCGAAATCACTTATTGTCCAGCACATTTCACAGACAGGACATAGTTTCAACACAACCGATCCAAAATCACATTATTCTAATATACCACATAAACACAAAAGATTGGTTGTCGAGGCCTTGCTATCTCTGAGGTTTAACAGTATAAACAGACATATTGATGTACCTGAGCCGTATATAAGCTTATTACATAAATAGCCATTGATGTACCCCATGAATTCCCTGTTTTGTTCATTTATTTTAATATCCTTTTAAACTGTTTTACCTTGTAAATACTCATAGTTTTAGCACAGTTTCCGTCGAACCGTGGGAACGTCCTTTTAGTCTTATTACGCTTTTATCTTAATACCTTTTAATATTCGTATATTTTTTTGCTTCTTAACAAATTTTATTAATTTGCTTAAGTCTCGATGTTCTTTTTAAACAAAAATCCTAAGTATTACCGATTATTTCAAAATTTTACAACTAATTTCTAATAATACATATGCAAATTTATTCTTCGTGTATATAGTGTATCATTTTTCTTATACAATTGATCCTGTAGAAGGGCCACGCTGTGCCCGAAAGCTTGATGTCTTAATAAATCAATGAAGAAACTTATCTCCTGAGTATTTTATCCTTGCCACGCATGTGAATAGATAGGCCAATAGTCAAAAACCGCTCCGCCTTCTCAAGCCTTTCTTTCCTCCGACCAGTTGCCTTATTTCAACAATCAATCGTGTCTCCTGGTTTATTTCCCCTGTTGTGTAAACCTTAGCACTCAGCCACCACGACTGCGTCACCACCTCAACAATCATCAACCCCAAGAGTAATATTTCCCCGCATATAATATTACGATATATATTTTCTCTTCTCTTCTCATCTTCTTTTTTCTTTTTCTCTCCCTATGATTGAAAATATGTAATATTGTCTAAGATGACAATAAATATTTTTTAATTGTCAATTGTCACACACACACAGACATTCATTTATATATATATATATAGACTAGCGGATGTACCCGGCTTCGCCCGGGTTTTACCCGAGTAAAGGTTTGTCTAACGAACATTTGTTAAAACAATTCTCTATAAACTTATTTAAAAAAATAATAGATATATTTTGATAATTTGAACCTCGTAAATTTGAATCTCTCGATAAAATGAACATTTTTTCCCGGTCCCTTGAAAAATACTCGATAGGTTGAATAAAATTAATATTAATTGGTTCCCTCGGTAATTGGAAGTTAAAGGAATAGTATCTTGTCTTGGGATTGTATCATTATTCTGGTCTCAAATAAATTGTCGTGTCATCCTGAATTTTGTCTTTCCTAATTTTCAACATTACAAATTCATCATTTTATCTATTCTCTCAATATATGTTATAGAAAATGATAAAACTAACTTTGACTTGTGCGCAATTAATAGGTAGAAAATCTTACTTTTGATAAATAATCTTTAAGATAATAAACTTAGTGATAATAAAACTTATAGATAAAAAACTTGTTATCATCGTCGCAATGGGGGCGCTGCTTGCGAGTTAAATCTGCAAATCTGCAAATACCTCTAAGGATATTCAAGATATTCAAGAAATTATTTTTTAAAAACCATCCCGGGGATATACCTAATAATATCCCAAAATTTCACGGCGATTGGATGCATGGTTTTTGAATCTATAGAGTACAGACAGACAGATAGACAGACAGACCTTCAATTTTATATATATACTAGCGGATGTGCCCGGCTTCGCCCGGGTTTTACCCGAGTGAATGTTTGTCTAACGAACATTTGTTAAAACAATTCTCTATAAACTTATAAAACGTACTCGGCTTCGCCCGGGGTTTTACCCGAGTAAAGGTTTGTCTAGCGAACATTTGTTAAAACAATTCTCTATAAACTTATTTAAAAAAAGATATATTTTGATAATTTGAAACTCGTAAATTTGAATCTCTCGATAAAGTGAACATTTTTTCCCGGTCCCTGTGTGCCGTGTCATCCTGAATTTTGTCTTTCCTAATTTTCTACATTAGAAAATCATAGTTTTATCTAGTGAACATTTTTTCCCGTGTCACATTGCCGTGTCATCCTGAGATAATCTTACTTTTGATAAAGAACATTTAAGATAACAAACTTAGTGATAAGAAAACTTGTTATCATCGTCACAATGGAGGCGCTGCTTGCGAGTTAAATCTACAAATCTGCAAATAACTCTAAGGATATTCAAGATATTCAGGAAATTATTTTTCAAAAACCTTCCCGGTGATATACCTAATAATATCCCAAAATTTCACGGCGATTGGATGTATGGTTTTTGAATCTATAGAGTACAGACAAACAGACAGACATTCAATTTTATATATATACAGGGTCCATTATGAAAGTAATGAGCATAATGTTATTGTGACGCGATGATAGATGGCAGCACGGTAAAACCGTGGGAAATGTGGTGGAGGGATATGCCCTTTCAATCCATCCGGTCGTCAGTTGAGTTCGAGCAGTGTGAGGGGAGTTACATGCCTCCGCTTGAAGTGTGTTTTCAACTTTTGTAACATAGCGCGATGGAGCGTTCGCTTGAACAACGATACGCCATAAAGTTTTGCGTGAGGCTTGGAAAAAATGCAACCGAAACATTCCAGATGCTGCAAAAAGCCCTCAAGGACGATTGCATTTCAAAATCACAGTCTGGGAAGTGGCACAAGGCGTTCATGGAGGGCCGGGAGGAGGTCGCCGACGAACCCCGTTCAGGACGCCCAACAACGGCCAGAACTGACGAGAACGTGGATCGTGTGCTCGAAGTTTTGCGTACCGACCTTAGATTAAGCATCCAGCAAATTGCTAACACATTACACATGTCCACATTTGTGGTACATGGGATAGTGACCGAGGATCTGCAAATGCGTAAGGTCTGTGCGAAGCTTGTGCCGAAAGTGTTGACGCAAGACCAGAAAGAACTTAGAGTTTTGCGCTGTCAAGAATTGTTGGATTTGATTCAAAATGAACCGGACTTTCTGAACTCTGTAGTAACTGGAGAGGAATCCTGGATGTTTGAATACGACCCAGAGTCGAAAAGGCAGAGCTGTGCATGTCACACAAAATCATCCCCACGCCCCAAGAAAGCGCGAATGAGCAAGTCGCGCATCAAAATGATGATCATTGTCTTCTTTGACATCCGAGGAATAGTCTATTGTGAGTTTGTACGGCAGGGACAAACTGTAAACTCAGCCTTTTACCTGAAGGTTCTCAGGAGATTGAAACGCCGGATCGTACGCGTGAGGACTCTGACATTAAAGACACGGTCAAGCTCCACCATGGCAATGCCACCAGCCACACAGCCTTCATCATTACCAACTTCCTGGCCCGGAGCAACACCTCGGTGATCCCTCACCCCCCTTACAGTCCCGACTTAGCTCCATGTGACTTCTTTTTGTTTCCGCGACTCAAGATAGAGATGAAAGGAAAACATTGGGAAACCGTGGAAAACATCCAACACCATGTTACAACGTTCCTGAGAAGCATTCCTGTCGAGGAGTTTCAGGGTGCCTTTCAGGCGTGGCAAACGCGTCTCCGCAAGTGTATTGATGCAGGAGGAATGTATTTTGAAGAATATTGAACATTTGCACAAATTACGATCAATAAGTGTATTTTGCCAGTAAATGCTCATTTCTTTCATAATGGACCCTGTAGATAGATAGATTATTTCATAGATTCAAATACTCTGTTAAATCGACCGCCAGAGGTCACGCTTCCCCTATAAAACTCATTGTTGTTGTTTCCCGATGGCCGGCTCAAACCTTTTGTACATTATGTAAATAGGTTTTCCATTTTTTTATTCTTACGCCTTAAACCAGGCAGTATTTTTGTCAAATTATGTTTTTATATATTCCTTCAGTTCAATTAAATTACTGATCAAAACTATTTTTATAATTATACTTTCAAGATTTTAACCACGACTGCATTACCACAGCATAATCTTCAAAATAATCAAAAATCCAGCATAAAATATTTTTATTTATAACATATATTTTTATATAAAAAATCTATGTTTGTATGTTTGTTTGTTTGTATGTCCGGTATACAAATTCGCAGTAGTTCACTAATTCAAACCAAAATTTCCATACATAGGTAAAAAATACGGGGGGAAGACGATAGGCTATTTAAAAAATATATATAACTCAATTATTAAAATTATATATTCAAATTATTCTACTTAGCTCACGAACAGCACCCTCTATCAAAGATTAGATTAAAATATGCTGATGCAAACAAATAGATAATGCTAATAACAAACAATTATAAAAAAAAAATATTATCTAAATATATATCACTCGGGTAGATATGCACACGGGTCAATCCCGGGGCGAAGCCCGGGTCACCCGTCTAGTATATAATAAAATTAATTAAACATTTAATTAAAAACAATAGATGAAACTTACCACTGAATATTGGATGATCACTCCTTGTCTAGAGTCAAATTTCTCCCCAGAAAAATAGGGATTAACAAGATGGTATGGAGAGTGTACTGCTACTGCTTTATTAGCGTATAGAGGGTTGTGGAATTGAGAGAGGTTTTGAAACATTGAAATTTGACCGGAGTTGAGAAACTGGAAGAGGATGTTATCTGTAACATCATCAATGTATGTAGAATGCATGAGTCAATTCATATTTATTGTTTGAACTCAACTATATACAAGTATTTGCAGAACGACATTTGAAAATTATCCCGCATGTGTTTCTTTTGAACGAAAAATCGAAATTTATTTTAAGGAGAAATAACGATTATTTCTAACCTTAGGGATGAAGTATGAAAGAATGAATTGTGAGATGAAGTATGAAAGGATGAATTGTGAAGGGTAATAATAAACGGAAAAATGAAGTGTCCAGGGATGGGAACAATTCATCCTTTCATACTTAATCCCTAAGGTTAGAAATAATCGTTATTTCTCCTTAAAATAAATTCCGATTTTTCGTTCAAAAGAAAAACATGAGGGATAATTTTCAAATGTCGTTCTACAATCATAAGCCGCATTATATTGTATTATAAAATAAAATTATTTGTTTTGAAAATAGAGCAATCCATATTTAAATCATTAGATAATAAAAAGATATATATTGGATTGAATAAAAGATTTATTTGTCAATGTTTCGGTTGGCTGAACGCCAAACCTTTATCAAGGCATTACATTTTTGTATAAACTTATCAAGTTTATAAATGATAAAGGTTTGGCGTTCAGCCCCAACCGAAATATTGACAAATAAATATTTTATTCAATTCAATATATGCTTTTTTATTATCTAATATACAAGTATTTGTATTATACTTGTATTTTAGACCAGAATGGTCAATTTATAAAAGAAAATGAATATAAATTTGATAAATAAACTTCATTTTCTCAAAGTATTATAAAATAATATCAAGTTTTAATTCCATTCAAAAAAGAAATGTTAGGATATTAATGTATGAATGTATAAAACAAAACTTACTTGATCTAGAGGGCACTTTAGGAGCAATGGGATTTGGTTTGAAGAGTTGATGGTTGAATACATAACATTTGGATAATTCTCCCATTTCCGTAATCATAGGAAGTGTTAGGATATTTTCCCTAGAACCAACAATAATTCAAAGATATATGTTAGGTATCAAAAATATCTATTTGCAGTCATATTTGAGTCCTTAAAACATTTAATATTGTTGCATCAATTTTAATGCGCTCTACATTTATTCAAAATATTCTATGATATTTAATATTTATTTAAAACAGAATATTTAGATAATCTTCATTCCTTTTTATAGTTTCATTCCTTTTGTAATTTCTATTGTACATATATCTTGATTGGTTATTGGAGCGAGAGAGGACCTAGACCAAGACTGCGGACCGCGGCCTACGAGGAAGACAACGAATAAATAAACGTAATAACTTTAAAAAGTAATTCATTTTTATTTACCTTTCTTTATTTGCTTTGAGTATGGAAACCCGCTCGGGAAACGTGTATAACACCAAGAAGGAGGAAACCAAGGTCGACGACCCTGCAAAGCTGCAACTTGGTGCAACAATATGTAATATAATTTATGTAATAAAATGTAGTTTTACTACCTACTCTCTTATAATGCACTTTCAAAATCAACGTGCAGTGTGTAATACCAATAAATCAATTTATTTTATTAAATAAAATATATTCCTAAAACTACTGCGAAAATATCTTTATTTATGGGACTGCTAACCAAAATGGATGATTTTTGAGCCCCGATGGCCGCGTAAAGCGGAATATATACAAAGCATTATGACCAGGTTGGGGAGGCTAGGAAAAGGTCATTCGAGCTGGAAATATCTTTATTAACGGGGCTGCAAAAAAGCTCCCCGGCGGGGAATCGAACCCCGGTCGCTCGCGTGACATAAAACTACTGCTAGAAACAGAACTTAAGGAACTGTAATCAACTAAGAAACAAAAGACAAGAATGTCCATAAGCCGGAGAAGACTAAGCGAGTCCTGAAAAGCTAGATGGAAGCCCAGAAGACAAAATCAATTTTGTTGACACTTGGTTATCTCGTTTATCATATGTCACTGCGTATCAAATATATTTCAGAGTTATGGTCTAAATCCCAATATACATGCTAAAAGGTAAAACTTCCTTAACTTTTGTCTATGAGTGTATTTCCATCATTTTCTTTGGTTTTTAATCTCTTAATTATTGATATGTTCGTAACAGACAATTTGGCTTGACTGTGTATAATATAATATTTTATTCAATAAATTCAATAGAAAAATCCCATGTATCAATATTAAAGTAAAATATCAAGCTTCTATGGAAATACTTCTTTTCAAAATCTTTATAGCTTTCGCTGGCACGAACACCCTTCTACGGGAGAAAACATGATAAAGTAATTGGATTCAACATCAAACAAGATCATGATCTTGTTTGGTGAGGCTTGACACTTGAGTAATTCTTCTATGAAGTCGGTGGTGTTAGGAAATGGAGAATGGAGAGTTTTGCTGCTTTATTATGGGTTTAAGAAAGGCCGAGATGAACTTAGAAAGAGGTGCTGTTGGGAAATGGTAGAAGGCCACTATGGGAATTAAGAAAACACCTAGTTTATTAATTTTAGGTGTCACATTTATTGTAACGTGTTTTCTCAAGTGCCTGTTCGTGCCCAAAAGCTAGAGATAAAATATTTTGAAAAGAAACGCTTGCCTGGAAGCCTCATATCTTCAACATAATAATATTTTAACACAAAGCAATAACGCGCCATCTATACTTATAAAATGAAAGGATTTAAAAGCACGAATGTTTATTTTATACATAATACATGTATTTCTACTGTCCTATAAGCTTATGTCCATTGAAAACCATTTCTGAGATTCCATCCTTCAGTGCTGCGTATATAAGCAGAATCGTCCAATACAGTATTAGAGCTCTGAGAAGCGGTCTGGTGGATTAAATTGGCGAAACCGCTAAGAGGGTTCACCACTGATGAGCCAAGCCCTCCCAATATATTTTTTCATCGCAGTAAGGACAGTAGAAGTTTGTATTATGTATAAAAGAAACATTCATGCTTTTAAATCCTTTCATTTTATAATAATATTTATAGAACCAAAAAAAAAGCATCTTTGTGCATCAGAAAGTTTGTACATCAGAACGATGGCACTATGCATCACTCTAGTAAAATACTCTACTGGTAGTACTTTAAAGAATGAGCCACAACACCAGTTTAGGAAAAATCAGACAAAATGTCAACCTATATACATGTTTTAAGAAAAAGGCATCTCCTTATCGTGCAACTGAAAGTTGCTGATGGCTGGCGCCATCTATCGGAATAAATATCAACTATTCTCGTTGATTTTTAATTATTCCAGAATTGGCCAAATACCCATTCTTGATTAATCAAGAAAAGCTAACCACGGACGCGTTTCGGGCTGTTGGCCCTCATCAGCGTGGTGCAAGCTGTACCTCAACGACCAAAAAAAAAAATGGTCATTAAGGCATCCTGAAAAATCATGAAACGGGTAGTTAAGGCCAGAATTGCGTGAGAACGCTACACAATGTGAAAAAATAGTACAAATTTAACATTGTACTGGGATAAGGTGCATAAATTAAGAAAAAGGCATCTCCTCTATATACATGTATACATTTAAAATGAGAGGTGCCTCTTTTAATACATAAATATCATCATCCCGCAAAACTTTGTGTTATATTATTTTATCTGTAATTACCTTTTCTCAAGTATATAATCAATTAAGCGACAGAACTCTTCCTTTTTAGATAATCAAATAAAGTAACACATGAAGGAAGATGAGTTCTGGTGACTATATTTATGAGAGTTAAATTTCTTTAACCACACAAATTACGTGAAAAAGATAATGTATTATTTTTGAAACTTCTTTTCAATCCAGAAAATATGTGATACAGCTATCCATGGAAGGAGCTACTAGAAGGTCATTTTATTGAACTAAGTTTCACTCTCAGAGTAGACGCTTTTATTTATATGAAAAACAAAAATAGGAATTAGTAAAATCTGCCAAAGTCATGAACATGTATTACGCTGATAAAATAATTTAACCGAATATTCGATTTTAAAACATCTTAAAAAATAAACTCATCTTCCTTCATGTGTTACTTTATTTGATTATATAATCAATTAATATTTATTTTATAGTATTTTTAATTATAAAGATATTAAACAATACTTAAAGTTACAACGCATAAGTTTCTTTTTTTTTGTGAAAAATCAATATTTATTTCAAAGAGAAATATTTACCATTTCTAACTTTTTTGAATGAAGAATAATGGCGAACGGAAAAATAAAAGTGTCCAGGGGCAGGAATCGAACCCACAACCTTCTGCTTACCGGGCAGGTGCCATGTCCACTAGGCTACCCTGGACGTATTCCTTCGTTCGTAAATAATATTTAAATTAACTTATAATACATTATAAAGGACTGCGGAGAGTGATTATAAACAATACTTAAAGTTACACCGCATAAGTTTCTTTTTTTTTTTTTGTGAAAAATCAATATTTATTTCAAAGAGAAATATTTACTATTTCTAACTTTTTTGAATGAAGTATGAGAGGGTGAAAATATGAAGAGTAATGGCGAACGGAAAAATAAAAGTGTCCAGGGGCGGGAATCGAACCCACAACCTTCTGCTTACCAGGCAGGTGCCATGTCCACTAGGCTACCCTGGACGTATTCCTCCGTTCGTAAATAATATTTAAAGTAACTTATAATACATTATAAAGGACTGCGGCGAGTGATTATAAACAATACTTAAAGTTACACCGCATAAGTTTCTTTTTTTTTGTGAAAAATCAATATTTATTTCGAAGAGACATATTTACTATTTCTAACTTTTTTGAATGAAGTATGAGAGGGTGAAAATATGAAGAGTAATGGCGAACGGAAAAGTAAAAGTGTCCAGGGGCGGGAATCGAACCCACAACCTTCTGCTTACCAGGCAGGTGCCATGTCCACTAGGCTACCCTGGACGTATTCCTCCGTTCGTAAATAATATTTAAAGTAACTTATAATACATTATAAAGGACTGCGGCGAGTGATTATAAACAATACTTAAAGTTACACCGCATAAGTTTCATTTTTTTTTGTGAAAAATCAATATTTATTTCAAAGAGACATATTTACTATTTCTAACTTTTTTGAATGAAGTATGAGAGGGTGAAAATATGAAGAGTAATGGCAAACGGAAAAATAAAAGTGTCCAGGGGCGGGAATCGAACCCACAACCTTCTGCTTACCGGGCAGGTGCCATGTCCACTAGGCTACCCTGGACGTATTCCTCCGTTTACGAACGGAGGAATACGTCCAGGGTAGCCTAGTGGACATGGCACCTGCCCGGTAAGCAGAAGGTTGTGGGTTCGATTCCCGCCCCTGGACACTTTTATTTTTCCGTTTGCCATTACTCTTCATATTTTCACCCTCTCATACTTCATTCAAAAAAGTTAGAAATAGTAAATATTTCTCTTTGAAATAAATATTGATTTTTCACAAAAAAAAAAGAAACTTATGCGGTGTAACTTTAAGTATTGTTTATAATCACTCGCCGCAGTCCTTTATAATGTATTATAAAGATATTATAAATACGTTTTATTTTATACATAAACACTTGAGAAAGAGTTAAATCATTATGCATATGTGAATATAAATGAAATATTTAGATAAATAAAAAGTTAAATTCAGAATAAATTTAATTTTTAAAAGATATATATTCATTCAAGATTGAAAAAATATTTTTTATTACTCACCCCGCGAATTCTCCATCATTCCAGCCCACAGTATCATACCAAAGAGTTTGTTCTATGCTGTCCTCGTACATTTTGATATCATGCTTGGTAGCATTAAACCTTAAATAATTTAGATACGGTTCCTTGATCTGCAACATAGATTTGTTAGAATATTTCTCTATATTAATAAAATAAGGCTTATTTTGGATCAAAATAGTTTAATATACAAAATATTGAACAGCAAACTTTTGAAAAAATCGAAAGTTCCAAGTCCCCGTACATATAAACCTCCGTCATCTCCTAAGAGTTCTTGATTCTCTCAAGATGGTTGTGTTCTCTATTTCTACAGGAGTAAATCCTCATTTTAAAACAATATTTAAGATTAAATAAGCATATCTACTGAACCAAGTGTCATTTAATACTAAATTATGTTGAAGGTGATCATCTTGAAATTTCTTGGAAGAAAATATGTAAATTGTTCAAGCTGTTAGAAGTTATGTATGCGAATTCCTTATTGTAAAAAGATTTTTTTTAATTAGGCTTATTTGCATATCTGAAGAATGTATATAGATTTTTTTCTTCAGTTAGTTGCTGGTGAAGTGTAGATGAGTGTGTAGCATTGTATAATAAATAATTTTTGTAGGATAATAGGACTTATTGATTTTCTTTAAAAAGGCAAGATAAAAAATCTATGCACAAGAACAATTTATTTGTTTTTATCATAATATATATGTGTGTGTAACCTTTTTTTTCCCACCATATTTGAACAACATATCTTTGTAAAAATCAAAGGATTCAAGGCCTCGTACATATAAACCTCCGTCGTACCCCACCGAGAGTTATTGATCCTCTCAAGATTAGCTCCTATTACAATTCAGACAATCTCAGTGGTAATAGAAAAATCAATATACAATTAATACTTGTAACTTCCAATATTTCGACGAGGCAGTTCGCCTATCTTCCTCTTCGAATATCAAACCTCGTAAACAAATTTCTCAATATGTAGACAGATTTTTGATGCTGTATATTGTCTTTTAAATTTTATAAAGTATAACATGTAACGAACTAATAATATAACATATATACTTTAAACAATATACTGCTCCAGGCAATTTTCCAACTTGTCATATAAATTTTATTTTAGGTGACTCACAGTACTAAGACTGATAACCCATCTCAATCAGGCTCTTCCAATGCCATCGATTCCTACCCATTGTTGAAAAATATTGCGTTGATTCCTTTCTTCAATTAGTCTAAAAGGTAATAAGAAGGCATATCTCTTTTCTAGTACCTTTGATGGGTCTTTAGGTCAATTTTTATTCAGGCTTTAAATAATAAATTATTCACTGATTAAAGAAATTAATCTGCCCCTGAATTGAATTGGCTCCACTGCTGTTTCATATACCTTGTTTATTTTTATTATTATTGTAAATGATTTTGATCTTATCTGTACAACCAGTGTTATCTTATTTATAAATAAATATTTTGTTTATCTTAATTAAACAACGTCATCACTACCGTGACAATATGTTTCATTCAATTCAGAGTTAAATTGTCCATCTATCTTTCTTTCTCTCTCCCTCAATAGAACTAACACACCTCGTTTCTATAAGATACAACCCGAATGATTTCAAAATTTTCTGCTTCTATGAACATTTGTAATTATTGATAATTCTTTATAAATCATTATAACCTCACAAAAATCAATATTAACTACATATAAAATCAATATATGTCATAATTAAATAATAATAAACATTCTATTCTATTTGCATATATTATATATAAGATTTGGTGTTGCGCTACGTGTGTGTTCTGGTGACTATATATATTGTCGCGTAGAAACTAAATTAAAGAAGAAGTCGATGCCAAAAATTAAGTTTATTCTTAGTAAAAAAATAGTCTCGATCGACTCAGCCGAGGCGATCGAATCATATTTCTCAGAACAAAAAAAAACAAGTATGCAAAACAGCCTGCTTTGCATAACATAAAAATAAAATAAAATAAATGAGATATAGGAAGAAATATTTACATATATAATAGTAAATGCCGCACTTTTCCCACCTTTGAAAAGAAACAGCGTCCCGCTGTTCAATTGAAGGTTATTGACCAATTTGCATCCGTCTAGCTCTTGATCTTGTCACAGGGCCTGATATCGGTTCTGGGTCGGAGAATCTTTGTTTCAGAACAGGTTCCTTGTTTGGAGTTGAGCCAGATATTTCTTCTTGAAGCAGTGGATCCAAATATGGCTTCATTCTAAGTACATGTACTGTGTCCCTTGTTTTACGACGTTTTGGAGAGTCAGAAATGGCCTCAATTTCGTAATTGACGGGGGACAATTTTCTTGTAATACGGTAAGGACCGAAGTATTTCTTGATTAGCTTTTCTGAGAGTCCAACCTGTCTCACTGGAATGAAGAGCCATACGAGGTCTCCCACATTATAATCCACAGGTCGATGTTTCCTGTCATAGTATTTTCTGTCTTTCTCTTGACCTCGATAGAGATGTAGTTGTGCAAGGTGTCGGGCTTCTTCAGCTGTGGTAATGAGATGTTGAACATAATCACCAACATCATCATTGTCGTGATATGGAAGGAGTGAATCTAAAGTTGTTTCGGCCTCGCGGCCATGCACTAGGAAGAAGGGGCTGAAGCCTGTAGTTTCTTGCTTAGCGGTGTTATAAGCAAATGTTACAAATGGCAGAACTTCGTCCCAGTTTTTCTGTTCCACGTCAACGTACATGGACAACATGTCGGTCAATGTTTTGTTTAATCTTTCAGTTAGACCATTAGTCTGCGGATGATAGGCTGTAGTCTTGAGGTGATTTATTCCACTTAAATTATTTATTTGCTTAATTATTTGGGACATAAAGTTCGTGCCACGGTCGGTGATGATCTGCTGAGGAGCTCCGTGTCGGAGAATAATTTCTTCGACAATAAACTTAGCAATTTCCATGGCTCCTGCGTCTGGAATCGCCTTTGTAGTTGCAAATCGCGTCATATATTCGGTGCATACAATAATCAATTTGTTGCCCCGATTCGTAACAGGAAATCTCCCTAATAAATCCATTCCTATCTTTTGAAAAGGAAAATCTGCCGGTGGGATAGGCATAAGTTGTCCAGGCGGTCGTTGTGGAACACTCTTCCTGCGCTGGCATTCTCTGCAATGCGCTATATACTGACGAATGGTCTTATACATTCCTCCCCAAAAGAATCGTTTACGTGCCCGATCATAAGTTTTGGCAAAACCCAAGTGACCAGCAGTAGGTGCATCGTGAAGATTTTTGAGGATTTCCAGCCGCATTTGCTTTGGAAGTACAAGAAGCCGTTGCCTTCCATATGGCTCGTAGTTTCTTTTATAAAGTACTCCGTCCACAACTTCGAAGCCTTTAAAAGGTCCAGTTTGTTCTATTTTGTCTATGATCTTTGCTAAATTGGGGTCTCGACTTTGTTCTGCACGAATATCAATGATCGATATTATATTGGGGAAGTCTTCTTGCTCTTCTGGTACAGGGTTCCTTGATAAACAGTCGGCGTCTTTATGTTTGCGCCCACTCTTATAGACTACGGTGATGTCGAACTCTTGCAGTCTGAGCGCCCATCTAGCGAGTCGTCCGGAAGGATCTTTAAGTCCTGCAAGCCAGCACAATGAATGATGATCTGTAACAACTGTGAAATTTCGGCCAAAAAGATAGGGTCTAAATTTGGATGTGGCCCAAACAACCGCAAGCAGTTCTTTCTCAGTGGTAGAGTAATTCTTTTCAGCCTTTGTAAGGGTCCTGGATGCATAAGCTATTGGTCTTTCAGCACCTCCTTGTATTTGGATCAACACTGCTCCAATGCCGTATCCACTGGCGTCGGTGTGTATATGGGTCTCGGCGTCTTCAATAAAGTGCCCAAGAAATGGTTCAGAGGTTAAAGCTTCTTTAAGAATCTCGAAGGCATTTTCTTGTTCTTTATTCCAACAGAATTTGGCATCGTTTTTTTAAAGGTCATTCAGGGGTTTAGCTTTGCAGGAAAAGTTTTCAACAAATCGTCTATAATAAGAGCACAGTCCTAAGAAACTTCTGACATCAGGTATACTTTTAGGAGATGGAAACTTCAAAATGGCTTCAACCTTTTCGGGGTCTGGATGTATTCCATTTTCATTGACAACGTGTCCTAATATCTTCAATTGTCTTGAGCCAAAAAGACATTTTTCATTGTTCACATTCAATCCAGCTTGTTGAAGGCATTCTAGAACAACTTCTAACCTTTTGATATGTTCTTCAAATGAAGGACCATAAACCACTATATCATCCAAATAGCAAAGACAGATGTTCCATTTTAGTCCTTTCAAAACGGTATCCATCATCCTCTCAAAAGTAGCTGGGGCGTTACAGAGGCCAAATGGCATTACCCTAAATTCGTAGAGACCATCAGGTGTAATGAATGCCGTCTTCTCTCTATCATGCTCATCCACTTCAATTTGCCAATAGCCGGTTCTTAGATCCATACTTGAGTAATACCTGGCCCCTGATAAATTGTCCAAAGCATCATCAACCCGTGGTAATGGATACACATCTTTCTTGGTGATCTTATTAAGTCGTCGATAGTCAACACAAAACCTCCAAGACCCATTCTTTTTCTTCACAAGTACCACAGGCGAAGACCAAGGACTTTCAGAAAATTGAATTATATCTTGTTTCATCATTCTGTCAACTTCCTGCTGTATGATTTTCCTCTCCATTCCAGACACTCGGTAAGGCCTCTGTTTTGTTGGAGCGTGATCACCCGTGTCAATCTTATGCTTTATTTTACTTCGGGCAGGTTGGGACTTCCCAGAAAAATCAAAGACATTCGAAAATTTCTTAAGAACATTCATCATCTTATTTTGCTGATCCTCAGTAAGATTCGAGTCGATCATTGCTTCTATCTTCTGGTCCAATTTGGTAGTCCACATCTCTTCTTCTTGAATTAATTCATCGCATTTCAAGGAGCATATGGAGCCAACATCAACATCGCTCATGGTGCCAAGGGCCATACGCGAAGGGATCATCAGCGGCTTCGAGGTTCCGTTTGCTATCCACAAATCTGCTTTCCCTTGCTGAAATGTTGTAAGAAGGGAAGGTATAATAAATTCCTTCCTTATTGATAGTTCCCAATTTGGGCAGATTAAAACATCTCTATTTTCCTGAAGTGGTGTACCCACTACTGATATCTTACAACTTGACTTAGGTGGAATTACATAATTATCAGCAGAGTATACATCAAGATTAATTTGGTCATCATTTATTGGTAGTGTTTCTTCCAAATACAATTCTTGATGACCACAATCAATAACCGCTCTCGTTGCTTTGAAGAAATCCCACCCCAAAATTATGTCGTGGCTGCAATCAGGAATCACGATGAATTCAAAGGTTGTGGTGAGATCATTGATATGGACCTTTAGTGAACATTTTCCCAAAGTTTTAACAAGCTTTCCATTGGCGACTTTAACGACTGGTCCAGATTCAACAAAAAATGGAGTTCTCAGAAGTCTTCTAAACTTTTCTGAAACCACGGAATAATCTGCGCCCGAGTCTATCAATATTGTAGTTTCCAGTCCATTAATGTTCCCTTTTATACAATTCCGTTTTAATTTAGCAGACGTCGATGATGGAGGATTTTCAAAACCTGCGGCCTCACCCCCATATAGGTCGCGCATCCTAGTTTTCCTCATTTTGGCGTCGGGGTGAGCGGCTTGACAAACGACCTGCCCCTGGCGATTGGCTTCTTCGTCTTGGCATCCTTCCTCTGCCTGGATATGGTGATGCGCTGCGGCCAAAACCTCCGGGTCTAGGGAGAGTTGGAAAATCGTCAATTAAATCGTAGGGTCTTTGTGGGGTTGCATTGTCGGCTGATGGAAGTGTTCTTCTTGATCTGGCTTCCTCAAAAGTACGTCTTCTTTCTCGACAGTAACGTAAGACATGTCCTGGCTTCCCGCAATGGAAACAGATAGGTTGGTTATCAGCCGTTCGCCATTGGTCAGATGTTCTGGGGGCATATGGAGTGTAGTCATCTTCTCGTCGAAATCTTGGTACAAACGTTCTCCTTCTTTGAGATTGAATATTTCGCCTTGTAATTGGGGCGAGTACTTGTTGCACCTCCTCTTTAACTATGGCCTCCAATGAATTCACGTCACTTGTCCCAAAGGGTTCCACCTCGGTCATTTTAGGCATAAATTTTTGCAACTCCTCCTGGACAATCCGTCGAATCCTTAGAGCCAAATCTTCTTCAAAGTCCGACGAGATCGGAGTCACGTTTGGTAATCTTTCATAACGTGTTCTTTTAATGCGGCGTTGTTTCATGTTCTCCAGCTGTCGGCAAAATTTCACCAGCTCGTCAACAGTTGTGGGATCTTTGACAATTAGAGTCTGGTAGAAATCTTCGGCAATCCCCTTCATCAAATGTCCAACTTTTTCTTCCTCCTCCATTTCGGGGTTAACTCGTGAGCACAGTGATAGGATTTCTTGGATGTATGAATCAGTTGTCTCTCCAGGCTTTTGAGCTCTGGTCTTTAGTGTCATTTCGGCTCGTCGAGTAAGTTCTTCTTTTTTTCCAAACACTTCACAAAGATTCGTTTTGAATTGAGTCCATGAATCAATAATGTCCTCGTTGTTATCGAACCACTGTGCGGCTGTTCCCTCGAGGTAGAATACAACATTGGCAAGGCTTTGAGTCTCATCCCATTTGTTGTATTTTGCGACCCTTTCAAACATTTTGATCCATCTCTGGGGATCTTGAGCACTCTCGCCGGAGAAAGTCGGAGGATTCCTTGGGATATGACAGGCGTATGATTGTGATCCAGCATTTGTTCCGAAAGCTTCGGGAGTTCCAGAAGCTTCAGTTTTCACCATCCTTGTGCTGCTTGGCAGATCCTCAAATCCGTATTGGGGTTGTAGGCCTTGCAATCGGAAGCTTCTTCTAAGTGCCGTCTTGGATTTACCCGGAATCTCCACCAAAAATGTTGCGTAGAAACTAAATTAAAGAAGAAGTCGATGCCAAAAATTAAGTTTTATTCTTAGTAAAAAAATAGTCTCGATCGACTCAGCCGAGGCGATCGAATCATATTTCTCAGAACAAAAAAAAAACAAGTATGCAAAACAGCCTGCTTTGCATAACATAAAAATAAAATAAAATAAATGAGATATAGGAAGAAATATTTACATATATAATAGTAAATGCCGCAATATGAAAGTTAAAATTCTTTAAACAAATTACGTGAAAAAGATTATGTATTATTTTTCAAACTTCTTTTCAATCCAGAAAATCTGTGATACAGCTATCCATGGCAGGAGCTATTAAAAAACTATTTTATTAAACTAAGTTTCATTCTCGGAGTAGACGCTTTGAAATATAAAACAAAAATAGGAGTTATTAAAGTCTGCAAAGGTTATGAACACGTATTACGCTGAAAAAATGATTGAACCGAATATTCAATTTTAAAACAATAAAAAAGGCATTAAAGAATAGCATTAACCTTATAAGAGTGAAGATATATGATATATATTTATTGTATATACCTAAATTCGAACGAATTTGAAAAAAAAAAACCCGGAAATTTCCAAGGTTTGAAAAAGTTTCTAAAAAATATCACCCCATTAGAAATTAAAAGCGTTATTTACTGGATCATATAAAAATATTGTCACGAATATAAATTTAGGAAAAACAAACTTCAGGATGATACTGAAATTTATTTAAGGTTATAAAATACCAGAAAGGCAATGAAGGAAGTTTATAGGGTAGCGAAGTATAAATTTCAAAATTAATAATCTGCTCATAAAATAGTACTATTTTGCTATATAGCTCCTTCCCTTCAGAGCTGTGCAACCTGAAATCTTGTTGCTACTGACATGGATCTAACGCATTTATGTCAAGGATTTATTTAGAGTCTTGGAGGTTTGTCCCTAATACCTTTGCATATTTTTCTTGTGGCGTGAAGATCGGCTTTGTCTTCTTATCGTCTATTGGGAGATCGTATTCTTCAAAGGAAGTCTTGACTTTGACACGGCGGTGAAATCCTGGATTCAGTAGCCAAAAATGTAGTTCAAAGTAACCATGGAATCAAGGTCTGCTCGGAAAGCTTCAGTTTGTCTTCCTCAAAATAACCATAATATCCACCAAAATATCACGTTAAAATTTATGAAAAAAAACTTTATTGTTTTATTATCTATTATATATTTAGGGAAAGATCAAAACAACATTTATAAAATACCAGAGAGGCAAAGAGGGAAGTTTACAGGGTAGCAAAAATATAAATATCACACTCACAGACAAAATTAATAATCTGTTTTTATGATATAATAATAATAATTCTACAATATAAAATCGTTCAACTTACTGTCAATTTTTTACGAACATTTTGGCAATGTCCTGGATTCACTCTGCAATACTTGTGCACGTTGAACCTATAACATTGAGGTCATTATTAACTTCTCGCTATATAGACATATGCATTTTGAATTTTTAATATAAATTTTTCTTGTGAAATAATTTATTTCATAATAAAGAAATTTATAAGACAACAACTTTAGAGAGTATTTTAGCATCATCAAAGTTTTCCTTTAAATATCACATGGCGCTATATTTTAAGATACCGTTATGGCGAAAACAGAAACAAAGATTCGGCAAGTTTAGTATATGACCGTCAGAGAAATTGTACGCGCAAGGAATACATTGAGAGGGCGCGCATGGAAGAATAAAAACAGTCTGAGGAGGTGAAATTTGAAAGCGAGGGATCTCGGCAAGATGGCGCTGGACACAGTCCGGTGTATAGTAGCTGTTGGACTGGCCGAGAAGATGACTTGAAGTTGGTAAGGCCGGATAGAAAACTGGGAAATACAGAGCAGATTTTTGTTGTTGTTGTCGTGTCCAATGAAGAGCCTCAGATATCTCCGTGAATCTCTATCACAGCAGTCGCAATGTCCACATCTTGGGTGTGTAAAACTGCTGCTCTGGGTCTATGTCAATTTTCTGAAAGGCTGCGGCCATTGCTGGACATTTGAATATGTGGGTAGGTGTTAGTTCCACACCAGGACAATTGTTGCATGTCCTATAGGTTATTGTGTCATCTGGATGTATTGTTATTCCTTTATAGTGTTTCGTTCTGAGTCTTGTTATTTCTTTGTGGTAAGTGGATATCAGAACGAGTCCTTCGGTCGGCAGCGGATCAGTCTACAAGTCGGTGTTACTAAGTCGAACGTGTAATGTTTGTGAACGGGATGCTTCTCAAAAGTGACATCCACGGCACCAAGGATGCTTCAGATAGCAAATCCTTTACATTGTATTCCGTCCATTTCGTACCATTCTAATAAAGTACAAACTTGGCTGCATCCCTTCTCAAATTCACGTGTCGTCTTTGTACCATCCTGATCAGACAGAGGACACAAACGTCTCCGAGGCAACAATTCTATTTGTGAATATGAGACATTTGACATTCATTTAATTTCCAACAAATGAGATGAAACAAGCAAAAAAAAAAAAGAGACAAATATTGAAATATATAAAATTAAGAAGCATGCATTCATACCTGGACCTGAATCCAATATCTAACATACGATATCGAGATCTTATAATCCATTCCTATCAGAACCCTTCTTAAAATTAAACAATTATTCTTTGAAAAAAGAAGCGAAATGTGTTACTCTCAAGACCTCTTCCAAAATATTTTCACCATTTTATAATAAAAATATTTCAATATACGTCTCACAGAAATACATATTTTTAAAACATCCTATATTATAACCAAAAAAAAGATATTATCAAACTCTATTACAAAATACCTATAGTGTATGTGTAAAAATAGAGGTAAGTATACAGAGTTCATATAATTAATGTTAGCGTCCTTTAGGTAGCTAATTGTTATTTTCACTTGACAACAGTCTTTTAGCGACCTATGTCTCTGTTCCTATTCCCGTCGTTGGTTATATTCCCATTAATGATTATAATAGCATTTTCAAGTTGTTGGCATTTATCGAATCATTAAAAGAGAGGAATATTTTAAATTATTTTTTATTATGATTGATACTTTTTATTCTTTAAATATTTTACCAAAGTATAAATATATACCCAATGGGTTTGATTGAGCCTATTAGAGTATTTTGTTATTATTATTAGGGTTGTGTGACTCTGTGGCTAAATTCTGTTGTTGTTGTCGTGTCCAATGAAGAGCCTCAGATGTCTTCATGCATCTCTATAACAGCAGCAGCAATGTCCACTATCTTGGGTGTGTAAAGCTGCTGCTCTGGGTCTATGTCAATTTTCTGCAAGCCGCATTCTGACTATTTTGAATAATTTAAGTGATAGAGATCGTATAATTATTAGTACATTATTGTCTGGAACATAGAGGGGAGCTTAAGATAGGGTTGTAAGAAGATTAGGTATTCATAAACAATATGTTCATATAGGATATCAATCTTTAAACTAAGCTTCAGGATATTAAGGTTAATTAATATTTTGGTCACAGATATTTCAAACATTCGAATATACCAAAACTTTGCCCCAAATACTAGACCCAAAGATATTTTAAAATAATGAACACATTTGAAAACTAATATCAGATAGCACATAGAGTCAACATTTTTATGAAGTTTTGGTAGGGAACATGATAACGTTATCTGAATAACTACCCATTCCTACTGCTTCTAGTTGATTTTTCAAATATTATACGTCAGATTCTCTAAATTTAAATGTCAAACAAAAATTTAAATATACATTTACCAATTTGTTGAGCAAACTGTAAGGGCAGGAAGAATCATGGTCTCTGGATAAAGGAATTCCTGACTAAGTACCATCGTATGGTCCAATACAATCCGGATAAACTGGAACGTCTGGACACAATAACCTGTCCAGCAGACGATGAAGAAGAAGCTTCTGATAAACGCAAGCCATCCTTTGGATCTGGCAATCTGGGGAACTCCAGCGATGACAGAATCCTCGAAGTGGTTTCTTGAAGTAGCTTCCTCATCCCCTGTACCACATACAATAGACACTGTGTTAGGAACACATACAATAGACACTGTGTTAGGAACACATACAATAGACACTGTGTTAGGAATACATACAATAGACACTGCGTTAGGAATAATTCGGAGTACATACAATAGACACTGTGTTAGGAATACATACAATAGACACTGTGTTAGGAATACATACAATAGACACTGTGTTAGGAATACATACAATAGACACTGTGTTAGGAATACATACAATAGACACTGTGTTAGGAATACATACAATAGACACTGTGTTAGAAATACATACAATAGACACTGTGTTAGAAATACATACAATAGACACTGTGTTAGGAATACATACAATAGACACTGTGTAAGAAATACATACAATAGACACTGTGTTAGGAATAATTCAGAATATTGATAATATACTTTATTTTATATTTTAGAATATTTTTGAATATATGAGGAAAGCGAAGACTAAAACGCGGCTAATTCCACACTCGCCTTTTCAGTGATACGCTAATCTCCCCGTATGCACGTTGGATTCTGTGGCCACTGGCCACATATTTGGTGATCGAGTGAATAATCATATAGTTGTATGGTGGAAATATATTACTAAAGAAAATATGTGAAAAGTAACGTTTTTTTTTATAGAATAGCATTTTTGCAGGGAGGGGGTTGAATTTATTAATGTTATGGATACGGAACACCTTTCTTTATTTCCAGTATTTAGGTGGCCCGCTTGAAAAGAGGCAGTGTGTCGCCGAATCGCCAGAAATAAAGAAATATAGAGGTTTTCTTTATGTTTTATCTTTTACTGTGCAAACAGCCTTTAAATAAATACAAGTCCAAGTTAAAGAAGAATGAGAATGTTTAGCTGAATAAATGCTTGACGAAATTCTTATTCAAAACAATTAAAAGGTTGTATCGTAACGGCGTCTTATGAGGTCTAGCATTGTCTTGTATAAAAATATCTTTTAAATACAGAAGTTCTGGACGCTTTTTTTCTACTATACCTCTTGGAACATGACCAGAACCTAAAATATCTTCAGTTAGATGGAAATATTTTCTTTGTCTACTATCACTAGCTTCTATTTAGGGGACTATTAACGGACTTTGGTGCCTTAGAATGTTCAACTCTTTTAGTGGCGTTCTGCATTTGTATCTCTTTATCTCCATATCTCTCCTCCAGTACACCTTTAGGATTACAAAACCATTGTCAAGGTCTTCTGGGATTTAGACGTTATAACGATATGACCCATCATTCTGAACGAAGATACTTGACATCGAAGCACTAATATTAGCAAATGAATTAGCTCTAAAAATAAATAATAATAATAATAATAATAACATTATTATCATGGCTTGCGCCATCTATCGGAATAAATATCAACTTTTCTCGTTGATTTTTAAATATTCCAGAATTGGCCAAATACCCATTCTTGATTAATCACGAAAAGCTAATCACGGACGCGTTTCGGGCTGTTGTCCCTCATCATAATGTTATTATTATTATCTTCATCCGTATTTGCGGATATTCGAGGGGTGGGTACATTTATAGGCTTACCGAATAGCTTAATTTCTTGAATATTATATACAGAGTTTTTTTTTTTGTAACAAGTAAATTGCTAAAAAAATAAAAGAAAGAACAACTACAAAGGAATTTATATTGCAAGTAAAATCAATACATTAAATTGAATGGTAGATTAAACTGGCGAAACCGCTGGGAGGGTTCACCACTGATGAGCCAGGCCCTCCCATTATTTTTTCCATTGCAGTAAGGACAGTAGAAATTGTTTATTTTTAAAAAGAGTCATACGCGTCTATAATAGTTTCGAATTTTGATAACAGATGGCGCGCTAATGCATCATAATAAATTGAATGTATTGTCCCAGTTGTAGTTAAATTATATAGTCTGATTTTAGTTAAATTATATAGTCTGATTTATTTCATTAAATCTCTATTATCAGCAGCTACAAAAGACTTGTGGCAAGGATGGAATGAAGCACACGTCTTGGGGAGATTACCTTGTCCATTTGAGCCATCACTATTGTTGCATCATGATTAATGCGCGTATTTTAAAAATTATTTATAATATTATTTTTAAGATATTTAAAATTTAAATTATATATTTATTTATTTTTATTTAAAACAGAATATTTAGATTATCATTCCTTTTTATAGTTTCATTCCTTTTGTAATATTTTATTGTACATATATCTTGATTGCTTATTGGAGGACGGCGGATCGGGACGGAGGAGCAAGACAAGAATAAATAAAGACAATAACTTGAAAAGGTAATTTATTTTTATTTAATATTATTTATTTACTTTTATTCATTTGATTTGAATATGGAAACCCGTTCGGGATACGTGTATAACACCAAGAAGGAAGAAACCAAGGTCGACGACCCTGCAAAGCTGCCACTTGGTGCAACACTATGTCAACCGCATCCTTTATAGACTGGATGGTTGTGGGGATCTTTATTGACATCTCTCTCAACAACGTTCCATACACAGTAGCCAAGGTGTTGGAAGTCTGGAGAGTTTGTGGGCAAAATATCAGGGACTATAGTGCATCACGACCGGTACCTCTGAAAAGGTATCCAACCATCATTTCCAGGAATCATCTTTTGGTTCTGATCATAGTTATTCTCATTAGAATGCCACATATGTCATGCTTAATGAGGGAATCGGTCGACAAGTCTCTAAACCGTTGGTTTTCCACAGTCACGACCTGGGACCAAATCCTGCATTGACTACTTTTTTTAAATAAAAATGTTCCAATGGGCCCCCCGATTCTTACAAAGGTCCAACCCACCAGTGAGTGCAAGTAATCAAACGGCGCTTTGGAACACTTGTAAATGCAAAATTCGAACAGCTTTCCACAAGGGTGGACATGTGGTGCACTTACAGTAAAAGCAGTCACCAATTACTACCCACCATGATTGCCATGACCTGTATGTCTATATATGTCTACTATAAATATTTTAAAATGGTTATTAAGGAAGTCAGTAGCCTTTATATTTCTGTTTTATAACATTGATTACTGTTCGATTCTCGTATCCCCCAGATTATCATATAGCGATACCCTGCACTTAAAATTTAAGTAAACGATTTATTTTCGTGTCTTAATAGATAGCATTCAGAATATCTTAATATTATTTTTCAGTTAAAGCTCAGATACAGAGCTTGGCTATCATTCAAATCCATTTCACCATTATCTCTCACCTTGATTATTCATATTTTCTAATTCAAAACTATATTTGAATATCGAACCCTAATTGATACTTATTCTATTCACTTTTCATTGAATCTTGTTTAATCTTACTTGTTTGACTTTTGTATATTCTCAAGAATGTTTCTTGCGCAGCCCAGATGTCAAAATAGTTATTTAAAAAAATATTTCGCCTATTTTCAAATATAATTTTAGATGTGTGCAAATTTTAATGTGTAAAACTCATGAGTCATTACATTTTAACTACAAATATAGATGGTTCACAATTTTTTTCGTGAATATTTTTCAGAAAGCGGTGTTGAAGACAAAACTTTTAATACACACAACTATATAATCAATAATTGGTTTTAAAGACAATGAGAAATCCCATCAGAAAAACATTAGATTTCTTTTATTACAACAACCTCTCTACGTCTAATTACAGGAAAAGCTCCTAGAACCTCATTCTAACAGCTAGACATTTCTGGTCCCTCCTGGATGTTGTTTTTATTGGGAATCGGGTGATGTCAGATGAAATAAATTTTAGATTTCACAAGGTTGAATACTGAGTAATAATCTATTTAATTCTCGACGTTTTAATTACTTTTTTGCTGTCACTCTCCTTAGGGAATCTCCCGAGAATTATATAAACCATTGGTTGATGAGCTATCTCATTTTCCAAATCAACTCCCAACCAACAAATGATCTTCAAAACATTCAGTAATAAGGTTGCTAATAAGTTGGTTCCTTCATAGGAAAAAGAATGTTGTTGTACTATTATGATTTAAAAATAACAAAATGTCACCGACTTTCACGCGGATCCAATGCACCAGTTCTTGTTGTGGTGCCTGATTATGCTGATAGAGCAAAAATATTTAAAAATGCCTACAAACTCAGAGATACTAAAATATCGATAAGTAAAGATTATAGTAAAAATGTTAGAGAGCAACGGCGCATCCTAATTGCAAAAAGGAAAGAATTGGGTGAAAGGGGAATAAAATCGAAGTTGAGAGATAACAAGCTTTTTGTAAATGATAAAGTCTGTAAAGTGATGAATGGCCAAGTTGTTGATAGCACAGGAGCTGCTATATAGCAACAACCTCGTAGAAACAATTGTGTAAATAGAAGAAATACGACATCAAAATCACAAATTAATTCTCCACCCAACAATCAAATAACGGAAAGTTACTTCGACACAAATACATGTAAATTCGATTTTCAAGACGCTGACAATGCAATTTTTTCTGAAAATTCGCGAGACATAGATTAGACAATTCAGAAAAGGATGGCACTTGGTTATCTATTTTCTTATCAACAAACACAAGAGCCCTCCAACATGTTATCTGTTTGATATTTGTATACCTTCCTCCAAACCAAATACAGCTGCATAACTTAGATAAACTGTCTACATATATTCAAAAGCAAATAGCAGATGGAAATTTTTCAGAGAAAACCACACCAAGATGCTCTGCGGTGAGGACCCGATTTGTACCTCCTGTAATTCAAAACTAAAAAATGAAATCACTCACTATATTTTTGATTGCTATGCTCTGAAAGAAGAAAGAAGAACCCTTATGCTCAAAACTGGGCAACTCTGTGCTTCACTTCCATCAATAATTGACAATATGACCCAGAATAAGTACATTGCTACGGCGTTTTATGGTTTCCACAAGTCCATATCTCAGAAGAAGGCCAAGTGACACTCACTCCTCACTTTCTTACTGCTACTCTTTTTGTGTTGTTTTTCATGCTTCCCTCTTTCTCTTTCTTTTTTTTTTTTTTCTTCTGTATATATCGCTATTTCCTTTGTCTCACTGCTTTGTTCTTATGCATACCTCTGGTGAATCCTGTATAGGGTCAGTGACCCTGAATAAAGGCTTTTTTGTTGTTGTTGTTGTTGTTGTACTATTATAGAGCCTTCTCTAAAATAACGGACCCAACAGCACGAAACACGTACGTGGAAGGTTTTCTTGAATAAGAAGGTAGAGGAATATTCATTATTTGGAAAATAACTATTTCAATATCGAATTTAACTCTTAAATGCCTCCCATAAACTGTCATTTTTCGCATATTAAAAGTTTATAGCATCGAAATATATATGCAATTAATAAACAAAATTCACAACTCGTAATTATACATAATTTAGAGCAATATACAATTAGTACATCGCATGCAACGGATTTTTTAAAGAATAATGAAACCTAAAAATGTTTCAATAAATAAATAAATTCAAGCTATTCTTACGCAGATAAAAATGATCTTAAAGATAGATCAAACATCTTATATATCTATATTACAATTATCAAAAACACAAGGTAATAAGACCAAAAATCCAAATAAATAAATAGTCTGTGACTAACACACTATTTATTTATTTGGATTTGGTCTTATTACCTTGTGTTTATAATCTATAATCCAAATTGTGTCTTATCATTTATCAAAAACATATTGTTATTATAATCATAAATTACAGTCCTGAAATTATTATTTTTCAATTATATATAATTAGAATAGAAAATTGATATAAATTATAAAATCAGAATATAAACAATAGCAATCCGTTTCTTTATTCGTGCAAAGTGCAAGCTTTCGGATCTTTATAATGCCTGTGGAAGGATTATAAAGATAGGAAAGCTTGCATTTTGCACTTAAGAAACGCATTACTACTCTTTATATTTTTATTTTATAATTATATATCTTTAATTATAAAAAGGCATATATTTGATCAAAATATCATTTATTTTACCAATAATTCAGTTGGCTGAACGCCAAGCTTTATCAAGGTATTATAACAGACATTAGATACATTAATATATCATAATACTTTGATAAAGGTTGGCGTTCAGCCAACTGAAATATTGGTAAAAATAAATGATATTTTGATCCAATATATGTCTTTTTAATTAAAGATTTATTTATGGAATGCTCTATTTTCAAAATAATTATATATAGGATAATAAAACATTTAGTGTCAACAACAAAATAAAGAAGAGAAATTTCAAGATTCACAATACCACGAACTAAAATTTAAATTT
>CP092875.1:60140909-60154523 GCA_030710605.1 Cordylochernes scorpioides
CACCTTGTTGCTCAAAACAACCACCAAGCAAATTGCGCGTTTTTAACTAATTAAATCAAAGCAGATCAACTGAACGAGGTCACATGCTATCATAAGAAGCAATCAATAGGTGTATAAACATATGAGAATGTAAAATATTATATAACACAAAACTCTTTCACTCCACCTTATTTCACTTCACTCAATGACGACTTGTATATTTATATTTATATTTTTTTGAAAATAGAACAATCCATAAATAAATCTTTAATTAAAAAGGCATATATGTTATATTCAATTTAATTTTTTTCATGATACATAAATATTTTTTTCTAATTTGACCTAAAAAACAAAAATATTTTTTTAATTATTATTTTGTGCTGTTGAATATATAGATTTGTTTTTTTCTTTTGGATTGGTTAAATGTGTTTTTTCTAATAAACTCATTTGCCAAAAATATTATATAGTTTAATTTGTTTAAATAAAGTAAGCATATTTGCTAATAATTTATATTTAATTCTTATTTTTTAGTAAGTAAAATTTGCATTCGACAAACTAAACATATTCACTTAATAATCAATATTACTTTTCTTTATTCTCTCCTTCTCCACTCGGAATATAAGATATATATGTACAAGGTGCGTTCATTAATTTCCAGGACTGGTTAAAAAATAAAATAAATAAAAAAGCTAGAGAAAATATTTTTTACAGAGTTGAATATTGGACATTCGACCACACCTGACTGAAAGCACGAGTCTCGTGGCGCACGCGCCGATCTAAAAATAGAACAAAACAACTTCCTTGTAAGGTTCGCATTTCTAATTTTAAAATGGCCATTTTCGAAGAGCAGTGAATCTGCATTAAGTTTTGTTTTAAATTGAAAAAAAAAAGTGATACTGAGACGTATGAATTGATTAAAGAGGCTTTTGGCGATGCAGCTTTATCCCGTTCAAGAACTTTTGAATGATTTTCACGCTTCCAAAAAGGTCGGGAAAAGGTAAACGATGATCAGCATACTGGGCGTCCAAGATCATTTCGTTGCGAGGAAAACAAGCTCAAAATAAAGGAGTTAATTAAATCTAACAGAAGAATTATCTTCAGTGACTGGACTATCTGTTTATTTGGGTAAAATGAGGTGCTTAAGGGAGGCAGTGCGCCTTAAAAGACCTGAAAGATGGCAAAACAATGACTGGATGCTTCACGTCGGTAATGCGCGGCCGCACACAGCCCATGTTGTTTTGCAGTTTTTGGCCAAGCATTCAACCATACAGATCCCTCATCCACCCTATTCCCCCGACTTAGCCCCCAATGACTTTTTCCTCTACCCTAAATTGAAAATTAACTTTAAAGGACGGAAATTTGACAACGTTGATATGATACAAGCTGAATCGAAGGCAACCTTGAGGAACCTCTCAAAAAGTGATTTTATCTCCTGCTTCGACAATTGGAAAAAAAGATGGAACGGGTGTATTGAGGCAGGAGGGGCATATTTTGAAAAATATTGAATTAGTTTTTTTATTTGTTTTATTTTTTCAAAGATACAGAGCAGTCCTGGAAATTAATGAACGCACCTTGTATATTTATCAATTATTTTATATATTTATATCTATAGAAGCAATGGGCGCCTCTCCCGTCATCCCGTGGATTAATTTCCTCCCGGCGGGTTTTCCATCTATATTTATATCTATCTATTCATATATATATCATTATATAATCTTATTTATACATATTTATATTTATTCTGTATTTTAATCTTATTTGAAAGTTGTAATAAATCAGTTTCAATCTCGCTTCACTCACCTCTCAAATAAGTCATCTCTTACCAACAAAGTGTATCAAATATTTTAAAATTCTCGAATGTTCTCCAATCAATACTTTATTAAAAACAAGTTTAATAAATTATTCAATAAAAAAAAAATACATCCGCCCAAAGAATAATTTATCAGTAATGTCCGTATATCCGTAAAAAGTTTTCCATGAATTCATAAAATTTTAACATTCACCGCTAAATGTATTCCAGGTCGTTTCCAATGAATAACAATTGGCTACTCCCTCTTTTTGGTTTATTAAAGTTGTTTATGTATTTTAGAGTTTAAACTCAGAATATATAATCTCTTATTCATTTAATTTAAACACAATATTACTTATTAATATTATGTATTAGAGCGTCAGCTGTTACGAGAAATTGAAGATATTTTTGACGCGTACATTTCTCTCTCCTTATGTTTGGAAAGGAATAAAACTTTATTTGGTAATATATTTTTATTATTATTATCCCTAGTACACGTGGTACTGCTATGATAATATTGGTGGGTAGAAGTTGGCGACTGTTTTTACTATTTGTGCACCACCAACAACAACAACAACAAAGCCTTTATTTAGAGCCTCTCGCCCTATACAGGATTCGCCAGTTCACAAGGGATGGGGAGAACACTGTGTGGCCTTTTTCCGGACTATAGTCTTGTGGAATCCAAATATCGCCATCGCTATATACCTATTCTTTGAAATTTCATTAATTAGTGCCGGAAATGAAGGACAAAGTTGCCCCGTTTTATCATTTAGTTTTCGTCTTTCCTCAGACAGAACAGCACAGTCAAATAGCTATTTGTGCACCACATGTCTACACATGTGAAAGCAGTTCGACTGGTAATACATAGATTTAAATGTATGAATTAAAATGGGGGATATATACATCCGAATTAAAAAAAAAAGGTTCCCTCATATATTTAACACAAGATTCTTATTGATATATCTTAGGCAAATATGTTTTTAGAAAAAGAGAATCATCCTATTGAACAAAAATACTCGGCTTATCTCAGAGTATGTTAAACTTGACTTGTGATATCATTTTCTTCTTGCTTTTTTTTTTATAGATATATCTTTATTGAATCGAAGTTAACATTTTATATGGAAAATTTCCTGATATTTTTTGTTATGTTTATTTTTCTGTTATAGGGAGATTATTAATTATAGGGTAATAACACGCCATCTATATATAAGAAAAGAAAACATTTAAGTACAGGGTTTCGTTAACATTTGAAATAAATTTCTACTGTGTCCTTACTGCGATGAAAAATACGAGGGATGTCCCATAAGTCCGTGGCCCGACCATGAGAACGAAATATTAGAAACTATTAAATTTTACCATATATACCTTAAAGCCTTGTATAAAGATTTGTAATTTTTTAAGTTTCTACAACTAACCGTTTTTTTTTTTTTTTTTTTTTGTTATAGGTCCTGAAAGAGGACAAGAAACAGGAATCATCTAAAATGGAGACAAACGAGATTCGTGCTGTAATAAAATATCTTTGTAAGAAAGGAATGTCGCAAAAGGAAATCTATGAAGATATGGTGGATACATTAAGGAAAGATGCTCCTTCCTATAGCACAGTAAAAAAATGGGTAGCTGCGTTTAAATTAGGGAGGATCAGCACCGAAGAAGAATATCGACCAGGAAGACCTGTTGAGTCAGTTATTCAAGAAAACATCTACAAGATGCATGATTTGGTTATGTTGGACAGAAGAATGACAGTTCGTCAGATAGAAGAGACCTTTGGTAATCCAAAAACAACAGTGGATCGGATCATGAGAGAACACTTGGGCCTCAGGAAGCTTTCTGCCCGTTGGGTTCCCAAACTTTTGACACTCGATCAAAAGGCTGTAAGGAGAAAGTTATCTTCGGACAATCTTTCGTTATTTGAAGCTAATCCAGAGGAATTTGTTAATAGATTTGTTACCATGAATGAGACTTGGGCCCATCACTTTACACCAGAGTCCAAGCAACAATCCATGCAATGGAGACACTCCGGTTCCCCTCCCCCCAAGAAAGCCAAGACAGTTCCATCAGCAGGGAAGGTTATGGTGTCTGCCTTTTGGGATTCCGAGGGTGTACTTCTTCTAGACTTTCTGAATAAGGGTCAAACCATCACTGGAAATTATTATGCAACTCTTGTGAAGCGATTACGAGAAGCTATTAAAAAAAAAAGAGAGAAGAGGAAAGTTGTCCAGGAAGATTGTTTACCATCAAGACAATGCTCCGAGTCATCGGTCGCTGCAAGCCATGGCTGCTATTTATGATTCTGGCTTTGAACCTTTACCACATGTACCATATTCACCAGATCTAGCTCCGTCTGACTTCCACCTATTTCCTCATTTGAAAAAATCACTTTCTGGCATTCACTTTAGGTCAGATGAAGAGGTTATTGATGCTGTAACCTCATTTTTTGAGTCACTTGAAACATCGTTCTTTTTGGAGGGCATAAAAGCATGAGAACATCGCTGGAAAAAGTGCATAGACCTTAAAGGGGATCATGTTGAAAAATAAATCATAATCATTTTATTAGTCATTTTCTCGAGGGCTTGGCTTATCAGCGGAGGGTGATTATTGTTTTAAGTATCGCTTTTACATATAATGCTTTAAAACTAATTGTCCACGTGTAGGCAGCGATTCTATATTTCATATTTAAAGACTATATATAATTTACCATTTTATATAAAAAAAATACAAATATATTAAAATGAAAAGATTAAACCCCAAATCTAATCTTTGATTTTGTAGATAGCTATATATAAAATTTCACAGATTAAGTGAAAAAGAAATATTAAGGTATACAAATTTGTGGTGGTGTCTTGTCCATGGAGCAGATCAGATCGGTCCATGCACCCTGATCAAGATACCGGCCAACTGAAGTGTCTTGTCCGTTTGAATGTCCTCTTCTGGATTGATGATATAAATTTGTAAAAAGTCACAAATTAAGATAAATTAAATATTATTTTGAGATTTAAAAAAATCGTTCTTAATTGAGCTAAAGTCGAGGGGAATCTTGTCGAGTGCTATGGCCCAACAAATGCACTGATTTGTCACAAAAATACACTTTATCGCAAAGAAATTTCTCAGCCTTAATTATATTTGAAAAAATTCTCTGTTTGTCGAATTATAAAGGTAAATTCGTACTTAATAATAAGCGAAATTTTGGAGATTATATTTTATTGTCAAAACGCAACAATGAAAGTAAAACAGAATGTAGGAAGCTCAATAAGAATCACTAAGCCAGTAAATATCGCAGCTAAGAGTAAAAGTGAGAATGGAACTTTGAGATAAATCAAAGAATGTAACTTCCCACGTGTTATCCATTATGCTAACAACGACATGTTAATTTCAGTAATATATTGTTTATACCTATGTTAAAATAGAGGGCAATCGGCTGAACTATATTCACCAAAATCAGTCCCTGCTTAGGGTGGAGTTATATCAAGGTCTGAGGGATTATCTCCATGGACAGGAACATTCCCGGGGTGTGCGGCCGTATTTTTATTCTTCCTTCTTCCTTTCCTGGGAGTTTCCGGTCCAAGCAACAAAACTATCAGGATGCGATGGCCATTGTTAGAAAGTTTGGAAGACCTGACCTTTTCATAACATTTACATGTAAACTACGTTGGACTACCATTGTTGAAAATCTCCCAAAGTCCCTCTGATATATCTGATGATATAGCAATTTTAAGTTTCAGAAGTTACTGCACAAGATTGCACGAGAAAATCGTCTAAACTGCCACCATTATGAATTTACTGCGACTCTGAACCTACTTTTAGATTCAGGTGAGGATATCCTTAATGTTCATAAGGAGAAGCAAATTGGAATACAAATGTATATGTCCCTTACACCAGATCAAAAGTCAATTGTGGATATAATTGTTGATTCTGTCAAGGTAAATCCACGCTGCTTTGTCATTGATGAGCCTGGTGCTATTGTTTATTTTTCAAACAAAACGAAGCTTATACTGTCCTTACTGCTATGGAAAAATATTGGGAGTCCTTGGCTTATTAGTGGGAAACCCTCCCAACGGTATCGCCAATTTAATCCACCAGATCGCTTTTAGAGCTCTTATACTGTATTGGAAAATTCTGCTTATATATGAGACAGCTTAGGATTGCTTAATGGTGGGATTTATTTTGTATAGATGGCGTGTTATTGTCTTAGAGTTAATTAATGCCTATATGGCTTTGTCCTTATTGTTTGCGGAAGAGCATTTCTCGATGCAAATATTTATTTGTAATTCTACTGTCCTAAAAGCTTATGTCCATAGTTTACTTGAATACCATTTCTAAGATTCAATCCTTCAGTTTCGTCCAAGCAGAATCGTCCAATACAGTATTAGACCTCTAAAATCAATCTGGTGGATCAAATTGACGAAATCGCTGGGAAAGTTCACCACTGATGAGTTAGGCCTTCCCAATATTGTTCCATCCAAATTTTATAGTCACTCAATTTGTCACATCACACGGAAAATTCCAGAAATACTTACATAAAAGAGGTGTATCAGAAACACCAAATTGTTCCTGCGGAGAAACTGAACAAACTTCTCGTAACCTTATCTATGACTGTCCCAACTTTACAGAAGTGAGACATCGATTGTTTCCTTGACAAAAGTTACTTTGTACGGATAAACACACAAATACAATATACTAGGGCCTACAGTAAGAGTAACTTAAACACAGAAAAATCGTGGACTCAAAAGTACAACACAAAAAAAAAGTAAATAATAAACCACAATTTGTTAAATAAAATAAAAAACAGTACTTAGCTTTATTGCTGCTTAGGTAGGGATCGGACCGGGGTTACACAGGTATGCGCCGAGATTGCCAGACAGGGATATAGCACGCAGAGAACACTTTAAGTGTCCCCACAAGATCATCCACCACACTGGCGTGTCGACCCATACCATAGCCCCCTTTATATACAAACATGGCCACATTCGTCCAATGAGAAGGCGGGAGAGATTTGTTCACAAACAAACGAAAACAAAAATTCTTTCCACTAAAACCTGAGATAAGATATGATAAGATTGCAAATATTTGTCAATATAATTTGACAAAAGGTGTCTTTCCAAAAAAAAAAAAGAAAGAAACTAACAAATCTCCCAAACATTCCCATTGTCCCGTAAGGAAAACCTCCCGCTGTTCGGGGGGAAAAAGCTCACGGGAGCCATGTTATAAAGAAACAAACAAAAAAAAAACTAAAGAGAGGAGAAGTAGGCATCCGGGTCGGTCCATAAAGGCGCCTTCCATCTTGCTCCTCCCAAAAGAAACTTGAAAAAAAAAAATCTGCGCAAACTACGTGAGTTACCATGAGTGATTACCAAACACACACATATATAATATGCTTTAGTATACAGAGTTTAATGGGGGACCAAATAAGCTCTCATCTGGGACCGGCTGGGTATGTTAGGTAGAGACTTAGGGTACTGACAGACGCTCACTTGATGAGAAACCGAACGATCCAATTCCATTCAGTTCTCTCAAGTCCAAGAGCTAAAAGCTCTTCTTAACGTCTGTTTCTAAGCGCTTTCATCCTATCGACATGTACAACTTTCACATCGTGCATGGTGACCCCTCTTACTTTAAAGTTAACATCGGAGACCCTAGCTTCCACACGGAAAGGCCCATAGACGTTGGAGTAACCTTCAGTCTTAGGAACAGCTAGCATTACCAGATCTCCTCTGTCGAAACTTCTGGAATAAGGTGGCCTAGGATTCATAAGCTTTTTAGCAGAATTACCTGACATGAACTGTCTGACAGTCTCCTTTGCTTTCCGCATCACCCTTAACCTCTCAGCCCAAGTAGGCTTCCTAAAACTATTAACAGACCCAGCACTACACTCACAGTTTCTGTTAAACTCAGTAGGTGGCAACTTTACAGCCTCGTTTTCAATGCGCTTCACTGATTTCTCCTCGAAGGAGCTTGAAACCATCGGTCTATGCACACTGGCAACGTAGCTAAGGTCTACATAATCTCGGTCTTCTGGTTTCAAGGAAATCATGTTGCAACGCTCCCGTATGGCAGGTAACGGGATATTGAATCTCCTTATATCATTGATTCCCAGAATCCCGTCGTAGGCCTTATCTCCGAGTGACATTAGCCAAAACCTTATCTCTCCCAGCTCAATGCCGTTTTCGTTACCAACTCTACAGGTTTTAACACGTGTAAGTGTCTGCTCTTGGCCTGTCACTGACACTATACGTAAAGTTTTAAGTGCATCGTCCCAATTCTCCTTCAAGACCTTACACTTTTCGGAATCAATAATACTGACTTGGCTTCCTGTATCGTATAACAGGTGCCACATATTGCCGTTAATATTAACCTTAACTATTGGCAGATTTCCATACGGATCTCCGCCATATGAACGTATGTTCACTATCTCGGCATTGTCAAGAGTATTGCGGTTGGCAAACATAGAAGACTGTCTTGAGCAACAATCACTAGCTATATGTCCTAATCTACACTCAGATGGACTCAGCCTGATTTCGCCCAACAATTTAGTCAGTTTTTCTATCTCACCTCTAAGATCTGCAATACACTGCTCATTTTCGTGCTTCATCCTGTTTACACTGGCACTAAGCATCTTCATCTCACTCTTAATGCTATTTATTTCTTCAACCCCTTCTACTGAACATACCCCTTTCATAAAGCTGCAACGGTGTTCTACACTATCCTCCGTGGCCATGACACTGACTGCTTTTTCTATTGATTTAGCCTCACTGCGAACAATAGCCTCTCTATACTTATCGAGCACATTTTCGAGGAAAATTTCGAACACTAGGCTATCGTCAAAACTGTACTCTACTTTATCTCTAATGGCCAGGAATCTTTCTTTAAAAACCATCGGACTTTCCTCAACTCTCTGCTTAAGACCTTCTATTAATTTAAGGCATTCCCTAATACCACGCGCTTTCTTAGGGTACAATATGTTCAGTTTACTAGCAATACTTTTGAAACTGCTATCGTTACGGATACCCATCTCCTCTAAGCTAAACCTAACTTCAGGGGATAGAGCCTCGAACATGAGCAGTGCTTTGACCTCAGGATCCCATTTGCCTACTCGAGCTTTAAGCTCGACTTCCCGAATGAAAGATTCGAGATCAACCCCATTAAACACTGACAGGTTAAGCATAGAGTTCACAAACATGATGGAGTACAAAAAATAGTAATAAACCACACAATCAAAGAAAAAAAACCGCACGTAAAATTACAGGAATTTACACGTGCAAAACACCAGTAATCCTGGCAGGGCTCGCCAATGACAAAAGTTACTTTGTACGGATAAACACACAAATACAATATACTAGGGCCTACAGTAAGAGTAACTTAAACACAGAAAAATCGTGGACTCAAAAGTACAACACAAAAAAAAAGTAAATAATAAACCACAATTTGTTAAATAAAATAAAAAACAGTACTTAGCTTTATTGCTGCTTAGGTAGGGATCGGACCGGGGTTACACAGGTATGCGCCGAGATTGCCAGACAGGGATATAGCACGCAGAGAACACTTTAAGTGTCCCCACAAGATCATCCACCACACTGGCGTGTCGACCCATACCATAGCCCCCTTTATATACAAACATGGCCACATTCGTCCAATGAGAAGGCGGGAGAGATTTGTTCACAAACAAACGAAAACAAAAATTCTTTCCACTAAAACCTGAGATAAGATATGATAAGATTGCAAATATTTGTCAATATAATTTGACATCCTGACCTAAATGATTTAAATCTCTTACATCAGCCACTTTGTCTATAAAAAGTTTATGAACTCTGTCGATTAATACATGTAAATTTATAGATATTTAATTATGAATTCTAATTTTGTTGTTGGTTTGTTTGTTTCCTTTGTAATAGGCGTGGTGGTGTCTTTTCCATGGAGCAGATCAGATCGGTTCGTGAACCCTGATCATAATACCGGCCAATCGAGGTGCCTTGTCCGTATGGATATAACAGGCGTAAACATTTCAATATCACGCTTGGTTGATTAATAAAATATATTTTAAAAATATTGTTAAATTGCAATAAGGACAAAAAATGGAAGTTTGTATTAGTTGAAAAAGAAGGATTTTCGTGCACCATGATCACAATACCGGCTAATCGAGGTGCCTTGTCCGTATGGATGTAATAGGCGTAAATATTTCAATATCACGCTTTGTTGATTAATAAAATATATAAAAAATATTGTTGCATCGTAGTAAGGACAGCAGAAGTTTGTTTTATTTGAAAAAGAAACATTTTCGTGGTCAATGGCTAGAGACTGTTATAAAACCTCGAAGCTGGCCGACCATTAGAGGGGTAGTTTCCCATTGAGCTGGGATCTCCATAGAGGAATGTTTGCTCGGAGTAGAGACAACAAGTTGAGTCAACAGGAGGTAGGCAGCACTTCCGGCTGTACCTTTGTGGAATGTACCAGAATCCAGGTCAATATTTGAACGACATTTTTGCTGAGTGTTTCTACAAGCTAGGAGTGCTTTGCCAAGTTGAAATTGATCTAAATACAACACTTTTATCGAGGATTCTTGGCTATAGACCTATTATCAGAATTTTAAATAATTCTAGAAGACAAATCACAGATCGATAAACATACAAATAGATAATTTTTTTACATAGAAAATGATTATTAATCTGTGACTAGATATAATTATTTGACCATTTTTTAAAATAAACATTGACATCATATAGGTCGTTAGCTCTCTAGACCTTAGATACTTTCTGATAGTTAACGACGTTTTTAAACCATCTCCTCCTAAGATTCTGGCCTATACGTAGCTATCTATATATCAACGATATTCTTCAAAACTGATATTACAATTGATAATAATGATTAAACTCAGTTCATAGAAATCCACAATATTCGACCAAATTAAATGAAATTTGCAACAAGATATACATTTAGATCTGGTAAGTACAGTTATCATAGTTTCAAATATAAAATATGAAAATTAGTCATATAACGGACTATATTGTATATTTTGGTATGGTAAATGATTATAAATGTTATTTTTATCACTCCTACAAAATTTCCCATTGTTTTAAACCTTTTTTGTTATTTATAAATCCTTTTTCATTGCCTTCTTTTAATTATTTTATGAAAAATTAAGAGAAGGGTTCTTCTAATTGTACATGTAACCACCTGACCCTAATATAATTTCTCCTTTTTTACTATTTTTTATCAATCAAAAATGTTAAACTATCAATATGACTAACTATTTTTAAATTTATACTATTTATATATCTCTTTTATATACTCATTATCCATGCAATCCTTTTTAAACGTTATTTTCAAATATGGTAAAGCCTAGATTATATTAAAAAAAAAATAGGTCAGTAAAAGAAAATTGGCATATGGAAGTAGGACATATTGGATAAGTTCCAACTAACTTGGTCGATCATAATAGTTTAATTAGTTTTATTTTCCAATTATATATAGTTTTTTTTTAAATCTGTGATACTTAGAGGATTTAACTGCCACTTCTCTTTCATCATCCACATTACCATTACTATTGTCGCGTATATGAGAGCCTTCCGGTCTGGAAATAATGTGGGAATCGCCGACTGCTGTGGTCCTGTTTCCTGGGGCAAATGTTTGTAAATACACGTTTATATTGGCCCTAGGAGGTAACGTAATGTAAATACCCGTTAATTGTTATTCTAGTTATATGTCATGTGTAGTAGAAATGACAATTAAAAATGAAGGAAGTGTTAGAAGTCTCGCTGCCGGTTGCTGTTGTTGCCCTCACCAACACCATATTGACAACACATATATTTTCTTCAGAATAAATTTATCTGACACTCAAAAAAGTTTCAATTTGATGAAAGAGGTTTTCAAGACAGTTTACATTCCTCAGAATATTTAGGGTACTCATCTATCAGGGCATTTTCAAATGCATCTTTCATATCAAATTATATTTTAATAATATTTTTTTTTATTTTTATAAGGATTGCGAAAGATTTTACTTATGATTTAGAAGTGCTGATGCAGTTGAACGGGCTGGTGTACAATCAAATTTAAAAGGCAATAATTAGCCAACATTAGTTTCAGCCCTACGTGATAATCAGACTCAAGATGAGTCTTTCTAAAAGTTCAACAAATCCAGAAATCAAGGTAATTGGTAGATGGAATGATAGGTAATTTTCGCCATCTGAATTTGGAATGATTTTACAGAACCTCTCTCCCGTGAATTAGGAACTACTTGAATTCCAGGAATTTTTTGTAGAATTACAAAAAGGCATCAAACACCGCAAATATTTTTATTTACTTGATTAAAGCTTTTTTCAACTTACTGAAACGTATAAAGGTTTTAATTATCTGAAAAGGGGCTTGCCCAAAAGCTTTTTGACTCAAGTTAATATAAATAGTTACGGCGTCTTATGTCTTTTTGTAATTTTCCGAAATCCGCAAACCTGTGATATATTAAATTTATTGTAGAATTTGAAATGGTTGCTCAGAATTGATAACGAATTCTCCACAATCAAGAAATGTTAAAAGAAAATAAATCAAAAGAAACCATTATATTTCATAATGACCTTTGAGGTCTGCGAACTTTGACCAGTGATGTTGCAGAATCATTATTCCGGTTTTATAGAAGGTTTTGTCCACAGTTTCAAAATAGTCATTCACAGCGGAGATGACGCCATTTTTTCCTAAAAAAACATTAACTTTTGAAAATTTTTTTGTAGGTGGTGAAAAGGTGACAGTCATTCTGGGAGCTAGATTTAGTATGTAGGCTGGGTGTTTCATTAGTTTAAAGTTTATTTACTATATACCTCAGAGATTTCTAAATTATATTAAATTTGTAATGTGTTTTTCTCTTGATGTCAATGTAGTTGATAAATTTACATATTTAGGGATCACAATAAAATATATAAAATGTAATAAATATATATTTTAATTACATGTATTTAAATATACACAAAGGGAAAGAGAGAGATAGTTTAGGAAGAATGGTAACGGAAAAGAAGTACTGTACATAACGTCCTAGGCATCCTTAGGAGCAGGGATTTCTCTGGAATTGACGGACTTGAGGGCGCGGCTGGAGTCAGACTCCACAGATGTAGAAAGGCTGAAGGTCCTGTACACAGAAGGCTTGATGCTGGCAAACCTGTCCTTGCACGTGTTCCAGGCTTTGGATGTACACGAGAACGCCACGAAGATGAACAATCCCTGAAGAGTATTGAGGAGAGTGAAGAGGTACCATAGTAATTCTAATTCTGCTATTGAAGCAAGAATTCCTATGATCCATGTTAAACCCATAATAATAGCCAAGCGAACATAAAGGCGTAAATCCCTTTCAGGAGAACACTGTTTAAGGCCCACTGATTTCATGCGAGTATTAGAGATCATTTTCCAGCTGCTGATGAAAAATATAACGTTTATGAGCATTAAAGTTCCAAGTGGAGTTGCAAAGTAAAGTAGAAGCGCTTTACGGTTACTTATCCAGCAGAGAGGTCTTGCAAGATCTGCTTTGAAGTCATAAGGAATGCCTGGAAAGATGTCTGTGATGAGCACAAAGGAAAGACAAACGAATGGTGAGATCCAAGCGTAAATGGAATAGATGACAAACCGCCACCATTGCTGCCCTTTGGTCGTACGCAACAAAGCGGTGGCCAGACGTAAGGACCTCCACACGTCAAAAGCAAGAATATTCATCCAGAAGAAAGCCGCAAGGAAGAAATAATACGTCCCAGCAGCAATGGCATAGCAAGCGTAGAAACTCCAGGAATTCATCTGACCCAACAGAAAACTTATATAAGCGAAAAATAATGCTGAAGAAAGAGAAGTTAAGTTCCTTCCAGAAAACTTTCGCATTTCGG
>CP092875.1:60154623-60196976 GCA_030710605.1 Cordylochernes scorpioides
AAAAAGTTGGTCTTATGGGCATCTTGAAAAACCATGAAACACTTATTTAAGCAGGAAGGGTATGAGAACGCCAATCAAGGTGAAAAATAGTACAAACGTGACTTTTTACTTGAATCAGGTGGATAAATTAAGAAAAAATGCATTTTCTGATAATACAACTAGAGATTAATACAGATCCCCTACAATAAACATAGCACTCTCTGGACAATGACAATTAACCTAATTTTATGGACATATATTGTCAATACAGGCAAAAGTGCAAAAGGTCTTCACTATTATTTAAAAATAATAATTATATATATACACAACTATATACAATCAATATGGCGCCTTTGCAACCGCTGCAGAGTTTGATGGATAATCGCCAGTAGGTTTCAAGCGACAACACGCGCTCTCTGAATGTAGAAGATTAAACTATTTAACGTTATTGTTTTGGAATGGACGAACTTCTACAATTATTGAATTGAATAGGGAAAAGAAATGAGAAGGATTGGCTCATCAGTTGTTAAACTTCCCAGCAATTTCGATAATTTAATATAAATGATCTCTACAACTATTGTATGTTGATTCTGTTTATACAGTCTGAACTTGAAGGTTTTTTTGGTGAAGGTGTTAAACGAAAATATGGAAAAAAATTCTTCTTTTATTGTATAAGTTGGTCCATTATTGAAAATAAATGTTAAATAGTTTCATCCCTTATATTTACAATTAGTTATAGCAGTTTTTTCCTAAATGAAGTATATGGGGATAATTCCCCAATATCAAATAATATAATGTTTTCCTAACTTATTCGTACATACTGCTGTTGAAACAACTCTACAATAGTGTTATGACGACTGGAAAATACCCAGCAATTTGGACTAATTCCACTATACACCCAATCTTTAAAAATGGTTATAAGAACAGCCCCTCCAACTACCGAGGTATTGCACTGATTAGCAATGTATCAAAGCTTTTCACATCAATCCTAAGATCACGACTGGAGGAATGGGTCGAAGGAAGAAGGGTTATACCCGAAAACCAAGCGGGATTTAGAAAAGGAAGATCATGTATTGACCACATATTTACACTAACTACTTTAATCCAACTATCATTAAGAAAAAAGAGGGGAAAACTATATGTCTTTTTTGTCGATCTAAGGAAGGCATTTGATACTGTACCTCACTCAATACTTTGGAAAAAACTTTACAACCTAGGCATAAGTTACCAATTCATAAGTACGATCAGAAGTTACTACGAACAAGTAACTATAGCTATCAGATATAAGGGATCATTTACGGAAAGTATTAAGATAAACTCGGGAGTCCTCCAGGGAGAACCACTTTCCCCACTGCTATTTATATTATTTATCACGGACTTAATCGAAATTTATAATAACTCAGACCTGCCGAGTGTAAATTTGCCAGAATTTGGAGATATCCATTTATTGCTGTACGCCGACGACATAGCAATTATAGGTGAGTCCAGGATGAACCTCCAAAAGAAGATCAAAATACTGAAAGAATATCTCGATGAGAACTTAATGACACTAAATGAGTCCAAGTCAAAGATTATGGTGTTCCGTAATGGAGGTAAACCCTCAAATAAGGATAGATGGTTCTGGAATGATAAACCCATAACAATAACTTCAAGATATACATACTTGGGATTCCCTCTGACGCCAACAATAACAACTACTCACCCGGCAAATTACTTTAAAGGAAAAGCACTTACAGCAATTAACGCCACACACCCAATATTAATAAAATCAAAAGCAAAGTCAATAAATTTATCAACCAAACTCTTTGATACAATAGTTAGAGCTGTCCTGATGTATGCCGCTCCATTGTGGGCAACAGAGCATAAAGACTCATTGGATAGTATACAAGACATATTTATCCGTAGGTTCCTGAATCTGCCCAGATACACTCCAGGCTACCTAATCAGATTAGAAACCGGTCGTATCTCATTGAGTGTAACAGCCTTAAAATTAACCCTGAAGTATTGGCTGCGGGTGTTGAATATGAGCAGTGACAGATTGCCACGTATATGTTTTAATAGAACACGGAAACTGTCTAATGCTTCGGGCACACCCATCGGTTTCATTAAAAAGCTCACCAATCTGCTTAACAATAATGGATCCCCTGCACTTGTTTCCTGTGATGACCCTGAAACGCTGAGGAGCGCGATTACAGGGCTCTTAAAAACAGCGGCAGACCAATCTATACAAAACGACCTTACAAGAATGGATAAATCTAAGCTATACTCTCACTACAAAGACATTCACATATCTTTCATGACGGAGGGATACCTTTTAGGAGATTTTCCTTTCCCGGTTGTAAGACTACTCGCACAAGTTAGAATACTTTCAAGTTTTTTTAGAGAAAACCACACGAAGATGCTCTGCGGTGAGGACCCGACTTGTACCTTCTGTAATTCAAAACTAAAAAATGAAATCACTCACTATATTTTTGATTGCCCTGCTCTGAAAGAAGAAAGAAGAACCCTTATGCTCAAAACTGGGCAACTCTGTGCTTCACTTCCATCAATAATTGACAATATGACCCAGAATAAGTATATTGCTACGGCGTTTTATGGTTTCCACAAGTCCATATCTCAGAAGAAGGCCAAGTGATACTCACTCCTCACTTTCTTACTGCTACTCTTTTTGTGTTGATTTCTTGCTTCCCTCTTTCTTTTTTTTTTCTTCTTTTCTGTTTTTTTTTTCATTTTCTTCTTACTCTGTATATATCGTTATTTCCTTTGTCTCACTGCTTTGTTCTTATGCATACCTCTGGTGAATCCTGTATAGGGTCAGTGACCCTAAATAAAGGCTTTTTTTGTTGTTTTGTTGTAATGTTTTCCTAACTTTGGTTTATCAAGATAATAAAACTCTATTATAGTTAAATACACTCATGGAATAAACTTGAGGAAATTGTACCTTTCAGCATGTATATCAATATTTAAACAATAACTCTGAAAGATATTTGATACACAGACACACGAGATAACTAAGCATGAACATAAAAACTTTCCATTTCTTTAAGTTTTGTCCATGGGAGTATATTATAAAAAATAAACATACCTGAAAATTTCATTAAAATATATACTTACTATAAAAAAATTCAATATGTATAGATTCATTCAGACTATCACAGACGAACTATATCAAAATAATAGCTATTTTCCTCTATTGATAGAGTAGAATTATTTTGACTTAGTTTTGTCTCTGTGTGATAGTATGAATAAATTAGAATGATTTTTATAGCAAGTTTATATGTTGATGAAAGTTTAGCGGATATAAAAAACATGAAATATATATATATATATATATTGAATCTCATTCATTGTGACATCTGGAAAGATCAATAACCAAGGATATTTTGTATTTTATGAATGAGCAAATTCAAATTCTTCTGTTGGCTTTTAAAAACATTACATCTTCTAATATCATGTACAAAGAGCGATGATGTTAGCATTTCTGATGATGAAAACAAACTGTATAGAAAATTTCATAATTAATAACTTCATATAAAATGCTATAATACAATATAAACTACGATAAAATTAAAGCGTTCTTTATAATATGTATAAGACGGACCCTATAAGCGCATTTTTGAATTTGAATGATGGAAATTAGGAAAATCCACTTTTCACACCAAACGTATTAAATTTTATTTAACTAACTAATTGTACAAGTATCACACCAATTTTATTTTAAATAAAATAAAGATAATAGGTTAGCTTATTAAAAATTGGCCACAATTTTCAAGTTTTTGAAAACATGGCGCTTGAATTGATGCATCTCATTAAAAATGACAATTCAGCTAGTGAAAAATCCTTGAATAGATGATGTCATTTTTTTTTATTTTGGCTAGATTCCAAACCGGCTGTGATGCCAGAGTGTAGTACAAAAGTTTTCTAATTCTTTTAGCCATAGTTATGTTGTAGTGAGCTATGTGTTGTTTTGGCTTTTCGGAGATAGTATTTGAATTTCTGTGTGTCTATTTTAATTACATCTTACTTGATGATGAGAACGTAGAGGAAAGAAAAGCAGATACTGCAAGACATTGATGTGAAACCCGGATAATTTCAACAGTCACTCAGCTGTAGGCAGTCTTGGTGTAAACAGCGGGTGGCCTGGGGGATTTTCTTCGTGTGCCGTAACACGGGAATCACCCCAAGAGTATAAGGGAATTCCTACAGGATCTAGATTACCAAGCCGTAAAGATCCTATTTCCAAAGAGAGCGGGGAAAACATTGCCCAATTCATACACAAACCTAACGCTCAACTATCTCCTCAATGTTATTTACTTCAATTGATTCAAAGGAGAGATGTGAAGAGAATCATGATGATTTGTAAAGAATGGTTATCAGAAGAAAATTCTGAATAGTAAAGATAGTAATATGTTATAAAGAGGAGAGACACATACATATATTCGAAGCCACAAATATTGTGTAATCGATAGAATTTGAACATAAAATAATTCTTATGCATAGTAAGTTAATTATTTCTGAAATTTCTATCATTCTCACTGTTTGAATTATTAAATTTCCTTTGTTGAGCTCTACATAATGTAAACGTTTTTCAATTCTATACCATTGATCAGAACAGACACCGTTGCGGAAGAGGAAAGTTCAAACTTACGAGGTCTTATTTGCAATCGAAATTTGCCAAAGTCAAAGACAGAGGCTAAAAGAGCGTTTATGATACAGCGCGTGTGTGTGTATGTGAATAAAATATTAACAGCTAACGTTTCAACTATTCAAGGTAAATTCACATCCAACTGGTTTACACACCTAGTTATCAAGCTAACGTGCCCCAAAACAAAGAGCTATTTTATCAGCATTTGTTTATTATGCAGGAGAGAGGCCTATTATCCTATATTTGTCAAAAGTGACCTTAACTTGCTAATTCTTCTGTATTCAAATGATTCGGCCCTCGACAGTAGACAGAAAGAAAGAGAGATGTGCAATAAAAGTGACAGAACAAACCAAGGCGACCTTTGTCGCCCCCAATCTCACGACAATCTGTTTGACGGAAGTAAAAGCAATGTCGTTCCACCCTCCCCCGTCCCACTTCTCTGAATCCCCCGGTCAACAGTCAAATGACCCACTTGGAACTCTCAACCCACTTTACCTTGTCATATGTCACCTTGCTGTCCCACTCCTGTAAGTACCTACCCCTTGTTGCTGGCTTGTTTCTACCAGTGCCATTTATGTTCGGACGTATTCTTCTAAATACACTCTTGGTGTTAGTTCAATTCCCTCTGGCTATGGATCTAGTATAAATATATATTTCAATATTTCAAGTAACACTATCTGTGGCTTCAAAATATATAATATTTCCTATTACCTATATATTTATATTGTTTATCGTTTAGAGAGAGAGAGAGAGAAATACGATATGAAAAAATAAGTGAAATTGAAATAACAATATCCGATTTTCAACTCGTGAAATAGAAAAAATCTATTTACGCATAAAAGGTCGGAAAGTTATAGAATTCGTATATATATTTAGTTTAAGTCAACTATAGAAATCAACGATTTGAGCTTATATATATGATGCAAAAGCAAGAAAACATTTGATTGAAGCCTGAGATAGCAAGAGATTAAAACTACCCTCAATAAAGAAAGAAAATTCGAAAAATCATTTAGAACCGGTCTTGAAAGCGGAAAAAGATAAAATATCTCAAGGAGCCTGGGATGTTTTTAATTTTTTTTTAACTACTCTTGGCAAAGTCAGGACGAAAGAGAAAGAGACTTTCATATTCAAGAGATGTAAAATATTTTTGAAAGAAACTCGATTTTCAAACTCAACATACATTATATACGGTTTGAAGTGTCATTATAAAGGATTGAAGGGTTCTTGCCCACAACAGGAGAACCGATAGCAATTCCCTAACAGAATCGTGAACAGGGTATTTTCGGACTAAACACATATAACGTTAAGATGTTCTTTACAAGACAGAACATTCCTTGTTTCCGAAGTTATTAGGTATTCTATGAGAAGGTCACATTCAAGGTCTTCGGACTAAAAGTTAGAACTTAATAAAAAATACACGTCCTGATCGTGCAACTAAAAATTTCTGATGGCACGTCTCACGAACAGGATATGCCTTTTTTCTTAATTTATCCATCTAATCCAAGTAGAAATTCACTTTTGTACTAATTCCATAATGTTTAAACTGTTCTTGAAAAGCCAGAAAAGGCCTTATACCCAACAAATAAACCGTTATCAATTCCTTGATGTGAATATTACGGTACTGAAACTCAATATTCACAATACGTAGCTCACAGCCGTTATTTTTGTTTGAAAGCCGTTTTATGAACCCATAAATTTGTTTATGGATAAAATAAATGGCGGGGAAATTCTCCTATTTATAAAGTCCTAATCCTTTTTTATATAAACGACTTAAAATCCCATAAAAATATTAACGTCATTCTGACGATAAGATAATTCCAAAATGGAGAGCGAAAGGAATTTCTATAAATGAAAATATTTTTGTAAATAGAGCAATCCATAAATAAATATTTAATTAAAAAGGCATATATTGGATCAAAATATTGTTTATTTTACCAATATTTCAGTTGCATGAACGCCAACCTTTATCAAGGTGTTATAACATTTTAAAGCGTGTCAACAACAAAAAAACTAAAAACCTCTTTAAAAAACTTAATGCTGTTGACGTTATGTGGCACTGAGTTTGTTGTTGACACACTTTAAAATGTTATAACACCTTGATAAAGGTTGGCGTTCAGCCAACTGAAATATTAGTAAAATAAATGATATTTTGATCCAATATATGTCTTTATAATTAAATGGGAATATGTAAAAAGGATGTATCTAGACTTAAATTGTGAAATGTCAAAATGTCTCACTGGCGTCTTGTAAGAAACTATGTAACATATCATTGATCTATCTAAATTGATGTTAGATTACTTGTGTATTAATACATTATATTTTTATATAAAAGTTTATTTTTTATCTTATTGTGAATAATTATATAAAATATATTTTCTATATACAGTAGAAACTCCCTGTAAAGAACACCTAATCACAGAGCCAAAGTGTCCTTTAGAGAGAGGTGTCCTCTTACCGGAGAGTTGCTAAATAGTAAAAATGGTAATTTTGCAAATGAAAACTGTCCTTTGTTGAGAGATGTCTGCTAAAGGGAGGTTCTACTGTATATTTAATAGAATTTTGTGTTATTTCTTTCTGAAAAAATACACCGAGATTTTCTTAACATATTTCAACCGTTGAAGCGTCTAAAGGATAGAGCCTGGTCTGTAGTAACTCGCCAAAATTTTGTAGAATTTTGAAATTCCTTCTGGGCACTTGAGATACAGGACTTCGAAGTTAGAATTAGTATTAATAGATGCAGGTAGAGATGAAGAGAGAAAAGAATGTTTGTAGATTATTTTGTAGTTGCTGGTTACAATACGTTTTAAACATAATTTTTATTCAAATAAATCCATTTTAAACAAAAAAGAAGAGAGAAATAATAAGTATAACTTTCTGAGAATTATATAATTAAATATTAAATATTAGAATAAATCAAATATATTATTATATATAAATATTATTAAAATATATTGAAAATATAAATATTTGTTGAAATATACAAACATTATTATTTATCTTATTTGAATATATTTGAAATTTAGGTAATTCTGTGAATATATCTATGATTTTCTCTCTTGGGGGGGGGGTTAAAAAAACCATAATTGCTTTATTTCATTGGTTTTATATATTACAACTAGCGAAGTGGAGATGCCATCTGGGTTTCAATCGTCTCTGCGAAGAGGTGAACTTTATCCCCCCATCCTTAAGAATAAAACCTAATGTTTGTATTTTAATATTGATTTAAGGGATTATTTTTCTGAAAATAAATATTTGTAGAGAGAGAGAGAGAGAGATATGATGACAGTGCGAAAAACATAGAACAAAGAAATATATATATATATAACTTGAAGAGAAAAACGTATTTCATAATTATTGTATATATAACTTGAAAATATAAAAATAAAATTATATGCAATAATCAAAGCTTGAAATTTACATTACTGAAATCGTACATTAGTTTCGTCCCATTCCAATAGATAGTTTCGTAAATCTTGAAAAGGAAGGAAATTTTTCCTTGAAAAATGTCACTGTGGATAAAGATACACATCTCCGTCAAAATGACAAATATTCAACAACGTCTTTGCCATGAAAATGACCATCCACTTCCTTAGCAAATGACCTTTTAGACGAATCTGCAATAGGCTGTTTCTTGTCTGAACTATGTTTGGCCGAAATGGGTTTCGAATAACTTATGGCACATAGCATCTTCAATAGGAAGCATGGAGATAGACAAGAGTTGAGACGACAAATAATATTTACGACATAATGCTTCAGCTGTATCTTAAATTTTATCTTATTTAAAAATTTTTCAAATTGATTTTCTCTCGGTTGAAAAAAACGTAATTGCTAAACTATGTATATTTGTATTTATTTCTTTGGTTGTTCCTAGGTAATATGTAAAAACAAGCATGATTTTTAATGTCCTTTTCTTCTTTAAACTTCTACTCAAACCTTGTAATTCACCAATTGTTTATGTTAAATAGTTTTATGAAATTAGTGTTGTTGCTTGACGCAAGCATTCCTTGTGGAGATATCGCGTATGATTTGATGTGATGGTAAATAATTAAATCTTGAAGAAGGAATAAAAGTTAACGGCGAGGGGTAAAAGAAACTCGTCAAGATGATGTCAAGCGATTCCTTCATTTGTAAATAAATCTTATTGAAATTCTTTAATCATTGAGTTCAAAACAGAGAATCTTTGAGCAAAGCCTTTGATTTATTAATGTTGGACTCCTTCTAAAGATCTGTTGTCAACATATTGTCAAAATGTGTTATTTATTTTTTTCTTTAGAGCTTTATGACATATTACAATTCTGTCCGAAAAAGAGATCGATAAGAACCTTTTTAAAATTTATTTTTAAACATGCATTAAAGCAATTTAGGTTCTCACATGGCGATGGATATAAATTATAACGCATCACTAAACATGCTGGCCTTTTTATGAATAATAATAATTCTAGTATTGGAATGATATAGGAATATACGATACAAAAATAATAATTTAATTGTAATCACAATTATAATGAATTGAATAGAAATATATATGCCTTGAAGATGAGCTTGCCTGGCCGATATTCATATTTCTGTAAACAATAAACACTTCTGCAAGTTAGAATTTTATTTTCTCAACGTTTCAACAAAAATCTTTTGTCTATATCAGGTGAAATTTCTTCCCTTTTTGTTGAAACGTTAGGCAAATAAAACTCTAACTGTGTCTATTGTATACAGAAATATATATAGAAGATAGAACAATTCATCCTATTGTGAGTAAGCTAAGTCATCATAAAAATTTACTTGGAGCATGGCATGTAGGCTGTGGTGGCAGATATTTTGAGATTTAAAAATATTTTATTGACCTCATACACAAGTCAATGGTAGAAGTATATAATAATTATAAAAAGAGGGATAAAATAAAAGAGTGAAATATATACAGTTATGTAGAGTCGAGGAGATTCCCCCAACGACAAAGAGTCCTCCTCCAGACAGTAAGTCACGTTCTCCCCTCATCTCAAGGCTCAGAAAGAACCTGTGTATTGGTGACTTGGCAGACGCGAGGATGGCCAGGGGCGTCGTCGGTGTGGAGGCAGAAGTTGAGTAAATGTTTGGCCAAATATTTGAAGAAGGAAAGACAACTTATAATTGTTTGATAGTTGTGACAAAACCTCACATAATTAACGTAAGCAAAAAGACAAAATTTCAATTTAAAATGACCTTGAATTTTTTTACTATAATTGGAGAGGTTGTATAATAGAAAGCTTGTATTTAATTTTCCTTTCTCTAGTGCAATTTTCTTAACACTGAAGGATGGAAAAATTCCCTGTTTGTCTATTGGCTACTTCACTTCACCGCTTTCTGTACACGAAAACACGCAAAGGCATTTATCAAGACATCTCAGTCCTACAATAGATTCTCCAGGAAGATTCAAAAAATAAAATAAAAGTGAAGAAAGATATTGCGGGGAGGGATTATACATCCACAAATAATAGTTCTAATTATATATACTATTATTGTGCCTTCTACATGCTTCGGATAAGCATTTTAAGGCATGACTCATGTTTGGGAGACTCCAAGCGCCCGCCGCAATGGAGGGCCAAGGAGAGGGCTGGAGAGGCGCCGGCAGAGCCGTGGGCACCCCGGGGGAGAAGAGGGCGAGTGCGCGCCGATTATGAGGGAACCAAGGCAGCACCAAGCACAACTAAGGCGCCGCAGGCTTCAAAAATAACTAAGGGATCATTTCAGAGATCAAGATCAGGAGATCAAGACCCAGAGATCAAAAGGTCTGGCTTTTATAGTTCTAATTATTATTTAGCTTTATATGTTTATAAAAATATAAAAATATTTCCCAATAATTTAAGAAAAAGGCATATTCTTATCGTGCAACTGAAAGTTGCTGATGGCTTGCGCCATCTATCAGAATGAATATCAACTATCCTCGTTGATTTTTAAATATTCCAGAATTGGCCAAATACCGTGGCTTGCACCACGCTGATGAGGGCCAACAGCCCGAAACGCGTCCGTGGTTAGCTTTTTTTATTAATCAATAATGGCTATTTGGCCAATTCTGGAATAATTAAAAATCAACGAGAATAGTTGATATTTATTCCGATAGATGACGCAGGCCATCAGCAAATTTCAGTTTCACGATAAGGAGATGCCTTTTCTTCATTTATGCACCTTATCCCAGTACAATATAACATTTGTACTATTTTTCACATTTCCCAATAAGTTTAAAAATTTACTTAGTGCGAAATATTTGGATCTCTCTTAATATTGTATCGTAATTTTCTTATATTCATTTTTATGTTTATTGGCATTCAGAAATAGAAGAAACAGGGAAATATATTGTATAATACACTATTAAAACTATAATTATAAGAATGATATAAATGAATTACCGCACTTTTTTGAAAAATCTATATTTTATTAATGAACTTTCGGGGGTTTTGCCTATTCTCAACCGTATAGTTATCTACATTTTAAAACGCCGAGAAAAAAGGCAAGTTCCAAAAGCTCCTAATAAAATATAGATTATTCAAAATTTGTGGTAAATCATCCCATCATCCCCATCCCTGGACACTTTTATTTTTCCGTTTACCATTACTCTTCACAATTCATCCTTTCATACCTCATTCTTAAAGTTAGAAATAATCGTTATTTCTCCTTAAAATTTTTTTTTTTTGATTTTTCGTTGAAAAGAAACTCATGCGGGATAATTTTCAAATGTCGTTTTACAATCACAAGCCGCATTATATTATATTGTATTTATATTATTCTTATCAACATATTATATTTCCCGCAATTGCGAGAATACAAATATTAACAATAAATATTAAATAATTTATATTTCATATTTATTTATATTAAGAGAGAGAGTGAATAAGATTGAAAAATATGGAGACCTTATAGTGTTAGCCGAAAACGTTTTCATTACAATCTCAGCCCTGTAGAACGGATAATATCAGAAAGGTTAATATTTGTCTGATAAGGTGGCTGTTGTGGTGGTGGTGGTGGTGTCTTGTCCATGAAGCAGATCAGATCGGTCCATGCACCCTGATCACGATACCGGCCAACAAAGGTGCCTTGTTCGTATGGATATCCTCTTCTGGATTGATGTTTGCCATATAGAGGGCTGCAAGGATGGCCGTGCAACTGTATATATGGTCTGGAGTGAGTTGGGTGTTGTGGCAGTTATTGCAGTTCCTGTAGGATCTAGTCATGTCTGGGTTTATCTTCATTTCTTTAAAATGTCCTGTTCTGATTCTTGAAATTGTTGTTGTTAATGTTGAGGTTGCATGTGGGCTAGGGTAATTTGGTTTTTGTATTGAGTTTTGCTCTTGCTATTTGAAAATAGACCTAACTCACCAAATACATGAAATCCTGAGCCGACTTGGTGGCTGTTGTAAGAAATTTGTGTAGTTTGCGGCACGTCGATGCATCTCGATGTAGGTGGGAAGTCTTTATCACAGAAAGCTGTATGGGGGGAGTCACTCCATCCAAAAGAATATAACTTCAAATTCTTACTGTTATCAAAGTTCCACAGATATAGGTATTATCCCTTGGTGAACTAACATCAATCATCTACAAGATAGCAGCTCAGTTCAAGGCCATTTATACAATGTGTCAATGTTGTACCTATACCTCCAGTCATTAGTGTGCCATAGGGAGGGTAGAGTTGTGAGAGACTGCCATTGCAAAAACTGAACATTGCGCAGCCCTGGTATTGAATAAAAAGTTCGAAGAAACGTTTCACATGTGGAGAGTAATTAGAAAGTTGATGACATCATAATTCCCAATCTGTTTATATATTCTATGATCGTCAAAAAATAGATGTCTTTATTATTATGCATTAAAATCTTTATAAAAAGCTTTTATTTGACTTGCCTACTTATCTATCAATATACATGCATCTTGAAATCAATTTTTAACATATTTCCAAATCACTTAGAAGCCTCAAAATATACCTACTTGCTTAATCTCGATGACAATGCATGCGTACAAAATTTCAAAAACTATTATTATATGTTTAAATATGTTTAAATTAGTGGATATTGCTGCTGCTGTGATGGAGATGCATGGAGACATCTGAGACTCTTCTTTGGACACGACAACAACATATGTTTAAATTCTTCGAATATTCATTCCGTACTCTATGTAGAAAAATGGGTCAAACATAGAAGTGTATCTCACATTATATTTTCGAATTAAAGATTCTACCTTTTATAGAACTTTACTCTTTTTTCTTTCTCTCTTAATATATGTTGCTAATTATAATTATTAATAATTCCGTATATATATTATATTAAAAAAAAGGAATATTCTGCTCGATTTTGGAATTGTTGAGAGGATGCTATGGTAATGCAGTCGTGGTTAAAATCTTGAAAGTATAATAATAACAATAGTTTCGATCAGAGATTGATTTAAGTGAACTAAAGGAATATATAATAAAACAATTTGATTAAAGTACTACCTGGCTTAAGGCGTAAGAATCAAAAAATGAAAAACTTATTTACATAATGTACAAAAGATTTGAGCCGGCCATCGGGAAACAACAACAATGAGATTTTATAGGGAAAGCGTGACCTCTGGTGGTCGATTTAACAGAGTATTTGAATATATGAAATATAATTTTAAATAAAAATAATATTTTAATATAACATATATATAGATGGAGCGTTATTGTCCTATATGTTTAATTTTTGTCTAACTGGTCATTTAATGAATTGTTTGTGGGAGACTATTCTTCAGTGTTAATATTTACAAGTAATTCTACTGTCCTCAAACCCCATTGTTTGATTAAATACCATAACTTAGATTTTTCCCCTCTACAGTGTTGGATATATATAAGCAGAGTCATCTAATACAATAGTATAGGGCGGTTGGCGTTTCTTACGCTCCAGAGGCCTGGATTATCCTTGTACAAGAGTAGAGTTCTAAAAGTGGCATGGGTGATTAAACTGGTGAAACCTTTGGGAGGGTTCATCACTAATGAGCCAGGGGCCCTCCCATTTTTTTCATCATAGTAGGGAGTTAATTGTTTTTTTATTATTATTTTTTTTAAAGAAAAATTCGGGTTTTTTTTTAGTTTTTATTTTGTATATATACATTCATGGACAAAACTTAAGTAAGTTGTACTTTTTAGCATGTATATCGGGATTTAGGCAATAACTCTAAAATATATTTGATAAACAGTGACCTGTATTGAAGACACACAAGATAACCAAGTGTGAACAAAATTGACTCTGTCTCCTTAAATATATATTAAAGACTTTCGCTTCCTTAAATTTTGTCCCCCTCCCCAAGAGTGTGTTATATAAATCATAAAAACTACATCTAAGAGGTGAATACGAAGAGATAATTTTTGATGAGTTATATATATAATTTATAATACAATATAATGGGGTTTATAATTGTAGAACGAAATTTGAAAATTATCCCGCATGCTTTTCTTTTGAACGAAAAATCGAAATTTATTTAAAGGAGAAATAACGTTTATTTCTAACCTTAGGGATGAAGTATGAAAGAATGAATTGTGAAGAGTAATGATGAACGGAAAAATAAAAATATATATAAGCCGCATTATATTGTATTATAAATTACTTTATATAATATTTACGAACGGAATAATATGTCCAGAGTAGCCTAGTGGACATGGCATCTGCCCAGTAGGCGGAACACTGGGGGTTCGATTCCCATCCCTGGACACTATTATTTTTCCGTTTATCATTACTCTTCACAATTCTTCCTTTCATACTTCCTCCATAAGGTTAGAAATAAATGTTATTTCTCCCCTTAAAATAAATTTTGATTTTTCGTTCAAAAGAAACACATGCGGGATGATTTTCAAATGTCGTTCTACATATAAAATAAATATCTCGAAGATAGAGGCTGCCTGGCCGGCATTCATATTTCTGTAAAAGAATAGACCCATCGGCTATTAGAGTTTTATTTTATTTACGTTTCAACAAAAATCTTTTGTCTTCGTCAGGAGAAATAAATAAAAGCATTTGGCAAGGCGTTATAAATTGTTCTCACTGTTAGAATAATTTTTAACACCTTGCCAAATGCTTTATTTTTATTTATCCTGATGAAGATAAAATATTTTTGTTAAAACGTTGAGAAAATAAATCTCGATGACAATGCATGCGTACAAAATTCCAAAAACTATTATTATATGTTCAAATTCTTCAAATATTCATCTCGGACTCTATGTAGAAAAATAGGGTCAAACATAGAAGTGTACCTCACATTATATTTTCGAATTAAAGATTCTCCCTTTCAACGAATTTTGTTACGAATTTTGGTAAGGAAAACTTTAACTGGCCGAAGTGTCTATTTTTTACACAAATATAATAAATAATATGAAACTTTTTTAAGTGTGCCAAAAAGGTTTCAACATTTTTTCGATATAGCTGGAACTCCAATAGAAATTTATTTGAATGACCTTTTTCTCTTCCTCTTTTTAAACCCAGTAGGAACAGTATGGGGTCGTCAGGATTTGTGAGACTCCTGGATCAGAATAGAGAAGTCTGACCCTCACTGTAGGCGGCCTTCCCGGATTTAAAAAAGCCGGTGTATGGCGAATTTCTTCACGACCCAAATCGGTGTCAGAGCCCTGTAGGTCAAAGACTTACTTCATTCGTCTATATTTGTGAGATATGCAGCTTTATTCTATTGTTCACACAAGCATATACATCTATTTCAAAATTTCATCTAAAATATATTAACTTTGTAACCTTCTTTCTCCCATTTCCATTTATGATGGTCTTCACAATCATTTCATTTATTTTATTTTTAATTTCTTTGTGTGTGTGTTTTCGGATATATTTAATTTACCATCTATATAAATCCATTTATTTCATTCGAATTAAACTAAATACCAATGTAAAATTCACTATGAAGAGGTTATTTTCAGAATGGTTCTATATATAATTGAAAGTATTTTTACTTTTGTTAATAGATGTTGTAATTTAAAGAAAGGATGCTGTCTTAAAAAATTTGCACAAACCTCATCCTTTTAAAAAATAATTTATATCGCTTAATTGACTGATAATTTTTAGTGTATTGACATATTATAGGATATATATCTCATGGGCAGATATATATCTCACTATATAGGCATGTATCTCCCCTCACACTGCTCGAACTCAACTGACGACTGGATGGATTGAAAGGGCATATCCCTCCACCACATTTCTCACGGTTTTACCGTGCTGCCATCTATCGTCACGTCACAATAACATTATGCTCATTACTTTCATAATGGACCCTGTATATAGCAATGGAATGCGAAACCTACAATATGTTCAGCTCAAAATAGGTCTGTTGCTCCAGGTTTAAGTATTTAGACCATTATGGTAAAATACATTACATTCAACTTGTAATTCCCATAATACATTGTTATTGATCCTCATCCTTTTAAGATTGGATTAGAACAATGTAATCTTTGTGAAAACATAATTTTTATATCAATATTAAAGTGGAAATATCAAGCTTACAGAGATAAGTATTCTTTTTTTTAATTCACAGATTTTATTTGAGATAAGTTTATTCTTTTTATTTAATTCACAAATATCAAATGAGATTAAAAAGAAATTTATCCCCGTAAGCTTTCTATTTTCACCTTAAGGTACATATTATCTATAGCTTGGTATATACACAGAGTACATGATGCCTTAGTAGACCCTGTCCCACATATGACATTAATAGATATCGTGCACCGAAATAAAGCTTCAAAAGAAAATGAAATTTAAATATTAAAATTATCATCATAATAACCATCGTAAAAAATGCTAACTATAGATAAAAATTATACAAAATTCCTCCATTTTCAATTTTAAGCATTGTAGTCAAAGGTCAGTAAACACTCGTGGACAAAGCCCAATGAAGTGGAAAATCTTTAATCTCACCTGTAGTCTGTTTTTTCTAAGGAGACAGAGGTAATTTTGTTCATACTTGATTATCTCGTGTCTCTTCAATAAATGTCACTGTGTATAAATATTTATCAGTGTTAATGTCTGAATCCCAATATACATGCTGAAAGGTAACTTTCTTAAGTTTTTCCCATGATTGGAAATAATATTAGCTATATGTGAAAATATTCATTAAACTAATTGAAATTTCAATTCGAGCAGCAATATTTGTACCTATTATCTTAAATGAATATCATTTCACGTTATTATCTCAGCCGTTAACGTTCTATTCGACCTTTCTGTCATTATTGATGACCCCATCAACCTAATGCAATATATTGTGTTCAGTGGCACCCCCATTCTTATTACCTGAAAATATTTTCCAACTTTAGAATCTCGTACCTCCGCGGGTTCCGGAATAAATTTCAAGGTTCTAAAGGTTTCTGATATATCTCAATGGTTGAAATTCATTAAGAAACCTGGGGGGAGTGTTATCCTGATAGGAAATTCCCATTACTATCTGATTCATTAATCAAAAGAATTGAAATTCCTTCCAAGTAATGGAACTTCAAAACAATAACGTTAATACCCTAAAGCGGGAACACGCTTAGATAGCAAATTACAGTATCTAAGTTAAGACATTCTATAGTACGGAGGGGGTATTAGGTTCGGTGTTTCTCTTCTTTATACAGAATTAGAGAATAAAAAGTCAATTATCGTACAGAGAGAGGGAGAGAGTGTGATGAAAACGCGGCTGCATGCCGTGGCAATCTGACCCAGCATCTCTTGGTACCTTGTTCCGCATGGAACTATTCGCCGCATCGCGATGGTTTCACATCCAGACATCATTGTGGAACAGCCAAATTGTCTTAAAAAAGTAGTAAAAATATCGAAAATACCTAGCACAGGTTTCTCCTCAACACAAATATCTATATGAAAATTCGAAACTATTATAGACCCGTATGATTCAAAGTGAAACTACTTCTACTGCCCTTACTGCAATGGAAATTAATTTTTTAATTTTTAGAACCAAATTCCCCTTTTTGTGTTCATAAAAATGCAATCAATAACTTTATTGAGACCTTCAGTCTTATATACGGATTGTCCTGGGAGATACCGCTTATATAGGTGGAAAAAAGAGGGAAGATTTTTATTATTATTATCCCTAGTACACGTGGTACAGGCCATGATAATCACGGTAGGTAGAAGTTGGCGACTGCTTTTACTGTAAGTGCACCACATGTCTACACATGTGAAAAGCAGTTCGACTTTGCACTTACAAATGTGCCAGAGCCCCGTTTTGTTACTTGCACTCGCTGGTGGGGTTAGGCTTTTGCAAGAATCGGAGGCCATTGGAGCATTTTTTTTATTAGAAAAAAGTGACCAATGCGGGATTCGATCCCGGGTCGTAGCGGTCGAAAACCAACGGTTTAGACCATCCTTCCACCGACCCCCCGAGGGAGAAATAAATTAGAATATATAAAGTTTCAAATATGTTTTTGTCTTTATATAAAATATATAAAATAAGTTGTATTGCTTATGTTTATAAATATTTTATTTAGGATTTTTCTGGATCAAAATTCTTAAAAATTTGTTATGAGGGCTGTACAGTCAAACATTAAACATATTGAAGCGATGCAGAAAAGTAGAAGAGAAGAAGTGGGAAAGCCAAGGGAGGCGGGGCACGCCCGCGCGAGCACGCGCGCGCGAGAAAAGAACAGTTTAGAATTTAATTCCCATGTTTACGGTTGTAGTGCTTGACTGTGTGGATTAACAAGTGGAGGAGGACGAGGAGAAACCTACCTGGGGCGGCATTGAAGGCAAGTCCATCTACTGTATAGTTACTTATCTACTCTTTAAGCTCGTATAATAAATAAACCGCACTAAGCTGTATCCTAAACGAACTCACATTGTCTTCTCAGTAAACCTTGCACGCAAACATCGACGGCTGAGAAGCGTCGTAACAACTGGTGTCAGAAGTGGGATACAGCTTAGTTAATTTTAATTGAAGATTTTATTTTGCGCCAATTTAAAAAGAAAAATGGAAAAACTAACCGACCCCGAAATCGAAAAATTCACAAAATTGCTCAGTCAGATAAGCCAGAAATTAGATGTGCTCGGAGAAAACTGGGATTCTCGATTGAGCCGACTCGAGCATATTCGGAATGTCAAACGTTCTGCCACACCCATGTCTTGCGAGGTTGGGTTCAATGTACTATCGCCAGAAAATCCTGATGGCTTTTCAAAAACAATCACAGCAACCAATAGCCCACGTATGCAATGTCTGAGGGGACAAAAGACGATCCCAGGTGATGAAGATCCCGACAAGACCATCACAACAAAGATCATCACGTCAGGAGACGTTGTACGTGAACTGTCAGAATCTACGTTAGAAGATTCTCCCGTGATCCAGGAGTCCGAAGAGTGTCGACAGCAGGGAATGATCAAGACTGGTTGTGTAGCGGAGGAGGACGAGCTGATCGCCTCAGACAACGGCTGTGGCACGAGTGATTCGAACCAAATCAAGCGGACGGAAGGGGAATGCCCTCCAGGTGATATACAGTGCGGGAGTTCAACCCTTGGGATCCTTTCTGAAATACTCCATGAGAACAGCAACGATCTTGGCGAGCTGCAGTGCGACAGCGTGGCTGACTTCTGCGACAGTGACAGATTGTCAGGGACTACGGCGGCGATCCAACTGGACGGGACGGAGCTGGGTGCTCCGTGGAGGTGCGACAAGACTAGATGGTCGAAGCACCCCGAAGTTGGAGCCGGCGACCCGACTGAACGGGATAGAGCATTGGACGCTCTGTGGAAGTCCGACGACAATGTCTGTGACGCGGAAGTCGCGCGCAATGTGTCAGCGCCGTCGTCTGCAATGCAAGCTAAAAAGATGTGCCAAGAATGTGCACCATTCATCTTCGTTCCTTCGCCCGACAAGTGCAGATCAAGCAGCCACCGCCTAGGAAAAGTTCTACCGACCTTGAGACTGCCACGGGATCCGACACCTCCAGAAGGTTTGAGAAATCCACAGCCCTGTGCGTGGTCGGCACTAAGGAGCCCAGGTTTGAAGGGTTAGGAAAAAGAGAGCCTCTAGAGCAAGAGAGTGGGAAACCTAAAGAAGAAAAGGGTGGCAACGATATGGACGGCGTAGATCAGGTGGACGAATCCACTGTAAAGATCGGCGATCTACAGCCCCGTCGTGGAAAGAAAGCGCGAGTTGAGATGTGGTTCTGCAAACAAGGGTTGGTGTTAACCCTGCCGCTACGCTTCCGGAAGGCTGACGACCCTCATGTGGCCAGAGACGTCAGGGAGATCAAAGGGCCGCCGATCGGCGCCTCTAGTGAAATCAGCCTTTTCGGGACGAAAAGGATTGAGAAGGGGGCAGTGAAGCGAGGCAGAAAAGTAGAAGAGAAGAAGTGGGAAAGCCAAGGGAGGCGAGGCACGCCCGCGCGAGCACGCGCGCGCGAGAAAAGAACAGTTTAGAATTTAATTCCTATGTTTACGGTTGTAGTGCTTGACTGTGTGGATTAACAAGTGGAGGAGGACGAGGAGAAACCTACCTGGGGCGGCATTGAAGGCAAGTCCATCTACTGTATAGTTACTTATCTACTCTTTAAGCTCGTATAATAAATAAACCGCACTAAGCTGTATCCTAAACGAACTCACATTGTCTTCTCAGTAAACCTTGCACGCAAACATCGACGGCTGAGAAGCGTCGTAACAATATATAGGCGTCGTCATCCTTTTGAGAGACAATCGCACTTTTAACAACGATATTATTTTCCCTTTAAACATTTTTAGTATTTTGAAACTAGAGACGTGAGCGGCAGGTAAACTTTTGATGCACAATTCCCATATAAAATCTACACCTTAGAAAGGAAAAGATCTAAGGCAGATTCAACTATACTTCTCCATCTTACGTGCCATAGTCTGGTATCAACTTTTTGAAGATATATCCCTGCTTTGATTCGTATTTAAATTCGTTGATGTTGTGTTTACAGGATTTTCAACGATGACAATGCTGATTGAAGATGTGGAGATGGCCTTACTTTTGGAAAGGTAAGTTATGGTTAATATGTAAACTACAACTATTATTTTTAACGAGGGTATATTTGAAAATATGTTATTTCATGATGTCACAAGCTGTGGAATATCTATGGCAATAGACCAACAAGAATATTTAGAAATTTACATAGTATACATCGGACTTGATTTAGCTATGCAAAATTTATCTTGTGTCTTTCTTTCAGAAATATTGAAAAATTTATAATATATTTAATTTTAAGATATATATGTTATATGAAAATATTATTTTATTTAAAATTATATTTCATAGATACAAATACTCTGTTAAATCGACCGCCAGAGGTCACGCTTACCCTATAAAAACTCATTGTTGTTATTTCTCGTTGGCCGGCTCAAAACTTTTGTACATTATGTAAATAATCTTTTGTTTCCCTTGTTCTACTCGCCTTAAGCCAGGCAGTACTTTTACCAAAAAAATTGTTTCTATATATATATTCCATAAGTTCAATTAAAGCAATCTCTGATCACGACGATTATTATTATTCCCACAACTGCAAAACAATATCGTAACAACATACTCATGTATACCAAAATCAAACGACAGCTAATAATTCTATAACTAATACTTTAAAATACAACAGAAATCTCATTCATTTTTTATTTATAACATATATATACAAGATTGAGATAATATAAAATGACTAACTTCCGATGAAAAAGGCAAAACTTCACGCTTTCTGATAGAATTGGTGTAATTCGTGCAAAAAATCAGATCATTCAATTAGTCCCAATATTATATAGAAAGCAAAATTTTAAAAAATCTAATTTCCATACCATGTTTGGCAATATTTTAATAAAATATATGCTCTTTGCATAAACCTGATATATACAGAGTGTTCGAAAAGTCAGGGTGCAGTAAAAATATATAGGCTAATATCTTTAATATGTATTATAAGCTAACAGATCTCCAACTGCTGCAATCCCAGCTTTCATCAGTGTTCCGTTAGTCAGCTATACCTAAAGTTTCTCTGTAGGCATCACGGTTGCCATAGCAGCTTAGGGTCCCTGCCATATCTCGCCCTATATACTCTAAGTCATGTTTTCCTGCCATGGAGAGGAACTTCTATAGCGATATATCTGAACTGTGAGAGTTCAATTAACAATACAGTTTATTGCTTCATATAACACGAATCCCTATATTCTTATATATATCTTTAATATGTATTGTAAGCTAACATCTTTATGTTCTACAAAATCACGATTAGCTTACAATATCCAAAAGGACTTTAATATACCTTTTATGATTGTACATTATTTATTCAAAACTCTATATAAAAACGAAATCATCAACTTCTTGCAGTGTCTGGTATTCCCCAGAGCCTTCCACCAGTTAATTCAAAGTTGCTCATGCATCCGCGGAACGGTCTCATTTCTTCAAGTTATTAGCATCTAATTAGCCCTAATTAAAAGTCGGCTAACGACCTAATTCTCTATGATGAGAAGTTGCTCTTCCTCCTTTCTTTTGACTTCATTTTTTTTCATTTGAAAAACCGCTGTTTAAGTTATTACCCTGGTGACCCGAAGCAAATCTTAAAAAAAAAAATTAAAATTAAAAAGATGTAGATGTGTGTCAGATAACTAGTTTAGAGAATTAGAGTAGGTTAGATCTCATATTTTTTTTTAAGGATATAATAAGTTACTTAACATATTTGTGTCTTATTTTTAAAACTTTGTGAACTAATTATCGAAAAGATAGAGGTTGCCTGGCCGGCATTCATATTTATATAAAAAAAGACACTTCGGCCAGTTGGAGTTTTTTATTTTCTCAACGTTTCGACAAAATCTTTTGTCTTCGTCAGGAGAAGTAAATAAAAATAAACATTTGGCAAGGCGTTAAAAATTGTTCTGAGGTTTGCAAGGGCGTTCTCACGTGATTCTTCGAATTTAGTACAACATCTAAAGCGCGAGTCAAAAACAAATATTAAACTCGTCAAAGACTATGATCTTGGGAATAAAAATATATAATAATAAAATTATAATAAATTAAGTAAAAATAAATAAATAAATAAAGTAATATAATAATAATCACAAAGATTATTATATATATTTATAACTATTATGTCCAATTTTTTATCTAGCTTATTAACTACTTTTTAAATTTAAAAATGAAGCATATTGTGTTGCGGAATATCTTCAAAAGTATTTATAGTTCTTTTCCCAAATTCTCGTGATACCCATCCCTCTAAAAATAATCTTTCCTTTTTAAATTTTATATTCCTATTAAATATCTCAATATCATTCCAATCTGGCCTATGTCCTGAAAATAATGCATGTTCCCCAATTTTGCTTAACGCCCTTCTCCCCAATAAACCCTGTTGATGTTCCTTAATTCTGGTCTCTAAATTTCGGCCGGTTTCTCCTACATAAATTTTGTCACATTCTGTGCATTTAATCCCATAAATTACGTTATTTGGTTTTGATGTGCCTATGTTATCCTTCATTATGTTATTTCTAGTTAAAAATTCCCTTTTTGTCCCAGTACTATACCAAATATTATATTTACATTTTTTCAAAATTCTAGATATTTCGTTATCAACTTCTCTAATATAAGGAATTATTATATTATTGTAACCTTCTGTAGAACTAGAAATAACATAATGAAGGATAACATAGGCACATCAAAACCAAATAACGTAATTTATGGGATTAAATGCACAGAATGTGACAAAATTTATGTAGGAGAAACCGGCCGAAATTTAGAGACCAGAATTAAGGAACATCAACAGGGTTTATTGGGGAGAAGGGCGTTAAGCAAAATTGGGGAACATGCATTATTTTCAGGACATAGGCCAGATTGGAATGATATTGAGATATTTCATAGGAATATAAAATTTAAAAAGGAAAGATTATTTTTAGAGGGATGGGTATCACGAGAATTTGGGAAAAGAACTATGAATACTTTTGAAGATATTCCGCAACAATATGCTTCATTTTTAAATTTAAAAAGTAGTTAATAAGCTAGATAAAAAATTGGACATAATAGTTATAAATATATATAATAATCTTTGTGATTATTATTATTATATTACTTTATTTATTTATTTATTTTTACTTAATTTATTATAATTGAATTATTATATATTTTTATTCCCAAGATCATAGTCTTTGACGAGTTTAATATTTGTTTTTGACTCGCGCTTTAGATGTTGTACTAAATTCGAAGAATCACGTGAGAACGCCCTTGCAAACCTCAGAACAATTTTTAATGCCTTGCCAAATGTTTATTTTTATTTACTTCTCCTGACGAAGACAAAAGATTTTGTCGAAACGTTGAGAAAATAAAAAACTCCAACTGGCCGAAGTGTCTTTTTTTATATAAATTTGTGAACTAAGTAAGTAGTTAACTTTTCTCTCTTTTATTACTTGATTTTCTAATTACTTGACCTCATTCAGTGGGGTCCCTCATTCTTCTCCATCGAATTTGACCAGTGCTTCCATGTGAATATTCCGATGTCAGCTTGTCTTTCCGCCTTTGCCATTTATTTGATCCTCCCCCAGAACAGATCTCCAACTGCTGCGATCCCAGATTTCAACAGTGTCCCGTTAGTCAGCCATTTCGAAAGAATCTCTGTAGGCCTTCGCGGTTGCCATAACAGCTTAGGATCCCCGCCGTATCTCGCCCTATATCCTCTAAGTTATGTTGTTCCTGCCATGGAGAGGAACTTCTATAGCGATATATCTGAACTGTGAGAGTTAAATTAGCAATACAGTTCATTGATGTATAACACGAAATCTTATAATAATGAATAATTGTTATTTCTCTCTCTCTCTCTCTCACGGAGTGGGGTGTAGAGATTCATTTCTGTTTTAAAGACATGATCACATTAATGGAAGTCTTGGTGTGACACTTGAAGCCACTGAACCTGACGTGTACAGTACGGACATGACAGTACATGACGCCGAGGAGAGGTTCTTGCTGAGGGATGTAGTACGCATAGTACTGATTTGAATATTCTAAAACACCTTTCTCGTCAAATAAACGCAAAATCCATGCACCATTCATCTGCAATATCACAGACTTGAGTCAGTAGAAATACTTCACCAGCAACTTCGGTAAATTATAAATCCCTCTTGATCTCACATGGTTTCTAGATCTAGGTTAGTCCAAAGCTACTTTGATTTCGTGAGATCCTGCGAGATATTAATGAAATCTTTGTTTTCTAAAGAAATGTTTGTCTGGTAACGTCACTGAACTAATTCTAATGGGTATATATAAGGATATACTTATGTGTAAATATGTAGATTTATTATGTTTTTTTTTTTTTTTTGAATGAAAGATAGGTATCTTGTTTAAATTGGATGCAACTAAGGGCGATCTGAAGACGTGGCTGTGATGACTAGTGCCGGAGATGCCACGTGCAGCTAAGCCCGTGTATCCGAGCCACCGCGGAGTTATTGAACCCAGCTAATCCAGTCGGTTGCTGACGTGGGAACCACCTGCCCCGTTTTTTTTTACCTACTTCCCGTCCCTCGGACGGCGGGGACCGCCCCGTCACTTCCTACGTCTCCCACCCTGGGAGGGGAAAAAACGTTCGGAGACAATCTCCCCTTAACTTCCTGACGATTCCATCAATATAATATATGAATAGTTGAGTTGAAACAAGACAACCGCAACTCTTTTGTGTGGAATTAATAACAGTACTGTCAAAGCATTCTCCTGACTGAAGCTATACATTCTATTGGGGACCATTAGTTTACTATTAAAGCTGCCTATCAAACGTCATCGCTTCCTTGTTTTTGAAATAACAAGGTTAAAATTAGTTGGAATTTAGCTCCCCTGGGTGTACAAATGTGTGAATGCTGTTCTCTATCTTCATGAATAGATAAAATAGAAATGCCCAAAAATAGTCTTGATGGGATAACAAGCGAAAGGTATATTACTTATTTATATTGATCATTTATTTATCGAATATTCATAGTGTTCCAGCCTTAAATATGCAAAATTGTTAGAATTTGCTTTTGTTAATTATTGTTAAATTATGTAAATTTTAGAAATGTATATAATCTTGATTTTAGAAAATAAAGATAGTTATTGAGTTATAAAGTATACGTGGTTGAGTCATTAGAGTTGGTGAGACGAGAGTTATAAAAGGTATACGTGGTTGAGTCATTAGAGTTAGTAAGACGAGACAATAGCAGTTATTCAAGTTTAAATGAGTTATAGTTAGCTCGCTGAGTTAAGAAGCTTATAATTAAAACCAGCGTTAAAATAAGAACTTGGCGGTGATTCCTCCTTAGTGCCAGGAGGCCAAAGCCAGTTCGATTCATGGTCCCTCAAGAGCCTGATTAGGATTTGAAACAGAAGAAATTTAAGCAGAAACTCAGTGAGAATACAATTGCAAAATGTCTCGAGACGAAAGGATCCTCCAAAGAAAGTTAAGTTGTCAGATAAGGAGAATTGATGGATTTATTGAAAGTGTGGATTCAATTATTGAGGCAGATGAAACAATACGCTTAGAAATAATGGGTGAAGAATTAAAGGAGATCAAAGAGAAAATTGAGAAACTCTACGACGAGCTGTTTTCTTTGGATGAAGTTGATATAGATAAAGAAAGTGAGGCATATGATGGTTCAATGAACAAGATTGGAAGCTTGAGGGTAAAAATAGAAAATGAGAGAAAACTCAAAGACAAACTGGCGGACATAAAGCCAAATGGCTCTCAGGCAAATATAAAATTGCCTCAATTTGACTTGCCGATATATGATGGAGATATGGGCACTTGGATCAACTTCAAAGAGCTATTCCTCACCACCATCGATGCACATCCAGGGTTAACTAATATACAGAAGTTACAATATTTGAATTCAGCAGTAAAAGGCGAAGCGGCCAGATTAATAAGGGGTTTCCCTTTACTAAGTGAAAATTATGGCCAAGCATGGAATACACTGTTATCAAGATATGATAACCCGAGAGAGCTAGCTTATGCCCAGGTGTCAAAAATATTTTCTCTCCGGGCAATTAAGAATCCATCGGCTAAGTGTCTCCATGAATTCATGGATGTTTGTAATGAAGCCATAAGAAACTTAGAAACGCTGGAATTGAAGAGAAATCAATTAGTGGATGTGATCCTGGTGCACTTCCTCCAGCAGAAGTTGAGTGAAAATCTAAGGTTGGATTGGGAACTGTCAGTGGACAACACTCTTCCTTCTTATGACAAGTTCATAGCGTTTATTTCCAGACATGCAAGAAGCATGTCTTGTGCTGTCAGGGAATGTTCAAAAAGGGAAGAAACCACCGGATCGAGATTTCCCAAATGCCAAAGCTACGGGATGCTAATTGAGAAATCGGACACTTGCATATTATGCAAATCTAAGCATCATCCACTATACATGTGCAACTTATTTTGCAAAATGCCTTTAAAAGAAAAATTAAATGTAGTAAAAGGTCATAAATTGTGCTTCAATTGCTTGAGGAAAGGCCATTTCTCATGGAATTGTAGGCTGAACCAACGATGCAAAGTATGCAAGGGAAAGCACCACACGATGATTCATTATGATAAACCGAGCACGGAAGGCGCTTCGGCCCAAGTTGAGAACACAACTCCGAAGGAACATGAAAGTGCTATCAATTTAACGAATACTCAACAGGCAAACTGCAATGATAGCCACGTACTACTCGCAACGGCTAGAATCAAGATAAAAAATGGACTCGGAAAGTTATGCACCTGCAGAGCCCTACTGGACAGCGGTTCCCAAGTCACCATGATAACAAAAGGATGCTGCGAAAGATTGGGACTTGTCCAAAGGAAATCAGATCGGATGATTATAGGGGTTGGAAACACACCAGTGCAGCATTCTTCATCGACAGTAAGTGTGACATTTTGTCCACTGAATAATTCTGAGGAATTCTCGGTGGAGGCAGTAGTCACGGGAGTGCTCACTTCAGAAATTCCGAACTTCAGGTTAAAAGACCCTAATTGGCCAACTTTGAAGAGCCTCAAATTGGCAGACCCAGAGTTCTACATACAAGCCCCAATAGATATGATATTGGGAGCAGACATATACACTGAACTTATGTTGAATGGCTCTATATCTCTCGGAGAAGGATTGCCAATGGCTATTAATACAAGACTAGGTTGGGTACTTCTAGGAAAACTCATGGGAACATCAGAGAGTAATACAGAAGTCTGTAACCTGAGTTTACAATCTGAACCAGAACTAGAATTCGTAATGAAAAGATTCTGGGAAACTGAATCTGTGCCGTCACCAGATCTTTGTACACAGGACGAAGATTGTGAAAGGTTATTTTCGAATAACCATGGCAGAGATAGCCATGGAAGGTATTGGGTAAAATTGCCATTCAGACAACATCGACCGCTTCTGGGTGAATCAAGAGAAAAAGCTTTAAGAAGGTTCCTTTCGTTGGAAGGAAAATTGTGTAAGAATGTGAAATTATATGACCAATACCGGGGATTCATGAAGGAATATGAACACTTAAACCACATGGAAAGGGTCCCAATTGCAGAAGTGAAGCGAGAATTGTGCAGGTGCTATTACATGCCTCATCATCCAGAAGATGCGGACTATCAGAGGATATTGTGGAAACCATCGCCAGAAGAGCCTGTGGTGGACTATCGACTACTGACTGTTACCTATGGTACAACTTTGTCTCCATTTTTGGCAATGAGAACATTACAACAGTTAGCAGAAGATGAAGGCCAAAATTATCCTGAGGCTTCTAGGGTGACCTTGAATGATTTCTATGTCGATGATCTGCTAACAGGAGCTCAAACGATTGCTGAAACCAAAGAACTAATAGACCAATTAAAAGACTTAATGAAAAAGGGAGGATTTCACTTAAGAAAGTGGAATTCAAATTGCCACGAGATAGTGTCTCATGTCGAGGAAATGAACGAAGAGAGGAAAATTAACTTGGAGAAAGGAGCCATATCCAAGATTTTAGGAATTGTATGGGATCATGTACAAGATACGTTTAGAGTTAATATAACTCTTCCTGAGGAAGTTGTTACCAAAGGAGATCTTCTCTCCAATATTGCGAGGATTTTCGATCCAATTGGTTTCCTCTCACCTACTACAGTGGGAATGGCGAATCTCCAGAGGCAGACCGCGGTCAAAGAAGTCGAGGATTTAGAAGGGCTACCAGTCTACCACCGCGCCATATTGAAGGAAAATGGAGAGTGGCCAGAAGTTACCAAAGCCATCCAATGTAGCTACCCGAAGGTCTTTGTCGGCGACGGAACTCATCTTTACCTCCTCATAGAAGATGTGGAATCTCTAGATGGCCCGAATGTCCGCTCGGTATTGTACCAATACCACATCCCTCACAAAAAATGGATCTGGAGAAAAGTGAATGGTTTCGCTCCAATAGTTATTTCCAAGTCTATCGTTTATGCCTCTCACGATAAAAGGGTGTACTTTGTAGGAGGGAGAATACACTCTAGAGGGAATAAGGTAACTTGCACCGACAATATTGTCCGAGTGAAACTTAAAGAGGGTCGGGCTTCTGTTCTAGTGAAAAGCAGGAAGTCGCCCCAAACTGACCTCTTGGTCCTGGCAATGACATTTGCACCATCGGCGTTCTTGTTTATGCTTGCAGAGACCCGCGACCACTCTACTTACAAGGTTTTCTCCTATCATCTCCTAAACAAAGATTGGCATCTGATTGGATCAGACAAAATATTTTGGAAAGAGAAATTTCTCTCTCTTCAGATTGGCTATACCAACAAGAAACTTTTACTATTCCCTCGAATGCAGTGGGAACAACACTTCTGTAATCTGTATAACTACCGACTTCAAACAGATTCCTGGGGGTGTTATACAACTATTCCGATTCTTGGTGAGAAAGAGGGCTATCCAAAAAATATCAATCACTTTACTATTGTGCAGGATTGGGTAAGAGCTGTATTTGTTCACGCTGGGAAGGAGTCGAAATATTTATGGAAGTTGAACCTGAAGTCTAAACAATGGACTGAACTACCAACCTATGTCAAATACAGAGATAGTCAATACACTGCTGTAGCTTTGGACCTGGTGTTCATATTGGGACCAGCTGATAAAGAACACGAGACTGCAGAGAAGTATTTGTCGTTCTTCAAGACCAGAAGGTGCGAGTTGCCCAAGTTCGGGCTGCTACCGGAGTCTACCTACGACCTATTACGAAGTTGGCTCCGCTTCCCTTCAAATCTGAACCAGGGTTCAGCGGCCGGGGGGAGTATGTTCCAGCCTTAAATATGCAAAATTGTTAGAATTTGCTTTTGTTAATTATTGTTAAATTATGTAAATTTTAGAAATGTATATAATCTTGATTTTAGAAAATAAAGATAGTTATTGAGTTATAAAGTATACGTGGTTGAGTCATTAGAGTTGGTGAGACGAGAGTTATAAAAGGTATACGTGGTTGAGTCATTAGAGTTAGTAAGACGAGACAATAGCAGTTATTCAAGTTTAAATGAGTTATAGTTAGCTCGCTGAGTTAAGAAGCTTATAATTAAAACCAGCGTTAAAATAAGAACTTGGCGGTGATTCCTCCTTAGTGCCAGGAGGCCAAAGCCAGTTCGATTCACATAGAAAATTTATTCATAGAACCTTTATTGAGAACACATTATAGAACACATTGAAGAAGCACTTCACTTTCGTTTATTATTCCTCTATACATATACCGAGTGGTTACCTTCAACACAGGCTTTTTTTTTTGACGGAATAAATTATTCTTAATTTCAAAATTTTTCAAAATTATTCAAAATTTCAAAGAATATATTGAAAAAATATGTTTAAGAGTTAATCAATACTATCAAATACAAAATATGGAATTTTTATATATTAATTTGTTTCACAGGAATTTAGGAAAAATTTTGTCTCCTGACTCCTTATTGTGTGTTTAATGACTGTTGTCACAGGGATGTCACGAGGTTTGCTTTGTCATCTTGTCCACACTTATCTTCCATTCCTGTTTCTGTCTTGCCAACTATGCTGTCGAGAGGAGGTGGTTTTAGGGATTTTAACACGCGGCCTTCTTTTTAGCTACTTTGTATTTTATGATTCACTAGCCGAATGACCCGGCAATGCCCGGGTTTTACCCGATTAAATGCTTTTATTCAAATACTATTCGTTACAATTATAAATTGGCGCCGTGGATGTCATTCTTGTGAAACGTCCCGCTCCAAACTTTGTGTCTGAAAAGCGATATTTTTATAAAGAGATGATCTGGCTTTGTGTCTTCTGCTCGAATTAATGTTTTCTGTTATAATTTTGTTCCTGAATACTAAAAATGAACTGGCTTCACCCGTGGTCTCTGCTTTTTGGAATTTTTCCGGATATAATTTTGTATCTGATAATCAAATATGATACAGCAATATTGTCATCATCATTTTCTGAATAAAAAACAACTACTTTTTTCCCAGAACCTGTCAATTTATTTTTCTTGACTAAAAATCCGAAAAATATCTTTTCCAGATTTTTCTCTATGTCCTGTTAAAACACGTTTTACATGTCCATTAGGCCAGCTGATATTACCTCCCATCTTCACCGCTAGAGGCGCTGCTTGCGAGCGAAAGGGCAAATTTGCCACGCAATTTGCAAATAACTTGTATACATACTTGTATACTTGTGTACATAGACCATAAATCTGTACATAGACAGGAAAAGCACATATATTTTAATAATATAAATGAGTTTTAAAAATTGTAAAAAAAAAAAAAAAAATGCATCGGCCGGGAATCGAACCCGGGGCGCCCGCGTGGCAGGCGAGCATTCTACTACTGAACCAAAAGCAAACGGTAACAGAATTAAGAAAGAATTGTGCATGACGCTGATAACTGTATATATTAATTAGCGCGCCATCTGTTATGAAAATTCGAAATTTTTATTGACGCGTATGATTCTTTTAAAAATTAAACAATTTCTACTGCCCTTACTGCAATGGAAAAATTAATGGAAGGGCCTGGCTCATCAATGGTGAACTCTCCCAGTTGTTTCGCCAGTTTAATCTAACATACCGATGTTATATTGCATTTTTCGATCTTCCTTTTAAGAGTCTAGGATCAGTATAACTATAAAAGGAAGATGGAAAAATGCAATATTATAGCTGTATAGTAGATTAAACTGGCGAAACCGCTGGGAGGGTTCACCATTGATGAACTAGGCCCTCCCATTAATTTTTCCATTGCAGTAAGGGCAGTAGAAATTGTTTTATATTTAAAAGAATAAAACGCTTTATAATAGTTTCGAATTTTCACTTTGTATTTACTGAATGTTCTTGAAGAACTCCTTGTTAGCTTTCTTGGTAATCAAAAGTTCTCTAGATAGAGTTTATAAATTGAATTGAGGAATATAGAAACCTTTTTCAAGATCCTCTAAAGAATGCAAATGGTAATACTATTTATCTAGTATTTCGTTTAACAATTTAGATGAGTGTGCAAACATATCGCGTGAGAACGCCCTTAGAGCCTTAGAATAAGTTTTAACGCCTTGCTATATGTTTTAATTTTTGTTTGCTCCTGACGAGGACAAAAGCTTGTTGTCGAAACGTCGAGGTAATAAAAAGATTTATACTGGCTGAAGTATCTTTTTTCAAGAAATATTCGTTCCTATACTTTTTTTTTGCTATATAAAAATGCTTGCCATGTCAATAATATTTGAATTATATTTTTTCTTTTCAATCTATTTAGAATTCAATTCTTTAATTTTGTGTGTTCGATAGACTGATATTTTTAAATGTTATTTTTAACTTAGCTTTGAAATTTGAACACTCGTGAAATTTTTATGAGGAAGCCACTAAGAAATGAAGGATAAAGGTTTTTAAATTCTTAAGCACTTTTAAAAAAGAAAAATAATACCAAACACGAGCGAATTTAATTTATTAAAAAATAAAAAACATTATAGAGTTTTTAATTAAATCGAGATATTTTTTATATATTTCAGATTGAAAGTGTGTGCTTTCTTAAAATGGCCGGTACATTTTCTTTAGAAAGTATTGTATACAGGCTTGGTCTCATATTTATACAAATAAAGTATGTAGTTCCAGAAATTTACCATGGTGATTATCATATTTGTTTTGTTTTTTATATACAAAATTTTAATAACAAAACGTAGGTTTAGAAAGAGGGAATCATATATCGCCGCAACTCTTTTTTATTAACGCGATTAAGGAAGCTTTCGGGCAAGCCCTTCTTCAGCTAACTATAGTGTACAAACAAGGAGAGATTATATATCGTTTTTAATATAAAATAAAATAAAAGAAAAGAAAATTACCACGCCCCTATCGCCCTCGTTTCAATAGCACCGCGTGGCCACGTCATGTCTGATCCTAACTTCAAATATAATATAGTACAAAAATATCTTAAAAGAAATTTACGTAATTGAATAAATATAAAGAATCAAATATAAACAGTTCAAAGGATTTAGTGGAGACTTTTGAAGATTTTTAGGATAGAAGGGGAACGTACTGTGATGGCAACTGTATACTTTTGTTTAATGGTTTAGGGTGCTTCATGGTTTCTATTGCTTCAAGAATGAGTCTTTGGGTTTTAGTTTTGGCATTTTTATGGAGTATTCTGGTATTATTGAAGTCTGGAGTGTGTCCGGTTTCCCTGACGTGGTCAACTATTAAGGAGTTTGGGTTTTGTTTAGAGATGTTTCTTTGGTGTTCTTTGATTCTGATTGAAAGGTCTCTTGATGTCTCGCCGATGTAAACACTATTGCAGTTGAGGCAGGGAATTTGGTAAACTAAATCTTTTTTCTGTTTCTGGTCGGTGCTTTTGGTGATTGGGTTTCTTAGAATCGAGGCCATGGAAGGTGAACCTCTGAAGATGGTTTTTATGCCAAAACTTTTGAGTTTGCGGGCTATTGTAATTGTAGATTCTGTATATGGTAAGTAACAGGTGGAGATGTACTGATTGGAGTTACTTCTGGGAGTCCCTGGTTTATATTTATTTCTTTTAATGAAAGGAAGCGGGTATCCAGATTTAAGAAGCTGATTTTCGATAGACTTAAGTTCTTTATTGTATTCTATTTTTGATGAACAGTGGGTGAAAGCTCTTTTCGTCAAGGTACGTACAACTGTTATTTTGTGGGAGATGGGAGAATTGGAGGCAAAGTGTAGGTACTGCGTTAGGGAGGTAGGTTTTCTATAAACTTTTGTTGTAAAACCGGTTCTATTTCTGGTAAATAAAATGTCAAGGAATGGCAGGCTTCTTTTATTTTCTTTTTCTATTGTAAATTGAATAGATGAGTTGAAGCTATTGAGGGTTTCTAGGATGTGATTTTCACTGTTTTCTGTGATTATGCAAAAGATATCATCAACGTACCTTGACCAGATTAATATTTCGTTGGGTTTTACTTCAGTGATCCATGAGTCAATGGTGGAGAGAACTATTTCGGCTAGAATTGTAGACAGTGGGCTTCCCATCGGTGTGCCTTTTATTTGGTTGTAGTATTCTCCTGTAAATCTAACTGTTGTGCTCTTTAAACAGATTTCGGTGAGTTTCAGGATTGCAAGGTGGTCCGGGTATGCTTCTTTATGTTTGATTAGGATGATTTGTAGGGAGTCCATTATTAAGTCATTTAAAACAATCTTCAGAGGTTCACCTTCCATGGCCTCGATTCTAAGAAACCCAATCACCAAAAGCACCGACCAGAAACAGAAAAAAGATTCAGTTTACCAAATTCCCTGCCTCAACTGCAATAGTGTTTACATCGGCGAGACATCAAGAAAGGCGAGACATTCAATCAGAATCAAAGAACACCAAAGAAACATCTCTAAACAAAACCCAAACTCCTTAATAGTTGACCACGTCAGAGAAACCGGACACACTCCAGACTTCAATAATACCAGAATCCTCCATACACATGCAAAAACTAAAACCCAAAGACTCATTCTTGAAGCAATAGAAACCATGAAGCACCCTAAACCATTAAACAAAAGTATACAGTTGCCATCACAGTACGTTCCCCTTCTATCCTAAAAATCTTCAAAAGTCTCCACTAAATCCTTTGAACTGTTTATATTTGATTCTTTATATTTATTCAATTACGTAAATTTCTTTTAAGATATTTTTGTACTATATTATATTTGAAGTTAGGATCAGACATGACGTGGCCACGCGGTGCTATTGAAACGAGGGCGATAGGGGCGTGGTAATTTTCTTTTATTTTATTTTATATTAAAAACGATATATAATCTCTCCTTGTTTGTACACTATAGTTAGCTGAAGAAGGGCTTGCCCGAAAGCTTCCTTAATCGCGTTAATAAAAAAGAGTTGCGGCGATATATGATTCCCTCTTTCTAAATTGTCGAAATCCGCAAACCGTTTACTATGAAAACGTAGGTTGTGTGCGTGTTGTGTGCCAGAATGTTGATTGTCTAAAGACCAGAATTAATTCGGACAATATCAGGTACCTTGACAAAGTCATGTTCATGGTAAGAGCTTTGAAGAATTTCTTTTGAAATACACGTAGAGAAACTATAAATGTGTATGTAGAATTGTAGAATATGTACACACATATTGAAATCTCAAATACAGAAGGTTCTGTCTAAGCAAGGACTTCTCAAATCACGACCTGCACCTCGTGTATTTGGTCAAAGCTCCGCACTGAGGATCCAGTCAATTTCAGCCTAGAGAACTTCTCTGTCATACAGAGTAATCCTTCTCAAGTCAAATTTCTTAGTAAAACCCAGCTGTTGGGATAAAATATATAAAGGTACTATTATATTTAACTCGTGTTCTATTGACGAATTATTAAACCAGGTTTTCTCCTGAAGGGTGTCCGTGCCTGAAAGCTAGAGAATAAATGTTTTGAAAAGATACTTTTCCCTAGAGGCCTGATATATTTTTTCAAAAAGGCCCTCTGTTGAAGTCTAAATTGTAGCCTAATGTCGTATGCCTTGACAACTCCATGTGCCAGAAGAAGGACATACATTCTCAATTTAGAGTGTTCTGTAGAGGCGTTAATTTGAAGCAACAATCTTTCATCTCGTGAATTTGATTAAAGCCACGCACTGAAGAAACAGGCATCATTGAATTAGAGAAGTTTTGATGAATAATGTAACATCTTAAATTGTCACCTGAAGTTGTATAGGTGTATTGGAAAAACTACTTGGTAAGAAATAATGTATAACAACTTTATTATGAATCCTAGCGCACCATCTGTGATGAGCCAGGCCCTCCCATTAATTTTTCCATTGCAGTAAGGGCAGTAGAAATTGTTTAATTTTCAAAAGAATCATACGCGTCTATAATAGTTTTGAATATTCATAAAAAACATTATGTAAGTATTTATTTAAGATATAATGTTATCTAAATCATGTGTTCTGAGGACCCACACACATAATTAAATTATTATTTTAAAAGTATTTTTTTTCTCAGTTTAGAAAACAGCATTCTGTTGATCATTCAATTTCATTTTTGTAAAATATTTTCAAAAAGTATTTTCAAATATGGTCACCCAAACTCTTATATTTATTAAATGAATCACGTAGTAAAAATGAATTTATCAATCTAAACATGTCTTTCAAATTTGTACCTAAAACCTTTGTGTTCTAAGAGCTTGAAAGTTTTTACAAGTTTAAAATATACGTGCGCAATGAATGTTGAACATGTTAAAGGATTGAGGGATATCAGAAAAAACAAGTTTTCTGCGCTAACAATTATGTAGCAAATATTAAAGAACAAAACGAATATATCAAAATTTGGATATAATAATTGATCTATGTTTCATACACACAATTTCCATATTTTTCTATATTCACAGAACTTTAAGCTGCATTATGACACCGAATTTAAGCTTTTTTGAAATAAAGATGGTCAATGAAAAAAAATTAATATTCGTAGAAAAAGAAAAAAACATTCTTAATTACACTACAATTTTAATTGAATTTACAGAATTTAATAAAATATCTAGTTAGAAAATCCACACAATATGTTATATAAGTATAGATAATTTATTTAAGCAGATAGGTATATTAACTCAAATTTTTGATGATTTGAATATTAACTTTTACATCAAATCGGAATCCTTTTTTTTACTTACTGTAGAATTTACTATTAGATAATATATTATTAGAAAAGTAGATCGTGTATTTAAAATAAGATTTTATGAATGGGCCTTTTTTTTCTTTCTGTATAGAAACGGTGAATACAATATTAAGAAAGAAGGTTGACAAGGTCATTAATCATAGAAAATCTAAAAATATATATTGACCTTTGACCACGCTTTTTTAAAACATACGATTCATATTTAATGCCATCTAAGCCTATTATGATACATCTAATTAAGCTAATATTTCTATCTGTTTTCATTTTTAAAATATTATTTTATTTTTCATACGTGAATTTGAAATACTCTTTGGAGTTTTTGATTTACGCATCATCTATGAAATATGAGTATTTTTACAGAAATAATTCAATCAAATATATTTTAGTAAAAGGTATTTTTTTCTAATTCAAAAACAAACCATTCCTGAAACATATAAGTACAGTATTTAAAAATATATGGTCGTTTAAATATTGAAAAGATATATATTTTTGTACCAAATTTATATCAAAATATTGTTTTTTTTTTCAGCATAGTGAACTAATCATGTTTGTTATAATTCCGTATATTTTCAATCATTTTTTATTTATTTTATCTCCAAAATAGATCAATCAACGAGAGAATATAAAGCAATAAACAACAGAGGAGAACATTAAGACGCAAATGTTTCTTTTCACAAATAAATCAAACTTCTACTGCCTTTATTTTTTCATCGTAGTAAAGGCAGTAGAAGTTTATTTTATTTGTGAAAAGAAACATTCGCGTCTTAATGTTTTCCTCTGTTGTGTATAGATGGCGTGTTATTTCTTTGTATTAATAAAGCAATACAATTTTTAAAAGTAAATTATGAAATTTTCGATAATTCCATCAGAGAATATTTATATCATAAGAAATTATTTGATTATTTCAAAATATATATGAAGTATAAATAATATTTTGTCATAAATATGAAGATTTGGAGAAATATATTCGTGAACATTCTTCCTTTTACCTTAGATTAAAATTTGGTAATTAGTAAAACTCTCGAGTATATTTAATATGAACATTTCAGAGAGAGAATTTTTAAGAATTGAGCAACAGTTTGTTATCCATATTTAGCTGCATCAATAATTGAATTAACCAATTGATAGATTGACTTAAACTTTAAATTATTCAACATTGGTCTCCATCTCTCTAGACAGTTGATAGTGTTGATGGTGGATCTCAATAATTACTTCTCTTCTAAAATATTGTGGCGAAGAAATAATTTATTATTTAATTTAATTATTCAATATAAAATAATGATCGAAATATTTCTTTGCTTGCTTGCTCAAGATTCTCTAGCTGTAGATACTTTTGTTGAGTTGTTGATAATTGTCGACTTGTCGTGCTGACGTCATCAATAAATACTTTCACGCCTTCAGATATACAAAGACTTTATTTCTACGCTACAATATATATCTTCTTTATTGGAGGTACAAGAAACATAAATTACTAAATATATCTAAATAAACATTACTAATACAATAACATCTCTCTAACCCTATCTCTATTAACTCTTACCTATATATAATAAAAATATTATTTTATTTAAAAAAAATTATATTTCATAGATCGAAATGCTCTGTTAAATCGACCGCCAGCGGTCATGCTTCCCCTATAAAAACTCATTGTTGTTCTTTCCCGATGGCCTTTTCGGGGCTCAAAAATCATTCATTTTGGTTAGCAGCCCCGTAAATAAAGATATTTTCTCTCTCTCTCTCTTTCCCAATGGCCGGCTCAAAACTTTTGTACATTATGTAAATAATCTTTTGTTTTCCTTATTCTACTCGCCTTAAGCCAGGCATTACTTTTATCAAATTGTTTTTTTTTTTTTAATATATATTCCATGGGTTCAATTAAAGCAATATCTGATCAAGACTATTTTTATTATTATTCTTTCAAGAATTTTAACCACGACTGCATTACCATAATCCTCAACATGATCAAAAATCAAGCAGAAAATCTCTATTCATTCTTTTATAACATATATACAATCCTGACATCACAGATTATTACAATCATAGAATAAAAATCAAATATTTGACAACAACATCCAACAGTTAGGTGGACTTGAAGAATATATGAAACATTTATAAGATCCAGTAACAGTTGTGGATAATTGAATAAACGCATTTTGCAGTCTTTTAGACAATTGTTCAAGTATGATAGAGTATGGTCGTATAATTCCTCCAAAAGTAATATTCCAAAAGAGTACAAATACCCCACATAATAAAGAAAATAAGTTTAAAATCCTGAACCAGATGAAGAAAAGAAGGGTAAAACTAACTTGGTTTATCTTTTGCGTCATATGGAGATTATAAATGATTCAACTTATGCTCAGCGTATTCTCATTTTCTTTATATATGGTATTTATATTAAGCAATATTTTGCATGGAATCATAAAATAGCTTTATTTATAAAATCTTTTAATTTTAAGCTTTAACATAACATTGAATAAAATATAGAGAGAACAGAGAAACAAAAGGAAAATCAAAATGGAGTCAAACTGGTCCTAGGCGTTTTTTTTTTTTTACATTTTTTTAGACCTCGATTTTGATTTGTAACCGTTTGTTTTTCAAATCTAAGCGGCATGTCAAACGCTTTCGCGACGATATTCTTTGAATAAATAGAACGCACAAGACAGGATTGATTTCAGATATATCTAAAATATTTCAAAACTAAAATGTTAATATATAATTCGTTTTCTCTGTGACCCTCTTATAAGGAAAACTTATATATTTTATCATTCAATTAATTCAAATCTTCTGGACATAGATAAAATAATAAAAAGGTATCTAGAGATGGTTTTCTTTTTATTTTATTAAAGAAGTCTTAAGCTTTCGGGCATCTTTGTCAATACCTGGCATCAGGCGGCGTTTTATTCGTTTATTTATGTTCTCCTTTAGAAGGGCAGAGATGCCCGAAAGAGCTTGAGACTTCTTTAATAAAATAAAAATAAACTTATCTCCAGAAACCTTTTTAATTATTCAATAGTTCACCATTCCAAGAGGCGGCCTTCAGAAATCCATTCCTCAGTAAACGTCCACCCGAATTGATGAATTCCCCGTCAAGGAAAAACGTTGCCATCATCATCCACTTGACCTACATCAACCTACATCTCTCTCAATGATTTATTCTATCTTCAGCAATTTTTCATTTGAGGATGTAGTACCTTTCATATCTTATAAAATATATTTTTTTCTTATATCCTGTCTTATAACCAATATATACTATCAAAATTCGAAACTATTATAGACGCGTATGATTCTTTTTTAAAAATAAACAATTTCTACTGTCCTTACTGCAAAGGTTCATCTAAAATACCCATTCAAAGAATCTAGCATCAGTATCACTATAAAAGAAGTTCGAAAAATGCAAAAACTGTATAAACTGTATAAAACTGAAATGTATAATAAGGATTTTAGATGGACAGAGGGGTGAAATTTTATTATGATCCTGATGTTTCATCGCTTAAATTGTGTATGCAATTATTTTTGCTCTTTTTTGACACAACACGCCATCCCTGATAATATGCAATAAATAACATTTCTTAGGCTCCCAGAGCTCTTAGATTTCCCTTAATCTATATTATAAATGAATATAAACGATTTAAGTCTGAAGTTTGAAAATATCAAAAATCTTCCAGGGGGCTATGTTTCTTGCCCTGGATGATTTTTGATATTTCTACATTATAAGTCAAGGGATGAATATTTATATTAAGTCTGAAATGTAAAGCGGATGATTGGTAACATTTGTACACAGTCTTGGAATTTGATTTATCTGAATATACTTCTTCTTGTTTCTTGAAAATAAAGATACTTCGGCCAGTAAATCTTTTTATTACCTCGACGTTTCGACAAAAATCTTGCTAAATGTTTAATTTTTGTTTGCTCCTGACGAGGACAAAAGATTTTTGTCGAAACGTCGAGGTAATAAAAAGATTTACTGGCCGAAGTTTATTTATTTTCAAGAAATATGAATACCGGCCAGGCATCCTCAATATTTACTGAATATACTTGTATGGGACCCTATGGGTCCGTAGTGAGTAAAACTGACGTGGACGTGGTGTGTGTAGATGCCGGGCCGCGGGGCAGTGAGATGGTGGACCGTGGCCGCGTGGCTGGCGACGGTGGCGGCAGGGACCTACGAGGACCTCAGGGACCTCGGCGTGTCCTGCTGGCCAGACGACTCCTGTCACCGCAACGCGACGCGGGCTCGCGACCTCGTGGAGCCTCACCTCCGCAGCTGCGCTTGCGATCTCGACTGCTCCCTCTACGGCGATTGCTGCGTCGATGCTCCAGCACGCTTCTTCATGAAGGATACCCAGCAAAACTTTGAGTGTCGTCTCCTGAAGCAATATGGTGGAATCTACATGAAAACTTCATGTCCTCAAGATTGGATTGGTTCCACAGAAATACGAAATCTTTGTGAGGTATCATCTCTTCAGAGCACCTTAGACCCATTATCAGATCTTCCCGTATCTAACCAGCTAACTGGGATCACTTATCTGAATTCCTACTGCGCTCATTGCCACAATGATACGTCGGATGCCATTCTGTGGATTCCTAGGATCAACTGCCCTGCCATTGCCGAGTACAACCACACCTACCACAACGTGACGGTCAGCTATGTGATGCGGCATCTTGTCTTCGACCGCGAGCAGGAGGACTGGGGAGTGTGGATGTGGGACGAAGGCGCTCTTACCTTTCACTTCTGCGCCATCGAAGCTCAAATGCCTCTTCCAATTGAGAGCAAAGTAAGAAAATGTAAGAAATATGAGAACTGGGATAAGTGCAACATCAAGCAGCTTGAATATCAAGAACTTTGCAATTCCTATCAGGCCATTATTTATTACTATCAGAGAGCATTCAGAAATGTTCACTGTGCAATGTGCAGCGATTCCATAGATCCCAGAGATTTACAGTGCAAGCCGATCTATCCAAGAGGTGGTCTAGAAATCTCTACTTTCGCTCCTGAATCTTTCGCCATCCTGCTAGATATCAACTTCCACAAGGGAGACAAAGTCAGCATTAACATGCTTTGTAGGGATGATCAATTTTATGATCCTTTTTTCAAAATGTGCAGGCAAAACGTGTGTGGTTTAATTGGAACGAAATACGAACAAGGAAATTGCTTACCGATTGTCGAAGAAAACGTTTCCCAGATTGTCTATGCATTTGAAGAAAAGTATGAAGAAGTAAATGAAACTATCGCTAATAAAACACAAACGTATAAACCTAATAATGATACTAACGCTGAAATTGATATCATCGATGTTACAAAAGAGGAAGATACTCTTTTTTCAACTGAAGTTTCAACTACTAGTGAAGTTTCCATTTCTGATAAGGAACAGGAACAAGAGAGCGGTGTCCAAATATTATCCTCAACTCTTCCGGCAGATTATATTTCTTCAACAGAGAATGATTCTTCAACAGAGGAGAATCTTCTCAGCCAGAAATACAACGATGACTTTCTGAAGTGCCTGCTGAAGTCTAAGCTGACACCAGAGCAGTTTGTGGATCTGGAAAACCGGTCCATTTTTGTGCCAATCTACAACAGGCTCTACGATCCCGATTCTTTCATCCGCCAAGAAACATCTGCCATAGTCTGTATGCCTAACACTACTGAAGTTGGTGTTGAAAAATCATTTTCCTACTACATGGGCTATATCACTTTCTTTGGCCTAATCATTTCAATTTCTTTTCTCTTCCTTCATTTTATTTTTTACATTTGCTGTG
>CP092875.1:60197076-60342119 GCA_030710605.1 Cordylochernes scorpioides
CACATATAACAGAACAACATGAAAACTTTATCCATTGATTATATAAATAGTAATGAAAAGTAAGGAGAATGCAAATATACCTCAAACGGATTCCTATATAAAGTCAATTGCTACCTTAGTTTGTTACCTGTCGAAGGGCGTGACTGCCCGAAAGCTTGTCACACGTTTATCTGAATAAAAAATCTTTTCTCCTTACTTTTCATTACTATTTATAACACATATAACGTTAAGATGTTCTTTACAAAACAGAACATTCCTTGTTTCCGAAGTTATTAGGTATTCTATGAGAAGGTCACATTCAAGGTCTTCGGACTAAAAGTTAGAACTTGATAAAAAAGGCATATCCTGATCGTGCAACTAAAAAATTCTGATGGCACGATGGCACGTCTCACAATCAGGATATGCCTTTTTTCTTAATTTATCCACCTGATCCAAGTACAAATTCACTTTTGTACTATTTCCAAAAGTTTAAACTGTTCTTGAAAAAGCCAGAAAAGGCCTTATACCCAACAAATGAAACGTTATCAATTCCTTGATGTGAAAATTACGGTACTGAAACTCAATATTCACAATACGTAGCTCACAGCCGTTATTTTGTTTGAAAGCCGTTTTATGAACCCATAAATTTGTTTATGGATAAAATGAATGGCGGGGATTTTCTCCTATTTATAAAGTCCTAATCCTTTTTTTATATAAACGACTTAAAATCCCATAAAAAGATTAACGTCATTCTGGCGATAAGATAATTCCAAAATGGAGAGCTAAAGGAATTTCTATAAATCGAAATATTTTTGAAACTAGAGCAATCCATAAATAAATATTTAATTAAAAAGGCATATATTGGATAAAAATATCATTTATTTTACCAATATTTCAGTTGCATGAACGCCAACCTTTATCAAGGTGTTATAACATTTTAAAGTGTGTCAACAACAAAAAACTAAAAACACTTTTAAAAACTTAATGCTGTTGACGTTATGTGGCACTGAGTTTGTTGTGGACACACTTTAAAATGTTATAATACCTTGATAAAGGTTGGCGTTCAGCCAACTGAAATATTAGTAAAATAAATGATATTTTGATCCAATATATACCTTTTTAATTAAATGGAAATATGTAAAAAGGATGTCTTTAGACTTAAATTGTGAAATGTCAAAATGTCTCACTGGCGTCCTGTAGGAAACTATGTAACATATCATTGATCTATCTAAATTTATGTTGGATTACTTGTATATTAATACATTATATTTTTATATAAAAGTTTATTTTTTATCTTATTGTGAATAATTATATAAAATATATTTTCTATATACAGTAGAACCTCCTTGTAAAGGACACCTAATTACAGAGTTAAAGTGTCCGTTAAGGAGAGATGTCCTCTTACCGGAGAGTTGCTAAATTGCAAAAATGGTAATTTTGCAAATGAAAACTGTCCTTTGTAGAGAGGTGTCCGCTAAAGGGAGGTTCTACTGTATATTTAATAGAATTTTGTAATCTTTCTTTCTGAAATAATCCACCGAGATTTTCTTAACATATTTCAACCGTTGAAGCGTCTAAAGGATAGAGTTTGGTCTGTAGTAACTCGCCAAAATTTTGTAGAATTTTGAAATTCCTTCTGGGCACCTGAGATACAGGACTTCAAAGTTGGAATTAGTATTAATAGATGAAGGGGGAGATGAAGAGAGAAAAGAATATTTGTAGATTATTTTGTAGTTGCTGGTTACAATACGTTTTAAACATTATTTTTATATATTTAAATAAATCTATTTTAAACAAAAGAAGAGAGAAATAATATGTATAATTTTTTTAGAATTATATGAATACATTTTTAATATTAGAATAAATCAAATATTGATTATATATAAATATTATTAAAATATATTGAAAATATAAATATTTGTTGGAATATACAAACATTATTATTTATCTTATTTGAATATATTTGAAATCTAGGTAATTCTGTAAATATATCTATGATTTTATCTCTTTTGGGGGTGTTAAAAAAACACAATTGCTTTATTTCATTGGTTTTATATATTACAACTAGCGAAGTGGAGATGCCATCTGGGTTTCAATCGTTTCTGCAAAGAGATGAACTTTGTCCCCCCATCCTTAAGAATAAAAACCTAATGTTTGTATTTTAATATTGATTTAAGAGATTATTTTTCGAATAATAAATATTTGCGTAGAGAGAGAGATATGATGACAATGCGAAAAACGTGATTTCATAATTATCGTATATATGACTTGAATAAAATTGTATGCAATAATCAAAGCTTGAAATTTACATTTCTCAAATCTTACATTATTTTCGTCCCATTCCAATAGATAGTTTCGTAAATCCTGAAAAGGAAGGAAATTTTTCCTTGAAAAATGTCACTGTGGATAAAGATATACATCTCCGTCAAAATGACAAATATTTAACAACGTCTTTGCCATGAAAATGATCAGCCACTTCCTCAGCGAATGACCTTTTAGACGAATCTGCAAAGGGCTGTTTCTTGTCTGAACTATGTTTGGCCGAAATGGGTTTCGAATAACTTATGGCACATAACATCTTCAATAGCAAATATGGAGATAGCCAAGAGTTGAGACGACAAATAATATTTATTACATAAGGCTTCAGCTGTATCTTAAATTTTATCTGGATATATTTGAAATTTAGGAAATTCTGTAAATATATCTATGATTTTCTCTCGGTTAAAAAAAAACCGTAATTGCTAAAACTATGTATATTTGTATTTATTTCATTGGTTTTTTTCTTAGGTAATATGTAAAATCAAGCATGATTTTAATGTCCTTTTCCTTTCTTTTCTTCTTTAAACCTCTACTCAAACTTTGTAATTCACCAATTGTTTATGTAAAAAAGTTCTATGAAATTAGTGTTGTTGCTTGACCCAAGCATTCCTTGTGGAGATATCGCATATGATTTGATGTGATGATAAATAAACAAAATCTTATTGAAATTCTATAATCATTGAGTGCAAGATAGAGAATCTTGGAGCAAAGCCTTTACTTATTAGTGATTGACTCATACTAGCAATTTGCTGTTAAAATATTTTCAAAATTTGTTATATATTTTTTTCTTTAGTGATTTAATACATATTACAATTCTGGCAGAAAATTACATCGATAAGAACCTCCTTTTTATTTTGTTTTAAACATGCATTAGAACAATTTAGGTTCTCACATGGCGATGGATATAGATTATAATGCCTCACTAAACATGCTGGCCTTTTTATGAATAATAATAATTCTAGTATTGGAATGATATAGGAATATACGATACAAAAATAATAATTTAATTGTAATCACAATTATAATGAATTGAATAGAAATATATATGCCTTGAAGATGAGCTTGCCTGGCCGATATTCATATTTCTGTAAACAATAAACACTTCGGCAAGTTAGAATTTTATTTTCTCAACGTTTCAACAAAAATCTTTTGTCTATATCAGGTGAAATTTATTCCCTTTTTGTTGAAACGTTAGGCAAATAAAACTCTAACTGTGTCTATTGTATACAGAAATATATATAGAAGATAGAACAATTCATCCTATTGTGAGTAAGCTAGGTCATCATATAAATTGACTTGGAGCATGGCATGTAGGCTGTGGAGGCAGATTTTTTGAGATTTAAAAATATTTTATTAACCTCATACACAAGTCAATGGTAGAAGTATATAATAATTATAAAAAGAGGAATAAAATAAAAGAGTAAACTATATACAGTTATGTACAGTCCAGGAGATTCCCCCAACGACGGAGAGTTCTCCTCCAGACAGTAAGTCACGTTCTCCCCTCATCTCAAGCCTCATAAAGAACCTGTGTATGGATGACTTGACAGACGCGAGGATGGCGAAGGCGTTGTCAGTGTGGAGGCAGAAGTTGAGCAAATGTTTTGCCAAATATTTGAAGAAGGAAAGACAACTTATAATTGTTTGATAGTGGTGACAAAACCTCACATAATTAACGTAAGCAAAAAGACAAAATTTCAATTTAAAATGACCTTGAATTTTTTTACGATAATTGGAGAGGTTGTATAATAGAAAGCTTGTATTTAATTTTCCTTTCTCTAGTGCAATTTTCTGAACACTGAAAGATGGAAAAATTCCCTGTTTGTCTATTGGTTACTTCACTTTACCGCTGTCTGGATACGAAAACACGCAAACGCATTTATCAAGACATTTCAGTTCTACAATAGATTCTCCAGGAAGAATTCAAAAAATAAAATAAAAGTGAAGAAAGATATTGCGGGGAGGGATTATACATCCACATATAATAGTTTTAAAAATATTTAGCTTTAAATGCTTATAAAAATATCAAAACATTTCCCAATAATTTAAGAAAAAGGCATTTTCTTATCGTGCAACTGAAAGTTGCTGATGGCTTGAATCTATCGGAATGAATATCAACTATTCTCGTTGATTTTTAAATATTCCAGAATTGGCCAAATACCGTGGATTGCACCACGCTGATGAGGGCCAACAGCCCGAAAAGCGTCCGTGGTTAGCTTTTCTTGATTAATCAAGAATGGGCATTTGGCCAATTCTGGAATAATTAAAAATCAACGAGAATAGTTTATATTCATTCCGATAGATGACGCAAGCCATCAGCAACTTTCAGTTTCACGATAAGGAGATGTATTTTCTTCATTTATGCACCTTATCCCAGTACAATGTCACATTTGTACTATTTTTTTCACATTTCCCAATAAGTTAAAAAAAATTCACACTTAGTGCGAAATATTTGGATCTCTCAATATTGTATCGTAATTTTCTTATATTCAGTTTTATGTTTATTGGCATTCAAAGATAGAATAAACAGGGAAATTGTATTGTATTATATACCATTAAAACTATAATGATAAGAATGGTATAAATGAGTTACCGCACATTTTTGAACATCTATATTTTATTAGGAACTTTCGAGTCTTTCTCTCTCCAAGCTCTGACGTTATCCACATTTTAACACGTTGAGAAAAAGGGCAAGACCTCCGAAAGCTTCAAATAAAATATAGATGCTCTCAAAAATTTGCGGTGAGTCATGTTATTCTTATAAACATTGTATATCTTGCAATTTCCAGAATACACAAATATTAACAATAAATATTAAATAATTCATATATTTCATGTTTATTTATATTAAAATAATAAGAGACAAAAATAAGAGTGAGAGAATAAATGTGTAAAATATGGAGACCTTATAGTTAGCCAAAACGTTTTCTATACAGCCACTGCCCTGTAGAACGGATAATATCAGAAAGTAAATATTTGACTGATACGGTGGGATGCTGTGTTGATGCATCTCGATGTAGGTGAGAAGTCTTTGTAGCTGTATGGGGGGGTCACTTGATCCAAAAGAATATAACTTCAATTTCTTACTGTTATCAAAGTTCCACAGCTCTAGGTATTATCCTTTGGTGAACTAACATCAATCATCTACAAGATAGCAGCTCAGTTCAAGGCCATTTATACAATGTGTCAATGTTGTACCTATACCTTCAGTCATTAGTGTGCCATAGGGAGGGTAGAGTTGTGAGAAACTGTCATTGCAAAAACTGAACATAGCGCAGTCCTGGTGTTGAATAAAAAGTTCGAAGAAACGTTTCACATGTGGATAGTAATTAGAAAGTTGATGACATCGTAATTCCTAATATATCTATATATTCTATGATTGTCAAAAAACAGATGTCTTTATAAAAAGCTTTTATTTGACTTGCCTACTTATCTATCAATATACATGCATCTTGAAATCAATTTATAACATCCTTCCAGATCACTTCGAAGCCTCAACATATACCCACTTGCTTAATCTCGATGACAATGCAGGCATACAAAATTTCTAAAACTATTATTATATGTTTAAATTCTTCGAATATATTCATTCCGTACTCTATGTAGAAAAATAGGGTCAAACATAGAAGTGTATCTCACATTATATTTTCGAATTAAAGATACTACCTTTTAACGAACTTTACTCATTTTTTACTCTCTCTTAATATATGTTGCTAATTATAATTATTAATAATTCCGTATAGATGGAGCGTTATTGTCCTATATGTTTAAATTTTGTCTAACTGGTCTTTTAATGAATTGTTTGCGGGAGACTATTCTTCAATGTTAATATTTACAAGTAATTCTACTGTCCTCAAACCCCATAGTTTGATTAAATACCACAACCTAGATTTTCTCCCCTCTACAGTGTTGGATATATATATAAGCAGAGTCATCTAATACAATAGTATCGGGCGGTTGGCTTTTCTTACGCTCCAGGGGCCTGGATTATCCTTATACAATAGTATAGTTCTAAAAGTGGCATGGATGATTAAACTGGCGAAACCTTTAGGAGGGTTCATCACTAATGAGCCAGGGGCCCTTCCAATTTTTTCCATCATAGCAGGGAGTTAATTGTCGTTGTTTTTTTTTTAAAGAAAAATTCGGTTTTTATTAATTTTTTATTTCGTATATATACACTCATGGACAAAACTTAAGGAAGATTTACCTTTCAGCATGGTATATCAGGATTCCGACAATAATTCTAAAAGATATTTGTTGAACAGTGACCTTTATTGAAGACACACGAGATAACCAAGTGTGAAAAAAATTGACTCTATCTCCTTAAACAAATATATATATATATATTAAAGACTTTCGCTTCCTTAAATTTGTCCCCCTCCCCAAGAGTGTATTATATAAATCATAAAAACTGCATCTAAGAGGTGAATACGAAGAGATAATTTTTGATGAGGTATATATATAATTTATAATACAATATAATGGGGCTTATAATTGTAGAACGAAATTAGAAAATTATCCCGCATGTTTTTCTTTTGAACGAAAAATCGAAATTTATTTTAAGGAGAAATAACGCTTATTTCTAACCATAGGGATGAAGTATGAAAGAATGAATTGTGAAGAGTAATGATGAACGGAAAATAAAAGTATATATAAGTCGCATTATATTGTATTATAAATTACTTTATATAATATTTACGAACGGAATAATATGTCCAGAGTAGCCTAGTGGACATGGCATCTGCCCGGTAAGCGGAACACTGTGGGTTCGTTTCCCATCCCTGGACACTATTATTTTTCCGTTTATCATTACTCTTCACAATTCTTCCTTTCATACTTCCTCCATAAGGTTAGAAATAAATGTTATTTCTCCCCTTAAAATAAATTTTGATTTTTCGTTCAAAAGAAACACATGCGGGATGATTTTCAAATGTCGTTCTACATATAAAATAAATATCTCGAAGATAGAGGCTGCCTGGCCGGCATTCATATTTCTGTAAAAGAATAGACCCATCGGCTATTAGAGTTTTATTTTATTTACGTTTCAATAAAAATCTTTTGTCTTCGTCAGGAGAAATAAATAAAAGCATTTGGCAAGGCGTTATAAATTGTTCTCACTGTTAGAATAATTTTTAACACCTTGCCAAATGCTTTATTTTTATTTCTCCTGATGAAGATAAAATATTTTTGTTAAAACATTGAGAAAATAAATTTCGATGACAATGCATATGTACAAAATTTCAAAAACTATTATTATATGTTCAAATTCTTCAAATATTCATTCCGTACTCTATATAGAAAAATAGGGTCAAACATAGAAGTGTACCTCACATTATATTTTCGAATTAAAGATTCTCCCTTTCAACGAATTTTGTTACGAATTTTGGTAAGGAAAACTTTAACTGGCCGAAGTGTCTATTTTTTACACAAATATAATAAATAATATGAAACTTTTTTAAGTGTGCCAAAAAGGTTTCAACATTTATTCGATAGCTGGAACTCCAATAGAAATTTAGTTGAATGACCTTTTTCTCTTCTTCTTTTTAAACCTTTAGGAACAGTATGGGGTCGGCAGGATTTGTGAGACTCCTGGATCAGAATAGAGAAGTCTGACCCTCACTGTAGGCGGCCTTCCCGGATTTAAAAAAGCCGGTGTATGGCGAATTTCTTCACGACCCAAATCGGTGTCAGAGCCCTGTAGGTCAAAGACTTACTTCATTCGTCTATATTTGTGGGATATGCAGCTTTATTCTATTGTTCACACAAGCATATACATCTATTTCAACATTTCATCTAAAATATATTTACTTTGTAACCTTCTTTCTCCCATTTACATTTATGATGTTCTTCACATTCATTTCATTTATTTTATTTTTAATTTCTTTGTGTGTGTTTTCGGATATATTTAATTTACCATCTATATAAATCCATTTATTTCATTCGAATTAAACCAAATAACAATGTAAAAGTCACTATAAAGAGGTTATTTTCAGAATGGTTCTATATATAATTGAAAGTATTTTTACTTTTGTTAATAGATGTTGTAATTTAAAGAAAGGATGATGTCTTAAAAAATTTGCACAAACCTCATCCTTTTAAGATTGGATTAGAACAATGTAATCTTTGTGAAAATATAATTTTTATATCAATATTAAAGTGGAAATATCAGGCCTACAGAGATAAGTATTATTATTTTTTTAATTCACAGATTTTATTTGAGATAAGTTTATTATTTTTATTTAATTCACAAATATCAAATGAGATTAAAAAGAAATTTATCCCCGTAAGCTTTCTATTTTCACCTTAAGGTACATATTATCTATAGCTTGGTATATACACATGATGCCTTAGTAGACCCTGTCCCACATATGGCATTAATAGATATCGTCACCGAAATAAAGCTTCAAAACAAAATGAAATTTAAATATTAAAATTATCATCATAATAACCATCGTAAAAAATGATAACTATAGATAAAAATTATACAAAATTCCTCCATTTTCAATTTTAAGCATTGTAGTCAAAGGTCAGTAAACACTCATGGACAAAGCCCAATGAAAGGAAAATCTTTAATATCACCTGTAGTCTGTTTTTTTAACACAGAGGCAATTTTATTCACACTTGGTTATATCGTGTGTCTTCAATAAAGGTCACTGTGTATAAAATAGCTTTCAGAGTTATTGTCTGAATCCCAATATACATGCTGGAAGGTACAACTTTCTTAAGTTTTGCCCATTATTGGAAATAGTGTTATCTATATGTGAAAATATTCGTTAAACTCATTGAAGTTTTAAATCGATTATCAATATTTGTACCAATTATCTTAAATGAATATAATTTCACGATATTATCACTGCCGTTAACGCTCAATTCGACCTTACTGTCCTCATTGATGACCCCATCAACCTAATATAATATATTGTGCTCAGTGACACCCCCATTCATATTCCCTGAAAATATTTTCCAACTTTAAAATCTCGTACCTCCGCGGGTTCCGGAATAAATTTCAAGATTCTAAATTTCTGATATATCTCAATGTTTGAAATTCATTAATAAACCTCGGGGGAGTGTTATCCTGATAGGAAATTCCCAATACTATCTGATTCATTAATCAAAAGAATTGAAATTCCTTCCAAGTAATGAAACTTCAAAACAATAACGTTAATACCTTAAAGCGGGAACACGCTTAGATAGCAGATTACAGTATCTAAGATAAGACATTCTATAGTACGGAGGGGTATTAGGTTTGGTGTTTCTCTTCTTTATACAGAATTAAATAATAAAAAGTCAATTATCGCACAGAGAGAGGGAGAGAGTGTGATGAAAACGCGGCTGCATGCCGTAGCAATCTGACCCAGCATCTCTTGGTTTCTTGTTCCGCATGCAACTACTTGCCGCATCTCGATGGTTTCACATCCAGACACCATTGTGGAACAGCGAAATTGTCTTATAAAAAGTAGTAAAAAGGCCGAGAATACCTAACATACGTTTCTGCTCAACACAAATATCTATATGAAAATTCGAAACTATTATAGACCCGTATGATTCTTTCGAAAGTGAAACTACTTCTACTGTCCTTCCTGCAATGGAAAAATTAATTTCTATTGCAGTTAGGATAGTAGAAATAGTTTCATTTTCAAAAGAATCTAACGCGTCTATAATAGTTTCGAATTTTCATAACAGATGGCGCGCTAATGCATCATAACAAATATCTAAATGTTATTTATTTATCTCAAGTATATATGTGGTATATACAGGCTATGATAATCATGGTGGCATGTCAGCGATCTGCCTTTTACTTTAAATTTGAGCCACATGTTTACACATGTAAAGAGCAGCTCAAATTTTGCACTTAGAAGGTACAAGAGCTCCAATTGGTTACATGCACTCACTGTGTGTTGAATTTATGTAAGAATCGGGGACATTGAAGCAGAAAATGCTGGATTCGATCCCTGCTCATGGTTGTTGAAAATCGCCAGGGTTACCGCCTCTGAAGACTCTTGGCCCTTTCAATACTAGCTCTTATTTCAATTCAGACAATATACCGGCGGTATAGGTTGACCATTGTAGAAACCACGTGTGCATTTATTAGGTAACCACGTGGCTACATATAACAGATTAACGACAGGAGTCGCTGTATATATTGACCAATCCGCGAGTGACCACGAATATATCACAAATATAATATTAGGTTTCCATATAAACACGAAATTTTAACCAATAACTCAAATCAAGAAACTTCTCTTTATATAAGAAATAACACAATTTTAATCACGAAATTATCTTTAAAAAGAGTTTCCACCCTCCTTATTGCTATCAAGAAATATTGGGAGGGCTTGGATTCCAAGTGGTGAACCCTCTCAGCGGTTTCTCCAATTTATTCCACCAGACCCCTCACTTTTAGAGCTCTAATACTGTATTGACTAATTCTGGTTATATTGAGGCAATGAAGGATAGGATCTTGGTTATGGTATTAAATAAAACGATGGACATAAGCTTTTAGGACAGTAGAATTACATATAAATATTTGCATTTGAAAAGTTGTTCCTTCGGAAAGAATAAATGTGTTACCTACTTCATAATTCTGTTAATCTTCACTTCAGTACAATTTATCCTATTATATAACCCTATAGACATCCATATATATTTTAACTTTTAGAAAATTAAGAAAATGGCATATCCTGATCGTGAAACTAAAAGTTTCTGATGGCTTGCGCCATCTGTCGGAATAAATATCACAAATATTCGTTGATTTTTAATTCTGGAAAAATTAAAAACTAACGAATAGTTGATATTTATTCCGACAGATGGCGCAAGCAATCAGCGACTTCTAGTTGCACGATCAGATGAAGCTTTTTTCTTAATTTGCTCACCTGATTCCAGTACAATTTCACTTTTTTACACATTTTAGAAAATTGTATTATTCTTAGATAAAGAATATCGGAAATTATAATTCTGTAGTATAAAGTGTGTAGTATAATCTGTAGTATGTTAAAATTAGATTAATGTTGAGGCTTTTATTAGAACTAAATTACCTTTTTTTTGTGTTAATAAAAAAAAACCTTTATTAAGACCTTCAGTTTTAAATACGGATTGTCCTGGGAGATGCCGCTTATAAGTGGGAAAAAGAGGAAGAAATAAATTAGAATATATAGAGTTTCAAATATGTTTTTGTATTTATAAAATATATATAATAAGTGGTATAGCTTATGTTTATAAATATTATATTTGGGATTTTTCTGGACTTATCAAATAGGACTATAAGGCCATCCTATTTGGTCAATTAGTCGGAGTCAAAGTAAGCAAGAACTTAAAAAAATTCTTTAAAATGTGTTATGATGGTTGTACATTCAAACAAAAAATTTCTTTGGGCGTCGTCATCCTTTCGAGGGACATTCGCACTCTTAACAGCGATATCTTTTCTCTTTAAAGCTTTTTAGTATTTAGAAACTAGAACGTGAGCGGCAGGAAAGTAAGAAAGGCAAAGATCTAAGTGAGTTTAACCGTACTTCTCCATCTTACATGCTTGGTAGCAGCTCTTTGAAGATATATCCTTGCTTTGATTCGTTTTTAAATTCGTTAATGTTGTGTTTCCAGGATTTTCAACGATGACAATGCTGATTGAAGATGTGGAGATGGCCTTACTTTTGGAAAGGTAAGTAATGTTTGATATATAAGCTATGGATATTTTTTGAACGAGTATATATATGAAAAATATGTTATTACAGGATGTCACACGCTGAAGAATATCTATTGCAATAGATCAACAGGAATATTTAGAAATTTACATAGTATACATCGGACTTGATTCTGCTATGCAAAATTTACCTTCAGAAATTGCTTTCAGAAACATTGTAAAACATATAATCAATTTGATTTTAAGATAAGATTGATATAATATAAAATGACATAACTTCCGATCAAAAAGGCAAATCTTCACGCTTTCTGATAGAATTGGTGTAATTTGCGCAAAAAATCAGATCATTCCATTAGTCCCAATATTATCTATAAGGCAATTTTTTTAAAAATCTAATTTCCATACCATGGTTTGCATTATTCAATAAAATATATTTTCTTTGCATAAATCTGATATATACAGAGTGTTCGAAAAGCCAGGGTGCATTAAGAAAATATAGGTTAATATCTTTATTATGTATTGTAAGATAACAGATCTCCAACTGCTGCGATCCCTATTTTCACTAGCGTTCCGTTAATCAGCTATTTCTAAAGATTCTCTGTAGGCCTCACGGTTGCCATAGCAGCTTAGGATCCCCGCCGTATCTCGACCTATAACCTCTAAGTCATGTTGTCCCTGCCATGGAAAGGAACTTCTATAGCGATATATCTGGACTGTGAGAGTTCAATTAACAATACAGTTCATTGCTGTATAACGCATGAATTCCTATATTCCTATATATCTTTAATATGTATTGTAAGCTAACATCTTTATGTTCTATAAAATCACGATTAGCCTACAATACCCAAAAGGACTTTAATATACCTTTTATGATTGAACATAATTTATTCAAAACTCTATATAAAAACGAAATCATCTACTTCTTGCAGTGTCTGGTATTCCCCAGAGCCTTCCACCAGTTAATTCAAAGTTGCTCATGCATCCGCGGAACGGTCTCATTTCTTCAAGTTATTAGCATCTAATTAGCCCTAATTAAAAGTCGGCTAACGACCTAATTCTCTATGATGAGAAGTTGCTCTTCCTCCTTTCTTTTGACTTCATTTTTTTCATTTGAAAAACCGCTGTTTAAGTTATTACCCTGGTGACCCGAAGCAAATCTTTACAAAAAAAAAAAAAAAAAGATGTAGATGTGTGTCAGATAACTAGTTTAGAGAATTAGAGTAGGTTAGATCTCATATTTTTTAAAGGATATAATAAGTTATATATATATACTTAACATATTTGTGTCTTATTTTTAAAACTTTGTGAACTGAGTAAGTAGTTAACTTTTCTCTCTTCCATTACTTGACTTCATTCAGTGGGGTCCCTCATTCTTCTCCATCGGCAGTTCACTTAGAATTTGACCAGTGCTTCCATGTGAATATTCCGATGTCAGCTTGTCTTTCTGCCTTTGTCATTTATTCAATCCTCCTCCAGAACAGATCTCCAGCTTCTGCTATCCCAGATTTCACCAGTGTTCCGTTAGCCAGCTATTTCGAAAGAATCTCTGTAGGCCTCACGGTTACCATAGCAGCTTAGGATCCCCGTGGTATCTCGCCCTATATCCTCTAAGTCATGCTGTTCCTGCCATAGAAAGGAACTTCTATAGCGATATATCTGAACTGTGAGAGTTAAATTAGCAATACAGTTCATTGCTGTATAACATGAATTATTATAATAATGAATAATTGTTATTTCTCTCTCTCTCACGGAGTGAGGTGTAGAGATTCATTTCTGTTTTAAAGACAAAATCACATTAATGGAAGTCTTGGTGTGACACTTGAAGCCACTGCACCTGACGTGTACAATACGGCATGTCATGACGCTGAGGAGAGGTTCTTACTGAGGGATGTAGTACGTATAGTACTGATTTGAATATTCTAAAACACCTCTCTCGTCAAATAAACGCAAAATCCATGCACCATTCATCTGCAATATCTCAGATTTGAGTCAGTAAAAATACCCCACCAGCAACTTCGATAAATTCAAAATTCTGCTTGATCCCACATGGTGTCTAGATATAGCCCTAGTTATCCAAGTCTGCTTTGATTTCGTGATATACTGCAAGATATTAATGAAATCTTATGTTTACAAAATAAATGTTTGTCTGGTAACGTCGCTGAGTTAATGATGTAAATATGTACATTTATTATGTTTTTTTTTGTTGTTGTTTTTTTTTTAATAAACGATAAGGGTCTTGTTTAAATTGGATGCAACTAAAGGCGATCTGAAGACGTGGCTGTGATGACTAGTGCCGGAGATGCCACGTGCAGCTAAGCCCGTGTATCCGAGCCACCGCGGAGTTATTGAACCCAGCTAATCCAGTCGGTTGCTGACGTGGGAACCACCTGCCCCGTTTTTTTACCTACTTCCCGTCCCTCGGACGGCGGGGACCGCCCCGTCACTTCCTACGTCTCCCACCCTGGGAGGGGAAAAAATGGTCGGAGACAATCTCCCCTTAACTTCCTGACGATTCCATCAATATAATATATGAATAGTTGAGTTGAAACAAGACAACCGCAACTCTTTTGTATGGAATTAATAACAGCACTGTCAAAGCATTCTCCTAACTGACACATTTTATTGGGAGACCATTAGTTTACTATTAAATCTGCCTATCAAACATCATCGCTTCCTTGTTTTTGAAAGAACAAGGTTAAAATTAGTTAAAATTTAGCTTACTGCGAGTACGAATGTATGAATGCTGTTCTCTCTCTTTGTGAATAGATAAATTAGAAATGTCCAAAATAGTCTTGACGGGAATAACAAGTGAAAGGTGTATTACTTATATTTATATAAACCATTAATTTATCGATAATCTATAGAGAATTTATTTATAGAACCTTTATTGAAAACACATTATAGAACCCATTGAAGAAGCACTTCACTTTCGTTTATTATCTCCTCTATACATATACCGAGTGGTTACCTTCAACGCAGGCTTGACGGAATAAATTATTCCTAATAATTTAGGATTAATTATTACTAACTTAATTAAAAAAGCATCGCCGTATAAATTTAAATAAAACGCATCGTGGTATAAATTAAAGTATGCGTATGTGTGTTATAAAAGCAAAACATATATTGAAAAGAATTTATATTATCAATAAATACGCGCAAATATAGATTCAAAAACGATTTACCTCGTATTCCAATAAAATTTTAAACAAAATTTCAAAGAATATAACGAAAAAATATGTTTAAGAGTAAATCAATACTATTAAATACAAAATATGGAATTTGGATATTTCAATTTGCTTCATAGGAATTTTGAAAAATTATCCATCGTCTCCTTATTGTGTGTTTAATGACTGTTGTCACAGAGATGTCACGAGGTTTGCTTTGTCATCTTGTCCACATTAATCTTCCATTCCAGTTTCTGTCTCAGAAACTATGCTGTCGAGAGGAGGTGGCTTTAGGGATTTTAACACGCGACCTTCTTTTTAGCGACTTTGTTTTTTATGATGCATTAGCGCGCCATCTTTTATGAAAATTCGAAACTATTATAGACGCGTATGATTCTTTTAAAAATAAAACAATTTCTACTGCCCTTACTGCAATGGAAAAATTAATGGGAGGGTCTGGTTCATCAGTGGTGAACCCTTCCAGTGGTTTCGCCAGTTTAATCTAACATACCGCTGTAATATTGCATTTTTCGATCTTTCTTTTAAGAGTCTAGGATCAGTATAACTATAAAAGGAAGATCGAAAAATGCAATATAACAGCTGTATGGTAGATTAAACTGGCGAAACCACTGGGAGGGTTCACCACTGATGAACTAGGCCCTCCCATTAATTTTCCCATTGCAGTAAGGGCAGTAGAAATTGTTTCGAATTTTCACTTTGTATTTTACTGAATGTTCTGGAAGGACTTGTTAGCTTTCTTGGTATAATCAAAACTTCTATAGATAGGATTTATAAATGGAAAGTGGGGGGAATATAGAGACCTTTTTCAAGACATTAAAAAATGTAAATGATAATACTATTTATTCTACTATATAATACTATTTGTTTAGTATACCGTTTAATAATTTAGATGAGTGTGCAAACATATTCGTTCCTATGCGTTTTTATGTTTTTTTTTTTTTAATTTGGTATATAAAAATGCTGGCCTTGTGTCAATAATATTTGAATTATATTATTTTGTTTCTAATATCTATTTAGAATGTGACTCTTTAATTTTGTGTGGTGTGTGTTCGCTAGGCTGAATATATTATCTTTAAGTTATTTATTGAAATTCAAGCACTCTCGTGAAATATTAATTTGTTTAAATCTCCTGAACACAAATTAAATAACACAAAGCAATAACGCGCCATCTATACATATAAAATGAAAGGATTTAAAAGCACGAATGTTTCTTTTGTACATAATACAAACTTCTACTGCCCTTACTGCGATGAAAAAATATAATGGGAGGGCTTGGCTCATCAGTGGTGAAGCCAATGAGCCAAGCCCTCCCAATATATTTTTCATCGCAGTAAGGGCAGTAGAAGTTTGTATTATGTATAAAAGAAACTTTCCTGCTTTTAAATCCTTTCATTTTATACAAATTAAATAATAAAACAGGTTTTTAGAGATGAGTTTCCTTTCAGTTTGACATCAGGTGGCGTTTTATTCGTTTATTTATGTTAGAGGGGAAGAGATGCCCTGTAGAGGGACAGAGATGGGTCCGCGAAAGCTTGAGACTGCTTTGATAAAATGAAAGAAAACTCATCTCCAGAAACCCGTTTAATTATTATTAAACCTGTATATTATTTAACTCTTGTGAAATATTTTATGAGGAAGCAACTAAGCAATAAAGGCTAAAGGTTTGAACTTTTAAGCACTTTTAACAAAGAAAAATAATACCACAAACGAGAAATATTTAATTTATTAAAAAATAATATTATAACATTTTGAAATTGAATATATATCGAGATATTTTATATAATTCAGATTGAAAGTGTGTGTGCTTTCTAAACAAAAAGGAGCCGTATAGTTAATACCAAGAGAAGATATGATCAAAATTATTGTTATGGATTTCTCAATAGTCAGCTTTTTTCATCCAATTTTCTCTTAAAATCGCTGATACATATTCTTTAACAAGTATTGTATACAGAATTGTTCCCAATTTTATACACAATGTGTATAATTATAGAAATATCTCATGGGGATTATCATTTTTTTTTGTACAAAGAACTAATAACAAAACGTATGTGTGTGTTGATTATCTAAAGACCAGGATTAATTCGGACAATATCAGGTACCTTGACAAAGTCATGTTCTTGGTAAGAACTTTGAAGAATTTCATTTGAAATACACGTAGAGAAACTATAAATGTGTATGTAGAATTGTAGAATGTACACATATTGAAATCTCAAATACAGAAGGTTCTGTCTAAACAAGGGCTTCTCAAATCACGACCTGTACCTCGTGTATTTTCCCAAAGCTGCGCAGTAAGGATCCAGTCAATTTCAACCTAGAGAACTTCTCTGTCATTTAGAGTAATCCTTCTCAAGTCAAATTTCTTAGTAAAACCCAACTGTTGGGATAAAATATATAAAGGTACCATTATCTTTAACACGTGTTCTATTGACGAATTATTAAACCAGGTTTTCTCCTGAAGGGTGTCCGTGCCTGAAAGCTAGAGAATAAATATGTTTTGAAAAGATACTTTTCCCTAGAGGCCTGATATATTTTTTCAAAAAGGCCCTCTGTTGAAGTCTAAATTGTAGCCTAATGTCGTATGCCTTGACAACTCCATGTGCCCGAAGAAGGACATACATTCTCAATTTAGAGTGTTCTGTAGAGGCGTTAATTTGAAGCAACAATCTTTCATCTCGTGAATTTGATTAAAGCCACGCACTGAAGAAACAGGCATCATTGAATTAGAGAAGTTTTGATGAATAATGTAACATCTTAAATTGTCACCTGAAGTTGTATAGGTGTCTTGGAAAAACTACTTGGTAAGAAATAATGTATAACAACTTTATTATGAATCCTAGCGCACCATCTGTGATGAGCCAGGCCCTCCCATTAATTTTTCCATTGCAGTAAGGGCAGTAGAAATTGTTTAATTTTCAAAATAATCATACGCGTCTATAATAGTTTTGAATATTCATAAAAAAACATTATGTAAGTATTTATTTAAGATATAATGTTATCTAAATCATGTGTTCTGAGGACACACACATAATTAATTTTTTTTTTTAAGTAATTTTTTCTCAGTTTAGAAAACGGCATTCTGTTGATCATTCAATTTCATTTTTGTAAAATATTTTCAAAAAGTATTTTCAAATATGGTCACCCAAACTCTTATATTTATTAAATGAATCACGTAGTAAAAATGAATTTATCAATCTAAACATGTCTTTCAAATTTGTACCTAAAACCTTTGTGTTCTAAGAGCTTGAAAGTTTTTACAAGTTTAAAATATACGTGCGCAATGAATGTTGAACATGTTAAAGGATTGAGGGATATCAGAAAAAACAAGTTTTCTGCGCTAACAATTATGTAGCAAATATTAAAGAACAAAACGAATATATCAAAATTTGGATATAATAATTGATCTATGTTTCATACACACAATTGCCATATTTTTCTATATTCACAGAACTTTAAGCTGCATTATGACACCGAATTTAAGCTTTTTTGAAATAAAGATGGTCAATGAAAAAATTTAATATTCGTAGAAAAAGAAAAAAACATTCTTAATTACACTACAATTTTAATTGAATTTACAGAATTTAATAAAATATCTAGTTAGAAAATTCACACAATATGTTATATAAGTATAGATAATTTATTTAAGCAGATAGGTATATTAACTCAAATTTTTGATGATTTGAATATTAACTTTTACATCAAATCGGAATCCTTTTTTTTACTTACTGTAGAATTTACTATTAGATAATATATTATTAGAAAAGTAGATCGTGTATTTAAAATAAGATTTTATGAATGGGCCTTTTTTTCTTTCTGTATAGAAACGGTGAATACAATATTAAGAAAGAAGGTTGACAAGGTCATTAATCATAGAAAATCTAAAAATATATATTGACCTTTGACCACGCTTTTTTAAAACATACGATTCATATTTAATGCCATCTAAGCCTATTATGATACATCTAATTAAGCTAATATTTCTATCTGTTTTCATTTTTAAAATATTCTTTTATTTTTCATACGTGAATTTGAAATACTCTTTGGAGTTTTTGATTTACGCATCATCTATTAAATATGAGTATTTTTACAGAAATAATTCAATCAAATATATTTTTAGTAAAAGGTATTTTTTTCTAATTCAAAAACAAACCATTCCTGAAACATATAAGTACAGTATTTAAAAAGATATGGTCGTTTAAATATTGAAAAGATATATATTTTTGTACCAAATTCATATCAAAATATTGTTTTTTTTTCAGCATAGTGAACTAATCATGTTTATTATAATTCCGTATATTTTCAATCAATTTTTATTTATTTTATCTCCAAAATAGATCAATCAACGAGAGAATATAAAGTAATACACAACAGAGGAGAACATTAAGACGCAAATGTTTTCCTCTGTTGTGTATAGATGGCGTGTTATTTCTTTGTATTAATAAAGCAATACAATTTTTAAAAGTAAATTATGAAATTTTCGATAATTCCATCAGAGAATATTTATATCATAAGAAATTATTTGATTATTTCAAAATATATATGAAGTATAAATAATATTTTGTCATAAATATGAAGATTCGGAGAAATATATTCGTGAACATTCTTCCTTTTACCTTAGATTAAAATTTGGTAATTAGTAAAACTCTCGAGTATATTTAATATGAAAATTTCAGAGAGAGAATTTTTAAGAATTGAGCAACAGTTTGTTATCCATATTTAGCTGCATCAATAATTGAATTAACCAATTGATAGATTGACTTAAACTTTAAATTATTCAACAATGGTCTCCATCTCTCTAGACAGTTGCTAGTGTTGATGGTGGATCTCAATAATTACTTCTCTTCTAAAATATTGTGGCGAAGAAATAATTTATTATTTAATTTAATTATTCAATATAAAATAATGAGCGAAAATATTTCTTTGCTTGCTTGCTCAAGATTCTCTAGCTGTAGATAGTTTTGTTGATTTGTTAATAATTGTCGACTAGCTGCCGTGACGTCATCAATAAATACTTTCATACCTTCAGATATATAAAGACTTGATTTCTACGCCACAATATAAATATTCTTTATTGAAGGTGTACAAGGAACATAAATGACTAAATATATCTAAGTAAACATTACTAATACAATAACATCTCTCTAACCCTATCTCTATTAACTCTTACCTATATATAATAAAAAGATTATTTTATTAAAAAAAAATTATATTTCATAGATCGAAATGCTCTGTTAAATCGACCGCCAGCGGTCATGCTTCCCCTATAAAAACTTATTGTTGTTCTTTCCCGATGGCCTTTTCGGGGCTCAAAAATCATTCATTTTGGTTAGCAGCCCCGTAAATAAAGATATTTTCTCTCTCTCTCTTTCCCAATGGCCGGCTCAAAACTTTTGTACATTATGTAAATAATCTTTTGTTTTCCTTATTCTACTCGTCTTAAGCCAGGCATTACTTTTATCAAATTGTTTTTTTTTTTAATATATATTCCATGGGTTCAATTAAAGCAATATCTGATCAAGACTATTTTTAATATTATTCTTTCAAGAATTTTAACCACGACTGCATTACCATAATCCTCAACATGATCAAAAATCAAGCAGAAAATCTCTATTCATTCTTATATAACATATATACATTCCTGACATCACAGATTTTATTACAATCATAGAATAAAAATCAAATATTTGACAACAACATCCAACAGTTAGGTGGACTTGAAGAATATATGAAACATTTATAAGATCCAGTAACAGTTGTGGATAATTGAATAAACGCATCTTGCTGTCTCTTAGACAATTGTTCAAGTATGATAGAGTATGGTCGTATAATTCCTCCAAAAGTAATATTCCAAAAGAGTACAAATACCCCACATAATAAAGAAAATAAGTTTAAAATCCTGAACCAGATGAAGAAAAGAAGGGTAAAACTAACTTGGTTTATCTTTTGCGTCATATGGAGATTATAAATGATTCAACTTATGCTCAGCGTATTTTCATTTTCTTTATATATGGTATTTATATTAAGCAATATTTTGCATGGAATCATAAAATAGCTTTATTTATAAAATCTTTTAATTTTAAGCTTTAACATAACATTCAATAAAATATAGAGAGAACAGAGAAACAAAAGGAAAATCAAAATGGAGTCAAACTGGTCCTAGGCGTTTTTTTTTTTACATTTTTTTAGACCTCGATTTTGATTTGTAACCGTTTGTTTTTCAAATCTAAGCGGCATGTCAAACGCTTTCGCAACGATATTCTTTGAATAAATAGAACGCACAAGACAGTTTTGACTTCAGATATATCTGAAATATTTCAAAACGAAAATGTTAATATGTAATTCGTTTTCTCTGTGATCCTCTTATAAGGAAAACTTATATATTTTATCATTCAATTAATTCAAATCTTCTGGACATAGATAAAATAATCAAAAGGTATATAGAGATGGTTTTCTTTTTATTTTATTAAAGAAGTCTTAAGCTTTCGGGCACCTCTGCCAATACCTGGCATGAGGCGGCCTTTTATTCGTTTATTTATATTCTTCGGGAGAAAGGCAGAGATGCCCGAAAGAGCTTGAGACTTCTTTAATAAAATAAAATAAAAACTCATTTCCAGAAATCTTTTAAATTATTTAATAGAGTTTACCATTCCAAGAGGCGGCCTTCAGAAATCCATTCTTCAGTAAACGTACACCCGAATTGATGAATTCCCCGTCAAGGAAAAACGTTGCCATCATCATCCACTTGACCTATATTAACCTACATTTCTCTCAATGATTTATTCTGTCTTCAGCAATTTTTCATTTGAGAATGTGGTACCTTTCATATCTTATAAAATAGATTTTTCCTTATATCCTGTCTTATAAACAATATATACTATATTGTTTTGAAAATAGAGCAATCCATATTCAATTCATCTCTATATATATAAAAGTCAATTTCTGTCTGTCTGTCTGTTTCGCGATAAATTCAAAAACTACTGAACCAATTGGTACCAAATTTTGCATGTCGCTTTTTATAAACCTGAGGAAAATTTTCGGCTGCATTTTGATTAGTATTTTTGGCTATTTCTTTTTTTAATTTGAAGAACTTTTTTTTTACGCGGACTAATCCGGAATGGAATGAATACCTAAATATGGCCATTTTTTTTAAAGCATCGGTGGCTCAGTGGTAGAATGCTCGCCTGCCACGCGGGCGGCCCGGGTTCGATTCCCGGCCGATGCATTTTTTTTTTTACAATTTTTAAAACTAATTTATAAAAAATATAATATAAATATATACTATTATATCAACTATATTAATTAAATCAAATACCTAAACACTAATATAATACAATTTTTGCCATCACACACACTTTTTCCTGTAGTTTATGTGTTACTTCTGTATTGCTATTCTATGGCACTTCTAATATTTATTATTGATATACTTTTAGTATGAAGGAAATTGCACCCAAGGGATTTCTCGGGCGAAGCCGGGTCATTCGCCTAGTTAGATAATAAAAAGGCATATATTGGATTTAATAAAAGATTTATTTTGCCAATATTTCGACTGGCTGAACGCCAACCTTTATTTTGTATACACTGGTGGGTACAAAAATGTAATTCCTCGATAAAAGTTGGCGTTCAGCCAGCCGAAATATTGGCAAAATAAATATTTTATTAAATCCAATATATGCCTTTTTATTATCTAATACAATATTGTATTTTTGAATATCTATTGCTTCTTTATTACTATATTTCTCCGTTATAACTCTATCTATCTGAAATGTATAATAAGGATTTTAGATGGACAGAGAGGTGAAAATTTATTATGATCCTGATGTTTCATAGATTAAATTTTGTATGCAATTATTTTTGCTCTTCTTTGACACAACACGCCATCCCTGAAAATTTGTAATTAATAACATTGCTTAGGCCCCCAGAGCTCATAGATTTCCCTTCATTAACCATTTAAGTCTGAAGTTAAAAAAAAATCAAAAATCATCCAGGGCTAAGTTTCTTGCCCTGGATGATTTTTGATATTTCTAAATTATAAGTCAAGGGATGAATGTTTATATTAAGTCTGAAATGTAAAGCGGATGATTGGTAACATTTGTACAGTCTTAGAATTAAATTTATCTGAATATACTTGTATGGGATTCTATGGGTTCGTAGTGAGTAAAACTGACGTGGACGTGGTGTGTGCAGATGCCGGGCCGCGGGGCAGTGAGATGGTGGACCGTGGCCGCGTGGCTGGCGACGGTGGCGGCAGGGACCTACGAGGACCTCAGGGACCTCGGCGTGTCCTGCTGGCCAGACGACTCCTGTCACCGCAACGCGACGCGGGCTCGCGACCTCGTGGAGCCTCACCTGCGCAGCTGCGCTTGCGATCTCGACTGCTCCCTCTACGGCGATTGCTGCGTCGATGCTCCAGCACGCTTCTTCATGAAGGACACCCAGCAAAACTTTGAGTGTCGTCTCCTGAAGCAATATGGTGGAATCTACATGAAAACTTCATGTCCTCAAGATTGGATTGGTTCCACAGAAATACGAAATCTTTGTGAGGTATCATCTCTTCAGAGCACCTTAGACCCATTATCAGATCTTCCCGTATCTAACCAGCTAACTGGGATCACTTATCTGAACTCCTACTGCGCTCATTGTCACAATGATACGTCGGATGCCATTCTGTGGATTCCTAGGATCAACTGCCCTGCCATTGCCGAGTACAACCACACCTACCGCAACGTGACGGTCAGCTATGTGATGCGGCATCTTGTCTTCGACCGCGAGCAGGAGGACTGGGGAGTGTGGATGTGGGACGAAGGCGCTCTTACCTTTCACTTCTGCGCAATCGAAGCTCAAATGCCTCTTCCAATTGAGAGCAAAGTAAGAAAATGTAAGAAATATGAGAACTGGGATAAGTGCAACATCAAGCAGCTTGAATATCAAGAACTTTGCAATTCCTATCAGGCCATTATTTATTACTACCAGAGAGCATTCAGAAATGTTCACTGTGCAATGTGCAGCGATTCCATAGATCCAAGAGATTTACAGTGCAAGCCGATCTATCCAAGAGGCGGTCTAGAAATCTCTACTTTCGCTCCTGAATCTTTCGCCATCCTGCTTGATATAAACTTTCACAAGGGAGACAAAGTCAGCATTAACATGCTTTGTAGGGATGATCAATTTTATGATCCTTTTTTCAAAATGTGCAGGCAAAACGTGTGTGGTTTAATTGGATCGAAATACGAACAAGGAAATTGCTTACCGATTGTCGAAGAAAACGTTTCCCAGATTGTCTATGCATTTGAAGAAAAGTATGAAGAAGTAAATGAAACTATCGCTAATGAAACACAAACGTATAATCCTAAGAATGATACCAACGCTGAAATTGATATCACCGATGTTACAAAAGCGGAAGATGCTCTTTTTTCAACTACTAGTGAAGTTTCCATTTCTGATAAAGAACAGGAACAAGAGAGCGGTGTCCAAATATTATCCGCAACTCTTCCGACAGATGATATTTCTTCAACAGAAAATGATTCTTCAACAGAGGAGAATCTTCTCAGCCAGAAATACAACGATGACTTTCTGAAGTGCCTGCTGAAGTCCAAGCTGACACCAGAGCAGTTTGTGGATCTGGAAAACCGGTCCATTTTTGTGCCAATCTACAACAGGCTCTACGATCCCGATTCTTTCATCCGCCAAGAAACATCTGCCATAGTCTGTATGCCTAACACCACTGAAGTTGGTGTTGAAAAATCATTTTCCTACTACATGGGCTATATCACTTTCTTTGGCCTAATCATTTCAATTTCTTTTCTCTTTCTTCATTTTATTTTTTACATTTGCTGTGCCGAAATGCGAAAGTTTTCTGGAAGGAACCTAACTTCTCTTTCTTCAGCATTATTTTTCGCTTATATAAGTTTTCTGCTGGGTCAGATGAATTCCTGGAGTTTCTACGCTTGCTATGCCATTGCTGCTGGGACGTATTATTTCTTCCTTGCGGCTTTCTTCTGGATGAATATTCTTGCTTTTGACGTATGGAGGTCCTTACGCCTGGCCACCGCTTTGCTGCGTACGACCAAAGGGCAGCAATGGTGGAGGTTTGTCATCTATTCCATCTACGCTTGGATCTCACCATTCCTCTGTCTTTCTTTTGTACTCATCACAGACATCTTTCCAGGTATTCCTTATGACTTCAAAGCAGATCTTGCAAGACCTCTCTGCTGGATAAGCAACCGTAAAGCGCTTCTACTTTACTTTGCAACTCCACTTGGAACTTTAATGCTCATAAATGTTATATTTTTCATCAGCAGCTGGAAAATGATCTCCAATACTCGCATGAAATCAGTGGGCCTTAAACAGTGTTCTCCTGAAAGGGATTTACGCCTTTATGTTCGCTTGGCTATTATTATGGGTTTAACATGGATCATAGGAATTCTTGCTTCAATAGCAGAATTGGAGTTACTATGGTACCTCTTCACTCTCCTTAATACTCTTCAGGGATTGTTCATCTTCGTGGCGTTCTCGTGTACATCCAAAGCCTGGAACACGTGCAAGGACAGGTTTGCCAGCATCAAGCCTTCTGTGTACAGGACCTTCAGCCTTTCTACATCTGTGGAGTCCGACTCCAGCCGCGCCCTCAAGTCCGTCAATTCCAGAGAAATCCCTGCTCCTAAGGATGCCTAGGACGTTATGTACAGTACTTCTTTTCCGTTACCATTCTTCTTAAACTATCTTTCTTACTTTGTGTATATTTAAATACATGTAATTAAAATATATATTTATTACATTTTATATATTTTCTTGTGATCCCTAAATATGTAAATTAATCAACTACATTGACATCAAGAGAAAAACACATTATAAATTTAATATAATTTAGAAATCTATGAGGTATATATTAAAAACTTTAAACTAATGAAACACCCAGCCTACATACTAAATCTAGCTCCCAGAATAACTGTCACCTTTTCACCACCTACAAAAAATGTTCAAAAGTTAATGTTTTTTTTAGGAAAAATGGCGTCATCTCCGCTGACTATTTTGAAACTGTGGACAAAACCTTCTATAAAACCGGAATAATGATTCTGCAACATCACTGGTCAAAGTTCGTAGACCTCAAAGGTCATTACGTAATGAAATATAATGGTTTCTTTTGATTTATTTTCTTTTAACCTATCTTGATTGTGGAATTCGTTATCAATTCTAAACAACGTTTTTCAAATTCTTCAATAAATTTATTATCACAGTGTGAAAAAAAAAAACTCTCACGCAATTCTGGCCTTAACTACCCGTTTCATGATTTTTCAGGATGCCTTGAAGGACCAATTTTTTGGTCGTTGAGGACCATATTCCAGAATTGGCCAAATACCGTGGTTTGCACCACGCTGATGAGGGTCAACAGCCCGAAACGCGTCCGTGGTTAGCTTTTCTTGATTAATCAAGAATGGGTATTTGGCCAATTCTGGAATAATTAAAAATCAACGAGAATAGTTGATATTTATTCTGATAGATGGCGCAATCCATCAGCAACTTTCAGTTGCACGATAAGGAGATGCCTTTTTTCATTATTATCACAGGTTTGCGGATTTCGGAAAATTACAAAAAGAGATAAGACGCCGTAATTATTTTTATTAACTTGAGTAAAGAAGTTTTCGGGCAAGCCCTTTTTCAGATAACAAAAACCTTTATACCTTTCAGTTACCCGAAGAAAGGCTTGCCCGAAAATTTCTTTAATCAGGTAAATAAAAATATTTACGGCGTCTTATGTCTTTTTGTAATTCTACAATAAATGACTGGAATTCAAGTAGTTCCTAATTCACTGGAGAGATGTTTTGTAAATTCATTCCAAATCCAGCTGGCGAAAATGAATTATTAAAATAAGAACATTAATCCTCCAAGGAAAAGTTTCTTTCAAAAAAATAAATTTATTTAAATCTCTCAAGTTTTAGGGTAAGAAAGCCCTTCTACGTGAGAAAATATTCTACATTATTAAAACGCCAATAAGATTTGACGTTAAATAAAGTACTTTGGTTGTTTACATTTTTTTCAATGCAGAATCAACGCGAGCTCCTATTGCGCGTGCTTTCAAGTTTTGCTATTCCTGGAGGCTTAATGTTCTTTTTTAATATTGATTCAAGGGATTTTTTTTCGAAAAATGATTTATCATCCCATCCACCAATTAAATTTTGTGATTTCTGAATTTTTTGATCTTTTAGAAATACTCATCTTGAACCGGATAATCACGTAGGGCTGAGAGACTTGGCTAATTATTGCCTTTTAAATTTGACTGTAGACCAACCCGCTCAACCACATCATCACTTCTAAACCTTGAGAAAAATCTTTCGATATTCTTAGAAAAAATTAACATTTATTATTAATATATAATTTGATATAAAAGATACATTTGAGAATATCCTGATAAACGAGTATCCTAAAAGTGCTGAGGAATCTAAACTGTCCTGAAAAACTCTTTCATTAAATTTAATTTTTTTTAGTGTCAGATAAATTTATGTTGAAGAGAATATATGTGTTGTCCATATGAATGTGCAGTAAAGATGCCCTCAAAGATCTGTACTTGGATCTTTCCTTTGGAACATATTCTTCAATGATTCGCATATCCTAAAATTTGTATGCATTGTATATTCATAATGTATTCGTCATCTACTGAAAGCTATTGGCCCTCTCTAGACCTGTTCCTATTACATTTAAGACAATTCCGACGGCAATGGTAGGCTTATTTCTAAACACAACTGACCACTCAGTTGATGAATAGGTCTAGAAAGTTAAAGATGGGTTAATATAATAATGGTAATGTGGATGATGAAAGAGAAGTAGCCATTGAATCCTCTAGGTATCACTGATTTTTTTGAACCTATAAATAATTAAAAACAAAACAAATTAAACTATTAATATTAACCCAGTTAGTATGAACTTACCCAATATGTAATACTTCCATATGCCAAATTTCTTTTACTGACCCCTTTTTATATAATCTAGGCTTTACTATCTTTGAAAATAACGTTTAAAAAGGATTACATGGATAGTGAGTCTATAAAAGATAGAGAGATATAGATAGAATAATTTTATGAGTAAAAGAAAATGTATTTTTTCATCAATTACCATACCTAAATATACTATTTAGTCCGTTATATGACTAATTTCCATATTTTATATTTGAAACTATGATAACTGCACCTACCAGATCTAAATGTATATCTTGTTGCAAATTTCATTTAAATTGGTCAAATATTGTAGATTTCTATGAACTGAGTTTAATCATTATTATCAATTGTAATATTAGTTATAAAAGAAATCATTGATATATAGATAGCTACGTATAGTTCAGTATCTTAGGAGGAGATGGTTTAAAAAATTTACAAACTTCGCTAACTATCCGAAAGTATCTAAGGTCTAGAGAGCTAACGACCTATATGGATGTTTATCAAAAGAAATGGTCAAATAATTATATCTAGTCACAGATTAATAATCACACACACACACACACACACACAAACCTTTATTAAGACACACAGGTCTTACAGAGGATTTTCCTTGGGGTTACAAGACGGAGAAACCTATGAAAGTGGGAAATATACAAAGGGGTAAAAATGGAGAAAGATTATATACACATGATAGATATATACTACAGATTAATAATCATTTTCTATGCAAAAATTTCTCTATTTTATGTTTATCGTTCTGTGATTTGGCTTCTAGATTTATATGAATTCTGATAAAAGGGTCTAGAGTAAAAGATTCTCGATAAAAGTGTTGTATTTAGATCAATTTCAACTTGGCAAAGCACTCCTAGCTTGTAGAAACACTCAGCAAAAATGTCGTTCAAATATTGACCTGGATTCTGGTACATTCCACAAAGGTACAGCCGGAAGTGCTGCCTACCTCCTGTTGACTCAACTTGTTGTCTCTAAGCCGAGCAAACATTCCTCTATGGAGATCCCAGCTCAATGGGAAACTACCCCTCTAATGGTCGGCCAGCTCCGAGGTTTTATAGCAGTCTCTAGCCATTGACCGCGAAAATGTTACTTTTTCAAATAAAACTAACTTCTGCTGTCCTTACTACGATGCAACAATATTTTTTATATATTTTATTAATCAACAAAGCGTGATATTTAAATATTTACGCCTATTACATCCATACGGACAAGGCACCTCGATTAGCCGGTATTGTGATCATGGTGCACGAAAATCCTTCTTTTTCAACTAATACAAACTTCCATTGTCCTTACTGAAATATAACAATATTTTTAAAATATATTTTATTAATCAACAAAGCGTGATATTGAAATATTTACGCCTGTTATATCCATACGGACAAGGCACCTCGATTGGCCGGTATTATGATCAGGGTTCACGAACCGATCTGATCTGCTCCATGGAAAAGACACCACCACGCCTATTACAAAGGAAACAAACAAACCAACAACAAATTAGAATCCATAATTAAATATCTATAAATTTACATGTATTAATCGACAGAGTTCATAAAATTTTTATAGACAAAGTGGCTGATGTAAGAGAGTTAAATCATTTAGATCAGGAAACAATAGATGTCTCACTTCTGTAAAGTTGGGACAGTCATTGATAAGGTTAAGAGAAGTTTGTTCAGTTTCTCCGCAGGAACAATTTGGTGTTTCTGATACACCTCTCTTATGTAAGTATTTCTGGAATTTTCCGTGTGATGTGACAAATTGAGTGACTATAAAATTTGGATGGAACAATATTGGGAAGGCCTAACTCATAAGTGGTGAACTCTCCCAGCGATTTCGCCAATTTGATCCACCAGATTTATTTTAGAGGTCTAATACCGTATTGGACAATTCTGCTTATAAATTCTGCAATGAAGGATTGAATATAAGAAATGGTATTCAAGTAAACTATGGACATAAGCTTTTAGGACAGGAGAATTATATATAAATATTTGCATCGAGCAATGCTCTTCCGCAAACAATAAAGACAAAGCCAGTTAGGCGTAAATTAACTCTAAGACAATAACACGCCATCTATACAAAAGAAATCCAAACCATTAAGCAATCCTATGCTGTCTCATACATAAGAAAAAAATTTCAATACAGTATTAGAGCTCTAAAAGATATCTGGTGGATTAAATTGGCGATACCGCTGGGAGGGTTTCCACTAATAAGCCAAGCCCTCCCAATATTTTTCATCGCAGTAAGGACAGTATAAGCTTCGTTTTATTTGAAAAAGAAGTGACAAAGCAACGTGGATATACCTTGACAGAATCAACAATTGTCTCCACAATTGATTTTTGATCTGGTGTAAGGGACGTATAAATTTGTATTCCAATTTGCATCTCCTCATGAACATAAAGGATATCCTCAGCTGAATCTGAAAGTAGGTTCAGGGGGTCGCAGTAAATTCATAATGGTGGCAGTTGAGGCGATTTTCTCGTGCAATCTTGTGCAGTAACTTCTGAAACTTAAGATTGCTATATCGTTCGATATATCAGAGGGACTTTGGGAGATTTTCAACAATGGTAGTCCAACGTAAGTTACATGTAAATGTTATTAAAAGGTCAGGTCTTCCAAACTTTCTAACAATGGCCATCGCATCCTGATAGTTTTGTTGCTTGGCCCGGGAACTCCCAGGAAAGGAAGAAGGAAGAATAAAAATACGGCTGCACACCCCGGGAATGTTCCTGTTCATGGAGATAATCCCTCAGACCTTGATATAACTCCACCCTAAGCAGGGACTGATTTTGGTGAATATAGTTCAGCCGATTGCCCTCTGTTTTAACATAGGTATTAACAATATATTACTGAAATTAACATGTCGTTGTTAGCATAATGGATCAAACGTGGGAAGTGGCATTTTTTGATTTATCTCAAAGTTCTATTCTCACTTTTACTCTTTGCTGCGATATTTACTGGCTTAATGATTCTTATTAAGCTTCCTACATTCTGTTTTACTTTCATTGTTGCGTTTTGACAATAAAATATAATCTCCAATTTTTCGCTTATTATTAAGTACGAATTTACCTTTATAATTATACATACAGAATCTTGTCAAATATAATTATGGCTGAGAAATTTCTTTGCGATAAAGTGTATTTTTGAGGCAAATCGGCGCATTTGTTGGGCCGTAACACTCGACCAGATTCCCCTCGATTTTACCTCTATTAAGAACGATATTTTTCTTAATCTCAAAAATAATATTTAAATTCTCTAAATTTGTGACTTTTTACAAATTTATATCATCAATCCAGAAGAGGACATCCATACGGACGACCTCAGTTGGCCGGTATCTTGATCAGGGTGCATGGACCGATCTGATCTGCTCCATGGACAAGACACCACCACCACAAATTTATATTCATTTTTCATTTAATCTGGAAAATTTATATATAGCGCAATCTAAAAATTCAAAGATTATATTTAGGGTTTAATATTGTCATTTTAATATAATATGCATTTGTATTTATAAAATTTAAATTGCAAATATGGTCTTTAAATATTAAATATAGAATCACTGCCTACACCTGCACAATTAGTTTTAAAGCATTTGTGTAAAATCGATATTTAAAACAATAATCACTCTATAACAGAAAAAGAAACAACCAAAAATATCTGGAAATTTTTCCATACAAAAAGAAGTTGACTTCGATTCAATAAAGATATATCTATAAAAACACAAGAATATCACAAGTTAAGTTTAACGTACTCTGAGATAAGCCGAGTATTTTGTTCAGCAGGATAAATATTTATCTAAAAACATATTTGTATAATGTGAAAAAATATTAAAAATGTGAAATTGTACTGGGATAAGGTGGATAAATTAAGAAAAAGGCATTTCCTTATCTTTCAGTTGCGCGATAGGGAGATGCCGTTTTCTTAATATTTGTATAAGATGTTTCAATATGAAGCTTTTGTTATATATTGTATTATAATGTAATGTGTATGTAATATTTCTGAATATCTATGGTGAAGCTTTAATTTGGATTTAAATCTCGCATTTTAATACCCATTATTTAAATCTAATACCAAACAAAGTTATATTCATTTCAAAACATAAGGAAAGAATCATACGGGTCAAAAATAGCTTCAATTTCTCAAAACAGCTGACGCTCTAATGCATAATATTACTAAGTAAAATTGTGCTTAAATTAAATGAATAAGAGATTATCACACTTTTAATTTCATATTCTGAATTTAAACTCTTAAAATATCTAAACAACTTTTAATCAACCAAAAAGAGAGAGAAGTCATTTGCAATTCATTGGAAACGACCTGGAATACATTTAGCGGGGAATGTTAAAATTTTATGAATTCATGGAAAACTTTTTACGGATATACCGACATTACTGATAAATTATTCTTTAGTTGGATGTATTTTTTTATTGAATAATTTATTAAACTTGTTTTTAATAAAGTATTGATTGGAGAAAATTTGAGAATTTTAAATAATATTTGATACACTTTGATGATAGGAGATGGCTTATTTGAGAGGTGAGTGAAGTGAAATAAGGTGGAGTAAAAGAGTTTTGTGTTATATAATATTTTACATTTTCATAGGTATTTATACACCTAATGATTGCTTCTTATGATATCACGTAACCTTGATCAGTCAATCTACTTTGATTTCATTAGTCAATAAACGCGCAGTTTGCTTGATGGTTGTATTGAAAATAGATCAATCCATAAATAAATATTTAATTAAAAAAGCATATATTGGATCAAAATATCATTTATTTTACCAATATTTCAGTTGGCTGAACGCCAACCTTCATCAAGGTATTATAACATATTTAATGTGTAAAGAGAGAAAATTCAAAGACAAAGAGGATAAGTTTCTTTTTATGAACATGCGTTCGAGCTTTCGGGCACAATGTCGCCCCTCAACAGGAATAAAACTGACAGTTTTATTCCTGTTGAGGGGCGACATTGTGCCCGAAAGCTCGAACGCATGTTCATAAAAAGAAACTTATCCTCTTTGTCTTTGAATTTTCTCTCTTTACCAAGTTACTCCAGAGGATTTTACCTTGGTTAAATATTTAATGTGTGTCAACAACAAACTCAGCGCCACATAACGTCGACAGAATTAAGTTTTTAAAATATTTTGTTATATTCAATAGGGAGAAAAAAAAATGATATATATATTTATATTATGGACAAAATAAATTTTGTAAAATATGGGTGTGAATATTTTGAAAATTAACAATAACGCCTATTTTATATTTATAATTATTTGTACTACGTGTAAAAAGATTTTTCGTATAAAAATTGATGGTTGTATTAGGCAACAAGGTTCAAATTAAATGTGAGTTCGTGGTAATGTGAAGTTTGCAATACCTATCTTTATTTTGTTGTTAACACTAAATGTTTTATTATCCTATATATAATTATAAAATAAGAATATAAAGAGTAGCAATGCGTTTCTTAAGTGCAAAGTGCAATCTTTCGGATCTTTATATTCCTTCCACAGGCATTGTAAAGATACAAAAACTTGCACTTTGCACGAATAAAAAAACACATTGCTACTGTTTATAGTCTTATTTTATACTTTATAGCAATTTTCTCTTATAACTATGTATAATTGAAAAAATATATAAAATTCAGGACTGTAATTTAGGATTACAATAACATTAAGTTTTTTATAATTGCTAAGGAACAATTTGTATTATAGATTATAAACACAAGGTAATAAGACCAAATCCAAATAAATAAATAGTGTGTTAGTCACAGACTATTTATTTATTTTTTTGGATTTGGTCTTATTACCTTGTGTTTTTGATAATTGTAATATGGATATCTAAGATGTTTGATCTTTCTTATTCTTCAAGATCATTTTTATCTGCGTAAGAATAGTTTGAATTTATTTATTTATTGAAACGTTTTTAGGTTTTATCATTCTTTAAACTTTCCCCTATATGCGCGCTTTACTAATTATATATTGCTCTAAATTATATATGATTACGAGCTGTGAATAGCTTTGATTATGCGAAAAAAATGGCACTCTTTGAAACGCATTCTTTGAGAGTCAAATTCAAAATTGAAATATTTATTTTCCAAATAATGAATATTCCTCTAACTTCTTATTCAAGAAAACTTTCCACGTACGTGTTTCGTGCTGTTGGGTCCGTTATTTTAGAGAAGGCTCTATAATAGTACAACAACATTCTTTTTCCTATGAAGGAACCAACAAATTAGAAACCTTATTACTGAATGTTTTGAAGATCATTTGTTGGTTGGGAGTTGATTTGGAAAAAGAGATAGCTACATCAACCATTGGTTGATTTAATTCTCGGGAGATTCCCTAAGGAGAGTGACAGCAAGTAATTGAAACGTCAAGAATTAAATATATTATTACTGAGTATTCAACCTTGTGAAATATAAAATTTATTTCATCTGATATCACCCGATTTCCAATATAAACAACATCCAGGAGGGACCAGAAATGTCTAGCTGTTAGAATGAGGTTCTAGGAGCTTTTCCTGTAATTAGACGTAGAGAGTTTGTTGTAATAAAAGAAATCTAATGTTTTTCTGATGGGGGGGGGGGGGGATTTCTCATTGTCTTTAAAACCAATTATTGATTATATAGTTGTGTGTAATAAAAATTTTGTCTTCAACACCGCTTTCTGAAAAATATTCACGAAAATTTGTGAACCATCAATATTTGTAGTTAAAATGTAATGACTCATGAGTTTTACAGATTAAAATTTGCACACTTCTAAAATTATATTTGAAAATAGGCGAAATATATTTTTAAAATAACTATTTTGACATCTGGGCTGTGCAAGAAACATTCTTGAGAATATACAAAAGTCAAACAAGTAAGATTGAACAAGATTCAATGAAAAGTGAATAGAATAAGTATCAATTATGGTTCGATATTCAAATATAGTTTTGAATTAGAAAATAGGAATAATCAAGGTGAGAGATAATGGTGAAATGGATTTAATGATAGCCAAGCTCTGTATCTGAGCTTTAACTGAAAAATAATATTAAGATATTCTGATTGCTATCTATTATGACATGAAAATAAATCGTTTACTTAAATTTTAAGTGCAGGGTATCGCTATATGATAATCGGGGGATACGAGAATCGAACAGTAATCAATGTTATAAAACAGAAATATAAAGGATACTGACTTCCTTAATAACCATTTTAAAATATTTATAGTAGACATATATAGACATACAGGTCATGGCAATCATTGTGGGTAGTAATTGGTGACTGCTTTTACTGTAAGTGCACCACATGTCCACCCATGTGGAAATCGGTTCGAAATTCGTCCTTACAAGTATTCCAGAGCCCCGTTTGTTTACTTGCACTCTCTAGTGGGTTGGAATTTTGTAAGAATCGGGGGGCCCATTGGAACATTTGATTATTAGAAAAAAGTAGTCAATGCAGGATTCGATCCCGGGTTGTGACTGTGGAAAACCAACGGTTTAGAGACTTGTCGACCGATTCCTTCATTAAACATGACATATGTGGTATTATAATGAAAATAACTATGATCAGAACCAAAAGATGAATCCTGGAAATGATGGTTGGATACCTTTTCAGAGGTACCGGTCGTGATGCACTATAGTCCCTATATTTTCCTCCAAAACTCTCCAGATTTACAATTCTTGGCTACCATGTATGGAATATTGTTGAGAGAGATGTCAATAAATCTCCTTACAGCCATCCAGTCTGTAAAGGATGCGGTAGACATAGTGATGGCTCAAATGGACAAGGTATTCTCCCCCAAGACGTATGCTTCTTTCCATCCTTGCCACAAGTCTTTTGTAGCTGCTGATAATGGATATTTAATTTAATAAATTAGACTATATAATTAAACCGAAAAATTGTGCCAAAATATATCATTTAAAATATCGATTTTACTTTCAATATAAAATGTCTTTGTAGTTGTTCTTTCTTTTATTGTTTAGCAATTTACTTGTTACAAAAAAAAAAAAAAAAAACTCTGTATATAATATTCAAGAAATTAAGCTATTCGGTAAGCTTATAAATGTACCCACCCCTCTAATATCCGCAAATACGGATGATGATAATAATAATAATAATAACACATTATTATTATTATTATATTACTATAACATTATTATTATCTAATTTTAGAGCTAATTCATTTGCTAATATTAGTGCTTCGGTGTCAAGTATCTTCGTTCAGAATTATGGGCCATATCGTTATAACGTCTAAATCACATAAGACTTTGACAATGTTTTTTTTTTTATCCTAAATGTGTACTGGAGGGGAGATATGGAAATAAAGAGGAACTTAGGCAGAACGCTACTAAAAGAGTTGAACATTATGAAGCACCAAAGTCCGTTATTAGTCCCCTTAAACAGAAGCCAGTTCTAGAGGTCATCAAAGAAAATATTTTCATTTAACTGAAGACATTTTGAGGCGCTGGTTGTTCCAAGAGGCGCATCGTATAAAAATTGTATAGCTGGACCTGAGCTAAAAAAGCGTCCAAGACTTCTGTCTCCAGAAGATATATTTATACAAGACACTGCTAGACCTCATAGGACGCAGTTATGGTATAACCTAATAGTGGTTTTGAACGGGATATTTTGTCACGCATTTTTCAGCCAAACATTCTTATTCTTATTTGACTTGGCCTTGTATTTATCCATAGCCTGTTTGCACAGTAAAAGATAAAACATGTAGAAAACCTTTATATTTCTTTATTTCTAACTATTCGGAAACACACTGCCACTTTTTACCAGCGAGTCACCTGAATGCCGTAAATAAAGTATAGTGGAAGATTAATCACATTTATAAATCCAACCTCCTCCCTGCAAAAAAAAAAAAATGTTTTCTCTAAAAACGTTACTTTTCACATCTTCGCTCTAGTAATATGTAATTATCCACCATACAACCATATGATTATTCATTCCGATCAACAAATATGATCATAGATAAGATCACCAATATCATAACAGTTCACAATGTTAGCATCTTCGTTTTTAACGAAAACCTTACTAAGAAAAATATGAGAGAATTAAAAATAAGCCCTTTATTGAATTGGTATTACTGACTCTGCTGCCTTGTATCATATATTCACACACACACAAGCAACTTTATTAAGACCACCGGTCTTATACAGATTCACTACAGGAAGGAAGCCTAGATGGAGCTCTTATGCTCCAGGCAACGCAAAGCCCAACAGTCTCTAGGTCTGACGCATGTCTAGTAGCTACAGAATCCAACGTGCATACGTCAAGGTTAGCGTATCACTGAAAAGACGAGTGTCTTCACTTTCCTCATACATTCATATATTCACGAAATATTCCAAAATATAAAAATATATTCTCAAATATTCTGTTCCTAACGCAGTGTCTATTGTATGTGGTACAGGGAATGAGGAAGCTACTTCAAGAAACCACTTCGAGGATTCCGTTATCGCTGGAGTTCCCCAGATTGCCAGATCCAAAGGATGGCTTGCATTTATCAGAAGCTTCTTCTTCATCGTCTGCTGGACGGGTTATTGTGTCCAGACGTTCCAGTTTATTCGGATTGTATTGGACCATACGATGGTACTTAGTCAGGAATTCCTTTATCCAGAGACCATGCTTCTTCCAGCCCTTACAGTTTGCTCTACAAATTGGTAAATCTATATTTAAATAACTTATTTGACATTTAAATTTAGAGAATCTGACGTATAATATTTGAAAAATGAACTAGAAGCCGTAGGAATGGGTAGTTATTCAGATAACGTTATCATGTTACTACCAAAACTTCATAAAAATGTTGACTCTATGTGCTATCTGATATTAGTTTTCAAATGTGTTCATTATTTTAAAATATCTTTGGGTCTACTGTTTGGAGCAAAGCTTTATTTTATTCGAATGTTTAAAATATCTGTGACCAAATTTTTAGTTAACTTCAATATCCTGACACTAAGTTTAAAGATTGATATCCTATATGAACATTGTTTGTGAATATCTGATCTTCCTACACCCCCTATCTTAAGCTGCACTCTATGTTCCAGACAATAATGTACCAATAATTAAACGATCTATATCACACAAAATTATTCAAAATAGTCAGAATTCAACCACAGAGTCACACACACAACCCTAATAATAAAAAAATACTCTAATATGTGTACTCAATCAAAATCATTGTGTGTGAATATTTTGAAGAAATATGACCTAAGATTAAATATGGTCCCTTCTAACTGCTTCAATACTCTATCTAGTTAGCATGCTGATAAGGGCACTATGAAAAATATCTTGAAAGCAATAAATCTCACTCCTCTCTCTTTCTAACAAAGGCCCTATGAAGGCGCTGCTCGCTGCCTTGAATCCCGAGCAGGCGGCCTGCCTGACTGACCTCACCACTAAGATGATATTCTTTGTAGAGGATAAGGCCTGCCACCTCTACAAGCAGCTCACCACCATCAGAGCTGCAGCTAATAGAAGGATTCATTGTACATAATTACAAATATTTTATATTTCATATATCATTATCATCTTCTTTGTAAATTAGCCATTTTCATTCATTAATTTGTGCGGAATGTGCACTTTGTGTATTGACGAAATGTCAATAAATCATGTTCAATTGTCATTGTCTCTCTCTCTCTCTCTCTCTCTCTTCAAAAAGCATAATTTATTTTAAGAATCGTAAAGATAGAGGCTGCCTGGCCAACATTCATAGTTCTTGAAAATAAAGATACTTCGGCCAGTATAAATATTTTTATTACCTCGACATTTCGACAAAAATCTTTGTCCTCGTCAGTAGCAAACAAAAATTAAAACATTTGGCAAGACGTTAAAAATTATTTTCGCTAAATTAAAATTATTTTAACGCCTTGCCAAATGTTTTAATTTTTGTTTGTTCCTGACGAGGACAAAATATTTTTGTCGAAACGTCGAGGTAATATTTTACTGTGGCCGAAGTATCTTTATTTTCAAGAATTATTTTAAGAATGTTCTGGTAGGAGGCTGATGAGCGTATCGCTATTGTATGTCAGATATTGGATTCTTGTCCAGATATGAATGTATGTTTCTTAATTTTATAAATTCCAATATTTGTTTCTTTGTTGTTTGTTTCATCTCGGTTAATTGAAATTAAATGAATTGCCAAACGTTCACAAATAGCATTGTTACGTCAGACCCCGACGCCGTTTGTGTTCTTTGCCTGATCAGAATAGTACAAAGACGACAGGTAATTTCGAGAAGGGATGTAGCAAAGTTTGTGCTTTATCAAAATGGTACGGAATGGACGGAATACAATATGAGGTATTTGCCATCAGAAGGATCCTTGGTGCCGTCCCGCTCCAAACACAGTACATGTCCGGTTCTAGTAACACCGACTTGTAGACTGATCCGCTGTCGAACGACGCACTCGTTCTGATATCCACTTCCCACAAAGAAATCCGCTCTGTATATTCCAGTCTCCAATCCGGCCTTACCAGCTTCAAAGCACCTTCTCGGCCAGGCCTACAGCTACTATCCACCGTGTGCAGCGCCATCTTGCCGAGACCCCTCGCTTTCAAATTTCACCTCTTCAGACTGTTGTTATTCTCCCATGTGCCTCCTGATCTATTCCTTGCGCCTAAAATTTCTCTGACGGTCATATACTAAACTTGCATAATCTTTATTTCTGTTGTCGCCATAACGGTATCTTAAAATATAGTGCCATGTGATATTTAAAGAAAAATGTTGATGATGTTACAATAAACTCTTTGAAGTTATTGTCTTATAAATTTCTTTAATATGAAATAAATAATTTCTCAAGAAATATTTATATTAAAAATTCAAAATGCATTTGTCTAAATAGCGAGAAGTTAATAATGACTTTAATGTTATAGGTTCAACGTGCACAAGTATTGCAGAGTGAATCCAGCACACTGCCAAAATATCCGTGAAAAGTTGACAGTAAGTTGAACGATCTCGTATTGTAGAACTTATTTTATTATTGTATGAACAGCTTATTAATTTTTATATTTATATTTTAATTAAATAATTTAAAATGTTTCTAGAGATTAGTTTCTCTTTATTTTTGAAGCAGTCTCAAACTTTCGGGAATCTCTGACCATTCTACAGAAGAACATAAATAAACGAATAAAACGCCGCCTGACCCCATCAGGCTTTTATTCTTTTTTATTCGTCTTTTATTCGTTTATTTATGTTCTCCTGTAGAAGGGCATGGATGCCCGAAAGCTTGAGACTGCTTCAAAAAATAAAAAGAATCTCATCTCCAGAAACCTTTTAAATTATTTAATTAATATCCAGGAGTTTTAAATCAATTGATATATTTATATTTTGCTAACCTGTAAACTTACCTCATATGCCTCTCTGGTATTTTAAAATTGTCGTTTTGATCTTTCCCTAAATATATATATAATAGATAATAAAACAATGAAGTTCTTTTTCCATAAATTTCTACCAGACATTCTGGTGGAGATTATGGGTATTTTGAAGAGGAAAACCCGAAGTTTTCCGAGAAGACCTTGAGGCCATGCTTACTGTGAACTACATTTTCGGCGACTGACTCCAGGATTTCACCGCCGTGTCAAAGGCAAGACTTCCTTTAAAGAAAACGATCTCCCTATATACAATAAGAAGACAAAGCCGCTCTTCACGCCATAAGAAAAAAATATGCAAAGGTATTAGGGACAAATTTCCAAGACTCTAAAGAAATCCTTGACATAAATGCATTAGATCCATGTCAGTAACAACAAGATTTCAATCTGTAAGTCACAGCTATAATAGGGAAGGAGCTATGTATAAAAATAGTTGTTATTATATGAGCAGATTATCAATTTTAATATTTATACTTTGCTACTCTATAAACTTCCCTCATTGCCTCGCTGGTATTTTATAAATGTTGGTTTGTTCTTGCCTTAAATAAATTTCAGTATCATCCTGAAATTTGTTTTTCCTAAATTTCTACGTCACAATATTTTCATATGATACAGTAAATAACGCTTCTAATTTCTAATGGGGTGGTATTTTTTAGAAACTTTTCAAACCTTGGAAATTTCAAACTTTTTTTTCAGTTTTTTTTTTTTTTTTTCAAATTGGTTCGAATATAGGTATATACAATGAATATTTATCATATATCTTCACTCTTATAAGGTTTATGCTATTCTTTATTGTCTTTTTATTGTTTTAAAATCGAATATTCGGTTCAATCATTTTATCAGCGTAATAAGTGTTCATAACTTTTGCAGACTTTAATAATTCCTATTTATGTTTTCATATTTCAAAGCGTCTACCTGAGAGTGAAACTTAGTTCAATAAAATGGCCTTCTGGTATCTCCTGCCATGGATAGCTGTATCACAGATTTTCTTGATTGAAAAAAAAAAGGTTTGAAATATTATACATAATCTTTTTCAAGTAATATGATTAAAGAAATTTATCTCTCAAATCACACACACAGCGCGACACCAAATCTTATATATAATACATGCAAATATAATATAATGTCTGTTATCACTGATTTCATGTAGTTAAGATTGATTCTTGTGTGGTTATAATGATTCCTAAAGAAATATCAATAATCATAAATGATCACAGAAACAAAAATGTTTAAAAAATTTCGGGTTGTATCTTATAGAAACGAGGTGTGTTAATTCTAGTTGGAGAGAGTGGATGTTTCATTAAACTCTGAATTGAATAAAACATATGATAATCACCAGAGCCTGATTAAAAATTGAAATAAAGACACATTAAAGGTACTCGATAAAAGGTGTGGCTTTTTATTTCATTTGTGGACCAATTGAAGAAAGAAAGGAAACAAATCAGCGTTTTTCAGCAATGGCTAGGTATCGATTGTCTTGGAGAAGCCTGAGTAAGGTGGCTTATCAATCTTATTACTAAATCACCTGTAATAAAATAAGTTCAATCCTAAGTTAGATAAATGCCGGGGGGCAGTATATTGTTAAAAGTACAAAGGTTATATCCTTAGTTCGTTATACATTATCCTATCTTTAATTAAAAAGGCATATATTGTATCTAAATATAATTTTTTTTACCAATAATTCAGTTGGCTGAACGCCAACCTTTATCAAGGTATTATAACATATTAATGTGTGTCAACAACAAACTCAGTGCCACATAACGTCAATTTGATCCAATATATGCCTTTTTAATTAAATATTTATTTATTGATTGCTCAATTTTCAAAATATTATACTATACTAGAAGAATGACCCGGCTTCGCCCGAGAAATCCCCCGAGTGAAGTATCCTTCATACTGAAAGTACATCAATAATAAATAGTAGAAGTGCCATAGAATAGCAATACAGAAGAAACACATAAACTACAGGAAAAAAAAGTGTGTAATGGCAAAAATTGTATTATATTAGTGCTTAGGTATTTGATTTAATTATTTTTTGCAATCCATTTAGTTGTTTCAAAATTAATATAGTTTAAATAGGCGGCAGCTTTTCCACCAAACCCCCATTAACCTTTAAAATTGCCTGAGTTGATTGACTGACTGTAAAGAATCCTGACTGCGATGCCCATCTTCTCAGTAAGAATAAAAAAAAAAGGTTTATAAAAAAATTAATCCAAAATACTGGCATGTAAATTTATTTCTGTAAAAAAATAAAAGAGCATATGGAAATATTAGGCAAACATATGTGTTCGCTAATGATTGCGACTGCATTTTAAACGATTTTCAAAAAGAGATTTAAACAAATAAAGGCCAGAACAAAAATTAACAGAAAATATGAAATCCATTATTTACATACATTCACAAAAGCAAACGATGACAAAATTGATGACTCTGATACTTGTATATTTTAATAATAAAATAATAATATAAATGAGTTTTAAAAATTGTAAAAAAAATGCATCGGCAGGGAATCGAACCCGGGCCGCCCGCGTGGCAGGCGAGCATTCTACCACTGAACCACCGATGCTTATAAGAAATGGCCATATTTGGGTATTTATTTTATTTCATTCACAAAAGCAAACGATGATAGAATTGATTGATGACTCTGATACTTGTATATTTTAATTGTGACGATGTTTTGACCTACCGCCAATTTTGAACAGCCCTATCAACCGCCACCACCTCGGCCGGCCGTGTACGCTAAGTCGGCGCATGCGCGGCGGCGGTGACGTGGTAAGCACGGGGGAGGATACCATTGTTTTTTTTGACGCCTCCACGAGCCAACGACCATTTTCATCCATCCATTTTCATCAAACCTTTTTAAACTCTTCTTTACTAGATTTTAATTTGTAACGATAATGATCACTAATAATTAACATTGATATTTATTTTATATTATATCTGTAATAATTAAAATACTTGGAATGAATAATTGAATAATTTCTTCAAAACCAGACGAACCACCACAGTTTTGGCGCAGCCGACAGGATTTTCAATTATTCAAGCATCAAAAAGATTTTATTCATTTTAATATTATATTTATTTCAGTCTCAATTGTGAACATAATTAGGATTTTAATAAAATTAAAAAAAAAATAGAATACTGAAAAAAAAAAATTTTTTTTGAGAATAAAAATAATATTCAATATTATGTCTAAAGAAAATATTTTTAAATTGCAAAAATACAGCGGGGATCAGAAGGATATTCATGAACAAAGCTAGGTAAAACCTTTTGAATTACATGTTGCAGATGAAGATAAAGGAAAGTTTTTCTTTTACTATCTAGAAGGAAGAGCCTTAGAATGGTATGCTGATGAAATTGCAGGAACAAATATTAATCAATGGGTAACCATCAAACAAAAATTTATTACAAGATTTGGATCATCAACAGCAACACCATTAATTGATGAACAACGAAGGTATCTACGCCGCGATGAATCCGTCAATGACTACTTTCAGTCCAAAATCCGGCTTCTAAAACAAACTTCCTTATCCAAAGTCGAACAAATTCAGATGTTGACGGAAGGATTACCAGCACAATGGAAGATAAGCTTAGCCCCAATACATTTCGAAGATATAGAGACTTGGGTAAATGCAACCTTAAAATTGGAAGCTGCTGTTAGCTCCATACAAAAGAACTCCAAACCAGCCTTTGGCGATAATAAATTTAAAGATCCTACCTCTTACGTCGCTTCACCTCCGAAGCCACCATACCCATGCAGATTTTGCAAAATGCGAAATTTAAATAATTTTTATTGGCATAATGAATGCCCATATAGACCCAAAACATTCCCTAAAGAAACCGCAGCAAACGAACAACCCTCAACTTTGTATGCTACTTCCGACCCTTCATCTTCTAACTCAACATATTTACCAACAGTTAATTTAAACTAATAGAGCGGCCAATCTTCAAGTTCATCAACATCAACACATTAGTCAACTCCACCCCAATAAAAGCATTCATAGATACAGGTTCAACCATCAGTATAATGTTCATATGCCCTATTCAAAAATTTGAATCTACAAATGGAATCATCATCATCCATTTACATTAATCAAGCTAATTCCAGAACAAGAAGCTTTGGTCGCGTTAAAGTCAACCTTACCATCAGTCACATCACCCATCAGATAGATTTACACATCCTCAGAAACTTCATGTACCCCCTTCTACTAGGTCTTGACGTGGGAACTCTGTTCAATCTTCATGTCGACATCAAGAATGATGTTGTGACTACTAAAGGACCATTTTTGTATAATTGTAAATTTCAGGCGAATCATTTGAGACCAGAAACAAATCAAACCCTCGACAAGATATTACGAAAATACACAACTATGTTTAGTGAAAATTCTTCTGATGTAGGAAAAAATCAAAATAGCAAAACATAACATCAATACCGTTCCTCATCCGCCTATCCAACTTCGACCGTATCGAAGATCAGCCTCAGAGTATGATGAGATTAAACGACAGGTTGAAGATTAAAGAAAAAATGACTAGTTCGAGACAGTCGAAGTCCATGGGCCTTCCCAGTCACAATCGTACCAAAGGCTGATGGCCAAAAGAGGCTTTGCGTTGATTACCGCCGCCTCAATGCCCTTACCATTGACGACAAGATGCCTCTGCCTAACATTCAAGAAGTCATCGATCGTCTTCAGGAAGCGAAATACTTCACTTCGTTGGACATCGCTTCAGGTTATTGACATGTCGAAATGGCTCCAGACAGCACAGAGAAGACAGCATTCATCACCAACGAAGGGCTTTATGAGAGGTTAGTAATGCCTTTTGGGTTGAAAAACGTCCCTGCTACTTTTCAGCGAATCATACAGCAAACCCTTGGTCCATTAATGTACAAGGGGTACATCAACTATCTTGATTATTTCATCATATATTCTAAAACTTTAGAAGAACATTTTGACCTTCTATCAGAAGTGCTAGAAAAATTATATTCCCAAAACCTCAAGCTCAAGCTCCAAAAATGTTATTTTATCAGAGAAGAAATATAATATCTTGGATATATCATCAAATAGAATCAGGTTACACCTTCACCTCGAAAAATAGAAGCCGTTAAAAGTTTTCCAATCCCCAAAACAGTCAAAAACATACAGCAATTTCACGGATTGTGTAGTTATTATCGGAGATTTATAAAAGATTTCAGTTCAATAGCACAACCTCTAACAGATTTATTGAAGAAAGATAAAATTTTCCACTGGTCTGATATTCACCAAAAAGCATTTGAAACTTTGAAGAATTTAATCATACAACCTCCAGTTCTGGCAATGTACGATTCCACCTTACCATGTAAGCTCTACACTGATGCCTCAGAGCAAGGACTTGGTGCAATTCTTGCACAGAAACATCCAGATGGCAGAGAAGGGGTTGTTTCCTATTTCTCAAAACGGCTCAACCCAACACAGTCACGCTACACCGCTACAGAGTTGGAATGTTTTGCCATCACCGAAGCAGTCAGACATTTCAACAACTACCTAGACAAGCCATTCCAAATTGTCACTGATCATAGTGCTTTAAAATGGCTATTGAATCATAAAAACCCTGGGGAATACTTTTCCGATGGTCAATGGAGCTATCTTCTAGATCGTTCACCATTATCCACAGAGCAGGAGGACAGCAAACACATGTTGACGCACTTTCCAGGAATCCAATGTGCACATTCATAACCGAAGATAAGATGAAGATTGATCAACAACAGGCAGACTTGCGATTTGTAAAGAACCCTCAAATTAAAAGTGGCATTGTCACTATACGAATTCGAGGCCATTCCAAAGCAGTTGTACCTGATTCCCTACAGGCAAAATGTCTTCACCACTTTCATGATGACTTTGGACATCCTGGAAAAAACAAAACATTGAAGCTGATTTCCACATATTACTGGTGGCCACAAATGCTCAGGACCATAAAAGAGTATGTTTCCTCATGTAAAGTTTGTCAGCTCAGCAAACAGTCAAACCAACCGACAATAGGCCACTACCAAATACCGGACAGCGACCTCCAACCATTTGATCTCATTGGACTCGATACAATTGTTTTGGGAAATGAAGCCAAGAACACCAGAAATAAGTATCTCCAGGTCATCATAGATCATCATAGTCGTTACATTTGGGCATCTCCCACAGCATCCAACAATTCAGCTGCCATCCTCAACATCCTTAGACAGCTGTTATCTTTTGGAATACCAATCAAACGTATTCTGACAGACAATGGTTCGAATTTCACAAATAGAAGCTTCAAATATTTTCTGTCGGAAAATAAAATTGCCCATTCCCTTGCTACTCCTTACCATCCTCAGACATGTGGAATGGTAGAAAAGGCTAACCATACCCTTCTCACAAGATTGAGAGCTGCAATTTTGGAGAAACCGAAACAAAAATGGCGCGACACTTGCACCATTTATTGTCAAGACATACAACCAGACCCCACATGAAGTAACTAAATTCAGCCCAAAGTTTCTTCTGTATGGGATTGATGAATCACCATCTTTTGCTGACCATCCCATCACTTTAGAAGAAGTAAGAGGTCTGGCTCGCGAGAATACCAGAAAAGCTCAAATAAAGAGGAAGAATCTTAATGATGATAAACATCCTGATGTGAAATTCTCTGAGGGAGATCAAGTTTTGAGGACTGTTGCAAAGCACCATCCATGCATGTCTAAACTCAGCCCAAGACAACAAGGCCCTTTCTTCGTTAAGAAGAAGATCAGCAGTCTAGTCTATGACATCCAAGACACCGGACGAGTGTACCGGGCTCATGCTTCTCAACTTCGACCTTCCAAGGACAGGGAGTCCTTGGGAGCCGGGGGGTGTGACGATGTTTTGACCTACCGCCAATTTTGAACAGCCCTTTCAACCGCCACCACCTCGGCCGGCCGTGTACGCTAAGTCGGCGCATGCGCGGCGGCGGTCACGTGGTAAGCACGGGGGAGGATACCATTGTTTTTTTGACGCCTCCACGAGCCAACGGCCATTTTCATCCATCCATTTTCATCAAACCTTTTTAAACTCTTCTTTACTAGATTTTAATTTGTAACGATAATAATCACTAATAACACAGGTCTACAAAAAAAAACTTTTTTTTTTGCACAAGAGAACCTGATGGTGTTTCTAGTGTAACTTTTTATGCTGAACTCAAAAATCTAATCAGAAATTTCCCATCACCCATGGTTTTTGCCTGACGATCTTTTTTAGTATTGGGATAAATACATGCATCCAACATGAAAGAGACTTACGAAAACATGAAACTGCTTTTGAAAAAGATAGAATATGAAAGATACGGTTGGAAAATATGCAGGGATTTGAAAGTCGTTGCTTTCTTGCGTGGATTACAGCTTGGATATACAAAATGTTGTTGTTTTCTGTGTGAGTGGGATAGCAGAGATAGGGAAAGGCATTACATTAAAAAAAGCTGGCCAAACCGTGAAATTTTTACTCCAGGACATAAAAATATTGTAAATCCTCCCCTGATCGATTCATAAAATATTTACTTACCACCATTACATATTAAACTGGGATTAATGAAGAACTTTGTCAAGGCAATGGATCGAAATGCCAGTGGATTTGCCTACCTAAAATAAAAATTTTCTAGTATAAGTGAAGCGAAGATTAAAGAAGGCATTTTCGTTGGACCTCAGATTCGAGAATTGAGCAGGATGGAAATTTTCAAAATAGTTTGAATGAAGTTGAAGCAGCAGCATGGAATTCCTTTAGAAACGTTTGCAAAAACTTCTTAGGAAGTGTCAAGGTTGAAAATGTCCGAGACATAGTTAATGATCTGTTGCTTTCCTACAAGGCACTGGGATGTAACATGTCCCTCAAGATCCATTTCCTGCATTCACATCTAGATTTCTTTCCAGACAATCTTGGCGCAGTTAGCGATGAGCATGGTGAGAGGTTTCATCAAACTAAATCAAGCATGGAGAAGCGGTACCAAGGTAAATGGAGTCCCGCTATGCTTGCCGACGACTGCTGGGCACTCAAGAGGGATCTACCACAAGCAAAGTATAGAAGAAAATCCACTGTCACTGCTTTTCAATAATAAATATGTTTCGTTCATATATGCCTATATATTAACAATATTTCCAAATTCAAGTAGGTGTATCTCAGAAATATTGTGTAATAGAAAAAAACTAATGGTATATTTTGATTCAGGACATGTAGATAAGATGCTATTTCTTTGTGGACAAAGAAAAATATTTTTTGATAAACCAGTTACGTGACATTGCAATTTTTAGTGTATTTATCCCAATACTGAAAAAAGACCGAAACGCAAAAACCATAGGTGATGGGAAATTTCTGATTAGATTTTTGAGTTCAGCATGAAAAGTTACACTAGAAACATAAGCAGGTTCTCTTGTGCAAAAATCTTGTTGACCAGTGTAATTAACATTGATATTCATTTTTATATTATATCTGTAATAAAATTAAAATAATTTGGAATGAATAATTGAATCATTTCTTCAAAACCAGACGAACCACCACAATATAAAATTCAAAAGGCAATATACAGGATCAAAAATCTATCTACATATAGAGAAATTTGTTTACAAGGTTTGAATCCTGGAGGGAGATAGGCGAACTGCCTCGTCGAAATATTGGAAGTTACAAGTATTACTTGTATATCGATTTTTCTATCGCTACTGTCTGAATTGTAATAGGAGCTAATCTTGAGAGAATCAAGAACTCTTGGGAGATGTCGGAGGTTTATATGTACGAGGCCTTGAATCTTTCGATTTTTACAAAGGTATGTTGTTCAAATATGGTGCAAAAAAAAGGTTATATATATATATGTAGTATATTTTGAGCTAGTTAGATCACAACCTTCTTATAATATTTATAATAACCCCATACCTATATGAAAATGTGTATCGAACTCGTAACAAAATGACAAATAAAACAAAGAGGTAAAAGGTAGTCCAGACGACGCCATGGACCAGACGAACAGGTGTTTATGATAATGAGTTCATTCCCCCGTCAGCAGGTGGCCGAACAGGTGGCCAGACATAATAAATAACCCGGCGCCTGACAGGTGGCGTGATTACGGGAGCCAATCAGAACTCGCCGCCATCTGCGAGCGTCCAATATAAAAGCCCCCCAAGATGGGACAGGAGTTGGTTAGTTGTTTTCAGAGCGACGCCGTCATACGGTCGGGTCTCTCACCCCTATCCGCGATGTAGGGCATCCGTGACGCCCGTGGTCCGACTGTCTTCGTCCGTGGTCTACCTCTACCTTCTTGGAGTTACCATCTAGACCTGCCTCTGTCTCTTGCTGTCCCAGTGCGGGAATCCCATCACGCACCCACTACCACGACTGCCCAGTACATTCCACCTCGGGATTACTACATATATTATTATATAAACAAATAATTTGGAATTAAATGACACTTGGTTCATTAGATATATGCTTATTTAATCTTAAATGTTGTTTTAAAATGAGGATTTACTCTTGTAGAAATAGAGAACACAACCATCTTGAGAGGATCAAGAACGGGGACTTGGAACTTTCGATTTTTTCCAAAAGTATGTTGTTAAATTTATTGTATAATAAACTCTTATAATCCAAAATAAGCCTTGTTTTATTAATATAGAGAAATATTCTAACATATATCTATATGTTGTACAGATCAAGGAACCCTATCTAAGTTATTTGAGGTTTAATGCTACCAAACATGATATCAAAATGTACGAAGACAGCATAGAACAAACTCTTTGGTATGATACTGTAGGCTGGAATGATGGAGAATTCGCGGGGTGAGTAATAAAAATATATTTTTAACTTGAATGAATATAGCTCCTTTAAAATTTATTCTAAATTTAACTTTTGATTGATCTAGATATTTTATTTATATTCACATATGTGAAAAAATAGTACAAATGTGATATTGTACTGGGATAAGGTGCATAATTGTGAAAAAAAGGCATCTCCTTATCGTGCAACTGAAAGTTGCTGATGGCTTGCGCCATCTATCGGAATAAATATCAACTATTCTCGTTGATTTTTTAACTATTCCAGAATTGGCCAAATACCCATTCTTGATTAATCAAGAAAAGCTAACCACGGACGCGTTTCGGGCTGTTGACTCTCATCAGCGTGGTGCAAGCTGTACCTTAAAGAAATATTCACATTTCTCAAGTTTTTATGAAAAAAATAAAACGTATTTATAATATCTTTATAATTAAAAATACTATAAAATAAATATTAATTAATTATATACTTGAGAAAAGGTAATTACAGATAAAATATTATAACACAAAGTTGTGCGAGATGATGATATTTATGTATTAAAAGAGGCAGCTCTCATTTTAAATGTATACAGGTATATAGGTTGACTTTTTGTCTGAATTTTCCTAAACTAGTGTTGTGGCTGATTCTTTATAGTACTACTAGTAGAGTATTTTACTAGGGTGATGCATAGTGACATCATTCTGATGAACGTTTAGAGGAAGAGATGATTTATTTGGTTCATTAAATATTATTATTTTGAAGATATGAGGCTTTCAGGGAAATGTTTATTTTCAAAATCTTTAATCTCTAACTTACGGGCAGGAATTCCTTTCTACTGGACAAAACACGGTACCATAAATGTGACACCTAAAATTAATAAACTAGGTGTTTCCTTAAGACCCATAGTGGCCTTCTACCATACCCCAACAGCACCTCTTTCTAAGTTCATCTCAGCCTTTCTTAAACCCATAATAAAGCAGAAAAGCTTCCCATTCTCCATTTCCAACACCACCAACTTCATAGAAGAATTACTCAAGTGCCAAGCCTCGTCAAAAAAGATCATGGTCTTGTTTGATGTTGAATCCAATTACTTTATCATGTTTTCTCCCGTAGAAGGGTGTTCGTGCCCGCGAAAGCTATAAAGATTTTGAAAAGAAGCATTTCCTTAGAAGCTTTATATTTTACTTTAATACTGATACATTGGATTAGTCTATTGAATTTAATGAATAAAATATTATATTATACACAATCAAGCCAAATTGTCTGTTATGAACATATCAATAATTAAGAGATTAAAAACCAAAGAAAATGATCGAAATACACACATAGACAAAACTTAAGGAAGTTGTACCTTTCAGTATGTATATCAGGATTCAGACAAAATCTCTGAAAGATATTTGATACGCAGTGACATATGATAAATGAGGTAACCAAGTGTTAACAAAATTGCTTCTGTCTTCTAAGCTTCCATCTGGCTTTTTTAGAGCTCGCTTAGTCTTCTCAGGCTTATGGACATTCTTGTCTTTTGTTCCTTGGTTGATGACAGCTCCTTCAGTTCTGTTTATAGCAGTAGTTTTATGTCACGCGGGCGACCGGGGTTCGATTCCCCGCCGGGGAGTTTTTTTTCAGCCCCCTTAAATAAAGATATTTCCATCTCGAATGACCTTTTCCTAGCCTCCCCAACCTGGTCATAGTGCTTTGTATATATTCCGCTTTACGCGGCCATTGGGGCTCAAAAATCATTCATTTTGGTTAGCAGCTCCGTAAATAAAGATATTTCCGCAGTAGTTTTAGGAATATATTTTATTTAATAAAATAAATTGATTTATTGTTATCACACACTGCACTTGGATTTATAATGCGCATTATCAAAGAGTAAGTAGTAAAAATACATTTTATTACATAAATTATAATACATATTGTTGCACCAAGTTGCAGCTTTGCAGGGTCGTCGACCTTGGTTTCCTACTTCTTGGTGTTATACACGTTTCCCGAGCGGGTTTCCATACTCAAAGCAAATAAAGAAAAGTAAATAAAAATGAATTACTTTTTAAAGTTATTACGTTTATTTATTCGTTGTCTTCCTCGTAGGTCGTGATCCGCAGTCTTGGTCTAGGTCCTCTCTCGCTCCAATAGCCAATCAAGATATATGTACAATAAAATATTACAAAATGAATGAAACTATAAAAAGGAATGATGATAATCTAAATATTCTGTTTTAAATAAATATTAAATGTCATAGAATATTTTGAATAAATGTAGAGCGCAGTAAAATTGATGCAACAATTATAAATGTTTTAAGCACTCAAATATGACTGCAAATAGATATTTTTGATAACTAACATATATCTTTACCTATTGTTGGTTCTAGGGAGAATATCCTAACACTTCCTATGATTACGGAAATGGGAGAATTATCCAAATGTTATGTATTCAACCATCAACTCTTCAAACCAAATCCCATTGCTCCTAAAGTGCCCTCTAGATCAAGTAAGTTTTGTTTTATACATTCATACATTAATATCCTAACATATATTTTTTTAAATGGAATTAAAACTTGATATTATTTTATAATACTTTGAGAAAATGAAGTTTATTTATCAAATTTATATTCATTTTCTTTTATAAATTGACCATTCTGGTCTAAAATACAAGTATAATACAAATACTTGTATATTAGATAATAAAAAAGCATATATTGAATTGAATAAAAGATTTATTTGTCAATATTTCGGTTGGGGCTGAACGCCAAACCTTTATCATTTAAAACTTAATAAGTTTATACAAAAATGTAATGCCTTGATAAAGGTTTGGCGTTCAGCCAACTGAAACATTGACAAATAAATATTTTATTCAATCCAATATATATATGTGATGATTTAAGACCATGGAATTGTTGTAAATAGTCTAGATATCTACTACCACATGTTCCACCCCATGACTGTATATAACTTCTTATGTACTGCACATAGAAAACCTCAACTAACATCAATCTGTACCGCGTAAGAATCTAATAAAGTATCGCAACTGTACAGATAGAAGGAATGGAGACTAACAGGAGAAAGTTAAGGTTAAAACTAATCAGGCTTAGGTGAGAGTTGAAGTAAGACCTAGGAAGTAGGCTTAAAGCGGGCCCAATTATAAATAACTTGTACAGTCAATACTTCCTGACAGGACCGGTCGTGTCTGATAACCGCGGAAGTCCGAAGAGTCGAACTAACACCCAATACTTCCTGACAAGATCGGCGATATCGTCCACCAAAGAAAGCCGCAGAACCAATTAGAAAGTATCCCCTAAATAGGTCAACCAATAGAGAAACGGGCACGTTCCATCCCTCGACCAATAGGAAAGAAGCTAAGTCTTGGTGTAAAATCGAAAAGCAAGAATTGTCAGTATACGCTTGGCTCTCAACAAGGTAACACTTGCTCTAAAGATCTCCCTCTCTCCTCATCCCATTCCTTCTTGACGTCAGACGCTTTTAGTGGAATCTCTGTTTGTTTATTTCACCTTTGGCCCAGCTGTGTCGCCTTCCACCACGACTGCACGGTAGAGTTGACATCGAGGTTCGTCTAGCATCAGGTAACACTGGTCCCAGAGGTCCCAAGATATCACAGACTCCCCCGTCCGAAGAGTCGACAGGATAGTGGACGCCAAGGTACAAGTAAGCAAGTAGACCACTGTCTGTACAGAAAGATGGAACAGGGAAGAGAGGAGGATCCAAAGGAGCCCATGAAGTCCGATCCCGACTACGAAAGTGGCGAAAACACCACTTTTCCAAAGAAAGAAAACACTCTCGGTAGAACGGAGGAAATCGCCCCCGGCCAGGAAGACGTCACGCCCCCGCCGCCGGTGTCAGATGTCCTAGGGAGGTTGACGACGACGCTACATCAGCTTTCTGCCGTGACCGGACATCGCGAGAGGTGGAATCGCTACGATGGTTCGTACGAGGCGCAGAGCTTCTTCACCAACTACGACGCCCAAGCAGATCGGGCCCAACTACAATACTCTACAAGACTGAGAAAGCCACCAGACCTCTTGCAAGCACCCCTCCGAGTTACCAACACGCGAGCGTATGTTACCTGCTCCCCCGACCATCTCTAAACCACGAGCCCAGCGCAAACAATGAACTCTTAACTGTCCCAAGGAACCTCCAACCATGGCACAAGACCAGGACTGTCCCGACATACAAGACAGCACAACAGTAGGTTCCTCCTTCTATAACTTTTGTTGAACAATTATTCGTTCGAGCTGAACTGTCCCATAATGTAAACCTTCCTCTACTACTTGATTCAGGAACATCTATCGCTATAATTATGCAGAATACTTTTAAAATAATAGAAATCAGTTTGTAAAAGAAAAATACCTGTCCATCCATTTAACTTAACTATTAATGCCATAGCTAACAATATTTTCACCCTAGATTATATCTTTTTGATCTTAAAAATAAGTAACATAACGCAGAATCTAAAATTCCATATAATCGATACACCATTGCCTTTTGTCATTTTATTCCTTAATTCCATAAAACGATTTCTACTAATTATAAACTGTCCTCAGCTACTCCTGTATCAAGATAATGTACCTCTACCAACTACCTTATACAAATTCACCTCGTGCAAGCAACACGTGTCCCATGGACAGGTTAATACAACTGTCCCATTTACTAAATTTTCCCCTCCTGGAACGGGTTGCTCACACGTGATAAACTCCAACACTCTTATTTAATCTTATTGTAATGTTCCTAATCCCATTTTCAACGCCCCTATGTCCTTTTCTTTCATAGCTTTAGACAGAAATAACCTAAGTAACAGCCTTCCAAAACTATTCCAATCGTTAAATTCCCACATAACTACACTCCTTCCTTTTACATGCATAGTTAAATATCGACAAATCGCTCTCAACAAAATATACAACACCCTCTCACATAACTTTGTCCAATTGGCAACAAATTTTTAGTGCGCGACTTAACATCCAACTCCAATCTCGAGCCACACAAGCCTCATTACGTCGCCCTACTAAACACACACACACACAATCTTTTTTTTTTTTCTCACATTAAACGTGTCATATCCACTAACAATATAAAAATTCTCGATATGTTCGTACAACCAGCACCCATGACTTTAGTAAATTTGTTATTCATAGTAAAACAGGTTAGATTTTGTACAAAACACAGACTTCACGTGACACCTTTTCATTTACAATTTTTTCGCTTCGTGTCACAGAGCTACACCACAAAACTCTCAACTTTTCAGGCCAAAGACGCCTTCATCACGCCTGTGACACATTTAACCACACATTGTTCACGTCGATAGTCGCAATTTCATTCAATTCTAACCCGATATCAATGAATAACATTTTTACTAAGTCCGCCAAAAACCATTCGATTTAATATCAACAGATACAATATCCGAATTTTCGAAATACAAACACAAATCTAACAAATGCTTGAACACACGGAATAATTACAACTTCTGTATCTCCCTATGTCAATCCCATAAGGCTTGTCACCAAACGTGACAAATCAAACGCTTTTATGTTTACAATTATAGAAATAAAATCTCCGAGCGTATTCCGAATTAACATACCCAATGTCACTAATTCATGGCCATCAGAAAACCGCGTTTACAAAGGTGGGAGACAACCACCAAGCAAGCTGCCCCCACAAAGGGCCTCTGACCCAAATAAATATGCCCGCCAGCGCCGGAACTCGCTAATAATAAATTCGAGTGGAGATGAGCAAACAAACAGCCGACATCTTGTTACCGCCCGTCGCCACCCCGATGTCACTCTAATGGATTTTCGCTACCTATTAAATTAAATATTAGTGCGTGCCTTTTTACTATACATCGTTCTAATCCCTAACCAATTTCTACGCCAATATCCCGTTTATCTACTAATAACTTGCTTAACACGTTATTTTACATTTTACTAACAAATCTGTTCACTAACATTCTCTCGCCCTCGATTAACTTGTCCACTTAACATCGACACTTAGAACCAAGGACAACATTTTACCTAAAAATCACACACACCCACACATGTTTAAAAAAAAAAAAAAAAAAAACAACAACAACAACAACAACCCTTTATCGGTTAGAATAGATCGCCGTGTTTCTCCTGCACACACAGAATAAATGCCGCTTTAGGAAGAATCACGTTTTCACCTAAACGTGGCGCAGGGAACAAAAAATCGACAACATTAGGACTCAGTAAGTTTCACAGTTGGAAACAATGTGATCCACGAGTCGCATCAAACTTAAAACAAATTCGATAAGTTAGAACAACTTAGGCCAACAAGACCAAAGATATCAATCGAGGACAATTTAAAGCTCTCTCCACCCATCCTAAAAACAGGAACATTACGTTTGGCCAACAACTTTCCATTCTTTCACGATATATAATTTCTATGTATAATCTTACTTGCTCTTCTTTCTCGATGAACATTGTTTTAAATTTTCATCTTAATATCTTGTATATAATCATTATATAGCTCTTATAATTGTTTTTTTTTACGTCAACCAATCAGTTTAGATTATTGTCCTTTTATTTTATTTTTCTTTACCAAAACTTATTTACTTTTGCTTTATGACTCTATTCTATAATCAACTTTATATTTTATCTTTCATATCTAATAATCTCAAGTTTATATGTCATGTTTATATCACTAATTTGCCTTTTGTCATTTTATATTTTTCTCACTTTATAAATTAGATGTTATTTACATTGTCTCATCTTCCGCTACCATGTCAATGCTATCGAGTATATTATTGATCATTATTAATTTTCATTTAATATTTTCACTTTCTATTACCCCTTATATACTGCTGTAGTGTGTTAATCTTTGTATCATGTCATCACTATTTTGACTTTTTTTTTAAGATTACTTTGCATTTAACTTCGCAATTCTATTTTCGATTTTTCAAATCCTTTAACGCTATATGCAAAGCCGTAAGTTCGCAATTTCATATCTCAATGATATATTATTTTATCATCAAACTAAAAATCATGATCTAAAAACAGGGCAATCTTCAATAACCTCTTAAACAACCACTTTAAAGGTTACTTCTTAATAAATACTAACATTTTTCCGCAGGAACTTTTAACTCCTTCGCAGGCTAGATTGACCTACTTTGATTTCGTTATTAACAATCTTGACACACCGTCCCCCAGATTTACCTATCCCTACTTCTGGCTTGGATACGTGCAAATTGTATTTTTTATATATATTCCAGGGCACTCTCATGCCACACGCTGGCACATCTTTTTTTTATTTTACTCTTTTTCTCGCTAAGCCCCTGACGACTCCAATTAAAACTTTGATTTCTGGTCACTGATCTTCGCCCTCATTTATCCTGCATGCGTACGTCTTAACGACTAATTACTAAAACCCATAACAATCCCCCTTATCTTACTTTTCGATTGTGGTACTGTAACTTTATTTCGGTCCTTAAATTTACATGTGAAACATGGCCTAGGTTTTCCGCGCCGTGCACATTAAATGGTTTGGGACTTGAGTCAAAGTGACATTGCCTCAACCAAGTAATAACTAACCCCTCAACCCTTTCTAACGCCCAGCACGAAGAGATCATGATTTTCCCATCCAATCGTTTTTATTTTTACCTATCATCATTATATGCTCTCTATTAATTCTCTTATCCTATTTTTGTTTTACTTGTATGTTTAATATTAGTTGTTTATGCTTTATTATCTCTTATGGATATACAGAAATCAACCCCATGTTATATACCAACTCATTTCAATTAATTTTTAAAAATATTACTTCCTTAATAACAGTCTTCCTATTCCGCTCTCTTAAATCCCTCCATATGAACCCTCTTACATCCGGGGCCATCTGTGATGATTTAAGACCATGGAATTGTTGTAAATAGTCTAGATATCTACTACCACATGTTCCACCCCATGACTGTATATAACTTCTTATGTACTGCACATAGAAAACCTCAACTAACATCAATCTAATTAAGTAGAACTGCTCTTCACTGAAAGTTAATAACGAGTTTACAAAGTGGGAAGAGGAGCTTCTTTTTATTAGCATGCACATAAGCTTTCGGACACATCGTCCTTCATCAGATAAGAGTAATAAACGCGCTGAGGATCCATATATACACAAAGCTGAAAAGAAAATTTACATAACTGCAAAAGATAAAAGTATTTAAAGATAAAAATAAAAATAAGAACCAAATATGCTAAAAAAGAGATTATAGGGATTAAATGCTAATAATTCTGGACTAAGTACATATGCACTATGAATGGTGTTAATCAAGGGCAGGCAAATGCAACCTAAGGCTATTCACATAACATATGGTATTGTTCTGGTATATCTATATGCCTGTTGATGCTGTTTGTTTTTATTGACACAAATGCCTCTAGTAAAAGTCTTTGGTATTTATTATTGATATTGCTGTATAGAATGGATGGCTTTGATAGATTGAATGTATGACCGGTTTGTATAGAATGACTGTAAATAGGGGAATTTAGGTTTTTATTAGAGACGTTTCTGGAATGCTCAACCATTCTGATGGCGACGGATCTACCCGTCTCCCCGACATAAGTGGCATTACACTGGTCGCAAGAGACGGAATAGACAGCACCACCAGAACGGAGAGCACTCGCATGAAGGGAAGATCTGGTAATGGGGTGTCGGATTAGTGTGGCGATGTTAGGTGGGTTCTGGAAGTATGTTGTAATGCCATGGTGCCTTAAAAACCTGGCTATGGTGATAGACTGGGGGCAAAAAGGAAGGGAGCAAATATTTCTGTGTATAGCTGGAGCACTGTTGTGGTGAGGGTCATGCATGTGTTTAAGAATGAAGGGGGTCGGGTAGCCGGATTTGGATAAATATGAAAATATTTTAGCCTTTTCTATTGTTTGGAATAACGGGAGGGAACAATGAGTAAAGATACGTTTAGTGAGAGCTCTAACTGTATTGATTTTGTGTGGTGTTGGGCAATGTGATCGGAAGTTTGTGTGGTGTGGGGGTGTGTTGTTTTTATAGTATACTGTGGTATGGAAACTGCTGGGGGTGCGTATGACTAGTGTATCTAGGAATGGTAGGACTGAGTGATTTTCTGTTTCATGGGTGAAGGCTATGTCTGGGTGGAAGGAGTTGAGGTCAGATAGGATGTGAGAGGCAGATACCTCACTTACCAAGCAAAAGGTATCATCGATGTACCGCCTCCATAGAAAGATGTCTGAAGAATGGCGTGAAGTGATCCATTGGTCTAGTGACCTCATGACAACCTCAGCCACCACGGTTGAGAGGGGGCTACCCATGGGGGAGCCCTTGGTCTGCTTGAAAAACCGGGTATCAAATGTGAAGGTGGACATGCCTAGGCATATGGAAGTGAGCTCGACAACCGTCTCCGCGGTGAGGGTGTCTAACAGGGGGGCATTTTCGAGGAAAGTGCGTAAACTATTAATGATCAAGGGGTGGGCAAGTGAGAGATATAGAGACGTTACATCGAAAGAAACCATTATGGACCTGGGGGGAGGTGTGAGGCTGGTGATATAGGACACAAACGAGGGGGAGTTTGCAATGGTATATTCCCATGGGGGAGACTGTAGAAGGGGGGTCAAGAAGTTGGACAAAAATTTTGACAGGGTATATGCCGGAGAGAGATGGTAAGATATGATTGGTCGGAGGGGAACATCGGGCTTGTGGATTTTTGGAAGGCCGTAAATGTAGGCTATTTGGGCGAGGTTAGCTGTGAAGTCGTTATATTGCTCTCCAGTGATCTGCTGAGACCTTTTTAATCTTAACAATAGCAAACGGAAATTCTTAACGGATGTTTTATGATCCTGTTCAGTGATGGCAGAAAAAATGGAGTGTTGGTCGAGAACGTTTTGCATTTTTTGCTTGTAAACTGTGGTGTTGAGAATTACGGTCTGTGAGCCTTTATCGGATTTTGTTATGACTATGTCTCTATTGCGTTTAAGACGGGAGATAACTCTGTTCATGGCTAGGGACGGTTTAGGGATATTGTAGGGTCGTTGAAGGGTGGAGGTGACAAAATGTCTGATCCTATGGGTGTCTTGGTGGTTAAGGCCTCTGAGAGCGGGTTCCACACCAGCTAAGATGCGAGGAATATCAGAAGGCCCAGGCAGTCTGTATTTTAGGCCCAATGACAGAACCTCAGCATCAGCAGATGGCAAGACATAGTCCGAGAGGTTGACCACTCCTTGGGGTGACTGGGGAAGATGGGCTTCTACTAGATAGGCAGGGAAGTTGTACTTCTTGATCCAGTGATGAAGCTTGGAGTTGTGACGTTGCGTTATATCGTTCTTCTGGAGCCGAATGTCCCTTGTGATGGATTGCAACAGATCGGCCATTTCTGGATTGGTTAGTAGCTGAGAGACCAGAAAGATCAATCCCTTGACGGACTTAGAAATAAATCGGATATTGGAGTGGCAACCTTTGATTCTAGACGATAACAGGTGGAGTTGGGCGCGGCGTATGACGACGGATGAAAATGGATTGCGAACAGGATCCCTGATTCGAAGGGATGGAGGTATAAAATCAGCCGTTTCACACAGTTTGTTAAAGCTCAAATGGAGGCGCCATCTTGACAACTGTAACGATTTCTTTCGTAACTGATAGGTATAACGAGGTAGGTCTTCAGCGGAAGGATTCATGATGAATTCCAGGATAAAAAGCGTAAAAATGAGCGAATTAAGTAGAACTGCTCTTCACTGAAAGTTAATAACGAGTTTACAAAGTGGGAAGAGGAGCTTCTTTTTATTAGCATGCACATAAGCTTTCGGACACATCGTCCTTCATCAGATAAGAGTAATAAACGCGCTGAGGATCCATATATACACATAGCTGAAAAGAAAATTTACATAACTGCAAAAGATAAAAGTATTTAAAGATAAAAATAAAAATAAGAACCAAATATGCTAAAAAAGAGATTATAGGGATTAAATGCTAATAATTCTGGACTAAGTACATATGCACTATGAATGGTGTTAATCAAGGGCAGGCAAATGCAACCTAAGGCTATTCACATAACATATGGTATTGTTCTGGTATATCTATATGCCTGTTGATGCTGTTTGTTTTTATTGACACAAATGCCTCTAGTAAAAGTCTTTGGTATTTATTATTGATATTGCTGTATATAATGGATGGCTTTGATAGATTGAATGTATGACCGGTTTGTATAGAATGACTGTAAATAGGGGAATTTAGGTTTTTATTAGAGACGTTTCTGGAATGCTCAACCATTCTGATGGCGACGGATCTACCCGTCTCCCCGACATAAGTGGCATTACACTGGTCGCAAGAGACGGAATAGACAGCACCACCAGAACGGAGAGCACTCGCATGAAGGGAAGATCTGGTAATGGGGTGTCGGATTAGTGTGGCGATGTTAGGTGGGTTCTGGAAGTATGTTGTAATGCCATGGTGCCTTAAAAACCTGGCTATGGTGATAGACTGGGGGCAAAAAGGAAGGGAGCAAATATTTCTGTGTATAGCTGGAGCACTGTTGTGGTGAGGGTCATGCATGTGTTTAAGAATGAAGGGGGTCGGGTAGCCGGATTTGGATAAATATCGTCTAGAATCAAAGGTTGCCACTCCAATATCCGATTTATTTCTAAGTCCGTCAAGGGATTGATCTTTCTGGTCTCTCAGCTACTAACCAATCCAGAAATGGCCGATCTGTTGCAATCCATCACAAGGGACATTCGGCTCCAGAAGAACGATATAACGCAACGTCACAACTCCAAGCTTCATCACTGGATCAAGAAGTACAACTTCCCTGCCTATCTAGTAGAAGCCCATCTTCCCCAGTCACCCCAAGGAGTGGTCAACCTCTCGGACTATGTCTTGCCATCTGCTGATGCTGAGGTTCTGTCATTGGGCCTAAAATACAGACTGCCTGGGCCTTCTGATATTCCTCGCATCTTAGCTGGTGTGGAACCCGCTCTCAGAGGCCTTAACCACCAAGACACCCATAGGATCAGACATTTTGTCACCTCCACCCTTCAACGACCCTACAATATCCCTAAACCGTCCCTAGCCATGAACAGAGTTATCTCCCGTCTTAAACGCAATAGAGACATAGTCATAACAAAATCCGATAAAGGCTCACAGACCGTAATTCTCAACACCACAGTTTACAAGCAAAAAATGCAAAACGTTCTCGACCAACACTCCATTTTTTCTGCCATCACTGAACAGGATCATAAAACATCCGTTAAGAATTTCCGTTTGCTATTGTTAAGATTAAAAAGGTCTCAGCAGATCACTGGAGAGCAATATAACGACTTCACAGCTAACCTCGCCCAAATAGCCTACATTTACGGCCTTCCAAAAATCCACAAGCCCGATGTTCCCCTCCGACCAATCATATCTTACCATCTCTCTCCGGCATATACCCTGTCAAAATTTTTGTCCAACTTCTTGACCCCCCTTCTACAGTCTCCCCCATGGGAATATACCATTGCAAACTCCCCCTCGTTTGTGTCCTATATCACCAGCCTCACACCTCCCCCCAGGTCCATAATGGTTTCTTTCGATGTAACGTCTCTATATCTCTCACTTGCCCACCCCTTGATCATTAATAGTTTACGCACTTTCCTCGAAAATGCCCCCCTGTTAGACACCCTCACCGCGGAGACGGTTGTCGAGCTCACTTCCATATGCCTAGGCATGTCCACCTTCACATTTGATACCCGGTTTTTCAAGCAGACCAAGGGCTCCCCCATGGGTAGCCCCCTCTCAACCGTGGTGGCTGAGGTTGTCATGAGGTCACTAGACCAATGGATCACTTCACGCCATTCTTCAGACATCTTTCTATGGAGGCGGTACATCGATGATACCTTTTGCTTGGTAAGTGAGGTATCTGCCTCTCACATCCTATCTGACCTCAACTCCTTCCACCCAGACATAGCCTTCACCCATGAAACAGAAAATCACTCAGTCCTACCATTCCTAGATACACTAGTCATACGCACCCCCAGCAGTTTCCATACCACAGTATACTATAAAAACAACACACCCCCACACCACACAAACTTCCGATCACATTGCCCAACACCACACAAAATCAATACAGTTAGAGCTCTCACTAAACGTATCTTTACTCATTGTTCCCTCCCGTTATTCCAAACAATAGAAAAGGCTAAAATATTTTCATATTTATCCAAATCCGGCTACCCGACCCCCTTCATTCTTAAACACATGCATGACCCTCACCACAACAGTGCTCCAGCTATACACAGAAATATTTGCTCCCTTCCTTTTTGCCCCCAGTCTATCACCATAGCCAGGTTTTTAAGGCACCATGGCATTACAACATACTTCCAGAACCCACCTAACATCGCCACACTAATCCGACACCCCATTACCAGATCTTCCCTTCATGCGAGTGCTCTCCGTTCTGGTGGTGCTGTCTATTCCGTCTCTTGCGACCAGTGTAATGCCACTTATGTCGGGGAGACGGGTAGATCCGTCGCCATCAGAATGGTTGAGCATTCCAGAAACGTCTCTAATAAAAACCTAAATTCCCCTATTTACAGTCATTCTATACAAACCGGTCATACATTCAATCTATCAAAGCCATCCATTCTATACAGCAATATCAATAATAAATACCAAAGACTTTTACTAGAGGCATTTGTGTCAATAAAAACAAACAGCATCAACAGGCATATAGATATACCAGAACAATACCATATGTTATGTGAATAGCCTTAGGTTGCATTTGCCTGCCCTTGATTAACACCATTCATAGTGCATATGTACTTAGTCCAGAATTATTAGCATTTAATCCCTATAATCTCTTTTTTAGCATATTTGGTTCTTATTTTTATTTTTATCTTTAAATACTTTTATCTTTTGCAGTTATGTAAATTTTCTTTTCAGCTTTGTGTATATATGGATCCTCAGCGCGTTTATTACTCTTATCTGATGAAGGACGATGTGTCCGAAAGCTTATGTGCATGTTAATAAAAAGAAGCTCCTCTTCCCACTTTGTAAACTCGTTATTAACATCAATCTGTACCGCGTAAGAATCTAATAAAGTATCGCAACTGTACAGATAGAAGGAATGGAGACTAACAGGAGAAAGTTAAGGTTAAAACTAATCAGGCTTAGGTGAGAGTTGAAGTAAGACCTAGGAAGTAGGCTTAAAGCGGGCCCAATTATAAATAACTTGTACAGTCAATACTTCCTGACAGGACCGGACGTGTCTGGTGACCGCAGAAGTTATAAAAGTCGAGAGACGCCCAATATTTCCGGAGCAGGACCGGGCGTATCTGATAACCGCGGAAGTCCGAAGAGTCGAACTAACACCCAATACTTCCTGACAAGATCGGCGATATCGTCCACCAAAGAAAGCCGCAGAACCAATTAGAAAGTATCCCCTAAATAGGTCAACCAATAGAGAAACGGGCACGTTCCATCCCTCGACCAATAGGAAAGAAGCTAAGTCTTGGTGTAAAATCGAGAAGCAAGAATTGTCAGTATACGCTTGGCTCTCAACAAGGTAACACTTGCTCTAAAGATCTCCCTCTCTCCTCATCCCATTCCTTCTTGACGTCAGACGCTTTTAGTGGAATCTCTGTTTGTTTATTTCACCTTTGGCCCAGCTGTGTCGCCTTCCACCACGACTGCACGGTAGAGTTGACATCGAGGTTCGTCTAGCATCAGGTAACACTGGTCCCAGAGGTCCCAAGATATCACATATATTTTTATTACCTAATGATTTAAATATGGATTGCTCTATTTTCAAAATAAATACTTGTACATAGTAGAGTTCAAACAATAAATATGAATTGACTCATGCATTCTACATACATTGATGATGTTACAGATAACATCCTCTTCCAGTTTCTCAACTCCGGTCAAATTTCAATGTTTCAAAACCTCTCTCAATTCCACAACCCTCTATACGCTAATAAAGCAGTAGCAGTACACTCTCCATACCATCTTGTTAATCCCTATTTTTCTGGGGAGAAATTTGACTCTAGACAAGGAGTAGTCATCAAATATTCAGTGGTGAGTTTCATCTATTGTTTTTAATTAAATGTTTAACATTCTCGACCCGAGAGACGCCAATTCGCGTCCTTGCCGACGTTTAACATGTACATTAGGTCAGCTGACATCCCCCCAACCCACTGATAGATAGATAAGAAGGTATGGGACAAGATCTCTGTAGACGCGACTTCGGTATTTAATATCATATTTAATTTTGGAAATCGAGGACGCGAATTCGCGTCCTTCGGGTTTGATTCAAAATCAGAAAGGACGCGAATTCGCATCCCTCGGGTCAAAAGTGTTAATTAATTTTATTATATACTAGACGGGTGACCCGGGCTTCGCCCCGGGATTGACCCGTGTGCATATCTACCCGAGTGATATATATTTAGATAGGATTTTTTTTATAATTGTTTGTTATTAGCATTATCTATTTGTTTGCATCAGCATAATTTAATCTAATCTTTGATAGAGGGCGCTGTTCGTGAGCTAAGTAGAATAATTTGAATATATAATTTTAATAATTGATTTATATATATATTTTTAAAATAGCCTATCGTCTTCCCCGTATTTTTTACCTATGTATGGAAATTTTGGTTTGAATTAGTGAACTACTGCGAATTTGTATACCGGACATACAAACAAACAAACATACAAACATTGATTTTTTTATAGATAGATATATGTTATAAATAAAAATATTTTATGCTGGATTTTTGAATATTTTGAGGATTATGCTGTGGTAATGCAGTCGTGGTTAAAATCTTGAAATAAAAATAATAATGGTTTTGATCAGAGGTTGCTTTAATTGAGCTTATGAAATATATAAAAACATAATTTGATAAAAGTACTGTCTGTCTTAAGGCGTAAGAATAAAAAGGAAAAGCTTATTTACATAATGTACAAAGATTTGAGCCGGCCAGCGGGGAAGAACAACAACGAGTTTTTATAGGGGAAGCGTGACCTCTGGCGGTCGATTTAACAGAGTATTTGAGTCTATGAAATAATTTTAAATAAAATATGTTAATATAACATATATATATGTTATATAAAATATTATTTTATTTTAAATTATAATTTCATAGATTTAAATACTCTGCTAAATCGACCGCCAGAGGTCACGCTTCCCCTATAAAAACTCGTTGTTGTTCTTCCCCGCTGGCCGGCTCAAATCTTTGTACATTATGTAAATAAGCTTTTCTTTTTTATTCTTACGCCTTAAGACAGGCAGTACTTTTATCAAATTATGTTTTTATATATCTCATAAGCTCAATTAAAGCAACCTCTGATCAAAACCATTATTATTTTTATTTCAAGATTTTAACCACGACTGTATTACCATGGAATAATCCTCAACATAATCTGAATACAAGCAGAAAATATCTCTTTCTTTATATAGGAATAGTCGACAGGATGTTTACCTGTGAGTTCAATATGCCAAAAGCAAAATTTTTCAAATTCAAATATGCAAATCTCTCAATCAAAAATAGCTTTCCCAATCAAAAATAGCTCATTTCAACCAAAAATAACCTACTTTAAAAAGACATAGCCCACAAACAAACATAGCATTCTCCACAAACAAACATAGCATTCTCCACAAACAAACATACCATTCTCCACAAACAAACATAGCATACAACATATGCAATATATTCAGGCGTGAATGTATTGCACAAAAAAAAGGCGAGACATGTTGGATGTCACCACAGAGATGACGAGAGAGTGATGCCGACACCGGTCAATGAAGATCTGTCCAGGGGGGTCTGTCAATCATCGTGTCTCAGAGGGACTGCCCTATGTTTTTACAGTTTTGGTTATTATACTATAGCTATAATACATATGGGGATATATGTATATATTGGAATATATTACAACATAGATATATACAATATAGATAGCCCAGCCACCTTGCCAACAAAACACCTCTTTGGCAGATTGTCAAGATTCCATTAGATCCCGTGTGGATCTCAAGGAATAAAGTCCGCCTTAGACTGACGAGGGCCATTAGCCCGAAATCATGGTCTCTAGCTGGACGCTTCTCAGTTTGCCAAAGCTGGTGTTGTGGCTTTGTCACCGACCCGAGGCCGCTAGTTGCGGCGACGGTCAATAGATGGCGTCAGGTTTTGACGTTTATTTTGACAGGAGAGGCGCCCTATGCTTCTATATATATAATATATAATATATATTATTTATTTATTATCATTAAATCAAACACGATATCCCACAAGGAATACTTGCGTCAATAAAAACAACACTAAATTCAGAGATTATTTTACATAAACAATTGGTGAATTACAAGGTTTGAGTAGAAGTTTAAGAAGAAAAGAAAGGAAAGGACATTAAAAAAATGCTTGATTCCACATCCTACCTAGGAACAACCAATAAAATAAATACGAATACATAGTTTAGCAATTACGGTTTTTTACCCAAGAGAGAAATATTTCTTGAAAATAAAGATACTTCGGCCAGTATAAATCTTTTTAATAACTCGACGTTTCGACAAAAAGATTTTGTCCTCGTCAGGAGAAAAAAAATTATTATCATTAATTATTTATTAATAATTTATTAGATTAAATTTTAACGCCTTGCCAAATGTTTTAATTTTTGTTTGCTCCTGACGAGGACAAAAGCTTTTTGTCGAAACGTCGAGGTAATAAAAAGATTTACTGGCCGAAGTATCTTTATTTTCAAGAAATAAGAATGCCGGCCAGGCAGCCTCTATCTTTACGATAAGAAAGAAATAGTGAAATAGTACATTAATAAAAATATATCTTTTTTGCATATTCATTCTAAAATTGAAATTCGTTTCAAATTATTTATTTATGGGATTATATATGCTTCTATATAGTTTTCTTAAACATTTATTTGTTATTTTCTATATGATATATAGACTATACACACAAGAATATCAATGTAATATCCTGGTATATAAATTTGGAGTTGCATAGTTTTAGTGCCTCTATAAATGTAAGATGTGCCTTCTAATGGAAAACACCATTCTTAATTTTCAATTGAATCTTAATTTTAGGATGAAAGCTTCTATGAGATTCTTTCTTCTTCTTTCTTATCTTCATTCAATCATATGAGGGTATCAAGCTTGTAGAACTTGAGATTTTGATGGTGTATGGGAATGAGTAGAACTCATCAATGGATGAGTCAATACAGTCAATAATGTGTTTTGAAGTTTCAGGTTGAGAATTGCACTTAGTACTTAGTGGGAAAACCTTGCAACCATTCTGGAAAGTTATTGTCTGTAGATGACCAGACTCAAGTCTGGAAATCAAAGATCTTTGTTCTCTTGGGTGGAGAGAACCGGTGCTTGTCCCTCCTGTTCTGTACCGGCCTGCCACTGAGTAGTGCTCCCAGTCTTAATGACAAAGGCAGATGCTTTCTACTTCACCCAATGATGTCTGAATGATTGAACAGGATGAATCTATTCTTCTTCCTGCCCCCTACAGAACTGACTGCTATGATTACCTGGGGAACTGGAGGAAGACTGGAGATCCACTTTCCAGAGAGGTAAATGAACTAGACTATCTCTCCTACATTTATATTTCTGTATAGATTTGTATATTAATCATAAACACAATAAAATGAAATCAGGTTTTTAGAACAAAGATCGTAGTGGCAGCGTCTACATTCCTGTTAAAGGCCTTCAGAATATTAATTCGTTTTAGGTATTGAAAAATGTAATCTTAAGATATTTTCTTCGTTCTTATCTCCGCTCAATTATATCAGGGTATCAAGCTTTTAGAGCTTGTTGATGGTGTCTGCTGGGATAAGTAGAGCTAATCAATGGATGAGTCAATACAGTCAATAATGTGTTTTGGGGGATCGCAGATTGCGGGGGGGTTGCGTGAGAACGCCCTTGCAACTTCTGAACAAATTTTAACGTTTTGCCAAATGCTTTATTTTTATTTATTTCTCTCGACGAAGACAACATATTTTGTTGAAACGTTGAAAAAATAAAAACTGGCCAAAGTTTCTATTTTTCACAGAAATATGAATGTCAGCTAGACAACCTCTTTCTTCAGGATAAAGGTATTTTATAATACAATAAAATGCGGCTTATGATTGTAGAACGACATTTCCCATCCCTGGACACTTCTATTTTTCCGTTTATCATTACTCTTCACAATTCATGCTTTCATACTTCATCCCTAACGTTAGAAATAATTGTTATTTCTCCTTAAAATAAATTTAGATTTTTCGTTCAAAAGAAACACATGCGGGATAATTTTCAAATGTCGTTCTACAATAAAAGTATTTATTGATGACATCAGCACGACTGGTCGACAATTATCAACAGACCAATAAAACTATACACAGCTAGAGAATCTTGAACAACCAAACTAATGAACATTTATGATGATTTTTACAAATATAGAGTAATAATCTGTTGGGTTCTTTCTCATTGATTAATTAAATTAAATGATAATATATAGATTTTTTCGTCGCCATAATATTTATTCAGGAAGAAATGAATATCTTTCCTCAGATATCTTCTTGTGAATATAAGCTGAAGCTTAATTTTAAAATCATTTAAGAAGTATTCTTCTTTTACTTTTTAAAATAAATGAAAACCGTAGAATTTAACTATATTGATATAAACAGTGTTCTTATGTAAACACTTAAACAATATTTATGATTAATTCAATATACCATGACGTAGGCACAAAGGAACGTAAGGCCACTTGACATGCGTCGGACTAGGGGGCTGTTGTTGGGTGCTGCGCTGCCTGGAGTATAGGAGCTCCATCTATGCTTCCTTTATTCCTGTGGTGAATCTGTATAAGACCGGTGGTCTTAATAAAGCTTTGTGTGTGTGATTAATACAACACAGTAGAACTTGGTTAATTCGAAGTCTTTAATTCGAAAACAACTTTAATTCCAATATTTATCTTGGTCCCTAGAATTTAAAACCTTTAATTCAAAACCTTCTTAATATCGAATTTTGGATAATTCCTTTTTTTTTGGTCCCTTGGGTTATGAATTATCTAAGTTCGACTGTAATTGTTTTTTTAAACAGAATATTCCGAAAATGGCGAAGTTTAAAACGCATATTCATTAAATTTATAGTTGTGAATATATAAAACACTCTTTTTATAATTTAAATATATTTTCCAAAATTAAAAAAAAAAAAAAAAAATGTTGTGTGTAGTCTTGCATCAATTCTTGTGCCCTCGATCTTACTATAAAGAAGTGCAACTGTGCTCCTGTACAAATCCTTTATTTTTCTCCAGTTGAACTATGTAACAGAGGTAAGTTCCCATTAGAAATATTTACATACACATATGTACACAATATATACATACACATACACAACATACAAAATATAAATTTTATAATTTCCTTTGTTTTAACAATCTATTTTGGACTTTTATGTAATGCATCTCTATTTGGCAAAGTATTTCATAAATAATTTTCACAGAAAGAAAATAATAAAATTAATATATATATGATATTAAATTAGATAATAAAAAGGCATATATTGGCAAAATAAATCTTTTATTAAATCCAATATATGCCTTTTTATTATCTAATGAATTAAATATGGATTGCTCTATTTTCAAAATGATATTAAATGTGTTAAAAATAATAATATATAAATAAGATTAGGTGTGGAAATTTAAAATAAAAAGGTCACATCCTGACAGCTCACATGAGAATTTTTAGATGGCAGAGCGTCATCTTGTAGAACAGAAATAAACTAAACGTTGATTTTGCCTGTTCCATGATATTTGGTCAACCCATTTTCTTGATACATCATTAAAAGTCAACCACGAAGGCGTTTCGGGCTATTGGCCCTCGTCAGCGTGGTACAGGCTGTACCTCAACGACCAAAAAATAGTTCTTTGAGGCTTCCTGAGAAATCAAGAAATGTGTATTTGCGGCCAGGAAATGCCTTTTTTAATTTTTATATCTAATATTAAATATGAGGTTAAAACACCAGAGCATCTTTTGTTGGCTTGCCCTCTGACTAACCAAATTGTACTGGCTTACTTTGACATAATGCCATCTTTCTGTATATATTCAATCTTATGAACACTTTGGCAAGTTTAGAGCTATTTGTGCACAGATTTATAAATCACTACTAATTCATCGTGTAAATAATTAAAGATATATATGTAAATATAATTATAATATAGCACAATATAGTCTGATAGACTTCGTGCTTCTGTAATAATAAAATAATAATAATAATAAATATTATTTGTGCACTAATAATTTTATATCTGACGTTCAAAGGAAAGTGGAAATGCGAAAAGTAAATTATGTATCTTCATTATGTTTAAAATGAACTCAGGAGACAATAGAGTATTTTCTTTTGGGAAATAGTCACATATGTCCATACAGAATATACTAATTTGATCTGGCAAGGTACTTCCTAGAAATATAAATGAACCTTGTTTTAAAGATTAGAAGATAAAGAAGAAAATTTTGCTAGTTTAATCTACAATACGAAATTTCCATGAGTCGAGTTTCACTATCAGTATAAAAGGAAACCCGAAAAATGCAATATTACAGCAGTAAGGTAAATTAAACTGGCGAAACCGCTGGGAGAGTTCACTACTGATGAGCCAGGCCCTCCTATTATTTAAATCATTGCAGTAAGGACAGTAGAAAATTGATTTATTTTTAAAAGAATCATACGCATCTAAAATAGGTCAATTTTTTTATTCCCCAATAAGTTAACATGAAAATTTTATGTTTTTAAGAAAAACTACTCTGTCTGGATCATCTTGATATGGAGGTTTGTCAACTCAAATGTAAAATGGCTTGTAGGTAAGTGTTATACTTTACAACTTTATCATATTATCTTCTGAATACGTTTTTTTACAGCCAAGTGGTTATCAAGTTCAAAGTGTTTAATCGGCTCGCGGAAAATTATGTAAGTATATTTATTTTCAAAGATTTTTTATATATCTAAGGGCAAAACCAAATTAGTTATTGCAAAGTAAAAAAACAAAAAACATTTTATATAACTGAATATTTGAATAAAAAGGTATACATTGGATCAAAATATCATTTATTTTACCAATATTTCAATTGGCTGGAGCGCCAACCTTTATCAAGGTACTATAACATATTGTTACATGGATGAAAAGGCCTAGTAACCAGAGTAAAGTTGGGGAAAGAGGGGTGGACTCTAGCGGCCCCCGCTGCCATGTGGCAGGCGCTAAAAACAGCATTCCTGTGTGGGGGAAGACAGAGTCTGGTTACATCTGCGGCAAGGAGAAAACGTGGCGACTTGCCTCCGGGCGTGTGAATGATCCTACAAGGCGGTGTGGGCCAGGCTGCATGTGTATAATGTGGAGCGGAACGCTTCACAAGAGGACGTCCACGGCGCCAAGGATTCTTCTGACGGGGAGGTCGAAAGCAAGTCCCACTGTTGTATTCCTTATGTTAAGTGAGCTACAATAAAGCGCTAACTTTAGCTGCAATCCCTTCGAACTCACGTGTATATCTTTGTGGCATCCTGATTAGACAAAGTACACAAATAGCGTCTGGGTACGACGTAACAATATTAATGTGTAAAACGACACTTGAAGTTACACCGCATGAGTTTCTTTTCAATGAAAAATCAAAATTTTATTTCAAGGTGAAATATTGACTATTTCTAACTTTTTTTGGATGAGGTATGAAAGGGTGAATTATGAAAAGTAATGATGAACGGAAAAATAAAAGTGTCCAGGGATGGGAATCGAACCCACAATTATCCGCTTACCGGGCATCTTTATTCTTCAAAATTCACTCTTTCATACCTCATCCAAAAAGGTTAGAAATAGTCAATATTTCACCTTGAAATAAAATTTTGATTTTTCATTGAAAAGAAACTCATGCGGTGTAACTTCAAGTGTCGTTTTGCAATCACAGGCCGCAGTGTATTATATAATATTAATGTGTGTTAACAACAAACTCAGCGCCACATAATGTCAATAGAATTAAGTTTGAAAACATATTTTTGCTTATATTCAATGGAGAAAAAAAAAAACTCAATATTTATACGATGCTTTAGCGCGCCATCTTGTGTAATAAATTTAAACTATTTTTGACTCGTATGATACTTTTAAAAATACACTCATACCTCGCTTTGCGTCGGGGTTACGTTCCAAAAAAAAAAAAAAAAAAACACGACGCAATTTGAAACGACGCAAAGTGAAAATATGTGAAGGCGCAACCAAAAACAAAGGTGTTGCCATATTTTAGGGAAAAAAATTCAAAATCGAATCAAAAACAACGCAACTTCGAAAATCTAACGACGCACAGTGAAAATCAGTAAATATTAAGCAGCGACGCAACTTCGAAAAAAACGCAAAACGAAACGAGGTATTGGTGTAAATCAAATTTTTTTTTTTACTGCTCTTACTCTGCAATGATATAATAATGATTAAAAATTGATTTATTTTTAAAAGAATCATACCCGTCAAATATATAGTTCGAATTTCATATAACTAAATATTGAATAAATATCAAGCCTTATTTAAGAATGAGAATATCAATTTCTAGCTTTCTGTGATATAATTTTAGTTAATATATGAATAAAATTATTAAAATTAATATATGTTTATATACAAGTATCAAGAGTCATCAACAAATCAATTCTGTCATCGTTTGCTTTTGTGAATGGAATAAATACCCAAATATGGCCATTTCTTATATGCATCGGTGGTTCAGTGGTAGAATGCTCGCCTGCCACGCGGGCGGCCCGGGTTCGATTCCCGGCCGATGCATTTTTTTTTTTACAATTAAAAAAAAAAAACTCATTATATTATCCCTTTATATATAAAGGTAAGTGTATGTATGTTGCATGCATGTATGTTTGTCGGCTATACACGTCCACAATACGTAACTAATCTGACTGAAATTTTAACATTATATAGAGTAGAATCTAGAAAAACTTATAGTGAAAATATCAGGTCTTTATCCCGAATATTCTTCCGAGTTATTTGCAAATTTGCCCTTTCGCTCGCGAGCAGCGCCTCTAGCGGTGAAGATGGGAGGTAATATCAGCTGACCTAATGTACATGTAAAGTTTGGAGCGGGACGTTTCCAAGAGTGACATTCAAGGCGCAATTTTTAATTGTAACGAATAGTATTTGAATAAAAACATTTAATCGGGTCGGCTAGTATTTTTATAAATGGATATATATTAATATTTGTTTATGCGTACACTTTAAATAAATATTACTTGGTTAAGTAGAATTATTATAATTTTTATTTATTCTTTATTTCAATAAAATTAATTAATTATGAAGTCTAACTCTCCAAATATGAATTTAAAAAACCAGGAATGTGGTAATTATTTGAAACAGGTCCTAATCAAAATCCCAGAGAGCAACCGTAATAGGCAAAAATATGTTTTAACTTAATTCTCGGTTCAAAATCACATTAATAGGACCGCTCAACAAGAGCAACCTAGTTCATGATAATTGAAACAGTGAATAATATGTGAAGGTTATTCACATATCAAACAGAATTTTAACGCGGGATTCAATCCCGGTTCATGACTGTCGGGAATCGAGGGTGTTACCCACTCGTCCACCGACTTTTTTGCTAACTTAATTCTATTGACGTTATGTGGCGATGAGTTTGTTGTTGACATGGTTAATAATAATAATAAATAAACTGGTTTATTTCTCAATTTCTAATTCTACCTGAGTTACAAATTTGTATATATCTTGGCTCTCAATGTACGTCTATATAATTGCACACATCACACCTTGTCTTTACGCCCGTTCAAGAACGATGTCGTTCCAAAGCTTGCGAAATTAACATGTTCTATAGAAGAAGCTCCTTTTGAGGCTTACCACATAGTTATGGTAATCGAAAGTTGATGTCTACACACAAAAAAATATAATTAATTCGAGCTTTCAGGTCTTGGAGACCTTCTACAGAAGTAAGGTTAACTATAACACTGCCTCATTTAACTTTACTTCCGTAGAAATACTCCAAATCCCGAAATCTCTAGTTGATTAAATTATACAAGGTTGTTCCAAAAGTTCGTAAACATTTGCAAAAAAATTAAATACCAATATTATTCGCCGTTATGTATAATGCATTTGTATTAAGTATAAAGTAATTGTATTATGTATTACTATGAATTCACCGTAATAATATTATTCGCCAAGTAATAAGAAAAACAACGTTTTAAGAAAAGCACGAAATTTTGAGACAACCTTATATTTTTTTTTCAAGAAACTCTTCCTTAGATAAAATATTGTCAAGAAGCTCCATCCAGATGGGACACCTGTCAATCATCCCTGAACCCCGGGGAGGGGGGGGGACCACAGGTGTGAGGGGTTCTCGGAAGCTGATCTGTAAATAAGGAAAACGGGAAGGTGGCTGACGTCGTTCATTAGGATTATCTTTAACTTGGGGTAAGTTGTACTCTCTCTATCTCCCTATAAATACCCCTTATAATAAATTAATTTATTCCCAAATTTGCCCTTACTTTATTTATCTCCGCGACAATATGCTTCTCTCAAATGCTATTTTAAACAAGGGATTATTATTTTAGAAGAAACCATTAAAGATCATTCCAATTTATTGGATATTCACATATATTTTATGTTTATATAAATTTGATTGACATATAGCCCGAAACGCGTAAATGGTTGAATTTTCTTGATTAATCAAGAAATTGGTTTGGCCAAATATCTTTGTAACAAACTAAATCAACGTTTAGTTGGTTTTGTTGCAATGGATTGCGCTCTGCAATCTAAAATATTCACGTGATGCTAATTTTGTTTATAAAAATGGTTAGTAATGGGAATTCAGATTTTGAACCTACAAACATTATCATCGAAAGGAGAATATAGGTTAACACAAAGCAATAACGCGCCATCTATACATATAAAATGAAAGGATTTAAAAGCACGAATGTTTCTTTTTTAAATAATACAAACTTCTACTGCCCTTACTGCAATGAAAAATATATTGGGAGGACTTGGCTCATCAGTGGTGAACCCTCCCAGCGGTTTCGCCAATTTAATCCACCAGACCGCTTCTCAGAGCTCTAATACTGTATTGGACGATTCAGCTTATATACGCAGCACTGAAGGGTGGAATCTCAGAAATGGTTTTCAAGTAAACTATGGACATAAGCTTATAGGACAGTAGAATTACATTCAAATTTTTGCATCGAGCAATGCTCTTCCGCAAATAATAAAGACAAGGCCAGTTAGGCATAAATTAACACAAAGCAATAACGGGCCATCTATACATATAAAATGAAAGGATTTAAAAGCACGAATGTTTCTTTTATAAATAATACAAACTTCTACTGCCCTTACTGCGATGAAAATTATTTTATAATTAATATAATTATAATAAAATATTTATAAAACAAACATTCGTGCTTTTAAATCCTTTCATTTTATATGAGAATATAGGCGTTAAGGTTCTTTTTAGTTGATGTTAACTCAATTTGATAATAGGACTTTAAATGTGATAAAGGTGACTTACAGGAGGTGCGCTTATGATGGAGTAGACCTTCAGTGGCCGGGGTCTTTGGTTGAAATTTCGAATCTTGCCGATCTGAAATATAACCAATACATTGAGCAAATCATATTCGAGTTTAATGTCAACTTTGTAAACATTATCTTTTTTTTTTTTTCAACACACAAAACGCGATAGCCTTGATAGGTATAATTGCGTCGATTTACATTTTTAAACATAGTATACAAGAAAAAAAAAAGAGAACAATAATAGATTAGCAATTCCAAACGGGAAAAAGCTTTGGAATAATGTTTCATTTGTTTTTAGAAATAATTCATCCATTTTTGCACTTAAAAATAATCTAATTATACTTGGAGCATGTGGTCTAAAAGCATTTTGATTCTCTATAGAAAGTTGAGCCAAATCATATTTAATTATTTTAGATTCAATATAATCTGTGAGAAAGGGGATGTTCGCTTGACTATGGACACAGTTGAAGGATGTAGTTTTGTAGGCTCGAATCACCCAAATCATGAAGATAAAAGTTGCCTGGCCGGCATTCATAGTTCTTAGAATTAAAAGACAAACTTCGGCCAGTAAATGTCTTTATTCTCTCGATATTTCGACAAAAATATTTTGTCGTCGTCAGGAACAAACGGTTTTTGTCGAAACGTCGAGAAAACACAAAAGAATTTCTGGCCGAAGATGTGTTTTAATTCCAAGAATCTGTAAACATTGTTGCACCAGGTTGCCCTTCCAACGGGCAAAGTTTATATCATGCTGTTTATGTAACAATACGAAGGGAAAATTGTTAAATATATATCTAGGGTAAACAAAAGTTAATGTAAAACATTAAAATATTTATTCCCTTATTTAATCATCTTTGTACGGTTTATAAACTTTTATCAGTCATGTTTCAAAGTAATTATCCAGGTTTTATGGACGTGTTTCTTTTACTAGGGTGATGCAATAGTGACATCGTTCTGATGCACGTTTAAAGGGAACGGTGCCCTTTTGATACATAGTAAAATATATAAATAATAATAATAAGCATTTGTATATACGAGGGTTGTCCGTTAAATAAGTTCCACGGGGCACCACTGTCATGAGGATCGCTTTTAGGCGCGAGCCGATTGCACGGGCTCGTAGCTTGTTCTCACCACTCCAATTTCCCACCAAGGCTACGTCGTTGGTAAGCTTAGTCTTGGCTGAGCAGCCGTTAGTGATGGAGCTCCCCCTCGTGTCTCCCGCCAGCTGCGAATTACGGTCAGTAATTCGCTTTTTGGCCGCAAAGAAGAATTCGGCGAAGGACATTCATACTGAACTCTGTCAAGTGAATGGAGAAGGGTGTATGAGTTCTGGGATGGTGCGCAGATGGGTTCCGAAAATGCTGACTGAAGACCATAAAGGGCAGCGGGTTGAAGCGACCCAGAAATTTCTCAATTGCCACGAAACTGACGGAGAGTAATTCTTGGAATCGATCGTTACCGGTGATGTGACGACCTGGGTACACTACACCACACCGGAGACAAAGGAGCAATCCAAGCAGTGGAAGCACACTTCTTCGCCGAAACCGCTAAAGTTTAAACAAACGCTTTCTGCCGGGAAACTTATGGCTACCGTCTTTTGTGCAACTTTATGCGTCGGGGTACAACAATCAATTCCGACCGTTACTGTGAGACCTTAAAACAACTTCGACGCGCGATTCAGAACAAGAAGAGAGGGATGTTAACCAAAGGGGTGGGTTTTCACCACGACAACGCTCGGCCGCACACCGCCCGTCAAACCACCGCTCTCATCGAAGAATTTGGATGGGAATTGGTGTCACACCCACCTTACAGCCCGGACGTAGCTCCTAGTGACTTTCATCTCTTCCCCGAGTTGAAGAAAAACTTGGGTGGAAACCAATTCCGGGACCCAATTTTAGGCTTTCTACGCGGCCAGGCGGCAGAGTTTTTTAACTCTGGGTTCCATAAGTGGGTGTCCTGAGTGAAAAAATGCGTCGAACGAAACGGGGAATATGTAGAAAAATGAAAAAGTCTGATATTTTCGAAAAAGTATAGTTCAGGGCAAATAAACTTGTTTTTCTGTATGAAAACCCTCTGTGGAACTTATTTAACGGACAACCCTCGTATATTCTAAACGTCGCAGTTTTCTAGTTAGATGTTACTCTCATCGAAGGGCTTATATAGGCCCGAAAGTGTAAGTTCGAATAATAATTATTACGTCGGGGAAGAATCTCTATTTTTAAATTCCTCCTGAAACACACTACACACACTTGATACGTTCATTGTAGAAACCAAAGATGGAGTTCTGAAGATTTCTTGTTGCTTAGAAGTTGATTAGGAAAAAAATATAAACTATTTCTGTGTTGAGAATAAGTTATCATCTTACAACCTGGCGGATTTATCGGTAAGGTGATCATCATCATTACTGTTTTTGTTTACCTTAGGCTGGCGGAAGTTCGGGCATAGCTGTAGTTGTTATAAGTTAGATAATGTTGCCTTTTAAATAGTTAAATAAATAAAACTAAGCTAAATAAATCCTTAAGGTAAGAGTATTTCCTTTTTTATAACAAGGCATAACATCATACAATTTCCTCACAATGAGTTTCTTTTTATTTTAAATTACTAGCTTTCAAGAGATGATCGCTCTTCAACGGGCTTAAAAATATATCGACTATATCTAACAAGAAAAATTGTAGTGTGGTTTATTTGTTTGCATAATTTTTAGATTGTATTGATTTACATAAGTTTTTAATTATGTCATATAGCTATTGTTCTTTGAAGTTTCTTCTAGAAAGAACGAGCTGACTCAATTCGATTCAATTCGATTTATTTCAAACAACAAAAGAGAATTACATTACGATTTAATGCGATTTAGTTGTATTTATAACACAAAAGAAAACAGAAGAAAAAAAAAAGAATGATGATAAGTAACAATAAAATTATATGAATATGAATTATAATTAATTAATAAAATACAATAATAATAATAATAATAAAACCTAACATACTCCACCCCGGTGGACTAACTTAGTCCTCAGCAAAAGGTAATGGTACTATTTTAGAGACAGTTCTAGTAAGGCGTTCTTGGTGCTTGGTCTTCACCTCGACGACTCGAACTTTTCCGTCCGCTCCCGGAAAGACTTTGGTGATGCGACCAAGGCTCCAATACATTGCTGGTGGTGATATGGTATCCTTGAGCAAGATGAAGTCACCTTCCTTAATGTTGGGTGAGGATTTTTGCCATTTTAGGCGTTGTTGCAAATTGTTGAGGTATTCTAGATTCCAACGTTTCCAAAATACATTTATAATTTTTTGATTTAGGCTCCAGCGGTCGAGGTAGTTTATCAGAACATCATCATCATCATTAGATTCTGGAGGGGCAGTTAAGGGTCTCCCGATTAAGAAGTGTCCTGGTGTAAGAGGATTAAAATCGTCTGAATCTGAACTTAGAGGACAAATAGGTCGCGAATTTAAACAAGCTTCTATTTGAGTTGTCAGAGTACTCAGCTCTTCAAATTTGAGTATCTGAGACTTTAAGCATCTGAGAAGATGAAATTTGAAGGATTTTATTCCAGCCTTCCAGATACCTCCGAAATTTGGGGCGGAAGGAGGTATAAAATGCCAGTTGATTCGTTCATTAGATATGAATTTTTGAATTGTTGAAGCTTTCAATATACCAAAATGCTCTCGGAGAATGTTGTTAGCTCCCCTAAAGTTGGTCCAGTTATCACTAAATATATCAGAAGGTTTTCCTCGACGAGAAATAAACCGCTTGAGAGCTGCGAGGAAAGCCGCTGAAGATCGTTCTGATACAATTTCTATATGAATTGCTTTTTTGCAGAAACATACGAATGAGGCAACATATGATTTTAATTTTACTTTGGATCTTTTGATGTTTGGTTTCATCAAAAACGGTCCTGCAAAGTCAATTCCAGTTTTAGTGAACGGATTTGATTTCACAATTCGGTGCTTAGGCAGATCTCCCATGATTTGCTTGGTGACTTGGCGTTTAGCCCTGAAACACACCATGCATTGGTGGATTATTTTCTTGACCAAACTTCTGCCTGCAGGTATCCAATATCGTAATCGTAGTGCTGACATGGTCAGTTGAAGACCAGAATGTAAATGATCCAGATGACACTGTCGCACTATTAATTCCGTGATAAAATGATCTCTTGGCAATATTATTGGATGCTTTTCATCAAATTGCAGATTTGAATGACGTAATCTTCCTCCAACCCGTAATAGTCCAGATTCATCAATGAAAGGATTCAAAGATAAAAGCCTTGAGTTAGTTGGTAAAGATTTCTTTTGTTTGCAACAGGTAATTTCTGATTGAAATTCAGAACTTTGGATGAAACGAATGATATTGTGAATTGAACTTGTTAATTCGCTTGAAGATAGATGTCCTTTCTTTCTTTCATTGTAAGAACATTGGACATTGAATACAAATCTATAAATCCATGCTGTAATTCTAACAAGTTCGTTGATATTTGAGTATTTGAAAATGAAGTCTGGGAAAAGAAGATTAGTGGAATGAAAAACAGAGAATGTTTTTCGTCTTTCACCTGAAATTTCTTTCGGAAAATCATATTGAGTTTGAATTGGATCTTCAAAGTTCACATCCGAGAGCCAAGTTGGTCCTCGCCACCAAAGAGAGTGATCCACCAGCTCTGAAGGAGTTATACCTCTGGAAGCGCAATCTGCAGGATTATCTTTCGAAATGACATAATGCCAGGAAGAATGTAAAGTCAATCTTTGAACTTCAGCAATCCTATTTCCGATAAATGGTTTCCAATGTCTAGATTCAGATTTAATCCAGCTGAGAACAATTTTGGAATCAGTCCATAAAAATACTCTATCAATTTGTAAGCATAAAGAATTGCGAATAGTATCATATAAAGTTGCGAGAAGAAGAGCAGCGCACAGCTCCAGCCGTGGTATGGAAATCATTTTCAGAGGAGCTACCCTCGTCTTGGAAGCAATCAGAGAAACTTTCACTTGGCCCGATTTGAAATGAGATCTTATATAAAATACTGCCGCATATGCAACTTCTGAAGAGTCACAAAAACCATGAAGTTCAACAGAAAGTAAAGCTCCCCTGCACGAGAAGTATCTAGGAATTTTAATTTTATTTAATACGGATAATTCCTTTTCGATTTTCTTCCATTGAGAGCACAAAGTATCAGGCAAGGGATCATCCCAATTCAACTTCTGTTTCCAAAAGGATTGAAGCAAAATTTTAAGACGAATAATAACTGGTGACAGCCAGCCTATAGGATCAAAGAATCTGGAGATGTGGGACAACAAATGTCTTTTAGAATTCGTTTGTTCTGGAATGTCATTAACAAGAATCTGAAAAATGTCCAAGGAAGGATTCCAACAAATACCAAGTATTTTGACACATGAATTACTCTCAAAATCCCGAAGATTATGCCTATCTTCAACCTGTTCTGAAAATCCAGAAAGGACCTCCGGGACGTTTGATCTCCATTTCCTAAGAGAAAATCCGGCTGAAGAAAGAAGATTATTGACTTCACGAATATGACATGTAGCTTCTTCAATTGTGTCTGCACCAGAAAGCAAGTCATCAACATAAAAATCGGTTTGTATTATTTTTGAGGCCACTGGGAAAGTTGACACCTTGTCCCTTGCAAGTTGATGTAGGGTACGCATGGCGAGATATGGCGCACAAGACAGTCCATATGTCACAGTCAGTAGTCTATAATACAATAAAGGTTCTGATGGGTTTTTTCTCCATAAAATTCTCTGGAAATTTCAATCCCTAGAATCGATTCTTACTTGGCGATACATTTTCTCTATATCTCCTGAAAAAGCTATTGGGCGTGTTCGAAATTTTATTAGAATGTTGAAGATATCCTGTTGTAGTTTTGGTCCTACATGAAGAAAGTCCTTTAGAGATTTGCCATTGCTAGTTTTGCAAGATGCATCAAAAACAACTCTCAATTTAGTGGTAGTGCTTTGCTCCTTTAAAACACAATGATGAGGTATATAATAACATTGTCCTGAAGGTGTATCCAGCTCATCACTGGGAATAAGCTCCATATGATTGATTAAAAGATATTCGTCCATGAAATCACAATATTGTTTTAGGATACTTGGAGATTTTTGTAATTTTCTTTCAAGTGATAGAAATCGTTTCAGAGCATTGATCCTAGATTCGCCAAAAAAATATCGACTATATCTAACAAGAAATATTGTAGTGTGGTTTATTTGTTTGCATAATTTTTATATTGTATTGATTTACATAAGTTTTTAATTATGTCATATAGCTATTGTTAACACGTTTTCTTTGAAGTTTCTTCTAGAAAGAACGAGCTGATTCAATTCGATTTATTTCAAACAACAAAAGAGAATTACATTACGATTTAATGCGATTTAGTTGTATTTATAACACAAAAGAAAACAGAAGAAGAAAAAAAAAAAAGAATGATGATGAGTAACAATAAAATTCTATGAATATGAATTATAATTAATTAAAAAAATACAATAATAATAATAATAAAAAAATCTAACAGCTAGATTATAAGGTAGACAGTCAGAGAGAATAAAGCTCGGTTGGGTTTACTTCTCCTCACGTCTATTTTTTCAACGCGACAATATTTACAAATACAAACGGGCGCAGTGTGGATATTTACAACTGAATTTTTAAAAATTGATATGTAATTTTGAGGAAATAATTTTGTAATTTTAAAAGTTTTTCATAATTTTATCATGAATAGGAAAAAAATATAACTACATCCACCAATAATTCTTGACGTTTCAATGACTTATTGTCATTCAGAGGAATGTTGAATTCTACTTATACACATACACTATTTTCTAAAATACATGTAAAGCGTCACGTATCTGCGTATATACGCCTATCCCCCGATTTACACGGTAGATACGTTCCTGAGAAAAACGTGTAAATCGGGGGATAGGTGTACACAGAAATAAAAATAAAATGCATTGACAGGTTAAAATATGTAGTCAGCATATAAGCTCGGGATTCCTCGTGAGATGTGTACACAGCGCATGTGTTCAATCACAGTAGCATTTAGTATAGTGCGATAAAAACAAAAAAGAAACTTATTTGGAAAACCGTGTAAAAGCGAAAACGTGTAAAACAAGTACCGTGTAAATCGGGGGATAGGTGTACTTGTATATAAAAATAAATAAGATCTTAAAAATAAAGAGAATTTCGCAAATTAAAAGATTAAAATATAAAATTATTTACATAATATCGAAAAATCCAATATAACAGCGGAATGGTAGATTAAACTAGTGAGACCGCTGGGAGGGTTCACCACTAATGAGCCAGGCCCTCACATTAATTTTTCCATTGCAGTAAGGGCAGTAGAAATTGTTTAATTTCAAAAATGATCTTACGCGTCTAAAAAGGTTTCAAATTTTCATAACAGAGGGCGCGCTAGTGCATCATTACATAAACTTTGTTTAAGAAATTTTTCCGTATTTACATATATAGGGTTATACATCTAGGAAACAAATCAAAGATAGAGTGTTTTACCAATGTCGATGGTGGATTATATTCACTTCAAATTTGATAAACGTGACTTACTAGAGATGCATTAGTGAGGGAGTTGATCTTCAGTTACTGAAGTCTTTGATGGAACTTTGTAATCTTGCCAATCTGAAATACATAGCCTTTGATGACTTATCTACAACAACAACAACAACAACAAAAGCCTTTATTTAGGGCATTCCGCCCCATACAGGATTCGCCGTATTTACACGTCAACAAGAGGAGAGGGAAGAGGAAACATTTACAACAAAATCAGGTTTGTCTCACATTCAGTTACCTATTTACAGATAGTTCATCCTCCAGTATCCTTTGCCCTGCATTCTTTCTCATGCGCCCAGCTTCTGTGCAGAACCTAAAGTATCTAACAATCAGTAATTCATCATTCAGAGCTGAAGAGAGAAGTTGACCTATGCGATGGTATCTAAATTGACCAGAGGTAGGGCTTGGGAAAATTTCAGTACGTTTTTCTGTTAAGAGAGGGCATTGGAAGAAATAGTGAACCAAATTATCATCCATGAGATCCATACAAAGAAAACAGTTCCGGCCATTTTCTTTCCAGAAGTCTTTTCTTTCTTCCCTGAAAAATTGCCATAAAACTCTATGTTGTGCAACTAGTCTTTTGTTGGGAAGCGAGATATTTAATCGTAGGTACTCCTCTGTCATGAATGATTCACTCAAAAATTTGTAGTGAGCAAAGTGGGTTGAATCAGTGATTTTCATCTGATCGTTTTGAATTAGTTGGTCTGTGGTAGTTCTAATTATGCCTGGCAATTCTTTCTGTATGGCTAAGTAGTCTTCACAGCCCTTAAGAAAGGAATATCCCTTAGAGTCTAGAATTTTTATTAAATTTTGAGTAAAACTGTTTTCTATTCCTTTTTTCGCGGTGACTTTCCAGAGATAGTTTAAGCAAGCATGTGGTAATCTGCTCGTCTCCATTTTTAAAATCCTGACCCAAAACTTTAATGTGAGTTTTACAGTATTAAGTTCAGTTGATATTCTTCCACATTCTCTTCTGAGGACATATCCTGGTAAGTTTGGTAAGTCTAAGAGACGACGAAGAAATGCATCTTGGGTATTATTGACTGTCTTCAGCTGGTTAATTGCCCACATTGGTGCCGCATATAGTAAAGTAGGAAGAACAATAGTGTCAAGAAGTTTCATCACTGAGGTAAAGGACTTTATTCGCGCCTATGTAAGGATTCTCCAAAGTGCATTAATTGCATTCAGTGCTTTGTTTCTAAAGTATTGGGAAGCATATTGGGTCGAGATTTTTGTAGTCAGAGGGTAACCCAGATATGTATATTTAGCTACTATTGTCAGGGGTTGCTGACCCCAAAACCATGTCTCGGAACGAGCTGTTCCTCCACCGTTTCTAAACACCATTATTTTAGATTTATTTTGGTTTAACGTTAGGCAGTTCTCTTCTAAGTACTTTTTAAGTAAGTTAATCTTCAATTGCAAATTAATTTTAGATTCTCCTAAGATCACTATGTCGTCTGCATACAGTAAAAGGTGTATAGTTCCATAATTCTCAAGATTTATGCCTGGCAATTCTGATTCATCGAACAGGGGTACCAGATCGTTTAGGAAGAGAATGAATAAATAAGGTGACAACGGCTCTCCCTGCAATACTCCCGCTTGTATTTTGATAGACTCCGTGAAGGAACCCCGCCATCTGACTGTTGCCGTCATTTGGGTATAATAGTTCTTAATTAGTTTAATAAATCGACAGCTCAGACCATTTAATGCTAGTTTTTTCCAAAGTAGATGGTGCGGCACAGTATCAAAGGCCTTCCTTAGGTCAATGAAGAAGGCATATAACTTTCCCCTTCTACGGCTAAGGGTCATTTGAATTAATGATACGAGCGTGAAAATGTGGTCCTGACAAGAGTAGCCTTTTCTAAAACCAGCCTGATTTTCTGCCAAAATTGACTTTCTCTCCATCCAATCATTCAATCTTGTCTTCAAGATAGATGTAAATAATTTCGATAGGTTAGAAATCAGGGATATTCCCCTTTTGATGACTTATCTTTAAACACACATAATCTTTAATATATATTGTTTAAACAATTTTTATATAAACTAGAATAATAACTAGTTGTTGAATGAACGATTTAAAAATGATAACCGCTCTTAAACCGTATTAAAGTTTTATCTTAACAATGATAAAGGATAAAGCTAAGGTTTGAAATTATAGTTATTTCTCTAAATCTCTTATCAAAAGGTGAAGTAACTGATCATCAACTTATTATATTATAATTATAATAAGCGGATGTACCCGGCTTCGCCCGGGTTTTACCCGAGTAAAGGTTTGTCTAACGAATCTCTCGATAAAGTGAACATTTTTTTCCCGGTCCCTTGAAAAATACTCGATAAGTTGAATAAAATCAATATTAATTGGTTCCCTCGGTAATTGGAAGTTAAAGGAATAATATCTTGCCTTGGAATTGTATCATTATTCTTGTCTCAAATAAATTGCCGTATCATCCTGAATTTTGTCTTTCCTTATTTTCTACATTACAAAATCATCGTATCATCATTATAATATTTAGAGCAGATTGTTGAATTATAACAGATAAATTAGAATATTTATCTTGATTATTTTTAGGCGAAAAGTTATTTCAAAAATTTTATTTGCTAGAAACCTTCCCAGTACTATACTAAATAACTTCCCAAAGTTTCATGGCGTTCCGATGTGTGGTTTGGTCAGGCATAAAGGACAGACACACACACATACATTCATTTTTATATATATAGATAAAAGATAAACAAATATATATATAAACAAACTATATATATTTCAAATATAAACATATTTTATAATACAATATTGTGGCGAAGAAATATTTTATAATTTAATTTAATATTATTCAATGAAAATATTCAACAGATTATAAAAATATATATTACTCTGTATTTGTGAAATCATCTTTAAAATATTTCTTTGCTTGCTTGCTTAAGATTCCCTAGCTGGAGATGGTTTTTTTGGGCTGACCTGTTAATAATTGTCGACTCGTCGCTGTGACGTCATCAATAAATACTTTTACATCTTAGGATATTTCAAGGCTTGATTTCTACGCTACAATATAATGCGGCCTATGATTGTAGAACGACATTTGAAAATTATCCCGCATGTGTTTCTTTTGAACGAAAAATCGAAATTTATTTTAAGGAGAAATAATCGTTATTTCTCCTTAAAATAAATTTCGATTTTTCGTTCAAAAGAAACACATGCGGGATAATTTTCAAATGTCGTTCTATAAAAATATTTAATAAAGTATTCGTTTTAAAATATACATCTTATGGGTATTCGTTTAATTTAGGATACTATTACATATTCACCATCAATATATTGAATAAAATAACATTGAGGTTTATTCCAATTTTCAAAAAGTTTATATATATAATAGAATTTTGAAAATAGAGCAATCCATAAAAATATCTTTAATTAAAAAGGCATATATTGGATCAAAATATCATTTATTTTACCAATATTTTAGTTGGCTGAACGCCAACCATTATCAAGGTATTATAACATATTAATGTGTGTCAACAACAAACTCAGCGCCACATAACGTCAAAATATTTTTAAAACTTAATTCTTCTGACGTTATGTGGCGCTGAGTTTGTTGTTGACACACATTAATCTTTAATCTATATATATAAAAAGGAATGTTTGTATGTTTGTTTGTATGTCCGGTATACAAATTCGCAGTAGTTCACTAATTCAAACCAAAATTTCCATACATAGGTAAAAAATACGGGGAAGACGATAGGCTATTTTAAAAAATATATAAATCAATTATTAAAACTATATATTCAAATTATTCTACTTAGCTCACGAACAGCGCCCTCTATCAAAGATTAGATTAAATTATGCTGATGCAAACAAATAGATAATGCTAATAACAAACAATTATATAAAAAAATCTTATCTAAATATATATCACTCGGGTAGATATGCACACGGGTCAATCCCGGGGCGAAGCCCGGGTCACCCGTCTAGTACAGTGATTCTCAACCAATGTGCCGCGGTAATTTTGTGTGCCGCGAAATTCTAAAAATGTGCCGCCGAATTTTAGTCATATGATTATGTTCACGTTTGTATTGGTTTTTCTTTTTTTCTTTTTCATTTTTTTACTTTTTAAAATAACGAAATTAGCAAATTGAATGTTAGAGATGTATATTACTTATATTTTGCATAGAAATATTGATACATAATTTGAATTTTCTTGCATTCAAGTTAGCAAAAGTGTGCCGCGAAATTCTAAAATTGTGCCGCCAAATTTTCAAATCTTTAAAATAATGCCGCAACAAAAAAAAAGGTTGAGAATCACTGGTCTAGTATGTTATAATACCTGAATAAAGGTTGGCGTTCAGCAACAACTAAAATATTGGTAAAATAAATGATACTTTGATCCAATATATGCCTTTTTAATTAAATATAATAGAATATAAAAGCTTTGGCTCAACTTGGTTTTTACTTTGGTTTAACTTAAATCTTATTTTATTGGCGTTTTAATGATGTAATATATTTTCTCACGTAGAAGGACTTTCTTGCCCGAAAGGTTGAGAGATTTTTAAATAAAAAAAAAAAACTTTTCCCTGGAGGCTTAATGTTATTGTTTTAATATTGATTCAAGGGATTATTTTTATCGAATTGAGAATATAAAATACATTTTTCAAACTGTATAGTTTAGAGTAAAAATACAAAGACGGAGTAATGGTATCACTTAAAATTAAAGATACTTCGTCCAGTAAATGTAAAGGTAGTCTGACAAACCTATATAAGGTACATCTATATCCCCCGATTTACACGGTACTTGTTTTACACGTTTTCGCTTTTACACGGTTTTCCAAATAAGTTTTTATTTTTATCGCATTATACTAAATGCTACTGTGATTGAACACATGCGCTGTGTACAAATCTCACGAGGAATCCCGAGCTTAAGTGCTGACTACATATTTTAACCTGTCAATGCATTTTATTTTTATTTCTGTGTACACCTATCCCTCGATTTACACGTTTTTCTCAGGAACGTATCTACCGTGTAAATCGGGGGATAGGTGTACTAGCAAGGAGAATGTAAGAATTGAGATTCAATTCAGTAAAGGTTAATTCAATTTCTCTCACAATAGGGGATTTCAAATTGACTAAAGTTAATTTACTACAGATGCATTTGATTGGTAGAAGTCGATCTTCACTGGTCTTTGGTTAAAATTTTGATTTATACCGATCTGAACAGTCTACATTTTGAGCAAATTACCAAATGAATTCATTACAACTTCTTAAAAACCATTTAATCAAACACAAAATAAATACCGTTCAGAAAATTTCTAAAATACATGTAAAAAGTCACGTATCTGCATATACATAAAAATAAATAAGAACTTAAAAATAGAAGAGACTTGATTGATGCATTTGATTGGTAGGTGTCGATCTTCAGTGGCCTTTGGTGAAAAAATTTGATCCATACCGATCTGGAATATAATCAGTCTGCACTTTAGGGAAGTTACCAAATGGATTCGTTTCAACTTCTTAAAAACCATTTGATCAAATGCAAAATAAATGCCGTTATGAAATTTATCAAAAATGTTGATATAGATAGAAAGAAATAGGAGCAGCGATAATCTGAAATATTTTACCTCTAAAAGTAAACAATGAGAAAGAAAACTACATTTGATTAGGTATGATAATAATACACCAATACCTCGCTTTGCGTCGTTTCGTTTTGCGTTTTTTTCGAAGTTGCGTCGCTGCTTAATTTTTACTGATTTTCACTGTGCGTCGTTTGATTTTCAAAGTTGCGTTGTTTTGGATTCGAGTCTTTAATTTTTTTTTTTTTTTGAATTTTATTTCCTAAAATATGGCAATACCTTTGTTTTTGATTGCGCCATCACATATTTTCACTTTGTGTCGTTTCAATTTGCGTCGTGTTTTTTGGAACGTAACCACGACGCAAAGCGAGGTATGGGTGTATTTATGAACAAAACGGTACCTATACTTCTTAAAAATTTGTGAAATGCATAAAACAATGCATCTTCTGATATTTTATGTATTGAATGCTTAGAGAGTGATCTGTAGAAAGCGAAAATGTCAAACAACCTGTATACGATGGTTTTAGCTATGGCCCTCATCATGTATCTTCTCCGGTTTCATAACACCCTACCTGAGGAGGTATGAAATCATCCAAATATTTCAACAAAAGTGTTCTATCTGGTGTGGTAGGAACGCTTTCGGGTCAGAAGACATTGTGCGGGTGAATGGTAGTCATTTGCTTAGATTCGTCAATAAGCCTCGACATTTTGGCACAACACACTACAGTGTGTGTTAGATATTTTAGAAATTTCATAAGATAATTTAAGTTTAATTAAAACATCATACATATTCCATAATCTATGCTTTCAATGTTCCTTGTATGTAAATAACTTAATATTGTTTAGACAATCCAAGTTACTTGTACCACATTGTTTCCACGGCTCATACTTTTAGTGTCTTAAAATTAAATAATTCTCTTGTATGAGCGTAGAATAGACAGATTGAAATTGAACCTACCTTGGGAGTCAGATATTACATACTAGACGAATGACCCGGGCAACGCCCGGGTTTACCCGATTAAATGTTTTATTCAAACACTATTCGTTACAATTATAAATTGGCGCCGTGGATGTCACTCTTGTGAAACGTCCCGCTCCAAACTTTACAGTCAGATTAGTTACGATATAAATCTTCAAATCGAGCGAGCGTCTATAAATATTTCGATTTAGATCAAGTATTCTAGTTAGTAAGCGAACTATTATTAATAAAATTTTAAAAAGATTTCGATTTTAAACGTATTTATAACCTTGATAGAGGGCGCTGTTCGTGAGCTAAGTAGAATAATTTGAATATATACTTTTAATATTTAATTTATATATAATTTATATATAATATATAGCCTAGTGGTCATGGCATCTGCCCGGTAAGCGGAAGGTCGTGGGTTCGATTCCCATCCCTTGACACTTTTTTTATTTTATCCATTCTGACCAAAATCTATCCGTGAACTTCACACAGACAGAATAAGGCAATTATATTCATGATAATTATTATCATTAGATAATGATGATGCGCGCGTTGATGACCAAAATCTATCCGTGAACTTCACACAGACAGAATAAGGCAATTATATAAGTAGATAAATAAATAATTATCATTAGATAATGATAATGATCATATTGATGATGCGCGCGTTGATGACCAAAATCTATCCGTGAACTTCACACAGTGAACTTCACACAGACAGAATAAGGCAATTATAGAAGTAGATTAATAATAATAATTATTATCATTAGATAATGATAATGACCATAATGATGATGCGCGCGTTGATGACCAAAATCTATCGGTGAACTTCACACAGACAGAATAAGGCAATTATATAAGTAGACTAGACGAATGGCCCGGGCAACGCCCGGGTTTTACCCGAGTGCGAATATATTTTAAAAACGTTTTAATTCAAATACTATTCGTTACAATTATAAATTGGCGCCATGGATGTCACTCTTGTGAAACGTCCCGTTCCAAACTGTGTGTTTTTAAAATGTCTTAATTAAAATACTATTCGTTACAATTATAAATTGGCGCCGTGGATGTCTCTCTTGTGAAACGTCCCGCCCCAAACTGTGTGTGTCTTGAAAATATAAAAATAAAAATGTGAATTTTCATAAAGATTTCATCATTTCGATTTTTTCTTTTGCATTTCACCTACTAAATCGATAGAGATAATTACATTTGCAAAATGAACTTAGGTATATTGACTAAATAGAAAACTGCATAGTAATAAAGATCATTTTTTAAAGGCACCATATCGTTTTTTTTTCAATAAAATCGAAACAAAAAAAAAAATTCACAAAAAAAATGACCCTATAACTTTCCGCAAGGTTCTAAATGGTCACACGGCCAGTGAATATATAAGTAAATAGATAAATATATAGATATATATTTTAAACTGCGGTAAAAGTTTTTTGAATGAACCCATATTATAAATATGCAATGAAAATAACAATTAAAAATTACTAAAGCAATTTTTAATTGTTATTTTCATTGCATATGTAGCCTAGTGGTCATGGCATCTGCCCGGTAAGCGGAAGGTCGTGGGTTCGATTCCCATCCCTTGACACTTTTTTTATTTTATCCATTCTGACCAAAATCTATCAGTGAACTTCACACAGACAGAATAAGGCAATTATATAAGTAGATAAATAAATAATTATCATTAGATAATGATGTTGGAATAATCAATTTCAACATTCTACTCTTCTTTTATTTGTTTTTGACCAGTTGACCGCCATGTATATAAATTATTTCTACCATTGTTGTAGGGGAGTATGTAAAGCAAGCTGCTTTAACTTTATGTAAAATTAGAGCATAACTTAATAAAACTTTCTATCTTTAAAGACAATTTCCCGGCATTCTCCTTCGTATTTTTTCAACAGGTTATGGGCCCAGAACTGATTGTCTAAGATATTAAGAATCAAGCATGTCCAGTCTATATCAAATTGAGAAGTTGAATAAGCAAAACTTTGAGACATGGAGGCTTCAAATGCAAATGATTCTTGTTCACTCTGATCTGTGGATTTATGTTAATGAAGCCAATGTCAAACCTGAACCCGGTAACCAAGAGTTTTCTAATTGGCAAAATAAGGATCAGAAGGCTCTCGCTACAATTGTATTGAGCTTGAATCCATCAGAACTAATACATGTTAAGAATTGTAAAACTGCCGAGGAGGCCTGGAAAAAGATAGAAGAAGTTTATCGACCTAAAGGACCTGCGACGAGAGTTTCCCTGACCAAAAGGCTAATACAGATGAAAATGAGGCCTAATGATGATTTGAAAGATTACCTGAGTAAATTTACTTCATTAGTGGACAATCTAGGTGAAATTGGGGCTCAAATACCCGAAGATTTTTTAGTTATACTCTTGTTATGTAGTCTTCCAGAATCGTATGAAGGATTCAGGACTGCAATAGAAACCAGAGATGAGCTCCCAAAACTTGAAACTTTAAAGGTGAAGATTATAGAAGAAGATCAAAGACAACGTGAAATGGAGGGAACTTCGTCTGGAGAACAAAATGCCTTTTTTGGAAATCCAGAAAGAAAAACTACCAATTCCACTAAACCACCAAATCGGAAGGATTTTAAATTTAACTGCCATTACTGTGGCAAGAAAGGCCACAAAGCGGCTGACTGCTGGTCAAAAAGGAACTCTAGAAGAAACAATACGCGAATGGCTGCTTCTCTAGGAATTAGAGATGAAAATATTCTTGATGTTGACGAGTGGTGCCTGGATAGCGGTGCAACTGCACACATGTGCTGCTTTAGAACAGCATTTTCAAATTTAAGAGAAACAGAGCCAATACCCGTTAAATTAGCGAACGACCAAAGCATAGAAGCTTTAGGTACAGGAACGGTAGAATTGGAAGTTCTCGAACATGGTGAACCATTTTTATTAAAGTTGGAAAATGTGTTGTTTGTCCCAGGACTGAAGGGAAATTTGATTTCAGTCAGCACCTGCACAGAAAAATCATTCTTTGTAAAATTTATGAGAAGAAAAGCGGAAATTGTGAATCCATTGAGGAAAATTTGCATAGAAGCTTACAAAAGAAACGGACTTTACATATTGCGTCAAACTAAATATGCAAAAACGCAATTTACCAGAATGTGTATAGACAAAAATAGCAGTGAAATTTGGCATAATAGGTTTGGTCATCTTAATTTTGATGACCTCAAGAAATTGCAGAGAGAGAATTTAGTCAATGGATTACCCAAGGGTGAATTTAAAAGTATAACAAGTTGTGAAACTTGTATTAGGGGTAAACAGACTCGATTACCATTCCCAGAAGTCTCTCTGACAAAGTCAACAGAGCCACTGCAACTTATTCATTCTGACATATGTGGACCGATGAGAACAAAGTCATATGGCGGTGCATTGTACTTCGCAACTTTCATTGACGATTTCTCACGAATGATATTCACTTTTGTTATGAAACGAAAAAGTGGAATTTTCAAAGGATTTAAAGTCTTTAAAAGATTTGCTGAGAAACAAACTGGCAAGAAAATTAAAGCAATTAGAAGTGACAATGCAGCAGAGTATTTGAGTTCAGATTTTAAAGAATATTTATCGGAGGAAGGAATTAGACATCAGCTCTCAGTTGAATATTCTCCGCAACAAAATGGAGTTGCTGAAAGAACGAACAGAACTCTGGTAGAAATGACTAGATGTTTCATAATTCAAGCGAACCTCCCAGATCCACTTTGGGCTGAACTTGTGCATACATCTACATACATTAGAAACAGATGCCCAAGAACAAATGAAAGTCGAACTCCGTATGAAATATTTACAGGAAGAAAACCAACCGTTTCTCATTTAAGAATTATTGGATGTAAATGTTTCGCTGTTGACAACCGTCCGAGAAGAGGAAAATTCGCTCCTCGTAGTGAAGAATACCGACTGGTTGGCTATTCTCCCGAATCAAAGGCGTACAGATTATGGAAGCCTGGGACAGGCATGATGATAAAAAGTCGAGATGTACGTTTCCTCGAATCTGAAAACTCTACCTCTAGGAATGACGTGGTGCAAATTGAAGCTATACCACAGAAAAAGGAAGTTAATTCATTGGAGGAGGAAAGTCTTCAGGATGATGAAAACACTTTGCCCGGAACTGATTCGGAGTTTTTAGGCGAACCATCAGAAACAAAGGAAGTCATCTCGCAGAGAGGAAGAGGAAGACCAAGAATTTTACGTACTGGAAAACCGGGAAGACCACGAAAGGAATACGTTGAAGCTAATTTGTCTAAGGATTTTAGACAGAACACCAGTTTGCCAGATCCAAAGGATTTAGATCAAGCCTTGTCTAGTGAAGATTCGCATCTATGGAAAGGGGCAATGAAGGTCTTGTCGAGGTCGTCCATACACCAACCCAGGAGAATGTTGCGGATATCTTAACCAAGAGTCTGACAAAGGTCTCTCATGAGAGATGTATTCGTGAGTTGGGAATGTAGAAATTGAGGGAGGGTGTTGGAATAATCAATTTCAACATTCTACTCTTCTTTTATTTGTTTTTGACCAGTTGACCGCCATGTATATAAATTATTTCTACCATTGTTGTAGGGGAGTATGTAAAGCAAGCTGCTTTAACTTTATGTAAAATTAGAGCATAACTTAATAAAACTTTCTATCTTTAAAGACAATTTCCCGGCATTCTCCTTCCTATTTTTTCAACAAATGATAATGATCATAATGATGATGCGCGCGTTGATGACCAAAATCTATCCGTGAACTTCACACAGACAGAATAAGACAATTATATAAGTAGATGGTGATATCGTTGGCTTCTCAGGCGCTTGTGTTCAAACACACAACACAATAGCTGTTATATAGGTTTTAAATAATCTTATATATAAAAATGTATAGATCGTTAATTGATTCTCCTCTTTCTTCTCAGCCCCCTCTGGTGTTAATAGAAAAAGTGCTGCGACGCATGCGCGTTACCATTTTATTTTAGTCGTCATTATATGAGATATTATGAGATCTTCTTTATAGCTTTGTTGTTAAATATTCTCTAGCTATTTCTCCTACGGCTTCACCCAGACTGCACTGCCTTTCAAGCTGAACTCTCAGCAATTCTCTGGGCAGCTCAAATCGCGGAGACTAGTCTAACCAAAACAGCAGTGATCCTTGTCTCGGACTGTAGATCCGCTTTATCAGCTATCTGCTCCTCAGGACCAACACATACATCGCTAGTAGCAAATATAATAAAATTCCTTAACAGAGCTCCTTACATCAGGCTGTGTTGGGTACCCAGACACACTGGAATCAATGGCAATGAACTAGCAGACAGTGCAGCAAAAATTGCCGCTACTTCTGTCCTACCACACTCAAACTCCATCCTGCCTCGAACTCATGCTCGAAACCTAACACGTAAGGCTGATCTATCATAATGGACTGTATTATATTTACGAGACCATTCGACCAGATCCCTCAGGAGAATTGCTGCCACTCCAAGCCATCTCCTCAAATTTCTACCAAATATCCGCCATGGAGAGGCCACCACCACCATCCTCACGGGCCATGGCCATGTACTGGCAGACATTACACGTGTGCATCCCGAAACAGACCCTACCTGCCTTCACTGTTCAGAAGAGCCTCAGACAGTCGATAATCTTCTCTTCAGCTGTCCAGCATTCCTGAGACATGGGATGCAAACAGCTATCCTTTTTGGACTAACCCACCTCAATCCTCAATCTATGGCCAGCCTTTAAGATTAAACCTCAGCATGGAACTTCCTGGTCAACTCCGCAATTAAAACAAGACGCGAGTAAAAGCGCTCAACACTAGTCCATACTAGTGACTCCCCGGGTAGTTGGCGTTCCAGGAACCTGGGTTATCTCTCTCTAGCTGTAAATAATTTGTTAGTTTTAATTATAGTCGTGCTGACGTCATAAATATATAATATTTTGCTTATATATTTATCTGTTAAGTCATCCATTACCACGCTACAATATTTATCGTTACTGATTTGCCTTTTTTTATAAAAGTACGTTTTTATTTGTGACTTTTATTAATTTCTAATGGTAGATATTTCGTGTTTCTAATTCCTAATTACTTTTCTGCTTATATATAATCAGAATTGTTCTCTTGAGAAACTACTCTGGATTCGCGGGATTTATCCGTGTTCGTATCTGCCCGAATGTATATACTTTGCTTAGAAAGTATTTTATTTAACCTTACTTGAAATACTGCCTTTAAGAAATCAGAATATACCCATTGCCATTTTTAATCCACTCTTACTTTTAGTGTGTCTTTACAAGCCTTTCGGGTAAACCACGGGTTGCCCGGGTCACTCGGCTAATTTTGTAATAATTGCTTTGGTATTCGGAGAGAATATGATCGTATTTATTTATTAATCAAACAGGCGTGAAATTGAAATATTTGCGCTTATTACAGAGGAAACAAACAAAACAACCAACATTAAATATTTACAAATTTACATGTATTATTCAACAGAGTTCATAAAATTTATATAGACAAAATGGGTAGTATAAGAGAGTTAAATGATTTAGATCAGGGAACAATCGATGTCTCACTTCTGCAAAGTTCGGACAGTTTTAGATGAGGTGAATTTCAGTTTAGTTTCTAGGCAGGAACAATTTGGTGTTTCTGAGATAGACCTCTTTTATGTGAGTATTTCTGGAATTTTCCGTGTGATGTGACAAATTGAGTGACTATAAAATTTGGATAGAACTGTGTAGGAATTCCGTTTGGAAAAATAGTGCGAATTGAATAATTGTATCTATATTTGAATATTATATATTGTTTTAATATCTTAATTTATGTTGTGTCTAACCGTTTTTCAAGTGTCTCTCCAATATCGGGACAGGAATTACCTCATGAAATGGCGATCATCTCCTGCGAGTCAAGAAAAAAAAAAAAAAAGACCGAATAAGGTCGAATAAACTTAAATCGTTTTATATCGATCAAATGAATATAATGGGTATTTTAAATAAGAAAATCTCTGAAAAAAGATCAATTTCAATATGAAGATAACTAAAAGTGTGAATGGTATACTTCTAAAAAAAAAAGAGATTAAATCTAACTACGCAACGAGGTTTTTATATAACAAATAACTCTTCACTGTGTTAGCTTTTAAAATAATCTTAGAGGCGATATCTGGCTCCTGTTTAAATACTTTTAAAAGTTTATTTTCCTGGCTTTACATCGAGTTACAGCCATTGTTTCAGTATTCCCTTCGTTGAGATATATTTCGAGGTTGTTGTTGTCCAATGTCCAATGAAGGGCCTCAGATGTCTCCGTGCATCTCTATCACAGCAGTCGCAATGTCCTCTATCTTGGGTGTGTTAAGCTGCTGCTCTGGGTATATGTTAATTTTCTGTTGTTGTTGTCGTGTTCAATAAAGAGACTCAGATGTCTCCATGCATCTCTATCACAGCAGTCGCAATGTCCTCTATCTTGGGCGTGTAAAGCTGCTGCTCTGGGTCCATGTCAATTTTCTGTTGTTGTTGTCGTGTCCAATGAAGAGCCTCAGATGTATCGATGCAAAAATAATGGCCGATATCATAAATCCAAATTCAATCGTTGAATATTGAAATTAATTATTTTTAAATATTTTTGCAAGTAATATATCATTATAAAGCTTATTTCTTGCTTTGTCACTATATATACCAATATATTTACAACGATAATTTTGTGTGATTTCAGGCTGTATTAAAAATGCTTTAAAAACAGGAAATCCGCATAATTTACTTCGTGAGTTCAGACTCGGCCACTACGTTGCGGAAACAACTCGAAATGTCATCAGCGCATGGGACAAAGATACTAATTCTGAACGCACCCCTCGCAGGTGGTTCGAAAACTTTCTCAACGGCGATACCAGCCTTGGAGATGAAGAGAGCCGTGGACGTCCGTCCGTGGTTACAACGACCAATTAAAGGCAATAATCGAGGCGGATACACGCAAAACTACACGAGAAGTTGCCGAAGAACTCAACGTCGATCAGTCGACAATTGTTCGTCATCTGACACAAATTGGAAAGGTGAAAAAGCTCGACAAATGGGTGCCGCATGATTTGAATGATGTTAATAAAAATCAGCGTTTTGAAGTGTCGTCGGCGCTACTTCTGTGCAACAAGAACGAGCCGTATTGTCACCTGTGACGAGAAATGGATCTTCTACGACAACCGGCGACGTTCTACGAAATGGTTGAACCGCGACGCAGCATAGATGCACTTCCCGAAACCCAAACCGCATCAAAAGAAGGTCGTGCTGACTGTTTGGTGGTTTACGGCTGGTTTGATCCACCACAGCTTCCTGAATCCAGGCGAAACCATCACTGGAGTGATGTATTGTCAGAAAATCGATGAAATGCACCAAAAACATCGCCGTATCTGCCGAGATTGGTCAACAGAAAAGGGCCTATTCTTCTCCACGACAAAGCCCGACCACACGTCTCAATGATCACTGACAAAAGTTGAATGAGTTGGGCTATGAAACTCTTGATCACCCACCATACTCGCCCGACCTCTCGCCTACCGACTACCACTTTTTTAAGCACCTCGCCAACTTCCTGGATGAGAAATACTTTAAAAACCAAGGTGATGCCGAAATGGCCTTCGATGAATTCATTGCCTCCAGAACTCCAGATTTTTATAAAACTGGAATATACCAGCTCTCGTTGGCAAAGATGTATCGATGCCAATGGTTTTTATTTTGATTAATAAAGGTTTTCATGTAACGAGCTATTGCCTTTTAAAGTTGTCACTACAAATCGGTCATTATTTTGGCATCAACCCAAATACAAGGTTGTTCCAAAAGCTCGTAAACACTTGCAAAAAATTGAAATATTAATATTATTCGTCGTTATGTATAATGTCTTTGTATAATATATAAAGTAATTGTATTATCTGCATTCGCCATAATTATATTATTCACCAAGTAATAAGAAAAACACAAACTTTAGGGACAACCTTATTTATACTTGAAGAGTTAGCCCTCTCCTTTTATAAAGAAAGTGTTGCCTCTATAGGCACATGAATATCATCTTCCCGAAACTTTATATTGTATTATATGCAAATCTCTACTGTCCTAAAAGCTTATAAAAATACCATCAATTTAGTACCCTCTATCGCTGAAAATTGGAAATATATTTTTAGCGCTATTTAAAAAAAAAAAAACATATGTTTAAAATCTATTTTTTTTAGCCTTTACCCTACAATGACTAAAAATTGAAATAAAGAGGGAATGGTTAGTCAGTGGTAAACCCCCTAGAGGCTTCGCCATTTTTAAAATAAATTTCTAATCATTGCAATATAAGGGTTATAGAATTAGGGTTTTTGCTTATCCTTAGTACACGTGGTACAGGCCATGATAATCATGGTGGGTAGAAGTAGGCGACTGATTTTACTGTAAGTGCACCACATGTGAAGAGCAGATATAATTAGATTTTAAATATTTATGTTTTAATATATATAGAGAGTTAAATATATTTCTAATTACCTCTAAAATCTTATAGTTTTCTTAAATGCCAAAATTAAACTTACTTCAGTGTGGTATATATAAGCAGAATCGCCCAATACACGCGATTTCTTTGTCAGCTTTTTGTTTGAAAGTCAGATATCATACATATATCAAGTACAGTAGGACCTCTCTCTAAAGGTAACCTAGTTACAGAAAGATGTTCTCTTACCGCTGAGAGAATTGATAATTAGTTTTAAAAAAAGGTAATTTTTAGCAATGTTAATTACACTGATAGACAAAACTTAAGGAAGTTGTACCTTATAGCATATATATATCGGGATTCAGAAAATATCTCTCAGAGTTATTTTCTGAATCCCGATATATATATGCTATAAGGTACAACTTCCTTAAGTTTTGTCTATCAGTGTTATTGTAGATTTGTGTTTGGCATTTCTATTGTGACTATACATCTTTTTAATATGATGAGTCATTGTTCTATTATTTAAAATATGCCGCCATTGAAAATTAGATTGTAAATAGTACCTGAAAAATAGTCAAACGTATAGAAAATTTATAACAAATGATTTTTTTATATCAACCTGGAGTTATAGCCTATATCAGATGTATTTGTTCAAGTATTATTTCACCTCTGTATTTTATATAAAATAATTATTACAGTTGAACCTCCCTTTAGCGGACACCTCACTATAAAGGACAGTTTTTATTTTCAAAACTACCATTTTTAATTGCAGAGCCAAAATGTCCTTTAGGGAGAGATGTCCTCTTACGCAGAGTTGCTAAATAGTGAAAATGGTAGTTATAAAATGAGAATTGATCTACATAAAGTAAAATTATTTCAATCGAATTAGCTACAATTATTTTTTTTTATGTTTCCTAATACGAATAAAAGTTTAAAATCTTTAGATTTTTTCGCCAGTATGTGACGGAGTGGAAATATAAACTGTGGGAGTGAAATTTATACAAAAGGTTTTGAAGAAACCTACTTTTTCTTACTAAATAAAATGTAGGGTGATTTTATAGCGGCATTTATCATATACATTGTATATTATTTAAAATAAGCTTTCTCATTCAATAACCTTTGTCATTGCAGTAAAAAAGGTATGTAGAAATCATATTTGAGAATATTATAGAAAAAAAACACATTGTCAGTAAATATTTATGTTTAATTGTATATTATAAAAATGAATTTAAAAATTTAGTCAAGCATACAATAATTTATGTATCAATTTATTCAAACATGAATTTACATTCAAATATAGAGTTGAAATATTATAGAACGAATTTTATAATCTAATTTACACCTTTTTTATCGAGATTTTGATTATGGTAAAACGTTAAGGTTTACAAATGGCTATCGTGATTGACTCAGAGGTTAAATCTAGTTGATTTGGGAAAAATTGGATTATTAAACAGGGTAGCTATATTTCCCATTTTCAACATAGACACTTTCCATATCGATTAAATGACCCAGAGCATCTTGGAAGGTCTTCTCATCAAAGTTGAAATATTTCTGTACTCGGCCTTTGACTTCTCCTAGAAGGATCTGGTGGGTGACAGGATGAGGATGGTGGGATTTGACCGACCCGACGATGGCAGCTTGGGTTGAAAGGTTTTGAGAACCTTGAAATTTAGGTTCTTTCATCATAAAGGTAGGTAGGGGAACATACAGGGTCTTGCCCTTAGATTTCACTTGTAGATTAAGGAAGATATTGGAATTTTCACACAGAACTTCAGTGTCCAACTTTAGAAGTCCTATTTCAACCAGCCCTTGAACGGCTTTCGCCAAAGTATATTTGTCAATCATGGTTAGTTCTTGAAGTTCCAGAAATGCTAGCGAATCAGTTTCTTGGAATTGAAGCAATGTTACAGCCTGGATAGGTTTCATAATAACTTGTTGGCCACCTCTGTAACAAAGACCTATTTCTACAGAACCGTGGAATGAAAGAAATTGCAATTTATTCGAATTACCATTAAGTTTGGAATAATTTATAAAGAGCTTCGAGTAGAGAGCCTTGCTATTCTTCATTTCTTCTGGGAGTTTCAGACTATCCAGAAAATATTTATTGTCAAAAGATGGAAAATCGTATTTATAAACTTCAGTTTTCATTGAGACCCTCGATGGTTTTTTAAAAAATATTCTCGCATATTTCAAATTGATATTATTGCTTGTTTCAAAATCCTTGATAACCTGGAATGTCTTTCTAAATCCATACCTGGTTATATCTGCCATTTTAGCTAATGTCTTTTCCTCGATTGTTAGAGAAGTTTTTGAAGCAGTTTTCTTCAATCGCTCAACTAATGACTCGACATACTCTTCTTCCAATTCATCCAAATGATTGGATAAATATCCCAGAGTTTCAAATATGTTGTTTTTCAAATGATGATTCATTGTTAACTTATTATACCAATGTGTCTTCATATTTCTAATGACTGAATCAATTGATGAAACCACAAATTTGATAAGCGATGTATTGTTATTTTTACAGACTGTATAAAGACTTTCTAAAACGGTTCCCAATAACATTTTTGCAAATTTATATTTCGGGCCATTAACTGCTTTTCCTTTCAAAAACTTTACAATAGCATCAACCTTGGGTATAAAATTGATTTCGGATTCCGTACACGTAATTGTCTTTCCTAATCTATTTAAAAAATGATTTTTAAAGTGTTCAATATCAATTTGGTTATAAATAAAAAAATATTTGTTGATTAATTTCGGAGTTAGGTCGGGTGTTTCTGTCACTGAAGTCACTTTATCAAAGATTAATTGATCAAACATATATTTTCCAATGGTGATATTCCAACCATCAGCATAACTACCAGAAAGTAATTTTAGTTCGTTTTTGATATACTTGTATATTTCAGCTGGATTGTTCGATCCACGAAGATCATAATTTTTAGCTCTGTTATTTTCGATGAACATTTCTGTATATGGAATTACAATATGATGTAACCACGCTTCATACATATTATCTGCTTTATTATCAGAACAATAAACGACAACTAAAAAATCTTCTATAACATTTTCAAAATACTCTCGTGAATTTTCAGACTGATATCGACAATCATGTGCGAAATCAAAAAATGATTTGACCATTCGATAACCGTGGAGATCTAAAACCTTTTGTCTCCAATATTCTCTGTGATTCCCACTATTTTCGAAAAGGTAGTTTTCCTCTACACCATAGAGTGCGGAGATAATACCAGAAATGAGCAAAACTTCAGGATAGTATATATCATAGAATTGGTAAAATCCCATTAACAAATCTCGACCGTTTAGTCCACTTAATTCACGAGAAAAATAGTCTATGTCATCCATCACAGTTTTGTCAAACTTGGAAATTATTATTGTTTTATCGAGGTTCAGTTCTTGTGTTAAATACCTAATCGCTTCCAGAATTTTATCACATCTATACCAACGACTCAAATTATTTCTTTCAATTATAAATGGGAACACCATTGTTTCCCACATATTATTAAAATCCATTTTTAAAATAATTTTATCTAATTTTTTTTTTCATTTGAGAATTCAAAGACTTGAAAAAAAAAACAATATAGTCAAATATATTATATTTATTACATTCGCAGATTATATTTGAATTATAACAATATTTAAATATTATAATATTGCGCCTTTGTTTAAAAATGAAAATTTTCTAAGCACACATTTATATATACAACAACAACAAAAAGCCTTTATTTAGGGTCACTGACCCTATACAGGATTCACCAGAGGTATGCATAAGAACAAAGCAGTGAGACAAAGGAAACAACGATATAGACAGAAGAAAAAGAAGAAAAAAAACAAGAAGCACATATTTATATTTGAAAACAATTTCTAAAGTTAATTCTTTGTATATGGAAAATATATTGTAGGGTGACAGTGTAGGGTAAATGACTTTGGGGGGTTGAAGGAAGAGGGGGTCATTATCCTGAGGAGAGTGACTGCGAGTCACTGAAAAAAACGTCTGGAACTAAATAACAGTTAGGTTATTAGCCATATATTTTTCCAAACATACTTACAACCAACAAATGCTCCAAACTATATAAACAAGGAAAAGATAGAGATAATCCTCATTAATTTTTCCCATTAAATAATGTAGTAATAAGGGACATTTATTTTATTATTACAGAAGTACGAAGTCTATCAGACTATTGTGCTATATTAGAATTATTTACATCTCATATAGTAAAACCCCTCTGAAGTGAACCCCAATGGGACAGAGCCTTTGGTTCACTATAGCCACGGTTTGGCTTTTTTTTTTTTTACTTTTCAAATTTTTAGACCGTAAAATTAAAGGACAGCCATACACACTGGAAGAGATTGCCTCTTAATAGTGGTCACTGTTTTAATTCCCTTAATTGACCAATTTCCTTACATTGATACTAAATAATAATATAAATCATTTGATGATAGGTTTTTTTATAATTAGCATACATGCACCTCTATGTCTAATTTTAAAATCAAGACAAATCCTAGACAAATATACTTTCCTTAGAAAGTATTTTATTTAACCTTACTTGAAATACTGCCTTTAAGAAATCAGAATATACCCATTGCCATTTTTAATCCACTCTTACTTTTAGTGTGTCTTTACAAGCCTTTCGGGTAAACCCCGGGTTGCCCGGGTCACTCGGCTATTGTTGTAATAATTGCTTTGCTATTCGGAGAGAATATGATCGTTTTTATTTATTAATCAAACATGCGTCAAATTGAAATATTTGCGCTTATTACAGAGGAAACAAACAAAACAACCAACATTAAATATTTACAAATTTACATGTATTATTCAACAGAGTTCATAAAATTTATATAGACAAAATGGGTAGTATAAGAGAGTTAAATGATTTAGATCAGGGAACAATCGATGTCTCACTTCTGCAAAGTTCGGACAGTTTTAGATGAGGTGAATTTCAGTTTAGTTTCTAGGCAGGAACAATTTGGTGTTTCTGAGATAGACCTCTTTTATGTGAGTATTTCTGGAATTTTCCGTGTGATGTGACAAATTGAGTGACTATAAAATTTGGATAAAACTATGTAGGAATTCCGTTTGGAAAAATATTGCGAATTGTATAATTGTATCTATATTTGAATATTATTTATTGTTTTTAAATCTTAATTTATGTTGTGTCTAACCGTTTTTCAAGTGTCTCTCCAATATCGGGATAGGAATTACCTAATGAAATGGCGATCATCTCCTGCGAGTCAAGAAAAAAAAAAAGACCGAATTAGATCGAATAAACATTAAATCGTTTTATATCGATCAAATGAATATAATGGGTATTTTAAATGAGAAAATCTCTGAAAAAAGTTCAATTTCAATATAAAGATAACAAATAGTGTGAATGTTATACTTCTAAAAAAAAAAGAGATTAAATTTAACTACGCAACGAGGTTTTTATATAACAAATAACTCTTCACTGTGTTAGCTTTTAAAATAATCTTAGAGGCGATATCTGGATCCTGTTTAAATACTTTTAAAAGTTTATTTTCCTGGCTTTACATCGAGTTACAGTCATTGTTTCAGTATTCCCTTCGTTGAGATCTATTTCGAGGTTGTTGTTGTCGTGTCCAATGAAGGGCCTCAGATGTCTCCGTGCATCTCTATCACAGCAGTCGCAATGTCCTATATCATGGGCGTGTAAAGCTGCTGCTCTGGGTCCATGTCAATTTTCTGTTTTTGTTGTCGTGTCCAATGAAGAGCCTCAGATGTCTCGATGCAAAAATAATGGCCAATATCATAAATCCAAATTTTCAATCGTTGATAATTGAAATTAATTATTTTTAAATATTTGCAAGTAATATATCATTATAAAGCTTATTTCTTGTCCTGTCACTCTATATACCAATATATTTACAACAATAATTTTGTGTGATTTCAGGCTGTATTAAAAATGCTTTAAAAACAGAAAATCCGCATAATTTACTTCAAATTTAGTTCAAACTCGGCCACTACGTTGCGGAAACAACTCGAAATGTCATCACCGCATGGGGCAAAGATACTAATTCTGAACGCACCACTCGTAGGTGGTTCAAAAACTTTCTCAACGGCGATACCAGCCTTGGAGATGAAGAGGGCCGTGGACGTCCGTCCGTGGTTACAACGACCAATTAAAGGCAATAATCGAGGCGGATACACGCAAAACTACACGAGAAGTTGCCGAAGAACTCAACGTCGATCAGTTAACAATTGTTCATCATCTGACACAAATTGGAAAGGTGAAAAAGCTCGACAAATGGGTGCCGCACGATTTGAATGATGTTCATAAAAATCAGCTTTTGAAGTGTCGTCGGCGCTACTTCTGTGCAACAAGAACGAGCCGTATTGTCACCTGTGACGAGAAATGGATCTTCTACGACAACCGGCGACGTTCTTCGCAATGGTTGAACCGCGACGCAGCATAGATGCACTTCCCAAAGCCCAAACCGCATCAAAAGAAGGTCGTGCTGACTGTTTGGTGGTTTACGGCTGGTTTGATCCACCACAGCTTCCTGAATCCAGGCGAAACCATAACTGGGGTGATGTATTGTCAGAAAATCAATGAAATGCACCAAAAACTTCGCCGTATCTGCCGATATTGGTCAACAGAAAAGGGCCTATTCTTCTCCACCACAAAGCCCGACCACACGTCTCAATGATCACTGGCAAAAGTTGAAAGAGTTGGGCTATGAAACTCTTGATCACCCACCATACTCGCCCGACTTCTCGCCTACCGACTACCACTTTTTTAAGCACCTCGCCAACTTCCCGAATGAGAAATACTTTAAAAACCAAGGTTATGCCGAAACGGCTTTCGATGAATTCATTGCCTCCAGAACTCCAGATTTTTATAAAACTGGAATATACCAGCGCTCGTTGGCAAAAATGTATCGATGCCAAAGGTTTTTATTTTGATTAATAAAGGTTTGCTTGTAACGAGCTATTGCTTTTTAAAGTTATCACTACAAATCGGTCATTATTTTGGCATCAACCTAAATACAAGGATGTTCCAAAAGCTCGTAAACATTTGCAAAAAATTAAATATCCATATTATTCGTCGTTATGTATAATGTCTTCGTATAATATATAAAGTACATCTATCCTCCGATTTACACGGTACTTTTTTACACGTTTTTGCTTTTACACGGTTTTCAAAATAAGTTTTTTTGTTTTTATCGCAGTATACTAAATGCTACTGTGATTGAACACATGCGCTGTGTACACATTTCACGAGGAATCCCGAGCTTATATGCTGACTACATATTTTAACCTGTCAATGCATTTTATTTTAATTTCTGTGTACACATATCCCCCGATTTACACGTTTTTCTCAGGAACGTATCTACCGTGTAAATCGGTGGATAGGTGTAATTGTATTATATGTATTAGCCATAATTATATTATTCGCCAAATAATAAGAAAAACACAAACTTTTTGTACAACCTTATATATGCTTGAAGCCCTCTCCTTTTATAAAGAAAGTGTTGCCTCTTTAGGTACATGAATATCATCTTCCCGAAACTTTATATTGTATTAAATGCAAATCTCTACTGTCCTAAACTTTATAAAAATACCATCAATTTAATACCCTTTATCGCTGAAAATTGGAAATATATTTTTAGTGCTATTAAAAAAAAACATATGTTTAAAATCTTTTTCTTTAGCCTTTATATACAGCAATGACTAAAAATTGAAATAAAGAGGGAATGGCTCGTCAGTGGTAAACCCCCTAGAGGCTTCGCCATTTTTAAAATAAATTTCTAATCATTGCAATATAAGGGTTATAGAATTAGGGTTTTTGCTTATCCTTAGTACACGTGGTACAGGCCATGATAATCATGGTGGGTAGAAGTAGGCGACTGCTTTTACTGTAAGTGCACCACATGTGAAAAGCAGATATAATTAGATTTTAAATATTTATGTTTTAATATATATAGAGAGTTAAATATATTTCTAATTACCTCTAAAATCTTATAGTTTTCTTAAATGCCAAAATTAAACTTACTTCAGTGTCGTATATATAAGCAGAATCGCCCAATACACGATATTTCTTTGTCAGCTTTTTGTTTGAAAGTCAGATATCATACATATATCAAGTACAGTAGGACCTCTCTCTAAAGGTAACCTAGTTACAGAAAGATGTTCTCTTACCGCTGAGAGAATTGATAATTAGTTTTAAAAAAAGGTAATTTTTAGCAATGTTAATTATTGTAGATTTGTGTTTGGCATTTCTATTGTGACTATACATCTTTTTAATATGATGAATCATTGTTCTATTATTTAAAATATGCCGACATTGAAAATTAGATTGTAAATAGTACCTGAAAAATAGTCATACGTATAGAAAATTTATAACAAATGATTTTTTTATATCAACCAGGAGTTATAGCCTATATCAGATGTATTAGTTCAAGTATTATTACACCTGTATTTTATATAAAATAATTATTACAGTAGAACCTCCCTTTAGCGGACACCTCACTATAAAGGACAGTTTTTATTTTCAAAACTACCATTTTTAATTGCAGAGCCAAAATGTCCTTTAGGGAGAGATGTCCTCTTACGCAGAGTTGCTAAATAGTGAAAATGGTAGTTATAAAATGAGAATTGATCTACATAAAGTAAAATTATTTCAATCGAATTAGCTACAATTATTATTTTTAATGTTATCTAATACGAATAAAAGTTTAAAATATTAAGATTTTTTCGCCAGTAAATGACGGAGTGGAAATATAAACTGTGGGAGTGAAATTTATCAAAGGGTTTTGAAGAAACCTACTTTTTCTTACTAAATAAAATATAGGATGATTTAATAGCGGCATTTGTCATATACATTGTATATTATTCAAAATAAGCTCTCTTATTCAATAACCTTTGTCATTGCAGTAAAAAGGATATGTAGAAATCATATTTCAGAATATTATAGGAAAAAAAAAACACATTGTCAGTAAATATTTATGTTACATTGTATATTATAAAAATGAATTTTAAAATTTAGTCAAGCATACAATAATTTATGTATCAATTTATTCAAACATGAATTTACATTCAAATATAGAGTTGAAATATTATAGAAATATATTTATAATCTTATTTACACCTTTTTATATCGAGTTTTTGATTAAGGTAAAACGTTAAGGTTTACAAATGGCTATCGTGATTGACTCAGAGGTTAAATCTAGTTGATTTGGGGAAACTGGTTTTTTAAACAGGGTAGCTATATTTCCCATTTTCAACGTAGACACTTTCCATATCGATTAAATGACCCAGAGCATCTTGGAAGGTCTTCTCATCCAAGTTGAAATATTTCTGTATTCGGCCTTGGACTTCTCCTAGAAGGATCTGGTGGGTGACAGGATGAGGATGGTGGGATTTGACCGACCTGACGATGGCAGCTTGGGTTGAAAGGTTTTGAGAACCTTGAAATTTAGGTTCTTTCATTTTGAAGTCAGGAAGGGGAACATGCAGGGTCTTGCCCTTAGATTTCACTTGTAGATTAAGGAGGATATTGGAATTTTCACACAGAACTTCAGTGTCCAACTTTAGAAGTCCTACTTCAACCAGCCCTTGAACGGCTTTCGCCAAAGTATATTTGTCAATCAAGGTTAGTTCTTGAAGTTCCAAATATGCTAGCGAATCTGTCTCTTGAAATTGAAGCAATGTTACAGCCTGGATAGGTTTCATAATAACTTGTTGGCCACCTCTGTAACAAAGACCTATTTCTACAGAACCGTGGAATGAAAGAAATTGCAATTTCTTAGAATTACCATTAAGTTTGGCATAATTTATATAGAGGTTCGAGTAGAGAGCCTTGCTATTCTTAATTTCTTCTGGGAGTTTCAGACTATTCAGAAAATATTTATTGTCAAAAGATGGAAAATCGTATTTATAAACTTCAGTTTTCATTGAGACCCTCGATGGTTTTTTTTTTAATATTCTCGCATATTTCAAATTGATATTATTGCTTGTTTCAAAATCCTTGATAACCTGGAATGTCTTTCTAAATCCATACCTGGTTATATCCGCCATTTTAGCTAATGTCTTTTCCTCGATTGTTAGAGAAGTTTTTGAAGCAGTTTTCCTCAATCGCTCAACTAATGACTCGACATATTCTTCTTCCAATTCATCCAAATGATTGGATAAATATCCCAGAGTTTCAAAAATGTTGTTTTTCAAATGATTATTCATTGTTATGCTATTATACCAATGTGTCTTCATATTTCTAATGACTGAATCAATTGATGAAACCACAAGTTTGATAAGCGATGTATTGTTATTTTTACAGACTGTATAAAGACTTTCTAGGATGGTTCCCAATAACATTTTTGCAAATTTATATTTCAGGCCATTAACTGCTTTTCCTTTCAAAAACTTTACAATAGCATCAACCTTGGGTATAAAATTGATTTCGGATTCCGTACACGTAATTGTCTTTCCTAATCTATTTAAAAAATGATTTTTCAAGTGTTCAATATCAATTTGGTTATGAATAAAAAAATATTTGTTGATTAATTTCGGAGTTAGCTCGGGTGTTTCTGTCACTGAAGTCACTTTATCAAAGATTAATTGATCAAACATATATTTTCCAATGGTGATATTCCAATCATCAGCATAACTATCAGAAAGTAATTTTAGTTCGTTTTTGATATACTTGTATATTTCAGCTGAATTGTTCGATCCACGAAGATCATAATTTTTAGCTCTGTGATTTTCGATGAACATTTCTGTATATGGAATTACAATATGATGTAACCACGCTTCATACTTATTATCTGCTTTATTATCAGAACAATAAACGGTATCTAAAAATTCTTCTATAACATTTTTAAAATGCTCTCGTGAATTTTCAGACTGATATCGACAATCATGTGCGAAATCAAAAAATGATTTGACCATTCGATAACCGTGAAGATCTAAAACCTTTTGTCTCCAATATTCTCTGTGATTCCCACTATTTTTGAAAATGTCTTTTTCCTCTACACCATATAGTGCGGAGATAATACCAGAAATGAGCAAAACATCACGATAGTATATACCATAGAATTGGTAAAATCCCATTAACAAATATCGACCGTTTAGTACACTTAATTCACGTGAAAAATAGTCTATGGCCCCCATCACAGTTTTGTCAAACTTGGAAATTATTATTGTTTTATCGATGTTCAGTTTTTGTGTTATATTCCTAATCGCTTCCAGAATTTTATCATATCTATACCAACGACTTAAATTATTTCTTTCATTTATAAATGGTAACACCATTGTTTCCCACATATTATTAAAATCCATTTTTGAAATAATTTTATCTAATTTTTTTTTTCCATTTGAGAATTCAAAGACTTGAAAAAAAAAAAACAATATAGTCAAATATATTTTATTTGTTATATTCGCAGATTATATTTTAAATATAACATTATTTAAATATTATAATATTGCGCCTTTGTTTAAAAATAAAAATTTTCTAAGCACACATTTATATATACAACAACAACAAGAAGCCTTTATTTAGGGTCACTGACCGTATACAGGATTCACCAGAGGTATGCATAAGAACAAAGCAGTGAGACAAAGGAAACAACGATATAGACAGAAGAAAAAGAAAAAAAAAACAAACAAGAAGCACACATTTATATTTGAAAACAATTTCTACAGTTAATTCTTTGTATATGGAAAATATATTGTAGGGTGACAATGTAGGGTAAGTGGGGGGTTGAAGGAAGAAGGTGTCATTATCCTGAGGAGAGTGACTGCGAGTCACTGAAAAAAACGTCTGGAACTAAATAAAAAAGAAGTTTATTAGCCATATATTTTCCAAGCATTCTATCAACAACAAATGCTCTAAGCTATATAAACAAGGAAAATATAGAGATAATCCTTATTATTTTTCCCCATAAAATAATATAGTAATAAGGGACATTTATTTCATTATTACATAAGTACGAAGTCTATCAGACTATATTGTCCTATATTAGAATTATTTACATATTGTCACACTCTGCATAGTTATCGTGTAAAAATATGTAAATTAGTATAAAATAATTGGTAATAGAAATTTATGTAAATAAGGCTTTTTATATAAGAGCGAGATACAATGAGTCGGGAGAGCTTCTTTTGTTTTGTTGAGTTTAGTTCGTTGTTACTCTAAATCTCATAGAGTCAGTTTTAACTCTTTCGTTATTAATAAATATAGTTGCTTGCTTTATGAGAACGCGGTCTGGTTTATTTTATGAAATGGCAAACGCTGATCAGAAACCTTTAGAAGCACCTACGGTCGAGGCAGGTGTAACAACTGGTGGAGATGCCGGTTTTGACCCTATACCCTTTAATCCAAGCTTGAACATCAGGAAGTATGCTGGAGACGAAGACCCACGCCAATGGATCACTTCTCTGGAAGAGGTTGGGTTTCTTTACCGCTGGGCGGATTACATCATCACCCGCTACGCCGCCATGAACCTAGTCGGACCTGCTAAAACTTGGTATGAATTCCACAAGGTCAATCTTGCCACCTGGGAAATTTTCAAAACTCGCCTCATCCAGGACTTCGCGTCGCTGGAGAACAAGGACGAGATGATGCTCAAACTGAACAGAATGCAGGGGTGGAATGAACTCGCGATGCGATTTGCTGAGGATATATTGCTTCAATGCAGCAAAGTCCAGCCCAATATGGAAGAGATGGAAAAAATACAACTTGTAATCGGAGGTCTAAAGAAAGAGTACGCGCTGGCGCTATATCTCAACCCCCCTAAAACCATCGACGAACTTCTGGAGGCATGTAAGAGAATCGATGGGTTCGAGAAGGAATACCTGGAACGAAAGGAGAAGAATAAAATTCTTATGAATCGGATTTCTCAAAAAGAAACGAATCATGCCGGATGGAACAGGCAACCAAGAGAGTTTCAATCGTATAAAACTGAAAATTACTCGAGGCCTATGATAGGAGCACCAAGACAAAACCAAACTTACTTCCCCCCACAGGAGACTCGTACATTTCCCCGATCCACTCAAAGGGATACATATAGACGAACTCCTGGCAACACTTATGATAGAAAACCTCGGAATGATAGAGGTAGAACCGAGGACGGACGACCTATCTGCTTTAAATGTAATAGACCGGGTCATGTGGCAAAGTATTGCAGAATAAAATATGTTCGCATGGTTGAGGAAGTCCCCCCTAGCCTAGACAGCCCGTCTGATGACAAAAAACCGTTGAACACCCGAAACCTGAGCCCAGAGGTATACGCCGATGTGTGTGAGAGACCAAGCATTCCAACTCGCAACAGATTCGAGGTGTTGGAGGATTTAAACTAGAAAGCGCGCCTGTTCCAGTCAACCAGGGCATGTCGAAAATAGGCGCGATCACAGAGATGGATTCAAAAAGCCGAATAAGTGTGAATGTTGATAGAATTGGAATATTGGAAGCCTTGGTTGACACAGGCGCGGATCTCTCGATTGTGGATTTGAGAACTGCTCTCGAAACTGGCGTTCGTATTGAGACCTATAATGGAAAGTGTATTGGCCCAGATGGTAAAAGGCTTAATATATTGGGAAGCATTTCAATGGATATAAAAATTGACGAAAAGTCGTTGAATCATAGATTTGTAGTTCTGGAGTCCAATATGAGGTCATTAATAATTGGAAGAGATCTTCTCAGGCGTTTAAATGCGAAAATAAATTGCAAACAGGATATTTTGGAATATGACATTGTGACCGAGTGTCAAGACTCGAACGAAGCACCCAGGAAGATAATCAATCAGCAGGATGAAGTAGTGCCTCAACTTTGTGTTAAACTAGTCAGGGTAACCGTGAAGGCCGGTGATGGCGAATACGTGGTTGAACCAAATGAAAGGCTAACTCTTACAAATGGGCTTAGAATTGCTAGATGTCTGATCACGGTAAGAAACAAATTAGCGTATTTATGGATAACTAATCCTTATCCTCGAACATTAAAAATAATGAAGAATCAGACCTTGGGCTACGCAAGTCCTCCCACCACGGTTAATTATATAGAAGATGATGAGGAAGATAAGGTGACGGAAATTCAAATAAACGAGGACCTGACATTAAGCCAAAAGAATGAATTAAGGCGGGTTTTATCGAAATACAGTGATCTATTTTCATCAAAATTGGGCAAGACGAATTTGGCCAAACATAGAATTGACACAGAAAATGCGAAGCCGATAAAACACAAACCGTACAGAGTTAGCCCTAAGGAGCGAGACATCATCGAAGAACAAATTCAGGATATGCTCCAGGAGGGAGTAATAAGGGCATCTTCTAGTCCATGGGCTTTTCCGGTTATTTTGGTCAGAAAGAGAGATGGCAATTGGCGATTTTGTGTGGACTACAGGAAGCTGAACAGCATAACGGTAAAGGATGTTTATCCGATCCCCAGAATCGATGATGTTATGGACACACTTCAGGGATCTAGATATTTCACGGCCATAGATCTCAGATCGGGATACTGGCAGGTAGAGATCGAGGAACAAGACAAGAAGAAGACGGCCTTCACAACATCCCACGGCTTATACGAATTTAATGTTATGCCATTTGGGTTGTGCAATGCCCCAGCTACTTTCGAAAGAATTATGGACAATGTACTAAAAAATATAAAATGGAAATTTTGCCTCTGTTACCTAGATGACGTTGTTATATACAGTCCCGACTTTGCCACTCATCTCGGAAGGATTGAGGCTGTCTTAAAGTGCTTTCGTGAATCGAACCTGAGGCTTAATGGGAAAAAGTGCCGATTTGGTTTTGAAGAAATTGAAATACTCGGTCACGTGACAAGCAAAGATGGAATTAAACCGGCAGATCATAATGTTAAAGCGATTAGAGATTTTCCCCGTCCTTCAAAGACAAAGGAAATTCAGTCATTCATAGGACTTTGCTCGTATTACAGGAAATTCATTAAGAACTTCTCGCGAATAGCTGACCCACTGTTCAAACTAACAAGAAAGGATTCTCCATTCATCTGGTCAGAATCTCAGGAAGAAGCATTTATAACTCTGAAATCTTTGCTAACAAATCCCCCGATATTGTCACATTTTGACCCAGAAGCACCGACCCAGATCCACACCGATGCATCAAATATTGGCCTGGGTGCTACCCTTGTTCAAACTATCAATGGTCAAGAAAAAGTAATTTCATACATTAGTCGATCATTAAGCAAGCCAGAACGTAATTATTCGACAACGGAGAAGGAATGCTTGGCATTAGTATGGTCAATGTCGAAGTTACGGCCTTATCTATATGGAAGGCGCTTCAAAGTTATGACGGACCATCACGCATTGTGTTGGTTAAGAAACCTACGGGATCCAACAGGTAGACTTGCAAGATGGGCATTAAAAATACAAGAATATGACTTCGAAATAATTTATAAATCCGGGAAAAAACATTTGGATGCAGATGGTCTTTCACGAGGTCCATTACCAGAGGCTGATTTTGACGATAACTATGATGGTTTGTTTTTCAACCCAGTCATCGAGGATTCCGACGAATATATCGAAAACATCAAGAGATGCCTCGGTGACACGGAGGGCAGGCGATCGATTGTTGAAAATTTTAAAAAAGAAAACGGATGTCTGTACAAAAGAAATCCGAGGCCAGAAGGAAGAGCCTGGCTGCTGGTGGTACCCAGAGGGAGAAGGAAGGACATTTTTTAAAAGAGTACCACAATCATATGATCTGTGGCCATTTAGGTGTGACCAGAACAATGCACCGTCTAAAGGATAAATATTTCTGGCCATCCATGCTGAAAGATGTGGTGGAATATGTTAGGACCTGCCATCTGTGCCAAAGCAGGAAGGGTTCTAATCAGTTGCCTGCTGGCCTACTTCATCCGATCCCTGCTGCAAATTATCCCTTCGAGAGAGTTGGGATCGACTTTTTGGGACCATTGCCATCTACGAAGAACAGAAAGAAGTGGATGATAGTATTGACCGACTATTACACAAAATATGCGGAAACGAAGGCTGTTATCGATGCCACAGCGAGGGAGGTTGCTAAATTTCTGACAGAAAATGTGATTTTGAAACATGGAGCCCCACGGTATCTGATTAGCGATAGAGGAAGCCAATTCACGAGCAATTTGGTGAAAGAAATAACCAAGATATGTCAAATTCAGCATTGCCTCACAACAAGCTATCACCCACAAACAAATGGCCTCACAGAGCGATTGAACAGAACATTGATCAATATGATAAGCATGTACGTGAACGTAGATCAAAGGAATTGGGACGAGATACTCCCATTCATAACCCATGCTTACAATACGACAATACAAGAAACAACCAAATATTCCCCGTTCTTCCTTTTGTATGGAAGGGAACCAGTCTCGATTTTGGATGACACGAATATCTTCATTGAGCCCGATTCGGAGGATTATGACGAGTACGTGAGCAAGTTGATGGAAAAAATCGTGAGAACGAGAGAGATTGTGAAAGTTAATACCGAGAAAAGTCAGGAAAAAATGATTAATCATTACAACCAAAAACATCGGCAAACTGGTTATGAACCAGGTGACTTGGTAGCGCTGTGGACTCCAATAAGAAAACCTGGAAAATGTGAGAAACTTTTGAGACGCTATTTCGGACCCTACATCGTGCTGAAAAAAATTTCCGATGTGAACTACTCTATCGTGCCAGAAGATAACCCTGGGAACCGCACACAGCCTACAACGGTTCACATAAGCAGAATCAAGCCTTACTTTGCGAGAATGGAAGACGGTCACGAGGACGCGACCATTTCGGAGGAGGGAGAAGTGTCACACTCTGCATAGTTATCGTGTAAAAATATGTAAATTAGTATAAAATAATTGGTAATAGAAATTTATGTAAATAAGGCTTTTTATATAAGAGCGAGATACAATGAGTCGGGAGAGCTTCTTTTGTTTTGTTGAGTTTAGTTCGTTGTTACTCTAAATCTCATAGAGTCAGTTTTAACTCTTTCGTTATTAATAAATATAGTTGCTTGCTTTATGAGAACGCGGTCTGGTTTATTTTATGAAATGGCAAACGCTGATCAGAAACCTTTAGAAGCACCTACGGTCGAGGCAGGTGTAACAATATATATCTTTAATTATTTACACGATGAATTAGTAATGATTTATAAATTTGTGTACAAATAGATCTGAACTTACCAAAGTTTTCATAAGATTGAGTATATACTGAAAGGTGATTTGACATTATGTCAAAGTAAGCAAGTACAATTTGGTTAGTCAGAGAGCAAGCTAACAAAAGATACTCTGGTGTTTCAACATCTAAACATACTAGTAAACTATAAATATACATCGATTTAAAATATATACAATTTTTAAAATTAAATTTATAAAGCAAAATTTATTATTTTGGGGCTTGCTATCATTCTCGGCCTATTCGTTGAACAAACTAATACTCTCTCCATATATATGTGGCAATATAATAAGGTGGGAAGAGAAATAAGGACACCACAAGTTGGAAGAGGAGCCCAGACAACCAGAGAGAGAGAGAGCGAGAGCCAGGCCCGGCAAAGCCGGGCGTCCGTTCGTGTCGCACACAATCCCCAACTGTCTTAATAGTCCCGAGATTCCAAGTAACGGGCCCCAGTAGGCCCCTTGGAATTTCGCTGAGGTCTAAAGTGACCGTTCCTTACCCGCCCATCTCTCTCTGGGTTTACTGTAGGTTTGCTTTATTATTCCTGGAAGAGCATATATTATGTCATATATATAATTAAATTTCGAAACAAACTATGATTAAATACTGTATTCTCGTGTTAAACTTTCATTGTGGTAAGGTCAGTAGTTATAATTATTTAGTTTTTAAAAGAATCAAACGCGTCTAAAATAGTTTCAATTTCTCATAACAGATAGCGTGCATCATATTATAATTGTTCTAATAAAAATATCAGTAAACAAATCTGAGGCAATAGCTTTCTATAAATATTTTAGATCATCATTATGTAAGGACCAGTCAACAAGTGAATGACTTTGAGACGAAGAGTAAAGCCAGTTCAATTTCTATGTAAATAACACAAGATGATTATTACCTTACCCAATTGGGAGAATCTGTATGGGGCAAGTCCCTAATAAAGGCTTTTGTGTGTGTGCATAATCTACTTATATAATTGCTTTATTCTGTCTGTGTGAAGTTCACTGTGTGAAGTTCACGGATAGATTTTGGTCAGAATGGATAAAATAAAAAAAGTGTCAAGGGATGGGAATCGAACCCACGACCTTCCGCTTACCGGGCAGATGCCATGACCACTAGGCTACCTTGGACATATTTTTCCGTTCATAAAGTTAATATATGATGCCAATATATATAATAATTGTATAAACGAATGCAAGACAAAATCACCGCGAATGTTTCTTTTTTTTTAAGACAATTTCTTTTTAAGGCAATTATCATTTTGCACAATTACTTAATCTTTTAAAATAAATAACAATACTTAAATGAAAATATGTTTCTTTAAATAAAATAAATCTGACTATAATTTCTAATCTGACTGTAAAATTTGGAGCGGGACGTTTCACAAGAGTGACATCCTCGGCGCCAATTTATAATTGTAACGAATAGTGTTTGAATAAAACATTTAATCGGGTAAACCCGGGCGTTGCCCGGGTCATTCGTCTAGTTGTTCTAATAAAAGACTACGTGATGTTTGCGGAAGAACAATTTCTCGAAGCATATATATATGTTGTGATGTAGTTCATCCTATAGGATGACTGTGGTGTGGATGGTTAGATGCAGTCGTTGTGGCCACAATGTTCAGAGTGGTTTCAGACGTGAATGATTTACATAAAAGAACAAGGCATGCTGAATGTCACCTTAGAAAGGGTGAGATAAAAAGTGAAGGTAGCCAGACGCCGGTCTAGGGGAGGTCTTATCTCTATTTGAGCAAAGAGGGACACCCCTGGGAATCCGACTATGTTTTTAATGGACCAACGGTGTAATTGAAACCTTTCGACTGTCTGGCGCCGGTTTTAACTAAAGCTAATTTTGTTATCTCGTTTTGGTATTACACTATAGCTATATTACATGTGGGGATATATGTATATATTGAAATATATTACAACATATATTTATGTATTTATACTGTTCTCAAAGAAAGCTCATGTCCATATTTTATTTAAATTACCATTTCCAAGAGGTCAGCTTCAGTATCGGTATAAAAGTAAAACAGAAAATTGCAATATAACAGCGGTATGGTAGATTAAACTGGTGAAATCGTTGGGAGGGTTCATTACTGATGAACCAAGCCCTCCCATCAAATTTTCATTGCAGCAAGGGTATGAGATATGATTGTTTAATTTTTGAAATAATCATACGTGTCTAAAATAATTTTGAATTCTCATATGTTACAAAAGTGTGGAAGAACGAATAGGCTTTTCAAAATTTGCAAAACGATTAGATCGATAAAAAGTGTGTTAAATTAAAAATTGTGGTTTCGATTCCCATCCATGGACACTTTTATTTTTCCGTTCGTCATTACTCTTCATGATTCACCCTTTCATACCTCATCCAAAAAGGATAGAAATATCGATATTTCACCTTGAAATAAAATTTTGATTTTTGGTTTAAAAGAAACTCATGCGGAGTAGCTTCAAGTGTCGTTTTACAATCACAGGCCGCAGTGTATTATATTGTAAAAATTTATGGTCAGAAAATGATCATGATAAAATTTATCCTGATGAAAAATCCTTACGAGAATATTCAGATCTAAAATATTTTTATTCTAGAATTTCACATGACATGTGTTATGGGGGAAAAAATCTATATTCATTGACAAAACTTAAGGAAGTTTCATATTTGATGTCGCCCTTCGTCCTATTATTTTTATGGAGACAGAGGCAATTTTGTTCATACCAGGTTATGTCGTGTATTTTCAAGTTATTTTCTGAATCCCGATATACATGCTAAATGGTACAAATTCCTCAAGTTTTGTCCATGAACGTATATTGATCGCCGAAAACGTAGAAATTATTTTTAAATTAAAGTGATTTAAATATTTATTGTTAAATAGTATTGGATTTAAATATATATATAAATATTTACCATTGCAATAAGGGTGGTAGAAATTTGTTTTAATATAAAAAATCATACGCGTCAAAAATAGTTTCACTTTCTTATAACAGATGACGAGCTAGTACATCATATTAAATAATACAAGTATCAGAGTCATCAACAATCAATTCTGTCATCGTTTGCTTTTGTGGATGGAATAAATACCCAAATATGGCCATTTCTTATAAACATCGGTGGTTTAGTGGTAGAATGCTCGCCTGCAACGCGGGCGGCCCTGGTTCGATTCCCGGCCGATGCATTTTTTTTTTACAATTTTTAAAACTCATTTATATTATTAAAATATACAAGTATCAGAGTCATCAATTCTGTCATCGTTTCCTTTTGTGAATGTATGTAAATAATGGATTTCATATTTTTTATTAATTTTTGTTCTGGCCTTTATTTGTTTAAATCTCTTTTTAAAAATCGTTTAAAATGCAGTCGCAATCATTAACAAACACATATGTTTGCCTAATATTTCCATATGCTCTTATTTTTTTACAGAAAAATATTTACATGCCAGTATTTTGGATTTTTTTTTTTTTTATATTCTTACTGAGAAGATGGGCATCGCAGTCAGGATTCTTTACAGTCAGTCACTCAACTCAGGCAATTTCAAAGGTTAATGGGGGGTTGGTGGAAAAGCTGCCGTCTATTTAAACTATATTAATTTTGAAACAACTAAATGGATTGCAAAAAATAATTAAATCAAATACCTAAACAATAATATAATACAATTTTTGCCATTACACACTTTTTTCCTGTAGTTTATGTGTTTCTTCTGTATTGCTATTCTAAGGCACTTCTACTATTTATTATTGATGTACTTTCAGTATGAAGGATACTTCACTCGGGGGATTTCTCGGGCGAAGCCGGGTCATTCTTCTAGTATTAAATATTACTTAAAATTTATTATATCCCGAAACATAACGTATTATGAAAATAGATTAATCTATATTCAAATCATTAGATAATAAAAAGGTATATATTGGATTGAATAATAGGTTTATTTGCCAATATTTTGGTTGGCTGAACGCATTACACTTTTGTATAAACTTTTATTATAAAGAAAATAAGAATTGCTCAGAAAGCAAGAAGGAACAAGAAACTTAGCCCTGGAGACTTTATATTCTTTATAATATTATAAATCAGGAAGAACGTTTATATAAACTTTTATACAAAAATGTAATGTCTTGATATAGGTTGGCGTTCAGCCAACCAAAATATTGGCAAATAACCCTATTATTCAATCCAACAGATGCCTTTTTATTATCTAATATGTAAATGTATTTACAAGTTGAGGTTTACTGGTTGAGGGCCACGGGATAACCCGAAAACCTTTTTTTATTAAAAAGTTCCAGTTCCAGTTCTAAATAACTTTATTAGGTGCCGCTCAAAAAGAGCAACCTAGATCATCATATTTACAATATACTGAGGGGGGTTGTTATGTACAGGGGTTCATTTACAATTATAATTTATAATGATGCCGTTGGGTCCGGATTCTCAGGTCCTTGGGGATATTGTTCTTGAGAAGGTTTTTTCTGGCTTGTTTGATATTCAAGGTGGGTTTGTTTTTCCTTTTTTTCCACTTTTCGTCATTCTGGCTTAATTGATGGAGAATTTGTCTAGGTTTTAAATTTCTTATTTTCCTTTTTCGGCATTTGTAGTTTGTGGCTTCCTTAAAGGTGGGGTTTTCTAATTTTTCGGATTTTTCATAGAATTTAAATGATTGTCTAATAATGTAGTCATTGATGTTTTCGATATTTAGATCGTTCCTGAGGATTGTGTTTCGAACGAACCAGGGTGGAGACATGATTTTTCTGATCATTTTATTTACGAAGACTTCTAGCTTTTTAAGGATGGTCTTATGTGCTGTCATAAAAATAGGGTGGCCATAAATGAGTATTGGTCTTATTATTTTATTAAAAATTAAAAGGGAAACACTAAAATAAAGAATTATATAAAGATAAAAGGGTTCGCGATTCATGGCTCATATATATGTGAAAACATTCTTTATATATTACCAATAAATTTTCAATTACAAATATATTCAATTTTTAACTATGATGCTATTCTCGAATACAAACAATACTTTACAATTTGATTTCATTTAACTAAATTTGCATACCAACCCTTTGTACATATATCAATTGTGTTGATATACAGTGGTACCTCGACATACGAGTTTAATTCGTTCCGCAACCTTGCTCGTATCTTGAATTACTCGTATCTCGAAGCAAATTTCCCCATACAAAACAATTGAACTACCATTAATCCGTTCCAACCTCCAAAATGTCACCCCAGTTATTTTTGTTACGTGGTTTTAAAGAATAAAAACGTATTTATAAATATCAAATATTAATTGCACAAAAACTAAAAAGAGAATGTAAAGAAAGAAATTAGATATCCTCACTGGTCTTTGCCTTTTTCGCTACATTTTTCTCGCTTTCACCTGTAGGCCGTTTAGAAAAAAACATGTCCAAGGAGGTTTGTTTCTTCCTCCCTCTCAGAATGTTCCGGAAATGAGTTAGGCAAGTGTCATTAAAAAGGTCAGATGCACGACCTGTTGCAACTTTTTCTGGGTGTTTTTTTTTTCTCCACGAACTGTGAAACTCTCTCCCACATTCCTAAGATCTCCTTTATCTCGCTTGTAGAAATAACCTCCTCCTCTGACTCCTCAAAACCAATGTAACCATCGTAAGGCCCTTAGCCGGCGTTACACTCTTTATCGACTCCTTCCGTTTAAGCACAGAACATATCATGGACGTACTACGGCCATACTGCCTCGACAAGTCAACAACTCGAACACCTTGCTCATGTTTTTCTATAATTTCACGTTTTAATTCAATACTCATCATCTTTTTCTTAGCACTTGACTTTTTAAAAACTTTCTTCCGATCCATGGTTATAAAAATAAATGAACTAAAACTGTAAATGTAAACGCAACACAAAACGCAACTTATCACAGCGAAAGCACGCTGCTAACTGATCGTGATGGCGCGACTGTGTGTTACTACCGAACCGAACTCGTATCTCGAATTTCGTTCGTAACTAAAAACAAAAAATAACTTGCTCGTCGGCTCGTATCTCGAAAAACTCGTATGTTGGGGCGCTCGTATGTCGAGGTACCACTGTATATATATATATGCTAGCGGATGTACCCGGCTTCGCCCGGGTTTTATCCGAGTAAAGGTTTGGATAACGAACATTTGTTAAAACAATTCTCTATAAACTTATATATATATAAAAGATATATTTTGATAATTTGAAACTCGTAAATTTGAATATCTCGATAAAGTGAACATTTTTTCCCAGTCCCTGTGTACCGTGTCATCCTGAATTTTGTCTTTCCTAATTTTCTACATTACAAAATCATCGTTTTATCTAGTGAACATTTTTTCCCGGTCCCTTGAAAAACACTCGATAAGTTGAATAAAATCAATATTAATTGGTTCCCTCGGTAATTGGAAGTTAAAGAAATAGCATCTATCCTTGGAATTGTATCATTATTCTTGTCTTAAATAAATTGCCGTGTCATCCTGAATTTTGTCTTTCCTAATTCTCTACATTACAAAATCATCATTTTATCTATTCTCCCAATATATATTTTGTAGATAAAACTAACTTTTACCTTTGATAAATAATCTTTAAGATAATAAACTTAGTGATAATAAAACTTATAGATAAAAAAACTTGTTATCATCGTCGCAATGGTGGCGCTGCTTGCGAGTTAAATCTACAAATCTGCAAATAACTCTAAGGATATTAAAGATATTCAAGAAATTATTTTTCAGAAACCTTCCCAGTACTATATTAAATAACTTTTTAAAGTTTCATGGCGTTCCAATGAGTGGTTTGGTCAGGCATAAAGGACACACACACACACAGACTTTCAATTCTATATATATAGACTAGCGGACGTACCCGGCTTCGCCCGAGGTTTTACACGAGTAAAGGTTTGTCTAACGAACATTTGGTAAAACAATTCTCTATAAACTTATAAAAATATATATATATTTTGATAATTTGAAACTCGTAAATTTGAATCTCTCGATAAAGTGAACATTTTTTCCCGGTCCCTGTGTGCCGTGTCATCCTGAATTTTGTCTTTCATAATTTTCTACATTACAAAATCACCGTTTTATCTAGTGTACATATTTTCCCGGTTCCTTGAAAAATACTCGATAAGTTGAATAAAATCATGGTCGTTTATGGAAGCTGGACGTAGTTCCCGGAGGTCACCCGCCCCCCGCGCGCCAGGACCTCTTGATCACTCTGATTGGCCGGCGGCCGGACGATAAAGTGAACATTTTTTCCCGGTCCCTGTGTGCCGTGTCATCCTGAATTTTGTCTTTCATAATTTTCTACATTACAAAATCACCGTTTTATCTAGTGAACATATTTTCCCGGTCCCTTGAAAAATACTCGATAAGTTGAATGAAATCATGGTCGTTTATGGAAGATGGACGTAGTTCCCGGAGGTCACCCGCCCCCCGCCCGCCAGGACCTCTTGATCACTCTGATGGCGGCCGGACGGGGAGGGGGCTCTTGATGCCTCTGATTGGTCGGTGGGAACTTGGAATGTCCAACCAACTGGCCGGCGGCCGGACTTGGGGGGGAGGGGCAGATCTCCGTTGCAAGATGGCGTTGCTTGCGAGTTAAAGCTACAAATCTGCAAATAACTCTAAGGATATTAAAGATATTCAAGAAATTATTTTTCTTAAACCTTTCCGGAGATACACCTAATAATATCCCAAAATTTCACGGCGATTGGATGTATGGTTTTTGAATCCATAGAGGACACACAAACAGACACACACACACACACACAGACATTCAATTTTATATATATAGACTAGCCGAATGACCCGGGCAACGCCCGTGTTTTACCCGATTGAATGTTTTTATTCAAATACTATTTGTTACAATTATAAATTGGAGCCGTGGATGTCACTCTTGTGAAACGTCCCGCTCCAAACTTTACATGTACATTAGGTCAGCTGGTATTACCCCTCATTTTCACCGCTAGAGGCGCGAGCGAATTGACGTTTTGAAAAAATACATAATTATAAAGATAGAAGCTTCTATAGAAATAAATAAATAAGCCGAAATAGCTCAGTTAGGAGAGCGTTAGACTGAATATCTAAAGGTCCCTGGTTCGATCCCGGGTTTCGGCATCTTTTTTTAATTTTTAAATTTCTACTTACCGTAACTTGACACGTGACTTAATGTGACAGAATTGTGCATGACGCTGATAACTGTATTAAATATATTCCAAATTGTGCCTTATCACACACTATTTATTTATTCATTTGGATTAGGTCTTTTTACCTTGTGTTTATAATCTATAATCCAAATTGTGCCTTATCACACACTATTTTTTTATTTGGCCTTATTACCTTGTGTTTATAATCTATGACGTAATGCCGGCAGCGCGCGCCCGTTGGCTGCTGGCGAGCACGTGACCTCCCTGTGCGCGCGCATCCGTGACAGAGGCGGCCGATGAGGAAAGACGGTCGTGACTATATATTATAACTAGCCGAATGACCCGGGCAACGCCCGGGTTTTACCCTATTAAATGTACCCTATTCAAATACTATTCGTTACAATTATAAATTGGCGCCGTGGATGTCACTCTTGTGAAACGTCCCGCTCCAAACTTTGTGTCTGAGAAGCGATATTTTTATAGAAAGATGATCTGGCTTTTGTTTTCTGCTCGAATGAATGTTTTTCTGTTAGAATTTTGTTCCTGCGTACAAAATAATGAACTGGTTTCACCCGTGGTCTCTGCTTTTTGGAATTTTTCCCAATATAATTTTGTATCTGATAATCAAACATGATACAGCAATATCGTCATCTTCATTTTCTGACTAAAAATATATAGTTTTAATAATTGATTTATATATTTTTTAAAATAGCCTATCGTCTTCCTCGTATTCTTTTACCTATGTATGGAAATTTCGGTTTGAATTAGTGAACTACTGCGAATTTGTATAGCGAACATACAGACAGACAAACAGACAAACATACAAACATTCATTTATATATATAAATATATATAGAGAAGAGAATATAATAATAATTATCATTAGATCATGATAATGATCATAATGATGATGCGCGCGCATCCGTGACGGGCCAGGAAAGATAATAATAATAATTATCATTAGATAATGATAATGATCATAATGATGATGCGCGCGCATCCGTGACAGAGGCCAGGAAAGACGGTCGTGACTATATATATACTAGACAAATGACCCGGGCAACGCCCGGGTTTTACCCGAGTGCGTATATATTTTAAAAATGTTTTAATTAAAATACTATTCGTTACAATTATAAATTGGAGCCGTGGATGTCTCTTTTGTGAAACGTCCCGCCCCAAACTGTGTGTGTCTTGAAAATATAAAAATAAAAATGTGAACGGAAAAATATGTCCAGGGCAGCCTAGTGGTCATGGCATCTGCCCGGTAAGCGGAAGGTCGTGGGTTCGATTCCCATCCCTTGACACTTTTTTTATTTTATCCATTCTGACCAAAATCTATCCGTGAACTTCACACAGTGAACTTCACACAGACAGAATAAGGCAATTATATAAGTAGATAATCCAAATTGTGCCTTATCACACACTATTTTTTTATTTGGCCTTATTACCTTGTGTTTATAATCTATGACGTAATGCCGGCGGCGCGCGCCCGTTGGATGCCGGCGAGCACGTGACCTCCCTGTGCGCGCGCATCCGTGACAGCGGCCGATGAGGAATTGAGGAATTGAGGAAAGACGGTTGTGACTATATAATAATAATATAATAATAATAATAATTATTATTATTATTATTATTATTATTATTATCATTAGATAATGATAATTATCATAATGATGATGCGCGCGCATCCGTGATAGAACCGGCCCATGACGGTCGTGACTATATATAGGGATAATAATAATAATATAATAATAATAATAATTATTATTATTATTATTATTATCATTAGATAATGATAATGATCATAATGATGATGCGCGCGCATCCGTGACAGAACCGGCCCATGACGGTCGTGACTATATATAGGGACTAGACGAATGGCCCGGGCAACGCCCGGGTTTTACCCGAGTGCGTATATATTTTAAAAATGTTTTAATTAAAATACTATTCGTTACAATTATAAATTGGCGCCGTGTATGTCTCTTTTGTGAAACGTCCCGCCCCAAACTGTGTGTGTCTTGAAAATATATAAATAAAAATGTGAACGGAAAAATATGTCCAGGGCAGCCTAGTGGTCATGGCATCTGCCCGGTAAGCGGAAGGTCGTGGGTTCGATTCCCATCCCTTGACACTTTTTTTATTTTATCCATTCTGACCAAAATCTATCCGTGAACTTCGCACAGTGAACTTCACACAGAGAGAATAAGGCAATTATATAAGTAGATAATCCAAATTGTGCCTTATCACACACTATTTTTTTATTTGGCCTTATTGCCTTGTGTTTATAATCTATGACGTAATGCCGGCGCCGCGCGCCCGTTGGCTGCCGGCGAGCACGTGACCTCCCTGTGCGCGCGCATCCGTGACAGAACCGGCCCATGACGGTCGTGACTATATATATGGATAATAATAATAATATAATTATAATAATAATAATAATTATTATTATTATTATTATTATCATTATATAATGATAATAATGATCATAATGATGATGCGCGCGCATCCGTGACAGAACCGGCCGGCCGGCCCATGACGGCCGTGACTATATATGTTGATGGATAATAATAATAATAATAATATAATAATAATAATAATTATTATTATTATTATTATCATTAGATAATGATCATAATGATGATGCGCGCGCATCCGTGACAGAACCGGCCGGCCCATGACGGTCGTGACTATATATGTTGACTAGACGAATGGCCCGGGCAACGCCCGGGTTTTACCCGAGTGCGTATATATTTTTAAAATGTTTCAATTAAAATACTATTCGTTACAATTATAAATTGGCGCCGTGGATGTCTCTCTTGTGAAACGTCCCGCCCCAAACTGTGTGTGTCTTGAAAATATAAAAATAAAAATGTGAACGGAAAAATATGTCCAGGGTAGCCTAGTGGTCATGGCATCTGCCCGGTAAGCGGAAGGTCGTGGGTTCGATTCCCATCCCTTGACACTTTTTTTATTTTATCCATTCTGACCAAAATCTATCTGTGAACTTCACACAGAGAGAATAAGGCAATTATATAAGTAGATAATCCAAATTGTGCCTTATCACACATTATTTTTTTATTTGGCCTTATTACCTTGTGTTTATAATCTATGACGTAATACCGGCGGCGCGCGCCCGTTGGCTGCCGGCGAGCACGTGACCTCCCTGTGCGCGCGCATCCGTGACAGAACCGGCCCATGACGGTCGTGACTATATATATATAGATAATAATAATATAATAATAATAATTATTATTATTAGAAGTCTTGCAGCACTTTGTTCTGCTGTTTCATTGTCAATACGACTTCTAGAAGTTTCAGCTTTACGCAGAAGTCTTGCAGCATGTTGTTCTGCTGTTTCATTGTCAATACGACTTCTAGAAGTTTCAGCTTTACGCAGAAGTCTTGCAGCACGTTGTTCTGCTGTTTCATTGTCAATACGACTTCTAGAAGTTTCAGCTTTACGCAGAAGTCTTGCAGCATGTTGTTCTGCTGTTTCATTGTCAATACGACTTCTAGAAATTTTCAGCTTTACGCAGAAGTCTTGCAGCACTTTGTTCTGCTGTTTCATTTTCAATACGACTTCTAGAAGTTTCAGCTTTACGCAGAAGTCTTGCAGCACGTTGTTCTGCTGTTTCATTGTCAATACGACTTCTAGAAGTTTCAGCTTTACGCAGAAGTCTTGCAGCACTTTGTTCTGCTGTTTCATTTTCAATACGACTTCTAGAAGTTTCAGCTTTACGCAGAAGTCTTGCAGCACGTTGTTCTGCTGTTTCATTGTCAATACGACTTCTAGAAGTTTCAGCTTTACGCAGAAGTCTTGCAGCACGTTGTTCTGCTGTTTCATTGTCAATACGACTTCTAGAAGTTTCAGCTTTACGCAGAAGTCTTGCAGCACTTTGTTCTGCTGTTTCATTTTCAATACGACTTCTAGAAGTTTCAGCTTTACGCAGAAGTCTTGCAGCACGTTGTTCTGCTGTTTCATTGTCAATACGACTTCTAGAAGTTTCAGCTTTACGCAGAAGTCTTGCAGCACGTTGTTCTGCTGTTTCATTATCTAGTTTTAGACGTTTAGCTTCAGAATCTCGTTGGAGTCGTTCAGCGCGTTGATCAGCTGTTTCTTGTTGCCTTGCATTTTGCCTTTTTGCGGCAGCTGCGGCCTTTCTTTCCTCTTCAGAGTTATATTTCTTAGGAGGCATGTTTTTTTGCATACAATGATTATTTTAGTAAATAGGTAATATTAAGTAAAAGCAGAAGAATATGGGTAATTAGTAATCAAAGTAAACAATTAGTAATCAAGTTATCAAAATTAGTTTTTTTTTGGATGAAATATATCTATGAAATTTATTGAAAATTAAAATATTCTGTTATTTTAAAAAATATATATATTTTTAAAATAAAGTTTTTAATTTTAAAATGTTTTTCTTTTTTTTTAATATAATTTTCATTATGATAATGATCATAATGATGATGCGCGCGCATCCGTGACAGAACCGGCCGGCCGGCCCGCCCATGACGGTCGTGACTATATATGTTGATAGGGATGGATAATAATAATAATATAATAATAATAATAATAATAATTATTATTATTATTATTATCATTAGATAATGATAATGATCATAATGATGATGCGCGCGCATCCGTGACAGAACCGGCCGGCCGGCCAGCCGGCCCATGACGGTCGTGACTATATATAGGGATGTTGATAATAATAATAATTATTATCATTAGATAATGATAATGATCATAATGATGATGCGCGCGCATCCGTGACAGAGGTCAGGAAAGACGGTCGTGACTATACATATATATAGATAGATATAAAAAAGTTGCATATATTGGATTTATAATGAATTTATTGTTCCAATATTTCGATTATATAAATATATAATTTATACAATATTTTATCATTAACTAGCGGATGTACCCGGCTTTGCCCGAGTTTTACCCGAGTAAAGGTTTGTCTAACGAACATTTGTTAAAACAATTCTCTATAAACTTATAAAAAAAAAAGATATATTTTGATAATTTGAAACTCGTAAATTTGAATCTCTCGATAAAGTGATCATTTTTTCCCGGTCCCTGTGTGCCGTGTCATCCTGAATTTTGTCTTTCCTAATTATCTACATTACAAAATCATCGTTGTATCTAGTGAACATTTTTTCCCGGTCCCTTGAAAAATACTCGATAAGTTGAATAAAATCATGGTCGTTTATGGAAGATGGACGAAGTTCCCGGAGGTCATCTTGGGCAAGCCCCCGCGACGCTTTTTTCTTGTCTACTTGGCACAGCTGTGTCACCAACTCTGCCCCCGCGCGCCAGGACCTCTTGACCCCTCTGATTGGTCGGTGGGTACTTGGACTGTCCATCCGGCCGGCGGCGGGAAGATTACATTCTCTCGACAGGGGGTGGGGCAGACCTAAGCCTATCTCCGTCGCAAGGTGGCGCTGCTTGCGAGTTAAAGCTACAAATCTGCAAATAACTCTAAGGATATTCAAGATATATAAGAAATTATTTTTCGAAAACCTTTCCGGGGATATACCTAATAATATCCCAAAATTTCACGGCGATTGGATGCATGGTTTTTGAATCTATAGAATACACACAGACAGACATTCATTTATATATATATATATATAGATTTAGAATTAATATGTATGCACACAATTATTTACGGTTTACACTGTTGTATATAAATCTCTATTTCAAGCACAATGTGTAGACAAAATAATAATAATGGTATTTATCTGTAATCTATCTATATTAATAAAATGGAAATTTAATAAGTGTTGTTCGCTAAAAACTTTCGTTACAATGCATCAATTTCGACCAAATTTTCAACATTTATGTAAAACGAGATGGAGCAGGTTTTGCTTAACATCAAAATATTTTTCCTAACATTAACATGCGTAACTTCGGTGTTATCGATTAAATACAAAAAAAATCAACAGAGTTAATTTTATTTATATATAAATACAAAAAAAAAATTCAACAGAGTTAATTTTTTTACATACTAGCTAATAATCTCAATCTAAAAAAATATTCAAAACAAGCAATTTTAAGATAACACCATATGTAAAACAGTCGGCCAAGAAAACAACAACGATATTACATCTTTCTCACATATTCACACACAATCTTGATTAATAATTAAAACTAATCTTTAACATTGCTTATTATACTTCATAATATATAATATTCGTCGGATAAAACCCGGGCGAAGCCGGGTACACATCCGCTAGTATATTAATAAAATGGAAATTTCATAAGTGGTGTTCGCCAAAAACTTTCGTTACAATGCATCAATTTCGACCAAATTTACAACATTTATGTAAAACGAGATGGAGCAGGTTTTGCTTAACATCAAAATATTTTTCCTAACTTTAACATGCGTAACTTCGCTGTTATCGATTAAATACAAAAAAAAATCAACAGAGTTAATATTATTTATATATAAATACAAAATTAAATTTCAACAGAGTTAATTTTTTTACATACTAGCTAATAATCTCAATCTAAAAAATATTCATATTGTTTTATCATGTTTCTAATTTCGCCTAACAAATATACAAATTTATAGTGACCAACATATGCAAATTTTATCTTTGTTTTTATTTAACTTGATATCGTAAACATATACATCCATTGTAAGCATTTTTCTGTTCACCTTCCGTGGTTTCTCTTTTCTCTGATAGTTTTTAGGTGTAGTATATTTTCTTATTACTAGACTACAAACATTCCCTCGAGAAAAACCTGGGCGAAGCCGGGTACATCCATGATAAAACGATGATTTTGTAATGTAGAAAATTAGGAAAGACAAAATTCAGGATGACACGGCACACAGGGACCGGGAAAAAATAATCACTTTATCGAGAGATTCACGACCATGATTTTATTCAACTTATCGAGTATTTTTCAAGGGACCGGGAAAATATGTTCACTAGATAAAACGATGATTTTGTAATGTAGAAAATTATGGAAGACAAAATTCAGGATGACACGGCACACAGGGACCGGGAAAAAATGTTCACTTTATCGAGAGATTCAAATTTACGAGTTTCAAATTATCAAATATATCTTTTTTTATGAGTTTATAGAGAATTGTTTTAACAAATTTTCGTTAGACAAACCTTTACTCGGGTAAAACCTCGGGCGAAGCCGGGTACATCCGCTAGTATTATATATAATTGTTAGCTGTATATATACTGAATGTAATGTTTAAATCAAAGATACAATTCTTTCATTGGCCTTGTAAAACGAGAGTGGTGTACGCGTGCGCGCATGCTTTAGTGAAAAACACATCCTCGATAAAGAGAGGCGAGTTGCCCTCGAAATATTGGAACAATAAATTCATTATAAATCCATTATATGCATCTTTTTTAAAATAGAATTTTAATTATGGATTGCTCAATCTTCAAAAATATATATATATTATCTTTTCATCTAACTAACTTGCATACTAATTCTGTAAATATTTAAATATCTTTCTTTTTTTTTCTTTCAAAATTTCTGTTTATGTTTATAGTGCAAGTGTCCCTAGGGGACATAGCGCTCTAAGTCGAAATAAAGAAACTATGATGAAATTTGTATTTCTAAAAATATTATAACGTTTTTGTGCTAAAATATGTTTTACATTGTTAATTTTGTTGTTTTATAATAAGGAAGATGCAAATTACATTGTTCTTGTTGTTTATTATCGTTTGTTAAAAAAATACATTGCATATAATGATGATAAAAAATGCCTTTTTTATTTAATACTAGCGGACGTACCCGGCTTCGCCCGGGTTTTACCCGAGTAAAGGTTTGTCTAACGAATCTCTCGATAAAGTGAACATTTTTTCCCGGTCCCTTTAAAAGTACTCGATAAGTTGAATAAAATCAATATTAATTGGTTCCCTCGGTAATTGGAAGTTAAAGGAATAGTATCTTGCCTATGAATGGTATCATTATTCTTGTCTCAAATAAATTGCCGTGTCATCCTGAATTTTGTCTTTCCTAATTTTCTACATTACAAAATCATCGTATCATCATGATAATATTTAGAGCAGATTGTTGAATTATAACAGATAAATTAGAATATTTATCTTGATAATTTTTAGGCGAAAAGTTATTTCAAAAATTTTATTTGCTAGAAACCTTCCCAGTACTATACTAAATAACTTCCCAAAGTTTCATGGCGTTCCAATGAGTGGTTTGGTCAGGCATAAAGGACAGACAGACACATACACACACACTCGAGCATGCGGCCACGCTTTCGCGAGCTCCGCCGTTTTCGCCTCTGAGGTGTGTGTGGTTGGCGCTACACATGGCGAATTTGGCACCCAAAGGTAGCCCAGGCTCTGCTGAACATGTGCCTGAGAGGCCCAGCATCCTGTCTCAACCAGGCGAGGAGATATCGCCGAAAAACATAATTGAAGAGTTTTCATCTAAAGAAAATTCTACAATTGAAACTCAAAGACATGCAAATTCGCCGGTAGGCGCTAAGCATGTAAATCCGGCCGCCGCGCGTGGTGACGTCACGGCGCCGAAGACTGCTGCTACGACCAGCGCAACTCCAGCCAGCCCGGCCTCGCTCAACTGGGCCGACAGCGAGATGGCGGAGGTGGATGACAACGAGGGCTTCATCGTCGTGAAGGGCAAGAAGAGGCGCCTCGGCTCAACTTCACCTGAGCACGCTGCAAGGCAGCCCAACAAGCCTGGAAACCAGCGCAGGTCCCAGCAGCGGAAGCGGCCAACAGGGCCGAGAGCAGTTCCGCCTCAGGAGATCAAGGCGACACGCGCCAACATCGCCGACGCCAGGGCGAGGCAGGCCACTACCAACCACGAGAACTACGTCTTCGTGGAGCTGTGCCCAGACATCCCGGACTACTCCTACCTCAAGGCCATGAGCACGCTACTCGGGGGGCCAAAGAGCATCACGCAGTTCCATCGAATGAACGGCCACTTCATCGTGGGTCTTGCGGACAAGAAACTTGCGAACCGTCTGGTCGCGGACGGCCTGGAAATCGAGGGTACGTCCCTCAGGGTCTTCCCCTTCTGCAAAAGGGCGGAGCGCATAGTCGTGGCCAACCTGCCCGGCTTTGTTGAGGACAGCCCCATCGCGACCGCCCTGGGCCAATTTGGGAAGGTCACCTCCATCGCCCCCATCCTGGTCAAAATGGGCGAGTTCACCTTCACCGACGGCCGCCGGGAGGCGTTCATCCTGCTCCGCGAGGGCGTAAGGCTGGAGACGCTGCCCACCCGTCTGACCATCCACTCCAAGGGAGACACCCTGTCGGCCTTCCTCTCCTTTGGAATTAAGTGTTCCAAATGCGGTAAACAGGGCCACCGCAGAGCCAACTGCCCAGCGCTCGTCAGGCAAGGGAACGGCAGCCCCAGGCAAGCAGCGTCTCCCACCGACGCAAGGCCCCCTCTCCCTCCTCCTCAGCGACCAAGGAAGCCGGCACCTGCGCCCGCAACACCGGCGTCCCCTGTCCAACCGGCGAAGACTTCGGCCGAGGCTCAGGCGATCCGCCTGCCGAACAGATGGATCTCACCCACCCCGCCCCTGCTGCCCACCCTGCTCCCCTGGCTGCCCTGCGGCCCCCCGAGCCTCGCATCCCTCCGCTCGACCACGAGATGTCGGTGGAGAAGATGTCCTCACCTCCCGCCACGCCTGCCCGGGGAAAGGCCGCACTCGAACAGCTGCTGGAGCACCTCGGGAAGTCCCCCAACCCCTCCATCGACTGGGACAAGCTGCCCGACCTGAACTGCGAAGAGGCTCAGAAGCTCCTCACCTCTGAGACCACCATGAAGAAGCGAGCGCCCACGCTAACAAAGGAACAGTTCACCGCCCTCGAAAAATTGCACGAAACCATCAAGGCCTTGTGCCCAGACTCCAACTCCACAATCCGCAAGACCCTCCAGAAGACCAGGAAGGTGCTGCATGAAGGACGGCCCCAATGAGTTACCGCGTCGCCGCCATCAACGCGCGAGGGCTCGCCACTCGGGGGAGGAGCCTTGCCCTTTGCCATCTCCTTAGGAAACATCACGTGGACATCGCATTTGTCCAGGAGACAAACGCATTTCATCTGGGCAGCGGCCAAGGCCTCTGCCTCGGCTACAGTGCTGTTGTATTGGCCCATCCCGTAGCCATCTCGGGATCCGGACTCGCCTGCGTCTTCGGACCAGGCGTAGCCGTGCTACAACAACGCATCCTGTGGCCGGGCCACATCGCCTTGGCAACCATAGATGTCCGCGGCGAGGAGATGACGGCCATCGCCGTTCATCTGGCGCATGAACCCCGGGAGAGAAACCGGCAACTGGAGCTCCTGGCGGCGACAGCGGCACAGGAGGAGGAGGGAGCCTGCTGGATCATCGGCGATTTTAACATCAGGGATCGGGGCTCACCGCTCGCCGCCCTCGCCGCTCTTCTGGATCTGGCCGCGCTGGTCGACGTGGCCACCCAGTTCGACGCCGCTCACCTGCCCACCAGAGTCGCCAGGCACGGCGACCAAGTCGAATCCAGCCGCTTGGACCGGATCCTCGTCCCTGCTGGAGTCCTGGATCGCGTGTCCATCTACGCGACCAGCCACTACCACCTCTCGGACCACCGCCTCGTGCTGCTCCAGGTGGGCCCGCCCACCGCCGTCTCCTCCCCCACCCAGCCTCGCTTGGCCGCGATGCTCCGCTCGGGCCTCGTTCTTGATCATCTGGCTCGCTACATCCGGGAGCTCGAGGAAGAAATGGCGCACGATGAAGACGACGGGATCCTATGGGGCAGGTGGACCACCATCAAGGCGGGACTGCTGGCGGAGGACAGATCCCTGCACGATCCGCGCCACGCTGCCAGCGACAGCTACATCTACAGGGCAAGGCGCTATATCGCGGCGCAGCTCGAGGCCTCCTCCATCCGGGCCGACTACCCATCGCTGCCGGACCTAGCACGCGCCATCCGCCTCCGACGCCCGGTCAGCGTCATCAGGGACGAGCAGGATAACATCATCGAGGGCCCCGAGCTTCGGCGGAGGGCGTTCGCGACCTTCCGGCCCCGCTTCGCCCGTCCCACCACCGATCCAGCTGCGGGAGCTGCCTTCATCGCCAGCAGCGCGCCCACCACCACCCGCGAGCTGAGTGAGGAGGACCCGCTCCACCGGCCGGACATCAGCCCCAGCGAGATCGCCAACGCCATCGAGCACCTCCCTCGCGGAAAGGCCCCCGGCTGGGACGGCTTGCCGTGCGAACTCCTCGTCGCCTTCAACGAGGACTTCTTCGCGGAAGCTCTGGCCCGGGTGTTCGCGGCATCACGGCTCCGCGGTGCCCTACCTCCGTCGACGCGGCGCAGCTCCATCTGCCTCGTGCCCAAGGCCCGCGGAGGTCGCGGCCTTGACGGCTACAGGCCCGTCGCGCTGCCCTCGGCCGACTACAGGGTCCTGGCCGCCATCCTTCACCGGCGCCTCAAGCCCCACCTGCGGACCCTTGTGCCGGAATGCCAGACTTACGCCGTCCCCGGGAGGTCCCCGTCCTGGAACATCGCCAAGGTGACGGATGCTGTTGAGGAGGCAACCGCCATGGGCTCGCCGCTGGCCGTCATGGGCATCGACTTGGAGTCCGCCTTCGATTCCCTGGACCGCGGCTTCCTGGAGTCCCTGATGACGTCCCTCCGCCTCCCGCCGGCCTTCATGGGCTGGATTAACATCTTGTACGCCGGGGCGGACGCAACGATCCGGGCTGGAGGCTTTCACACCACCGCCTTCCCCCTCCTCAACGGCCTAAGGCAGGGCTGCGCCGTGAGTGCCGCCCTCTTTAGCATCGCTACGGGGCCGCTGCTATGTCGCCTGGAGTTGACCCTCGGCGTGGGCAACGTCATCGCCTACGCGACGACATCGTCCTCCTTTTCCATCGCGACGAAGAATTCGAGCGGGTGGCAACCGTCCTCGAAGACTTCAAGCGGGCCTCCGGTATCGCCGTCAACCTCGGGAAGAGCGCGGGCCTTTGGTGCGGAGCCTGGCGCAACCGCGGCGACTCCCCTCTCGGCGCCTCCTAGTCGACCACCTCCATCAGGGTCCTCGGGCTCGACATCGCCCCCAGAAGCTCCGTAGCCCATCAGGAGCAGCATCTTCTCGCCCTCCTGGAGTCCGCCTGCCGCAGATGGACGCCCTTCACCCGCGGCCTAACCCTCGTCGGACGAGCTAGAGCGGCGAACTCGCTGGTGGGCTCCACCATCCAGCATCACCTGCACGGGTACCTGCCATCACCCCCGACCATCGCCAAGCTGCAGGCCAGACTAGCGAGGTTCGTCTGGGGGCCCGAGCACACGGCCTGGCTTCCCGCCGCCGTCATGGCGAGGCCCGTAGCCATCGGAGGCCTCGGCCTCCTCGACCTGGCAACCCAACTCCAGTTCGCCTGCATCAAGGGTGTGCAGGTCGCGCTCCGCGGAGGCAGGAACGGCTTTGACTAGCTGGTCGCCAGCGGCAGCGAGGCCTGGATCCGCCCTCCACCAGACGGCACGCGTCTCCAGCCCCGCCGTCTCCGGTTGCTGAAGCTGTGGGAGGAGGCCTCCAAGATCCTGAGCCTCAATCACCGGGCGGTCCCCGCATCCCTGCTGCTGGACATCCCAATCATCGGTGGCTGCCGGTTCCTTCGCCCTACCGACCTCCTGGCCCCTGCCCGCTGGCGCGGAGCCCGAGTCCGGGACCTTCTTGCGGAGGACCACCTCACCGCCCGACCTACTCGCTCGGCCCTGGCTGACGCCGCGGCCCTGGGCGCCTTCTGTCCGAGGCTGACCTCCGAGAACGCCGTGGGCTTCGGGGCGGAGTCCACGCCTTCATCTAGCTCCCTAGCTGCGGCCGTGGTGCTGCGGGGGACGGCTACGCCGTTCCTCAACGGCCTCACGACCCGCTCGGCCCGACGGGCCCTGGATCGCCCGCGCCTCGCCGCCACGCCCATCTCAAGGTTCACCTCGAGATGGTCGCCCACCATCGGTCCACTTCCATCTAGGATCGACTGGGCCTCGCTGCGGCGCTGCGCCTTCTCGGGCCACGAGGCCGACGCGGCCCTCAAGTTGGCCTTCCACGCCCTGCCCCATCCGGCCCATCCTGCCTCGGTCGGCCCCTCCTGTCCTGCCTGCGGGTCCATCGACCGCTCCCTCAGCCACCGTTACTGGTGCTGTCCCTCCATCAGGCCCCTCATTAGAGAGACCTTTAACATCATAGGGCGGCCCCCTGACCTGCAGGCTTGGATCTTCGGCGGGTCCGGCCTTGAGGACGACGCCCTTTCCATCCTGGCGTCGGCAAAGTTGCGAATTTATCGCTACTTTGTCCAGGTTGGGCTCGGAGGAGCGGTGGAGGACCCGCTCATCGCCTGGTCCAGGACCCTCCAGCGTCGAGGTTTCCTTCCATCATCTCCCATCATCATCTTGTAATATATATGTTTTCATATATGTATATATTTTCTTTCTCTTTTTCTTTATGTACATATTTTCTCTCTCTCTACTTCTTTGTTTGAAAATGTATAATATTGTCTAGATGACAATAAATATTTTTTTAATTGTCAATTGTCACACACACACACATACATTAATTTTTATATATATAGATACAAAAATCAGTGAAAAAAGAGAAATAATTCTAAAATTCACAAATGTGACAATAAACTTATCCATATATTGGGGGGGGGGGGGGGGGAAGCAAAGGAATATTGGTTAAATTAACGCCCACACGAGGTATAAAAGGTTTTACTCATATTTAAAAAATCACAACAAATTATTAATATATACAGTTATCAGCGTCATAATCAATTCTGCCACCGTTTGCTTTTGGTTCAGTGGTAGAATACTCGCCTGCCACGCGGGCGACCCAGGTTCGATTCCCGGTCGATGCTTTTTTTTTACAATTTTTAAAACCTATTTATATTATTAAAATATATGTGCTTTTCCTGTCTATGTACAGATTTATGGTCTATGTACACAAGTATGTATACAAGTTATTTGCAAATTGCGTGGCAAATTTGCCCTTTCGCCCGCAAGCAGCGCCTCTAGCGGTGAAGATGGGAGGTAATATCAGCTGACCTAATGGACATGTAAAACGTGTTTTAACAGAACATAGAGAAAAATCTGGAAAAGATATTTTTCGGATTTTTAGTCAAGAAAAATAAATTGACAGGTTCTGGGAAAAAAGTAGCTGTTTTTTATTCATAAAATGATGATGACAATATTGCTGTATCATATTTGATTATCAGATACAAAAATTATATCCGGAAAAATTCCAAAAATCAGAGACCACGGGTGAAGCCAGTTCATTTTTAGTATGCAGGAACAAAATTCTAACAGAAAAACATTCATTCGAGCAGAAGACACAAAGCCAGATCATCTCTTTATAAAAATATCGCTTCTCAGACACAAAGTTTGGAGCGGGACGTTTCACAAGAATGACATCCACGGCGCCAATTTATAATTGTAACGAATAGTATTTGAATAAAAGCATTTAATCGGGTAAAACCTGGGCATTGCCCGGGTTATTCGGCTAGTTATATTGTTGCACCAAGTTGAAACTTTGCAGGGTCATCGACCTTGGTTTCTTCCTTCTTGGTGTTATACACGTTTCCCGAGCGGGTTTCCATATTCAAAGCCAATAAATAAAAGTTAATAAATAAAATTAAATAAAAATAAATTACCTTTTAAAGTATTGTGTTTATTTATTCTTGTCTTCCTCGTAGGTTGCGATCCGCAGTCTTCGTCTAGGTCATCTCCCCCTCCAATAAGCAATAAAGATATATGTACAATAAATATTACAAAAGGATTGAAACTATAAAAAGGAATGATGATAATCTAAATATTCTGTTTTAAATAAATATTAAATATCATAGAATATTTTGAATAAATGTAAGGCGCATTAAAATTGATGTAACACTTTCCCCTCTCCAGAGGTTGTCACGTCCTCGTGAATGACCTCATCCATTCTCTCATAATAAGGCTTGATTCTTGAAACATGAACTATCAGAGGGTCTTGGCCCGGATTAACTTTCGGTTCTATCAGATAATTGACGCTAGACATATTTTTTAATATTCAATATGGACCAAAATATTTTCTCAGAAGTTTCTCACACTTTCCTATTTTCCTAATTGGTGTCCAAACTGCTACTAATTCTCCTGGTTCGTAGCTTCTTTCCATGTGTTTCTTGTCATAGTTCTTTTTCATTCTTTCTTGAGTCTTTATTGTGTTGTTAGTAACTAATTTTCTTGTTCTGTCTATTTTGTCTAAGTGATGTTTTATGTATTCATCATAATCATCCTTGTCAATGTCCACCGAGATATTCCTGTCGTCCAAAAGAGACGTGAATTCTCTTCCAAACATCAGGAAAAAGGGAGAATATCCTGTGGTTTCCTGAATTGTAGTATTGTAAGCGTGAGTGATGAACGGGAGTATTTCGTACCAATTCTTCTGATCAGTGTTCACATACATACTGAGCCTATTGATCAATGTTCTATTTAACCGCTCTGTCAAGTCATTAGTCTGGGGATGATAGCTCGTTGTGAAGCAATGTTTAATCTTGCACATTTTCATCACCTCTTTCATTAAATTACTGGTAAATTGAGAGCCCCTGTCACTAATAAGATATTGTGGGGCTCCGTGCCGGAGAAAAATATCCTCTATTAGAAATTTTGAAACTTCTTTCACTGTTGCTTCCGAGACTGCTTTTGTTTCTGCATATCTAGTGTAGTAGTCCGTCAACACGATTATCCATTTTTTCCTGTTTTTCGTAGATGGCAATGGACCAACAAAGTCAATTTCAATTCTTTCGAAAGGAAAGTTGGCTGAGAGAATGGGCTGTAGTAGTCCAGAAGGTAAGTGGTTTGAGCCTTTTCTACTTTGGCAAAGGTGACACGTCTTAACGAATTCTGAGACATCCTTTAGCATGGATGGTCAAAAGGATTTACTCTTTATTCGGTACATGGTTCTGGCGACACCCAGATGGCCATTCGACATATGATTGTGATATTCTTTCATAATTTCTCTCTTTTTCTTCTCTGGAACCACAAGCAACCACGCCCTGCCTTCAGGGTTCGGGTTTTTCTTGAAGAGGCATCCATCTTCTTCTTTAAAGTTTTGCGCAATTGATCGCCTGCTTCCATTAAGGTTTTTCTTAACACTTTCGATAAACTTATCCTCTTTGTCTGTTATTTGATTTAAAAATAGCCTTTCAAAATCCTCATCCCAATCAGTTTCTGGTAAGGGTCCCCTAGATAAGCCATCGGCGTCCAGATGCTTTTTTCCCGATTTATGTATTATATCGAAGTCATATTCTTGAATTTTTAATGCCCATCTTGCCAATCGACCTGTTGGATCCTTCAAGTTTTTGAGCCAGCATAAGGCGTGATGGTCTGTTACTATTTTAAAGTGTCTTCCATAAAGGTAGGGCCGTAATTTTGACATTGACCAGACAACGGCCGGACATTCTTTTTCAGTGGTTGAATAATTTTGCTCCGCTTTACTTAGGGTACGACTCAAATATGAGATCACCTTCTCTTCACCATCGATGTCTTGGACAAGTGTTGCACCTATGCAGATGTTGGACGCATCAGTATGAATATAAGTAGGCGCATTTGGATTGAAGTGACCTAAAATTGGTGGACTTAATAGTGCTGTTTTCAGGGTTTGAAACGCTTCCTCTTGTCTTTCTGTCCAGGTAAATGATACACTTTTTTTATAAGGTTGGTCAAAGGGTCAGCAATTTTTTAGAAATCTTTGATAAATTTTCTATAATATGAACACATTCCCAAAAAGGATTGTACTTCTTTGACCTTTGTGGGCCGAGGAAAATTTCTGACAGCTTTAATGTTATGTTCCGCGGGTTTTATACCATCTTGCTCGTTATATAGCCGAGAATCTCCAATTCTTCAAAAGCAAATCGGCATTTTTTGTCGTTTAACCTTAAATTAGATTCACGAAAACATCTAAAAACAGCTTCAAGTCTTTTGAGGTGCGTTGGAAAATCCGGGCTATATATGATAACATCATCCAGATAACACAAACAAATTTGCCATCTCAGATTTCCAAGCATATTCTTCATATTTCTCTCAAAGGTAGCAGGCGCGTTACAAAGTCCAAAAGGCATCACGTTGAATTCATATAATCCATGCGCTTTAGTGAAAGCTGTTTTCTCTTTGTCTCTTTCTTCGACTTCAAAATGCCAATATCCATATCTGAGGTCTATTGCTGAGAAGTATGTAGATCCTTGGAGAGTATCCATAACTTCGTCTATTCTAGGGATCGGATAGACATTTTTTACTGTCACATTATTCAGTTTTCTGTAGTCCACACAAAATCTGTATTTACCATCTCGCTTTTTGACCAATATTACTGGAAAAGACCAGGGACTAGAAGATGGCCTAATTATGCCTTCTGTAAGCATCTAGTCAATTTGCTCTTTTATAATATCTCGTTCTTTAGCACTTACCCGGTAAGGCTTGTGTTTAATTGGCTTCGCGCCTTCTGTGTCTATCCGATGTTTTGCCAAATTGGTTCTCCCTAATCTCGACGAAAACAGATCTCCATACCTTTCTAAAACTTGTTTTAACTCTTTCTGTTCCTTTGGTGAAAGATTTTCGTTTATTTGGAATTTAGGTTCTTTGTTCTCTTCTACCTCTCTTTCTCGATTCACATTTATTTTCGCTGGACTACTTCCAAAAGCCAATGTTTGGTTTTTCATTATTTTTAACGGTCGAGGATACGGATTAGTTATCCAGATATGTGTTTCCCTATTTACAACATTGATCAAGCTTCTTGCTAGACGAAGTCCATTTGTTTGAAACATTTTGCTGCTCTCCTCGATAATATATTCCCCATCTTCTGTTTCTACCAATGCCTTGATCAATTTAATGGAACATTCCGGTACAATGGAATCCTTGGCACCCTTTATTTTCAACATTTCAAAATTGCTTTCATCATGATTATTCGTCAAATCATATTTAATAGTTTCTTGCTTACAATCTATTTTCGCGTTCATTTTCTTAAGGAAATCTCTTCCAAGAATTAATGTCCGTAAATGCGCTTTCAATATCACAAAGTTGTGTGATAATGTTTCGTCATCAATTTTTATATTTAAAAATATACTTCCTACCATGTCTTTTTTTTCCATCGGGTCCTGCACAAGTTTTTGCGAGTTTACTTATACCATGGCCTGTATCGAGGGCCGTTCTGAGCTCGACCACTGAGAGGTCAGCACCTGTATCAACCAAAGCTTCAAAAGTCCCTATCTTGTCCACATGAATTTTTAATTTGTATTTAGGGTCCAACTTCTTGATTCCGTTTATGGTCGACTTGCTTTGATTGACAGATTCAGACGCGACGCTTAGTTTAAATCTTCCAACACGGAATATCTATTCCGGGTAGGAATATTTGTCTGTGTGCTATGACATACATCAGCATAAAGCCGAGGTCCTGATTTCTCTGATATTTCATTCATTTGGCATTTCTATTCGACCTTCTCTTGGGTATCTGTTGGATCCTCTTCTAGGATTCTTATAAACTTGACCCTACAATAACGGGCCACGTGCCCTGGCTTGTTACACTTAAAGCAGATTGGTCTTCCATCTTCCGTCCTATTTTTTGCTCACTTCTTGGCTTTTATTGTAGGTGTTTCTCTGAAGGGTTGGTTTCGGCACAAAGTTAGGATTATAAGGACGTCTAGGGGTAGAGGGCTGGGGAAAGTTGTTTCGATACTGCCTGGGAGTAGGAGGGGAGTCGTTCTTGTAATTATTGGAAACAGGGGCTTGGGGCCTGGAAGTGGTCTGGTAGTTTCGTGCGGCAGTCGGCGGCACGTACCTCGATTGTTGTTGGGGTCTAGAATAGCGTGGACCGTTATATAGGTTTCTGGATTTCTCCACACGTTCCCGATACTTCTTTTCAAAAGAATCCATTTTCTTGCACACGACAAGAAGGTCATCGGTCGTTTTAGGAGGGTTCAGGTAGAGCGCGAATGAGTACTCTTTTTTTCAGTCCTCCAATAACATGTTCAATTTTTGTTTCTTCTTCCATTGCGGGGTCAACCTTGTTGCACAACACTAGAATGTCTTCCGCAAACCTGATTTCTGGTTCATTCCAGTGTTGCATTCTGTTGAGCTTCATTCTAAGCTCTTGTTTATTCGCGTCCAGAGAAAAATCCTGAATGAGGCGGATTTTAATATTTTCCCAGCTCGTGAAACTAGCTTTGTGTAAATTCAACCAGGTTTTAGCGCTTCCCGTCATGTTCATGGCGGCATAACGGGCAATTATGTAGTCTGCCCAATTATAGAGGAAACCAATCTCTTCGAGGGATTCTATCCATGGGCGAGGGTCTTCTGTCCCACCATATTTCGGAATTTCTATATTGGGGTTCAAAGCAACTGGTTCGAAACCAACATCTCTACCAATTGTTGCACCAAGTTGAAGCTTTGCAGGGTCGTCGACCTTGGTTTCTTCCTTCTTGGTGTTATACACGTTTCCCGAGCGGGTTTCCATATTCAAAGCCAATAAATAAAAGTGAATAAATAAAAATAAATTACCTCTAAAAGTATTGTGTTTATTTATTCTTGTCTTCCTCGTAGGCTGCTATCCGCAGTCTTCGTCTAGGTCCTCTCCCCCTCCAATAAGCAA